>SRMA01027115.1:59837-659837 GCA_007224835.1 Danionella cerebrum | reverse complement strand
CCACCAAAATCAACTTCAATATGAGCTTTTTGAAACTATAATTGGAGCGTTTTAAAATCAGGTTGCTATTTCAGATTCCCATTGCATTCATTGTTATTTAAAGTTTACTATTTGTACATTTAGCCTAGATTTCGAGCACTTTTGTTGCACAAAAAAGAGATATCATAAACATTATATATGCCTATGTACATGACTTTTATTTATTGAGCTGGACAATATGTAATGTTTATATTAAATCTGATAATCTGCTTTACCCGTTGTGTTGAAATTCCTCAAATTATACAAAACACAAACAAAATGTATTATTACCCTTGATCAAAGTTTTATGCAAAGTAACCGCAGTGATATGTACTGGTGTTTGCTACTGGGGCAAATCTTCAGCACTCGTGCATTTATCTGTGGGAGGAAGTGAGGAACAGCTTTGGAACAAAAGGAAGACATTTTATTTTTACCTTTTAGGACAGTTAGATTTCTGAAATGTAGAGAATGCAGATACAGTATTTCTTTAAGAATGACTCAGCTGATATATTTTAGAGATTTGTTTTAAGCAACAGAATAATTTACTGTATTAATACAGTAGGTTTTCAGAAGACATCCAAAAATACCTAACCAAAAAAATTTGACTGTCATGAAAGGGCTTTTATAGTACCACAACATTACCCAACATTCTTCTGGAAAACTAGCCTTTTCAAAATGGAGCATTACATGGTGAGCTTTGTGTTGTGTTTGGAAATAGCAGCGCCTGATGTGACAAAATCCAATTCGTCGTACACATTGAGAACAAAAACTCGAGAAGACATTGCGTTGATCTGTCTAAGCACTTTAGAAAGGGCCATGTGGTGATTTGAATGCTGGTGAAAGAACACACGCCAGAGTTATTCTCCATTATTCTCAATTTTCAACCTGAAAATTGGCCCTACTGAATAATTCTAGGAAGTTATATATGTATGCATATATATAAATTAATAAACTTGTTATGGAAATCAACAACAACAATTTCAAATAATACTAAATATGTTGATTTCCATCTATTCCTTTCAAAACAGTCTTGGAGGTTCTTCATATTGTTTTTTGACATAAAATTAAATAAAAGCATATTCATACCTTGTTAAACCCATGGTCATTTTTGTCTATTCGCATTTTTTGTATAATTTAATTTCAAAATATTTCACAAAATGATTATTTTCCAAGAAAGACCATAGTTTTAGAGGTAAAATTCCATTTTTTCCATTTTATTTGTCCACGCTATTGTGTTAAAGCACCACCATTGCTTTTGGTGTCTTTAAATAGAATGGTTTGAAACATCTATCATGAGCTCTGCTAGATTATATCAGACTTATTTTGTTTTGGAGCCTTTTTTGTCTCCCAAAGGGAAAAGTGAGTAGTCTTTTCAGCCTCTGGAATGCAGCACTTGTTCGGTTCCCAGCAGGAATGTAGGTGCTCTGCCATTTTTCAGCTTTTCTCATACAGGCTCATCAATGATCTCCCAGGGGTCTTTAACACTGGGGTTTTTGTATAAAAGCAGATCTTAATGATAAGAAAAATGTTTCATGCATTTTATATTAGGCAATTCTTGCTTTAGAATTTCTGCAACTTTGTAGCAAATCTTACTGTGTGGATATGTTTGAAATTGAATTAAATTAAAGTTTTTTGAGGCAATGCTTGATATACTTTTTTTGTACAATCCAAATTTCTTCTTACACAAATATTTCTTCATTACATTAAACATTAATTTAACTAAAATTGTACAAAAAAAGTGATTCTGAGCTTTAAATTTAGTTTTTTTTTTCACTGCAAAAAAATGTTTTTTATGTTTTACAGAAAAAGTGTTGAAACTAAGTTAAATTACACTGTGCTGTAATACACACAAAAAGTGAAATTCTATAATTTTGGTGAATGATATTGTGTAAAAGGATGCTTCACTCCACCATAACAATCAAGAGTATCTGCTTACAAACTAGAAATGTTTATTTTGGTCTTTTGTTACAGCACAGCAACAAAAAAAGACTCTTTAATAAAAAAAAAAAAATAGAACTTTGGAAAGGAACCTTGGAACCTCTTAAAACATATAGGCTAATGGTCTAATCAGCTTCAATGATCTATGCTATGCTACGCTAAATGTGCTATTAACAAATCTGCTTAACATCTGAATAGACAAATAGACACTTTTCGGCAAATAGAGAAACAGCCACATCAAAAAGTGTCTTTCTCTAAACTATAAGCATCAAAAATCAACACAGAATGTGGAGCTTCAGCCTAGAAGTAGCTTTTGGCCCCGTAACCCTTTGGACACCGTTTTATCTCCCAATATCGTTAGAGGAATCGTTATTAGAGGCTCACAGAAGACCAAGAGGATTGCCCTGATGCTGTTTGAAACAAGTAAATATTCATTGTTTTCCAATATTGATATTTGCATAACAAGGTAACCAATTAAATTTACTCAAACCTTAATGAAGAAATATCGATCAAACCAAATTATTTTCGCTCTTAAAGCTTAAACTATAATATTTTTCAAGACAAAGTTGTGATGAACTGATAAATACCCTTTACACCCAATCATCTTTAAACCAATCACAAGTCAACATTCCCTTTTTTTAAACTTCTGCAAATTCTTTTGAAATAAAAGGCTGGCTTTTGTTCAGTTATTTCCGCAGAGAACAGATTCTCTGTTGTAATAGGACTCAGATACGATGTCTTTGGCTTCTTGACCATCAACTGACTTTTGATTGGCCCAGGACCTGTCTAGAATCCTGTTTCCCCTGCTCTTGGCCCCACCCTCCCTCTGCCCTGAGGGCGTGAATGAACAACAGCATTCCCAACTTACACAGCCACGTGTTTGTGTCTGTGTTTGTCGTCTGATGGGAGAGAAGAGCAGTAGGAAAGTTCTGTTCCTCTTCCAGGGAGACCTGTGTTTATACAGTCACACCTCGTGATTGAACTGCTTTGAGAAAGTTCTTTTGTTTGCAAATGGGTTAGCCATCTACTTTGTTTCTCCATGAAGAAAAGACTCTCTCTCTCTCTCTCTCACTCTCTAAACTTGTGGCATACCCCCCCCCCCTGTCTTTTCTGGCATGCTCTTGTGTGTAGGGGAGGGTCTGAAGTCTGTCTGCAGTGAATGTTCCTGTTGGAGTCGGGTGCTAACACTCAGTCAAAGCTACTTTTTCTGCTGGAACGGGAACGTGCATGTGTTTGTTTGTGAATGGATGAAAAGGAAGAGAGCGTTTTCCAGGAGAGTGGGATTTGCAAACATTGAGTTTTCTGCTGATGAAGTGATGCTTTGAGGTGTTTTTACATTCTGGGTGTGACAGAGGTAAGTCAATGGTTTGCTATCTCCTGTTGCTCTTTGTGGGAATGTGGGATGACAGGTGAATGCTTACCAGAACTTTAACCAGATTCTTTTAACTTGCAGGGGTTTTAAACCTACGCTTTTTGTCCTTACTTATATGCATTCTTGATCTTTTGGATTCTTGTTGGAATTATTTGGGCATCAGAAACTTTCCCTCTCAAAGTTCTTCCTGATTCTGATTTAAGTGAAAATTATTATGAATGATGCATTTGACTGGATGATAGTGTAGAAATATACATTTATTAAATGTAGCCATATCAAAACATTCCTCCAGATTGAACTTTTGAGTTGATTATCCTTTAGTTTAAAAAAAAATACTCAAAATGAAACATGTTGAAACATGTGAAAATGAAACAATACAGAAAACCTGTAAAAAGGCCTGAAATATGAAATATGTATATGTTCTTAAATGTAATGATGCCTAAATGTGATGAAATGTGATCAATCACAATTTCTGGCAGAACAGATGTTGATTATACAGTGTTATTGATTATACTCTATTATTGTTACAGTGACTGTAATCAACTATCATGGTCTTTGATTTTTTTAAGAGAAATATAATGTACAATTGGAAATTTACTGTAGTTCTTATTCATCTCTGAACTTAAAAATGCAGTTTCTTACTTTTACATTAAAGTTGATGGAAATGGTTAGCACTGTGATATTAAAGACAAAAAAAGTAAAAAAGGATTTTCTTATTAAAATATTGAATGCCCTATGCGCTATGACCAATCCTAATTTAAGATATGTATGTAAGAAATAAAAAACTTTTAAATGGTGAATAATTAATTAATGATTTCAAACCAGAATAGAAAATGTTATTAGCACCAGGTGGTACTATGAATGAGAATGAATATTGGTGAAAGATGTACCTCTTCGATGTTGCCCTTTCTTCTGTGGTCACCTGGTGGTGCTATAACTGATAATGTAGGTTGCCATGTAGATGTGTTCAGGCATGGTATCTTATCACACATGGCAAGATGTCCACGTCTTTCCAATCAGACATTGTATAGCTACGTTATTAACAACTTCCTGCTTCATGTGAAACGTCGAAATTCAAAAGTCCACCAAATTCAAACTGTTCAACGAATTCACTAAAGTTTAGTCATTTAATATTGCAGAAGCCTTTAGATACGGCTGCTAGAGGTAAATGGTAATCAAATTAAATCTATTGGAGGAGCTTGTTAAAATACAAGGCATGGAATCGAATTCAATTTTAGAAGAAAATTCGAAATAACTGACGTCCTGTCAGTTTTGGAAACTCACTCCACTTTATTTTTTGTAGGCCATTATCTCTTACATAAATATACTAAATGTCAAGCGTGTACTTTAAAGACAGTCTGACAGTATAAAACTGGATTCCATGTTGGTACTAGGTGGCGCTATAACCGACACTGTAGGTCGCTATATGGATTCGGTCAGACATGCACTATTAACACACATAGCAAAGTTGAACCCGATTAGACATTACGTGGGCACATTATTAACAACTTCCTGTTTATGGTGAAATTTCTACTTTTTTTGGCCACGTGGGCGAATAATTTAACAAAGTCATAAAGCTTCTCAATTTAGCATTCCATACACCTTAAGATTAAGATTGGAGATAAGCAGATAAAACCATTAGGAAGAGTTCATTAAAGTACAACACAAGCCAAAGTGGCAAAATTTGAAATTACCGACTTCCTGTAAATTTTGGAAACACGACTCATTTACATCTTTGTACTCTACACGTGTGTTGAATTTCATTCACCTATGACAAACTGTTTATGCACCAAATTCTGTGACTTTTCAAGTACGCTTACACCCTAAAATATAAAGCATTGATTTGGTGAAGGGGTGATTCCACAACGTTTAAAGGTTTGAAGCTTGGTGAATAGGGTTTGCACTTTTTTATGTATCATTTATTTAGTTTTTTATTAACACCGAGTTCTAGCTTCTTGTAAATCAGTTTGCTTGCATATACACAAGTATGTATGAAACGGTTCCACTTCAGAGCAGTGTGTTACCTACTGCAAGGCCTCCAGTCTGCTTTGTATCATGCCTGCATTCACAGGTCATTGTTGCTCTATTAATAGTGAGGCAGGGCAGGGAGCAAGCTTGCAGCTGAAGAGAAGGAAGTTAGCCTTCGGAGCACAGGGATTACCAGGGGTCCCCACACGAGAGGCCCATGTTCAGCCATGTTGAGAAACAAATGACACAGCGAGACTTCACTGCAGATCTTCAGTATGTTTCCATGTGCATATGATCAGCTATTGTAGCCTGTCATACCAGAATGGAAAAAGATAGATAGGAGGCCATTGATAAACAGCTCGATCTCTGCTGTGAACGGTCAATCGCAGTTTGTATTGGGGGTATGTGTGAAAATTGATGACCACATTGTGTGAAAGACAGAGTGGTAAAGTCAAGGCATTCTTGATTCACACGCAAATCAACTGTCTTTAGGGCTTTGTGAGCTGTCCCTGATGTGAGTTATGAGAGAAAAGGCTTTCTGGGTTTATTCAGTGGGGGACTTCACCTGTGGAATGTTAACTGCCTTCATTTCTCTCCTGTCACACTCTTTCTCCACCCGCCGGCAACAATCTCCCTCATCCCTTACTCCACGCGTCTGTTTTCAGTACAACTGCTGTCAGTCAGAGCTTTCACCAACACCAACCTGAAGCATTTTCTGTTCAAGCAAAGCCTTTACTTGGTCGTCCTTTAACAACACATTGTATGCTTTGGGCTGCTGCATGTTTTCAATGTGTTGGAGATTGTTAAAGGGGACCCCAGGTGAAAATTGGCCTTTTCCAGATGTTCAAACTGAGAAGTGGTTTAGAGATGCATTTGATATCGCTCATACCCGAAAGTCATTGAGTGAGTGGCAAATAGCTTATGTTTGCACTAGCGACATATGCATGTTGGTCTGACCAGTGAAAATACCAAAGTTAGGCACAACCCATTGTGCAATTGACAACTTATTTTCAAAGACTTCAGGGACACTGTTTTACAGACTGCCAAAATCCAAAGAAACAAGATAATGGATTTGTGTTCCCTGTTTCCAGTCTTTTTTACTAATTGTTTTCTTAAATATTCACTAATTGTAAATTGCATGTTTATGTTATGTGCAATTTACTTAAAAATAAACTCCTTAGTTTTAACTTAAGCCAAACATGATTTAAACAGGAAGTTGTGGTGGTTGAACGTTTAATATGAATGTTTTTAGCATATATTTGTGCTGTTGCTCCTCTGACTATGTTTTACCTGTACAAACATGAGCCTGATTTAGTTCCAGAAGTGATCTCCAACCTTTTTTACATTGAAGACCGGTTTAATGCAACCATTTCTTTTTATGGACCGGTCCTCAGAATATGCTTAATAACAGAGCCGGTCGCTGCAGATTAGGCTTGGTGTGTAGGAATCATCTGTAGACATAAATCCATACATCAAGTAAGCCTCCTGTTTTTAGCTGTGTCCTAATCCAGGTTCTAAAAGCCTCCGGTGGGTCCTTCCTACACAGCCTTTATGGCTGCGGCTTGTGAGGATCCTCCGTAGGCTGCATTAACCCATGGTAAACGGGACGGTGTAGCCTCTTATTCTTCTTCTGTTGTTTTTTGGCAGTTTGCTTATGGTGCATTAGCACCACCAGCTGGATCAGTAGTTTGGATCTCGAATTGAATGAACGAAACGTTCTTGTATTATTAATATTTTTCTTTAAGTGATTCTTTTCATATTTATGTTTTGTGACTGATAAATTTGTAAGATCACTGGAAGTTATTTTCTAGTGTTTTAGGGTTTATTTTTCTTTGTTTATTATTATTTATCAGTCTTTTTTATTTCGAATACATTGTATTAAATGTATCACTACCGGCATTTAAAGCTTCAATATATTGTCCTTTATTAAAAAAACATGTTACTTACATGAAAATAAAAATTCTAGTGCATATTGTGTTGATTCTAATAATAAAAAAAAGCAAAGCATTGTGGGATATCTGAGGCCACGAAGGATGGTTGCGATGCATCTTTGGAGTTCAGGGGAAAGTAAGACACATTTTAAGGGTGTATTTTAAAAACTCCTTGCGCCTTGCTAGCTTATGGTAGCTTAGATTTTGCAGATCTAATTGACAGAATAGTATTTTGTGAAATAAAAGAATAATAAATAAATTTCTGGGGCAGCAAGTGGTGTAGTTTTGGAGTTGGTTGTCCTATAACTGGAAGGTTGGAGGTTCAATCCCCTCCAGGTACATTCTGCTATTGTGGCTTGGGAAAGCCACTTCCCCTGCATTGCCCAGTAATGATGTATGTGACTGGTGGGCTGTGTTTAGTGGTGGCCAGAAGGCCGTAGTTGCGACATGGCAGCCATGTTCAGTTCGAAGCTTATCCCCACCAATGTGTGAATGTGGAGGGAAAGAAAAAGCATCGGAAAAAGCACTATTTAAATTGAAGGCATTATTGATTAAAATGGAATAAAATGCAAATATTTATTGATTTGCTGGGGGTCACTCAGTTACACCATTGAAAAGTGTAGCTAGCTTACAGCTTCTCTTATAAACAATGTAATGTATGTTCAGGTATTTTTGTCAAAGCCTTTAAACTTTGTTTCGTGTACTTTCTTAATGTTAAAATATAAATCTTATGTCATTTCTGGCCAAATCTCCACAGTTCATTTGGCAAGGCGTGGGGATCACAGTCGAGAACAAAGTATTAGATTTACTCCCAATTTGGCACTTTTCGTATTAAACAGAGCTATTGTTTTGCCACTCAGTCTCAGTGAAGAGGGTGTGATGTGAACACAACCACCTCTTATTAAATTTCAAACAATATAGTGATCATAATTCATCCAGGGGTTTTATTTAATCACAATTTGTTTAATCACCACATCTTTAACACCCTCCAGAAATAAGGCATTCTCTGAGTGCTGTGTTTGTGACATCACTAACCTTTGGGTTGCACTCAAGACTCTTGGCAGATATTGACTAGGTGTCTGCAATGTTGTTCAAGAGGAGCAGTGCTGTCCACTATTTGAGCTGAACATTGGTGTGAAAAAGAGATTGTGGATAGAAAAAGAACTGTTACAAACCTTATTTTTTAACGTCACATTCAAAACACTGGCTTTGGTCATTTTCTGATATCTGTATGATTGAATTTGGATGAAAAGAATCAATATGAAAAGGATTAAATTACCCTTTTGGCTCAATTATTTCGTTTATTTTGTTGATTTTTCAATACCATGTCATTTTTTGAAATTGTACAGTTACATTTTGGGACCTAGGGGAATAATATATATACAAAGGTATCTGTTTAACTTATTAGTGGTATGTAAAATGGGGCCTTGCAGTTTCATTGATGTTTTTTATTATTATTATTAATAATAATACATGTTATTTTAGGCACATTTCTGGGTAAATGAATATTTTGGTTTGCCTCAGTGAAAAGAGAGACATGGAAAGACTTTCTCTCATCTCTTTTGGAATATTGTCGGAGTGGAGTGTGTATAAATGTGTATTTTTGTGCCAGTATGTGTGTGTGAAACAGGAAGCCCATTGTTTGGCCCTCATTAGAAACAATCAGTTGTTGGGCATCTGAGGCTTTTGTGATTGGTCAAATGAAATCTGATCATGAAGTGACTAACACGGAGGAATTTTCACATTCGCTACACTGCAGCTGATGACAGGAATACTGAACTTAAAAAAATACGCTAACATAAAGTAAAAAAACTATTTGCAGCATTGGAATGCAGATTGTTTAGCAGTGTGATGGAGGCAAAGGAAGCTTGGATTTATTTTGTTGTGCATCATGCTGTGAGGGATGTCTTGCTTGATACTTTGACCTTGCCACAGTGTGCCGGTCCTTAAATAATACAAGAAAAAAATATATGTTAATATTCATAGACATAAATATCATACAAAGTCTTCACAAGGCAAATATATCGTAAAAGGGTTCAGTCAAGGTGCAAAGAGTTCACAAGTTCTTTGTTCGTCATGGAACATTTAACACAATCAAGTACAAATAGCTTTTTAAAGGAAAAACATGCTTGTTACTGTGGCAAATAGAGCTGTGGGGAGGTTCTGGAATTTCACATATTAGTGCTAAAAATTCTATTGATTTTCACACAAGCACATGGATACATAAACAGAAAAACTTTGCAAGGTCACAACAGGAAAAGTGAAGAATGTCCATCATTTCCACCGGTGCCCTCCGACTTCCTTCATCAGGGACACACACCCAAACAAAGTCACTGTCGTACACAGAGAGCTATGCGCTTTGTTAAGACCTGCGTTACTTAGAGAAAGGTGGCAACACAATACTGAACGTACACAGTAAGTTCTCTCTGCACAAACAGCACAACACATGTTGAAGGAAACCTCTCAAAGCTTGTAAACGTAATCAATTCTATTCTATTCATTATTGCTATTAGGTAAACCCCTAGGTGCTTTACTTATCTAAATCACGATGAACCATTCCACAAAACAAACAATCTTCATTTGCTGGAGGACATTACATTTACAGTTATGCAGTTGGCAGACGAAACACACAAAAGCTATCTATTTTTAATGACTTTAAATGACTTGAAATTAAAATGTTGTAACTTGTTTTGACTTGGACCTGCCCTGCATTGACTTTGGACTTGACTTGCACTTGCCCTACATTGACTTTGGACTTGACTTGGTCTTGCCCTTTATTGACTTTGGACTTGCCCTGATTTGACTTCGGACTTGACTTGGACTTGCCCTGTATTGGCTTTGAACTTGACTTGGACTTGCCCTGTATTGGCTTTGAACTTGACTTGGACTTGCCCTGTATTGACTTGGGACTCGAGTCTGACTTGCCTTACTTTTACTTGTGACTTGACTTGCACTTGCCCTGAATTGACTTTGGTCTTGACTTGGACTTGCCCTGTATTGACTTTGGACTTGACTTGGACTTGCCCTGTATTGACTTTGAACTCGACTTGGACTTGCCCTGTATGACTTGGGACACGACTCTGACTTGCATTACTTTTACTTGTGACTTGACTTGCCCTTGCCCTGAATTGACTTGAGACTTCCCATTTGACTTCCCTGCATTAACTTGGGACTCGACTCTGACTTGCCTTACTTTTACTTGTGACTTGACTTGCCCTTGCCCTGAATTGACTTGAGACTTCCCATTTGACTTGCCCTGCATTAACTTGGGACTTGACTCTGACTTGCAGTGACTTGACTGGGACTTCCTCTGTACTGACTTGGGACTTGACTTGACTTGTGAAGTAGTTACTTAGTCCCACTTCTGCTGTTTTGACACATAGTTACCAAAATCTTTTTAAATGTTTTAAATTGAAAATTACCGGCCTCACTTGCTGTGACTTGTCACATTATTTAAGAACTAAATAAATCGTTTATACTGTAGGAGATGTTGTCAAATTTACTGCTGTTTCAGAAATGTCATTTAAAAGCTGCAATGTTAGTTTCTACTGTCACTATAAATAGTGAACTCTCTATGAAACTTGTAAAGAAACACTTGTGCTATTTGTCTAAGGTTGAGTTGTTTTGAGTTTTTTGAAGGTTTAGGATTTAGTCTCTAAAAATGCGGTTTTCCCACCTACTCAAATTACTGCAGAATCCATAGGGAGACTATGCAGGGAAACTAGGTCAGCTACTGCTGAAAGAGCGTCTGTGGATTTTGAGTTTTTATTGTTAGAGGAGTAGAACACAGGAAGAGGGATATGACTAATGCTGACGTCATACTGGATGAAACAAGTTAATCGCTCTTGTATATTGTTTATTGGTGCCATACATAGAAACTAAACAGGCTTTCTCGTATCCTTAGGTTGAATTGAATTGATGCACAGATGTGTTTGCCATTGAAAGATAGGAACTTTAAAGTTTTATTTACTTTAAAGTTTATCGCCTTCAGCTTGTGCAGAATGCTGCTGCTCGCTTTTTAACCAACACACCCAGACGTCAGCACATCACCCCAGTCCTTTTTACACTTCATTGGCTTCCAGTTTTTTTTAGAATTGATTTTAAAATTTTACTTTTTGTTTTTAAAGCTCTTAATGGATTAGCACCTTGTTATTTGACCGAGTTTTTATTTGTTCGCACATCAAGCCGCACTTTACGGTCAAATAACCAACTTCTTTTGAAAGTACCCCGAGCCAGGCTCAAACACTGGGGCGATCGAGCTTTCTCTGTGGCTGGTCCCAGACTGTGGAACAATTTACCATTTGACATACATAAAATCACTGATTTGAACCTTTTTAAATCTAGGCTAAAAACACATTTGTTCAAAATGGCTTTTAATACTTAGTAGTTTGTGACACGTTTGCACTATGTTTTACTGTTTTTACTTTACATTGTTTTATTCTGTACAATATTCTGTTTTTAGTATTCTTGTTTTTCTGTTTTTAATTGGAAAGCACTTTGGGCACCACTGGTGTTGTAAAGGGCTATATAAATAAAGATTGATTGATTGATTGATTATTATATGGTGCCCACTTTGCTAATGTGATATAGAAAAATCTGAAGTCTAATGTCATAAGCATTTATGTTATTTAAATACATTTTGGTCCCTAAATTGACATACCGGTAATTAAATATCGCGGTTATGGCAAAATGAGGGCAGCTTCATGCAATTTTTATTTAGCTTTAGTTTGTCTCTATTTCACAAAGAAACATTAATTTCAAATACAATTCAAAACAATATATATATATAATTAAATGAATTTGGTAAAATTCCTTTCATAGAGCTTTACGTATCACAACACAAATACATTTCAAGTTTTCAACACAACAGAAATGATCCCATCCTTTAGGGGGCAGCAGTTGGTCACTAGAAGCTGTTCTACTTTTGAATCAATGGTTTACTTATACAATAAAAAATAATGTGCTAATTTATTCATTATTTGCAAGTGTACTGTTTGTTGTAGATAAAGTGATTTGAACCGGAGCATTCATTGTGATGTGAAATGGAACTAAAACAGCGGAGAAATGCTTTCACGTATCTCTTCTTGCTCCTGTTCTGATCCAATATTCAGTTTAGTGTTTGTTTTCACTGTATTTCTACCATTGTATGCGCCAATCGAATCGAAATAATTTGTATCTCCTTGCGTAACAATCTGTTTGCGTAACATTTTAATCAGCCAATTGATGAATAGTAAAGCACTACTTCCAATTTGATCAGTTTGTCTTTTAATCAGATTCATTTTGTCTGAATATTTTTCAATCTGATTCAACCATGTACCCAATTGCAAATGCCAGTAATAGCCATCATGCTGTACAATGTGTGACACCAACTGATAGGGTTTTAAATTGAAATCTGCGAAAGGAAGGGTGTACCAGGGCACATTATAATGCTCAAGGGCACAGATGAAGATGCCTTCATTGCTTATATTCTGTTACAGACGATCTGTCAAGAATGCTAAAGAAACACACTTTATTTAACGCAACCACATCCCTGCTTTTAACACAGATTTAAATCTTAAATAACAAAAAAGATGAGGACAAACTTTCTGTGTCCGTATCAAGCTTTTAATCTTCAATTGCTTGTAGTTGAAAAGCTGATGGAAGGGTGCTTTTTGGAAACTGGCAAACCTTGAATGCATTTTCTTGCAAACAAAGGGTTAGCATGTTTCTAGCATGCACTTTTCTCCATCTTTGCCCTCCATCTTCATCCATGCCACGCACACAGTCATTTGTAAGACACTGTCCTCTAGGTGGAATCTGACCTTACAGGTTAACACTTGACCAACTTTATTATATTCAAATATAATGCTTAATATTTTGTTTCACTTAGATCAGGATTTATATTTTCAGAATACTTCAGCCATTGGGGATTTTTACATGTTTGTGCTGTTTTATTTGATTTTATTTTATATGTAAATTTAATTTGTACACCAAGTTTTGCATAAAAACTGATCTTATTATCTAAGGAATTATTTACTGGAATGGACTAATTCTAATCATGCCATTTTAATTAAGTTTTCATGCATCAGAGCTAAACCTTTACATATTTATGTTCTCAGTTTCTTGCTATAGCTGTAGTGCAGTATGACACCTAATGAATAAATGAATGAAGAGAAAATGTAAAACTTTTGGTGCTGTTTTATCTGGATGTTTTGTGAACTTTTTCACCAGATGATGGTGCTGTATGCACAGTGGAGATAGTGTTTGTGTTGTTCATGGTATTAAACTCTTATGTCTACATCCCTCAACATCTGCACCATTTGGTTTTTAACATACACATCTCCACAAAAAATAATTTCTACCTTTTCTCATCATTCTTTTTGTAGCACAACATTCCAAAGGTATTTTATGGAATTACTATTTCTACTCCACCTGTACTCCAGCTTAAGGACCAAAATCATCCATCACAAACAGGGGGTTCTCATCTTCCCCCTTTTGTACACTCAGTGGTTTTTCTGGTCAGGAACTGCACCACACAGGAAGTCATTAGTCGATATATACATCTATCTTGGCTCACCTCATTTTTCAGGTTCCTGTTGTTTTTCTCTCTTTGAAGAGCCCATGAGTTATACGTTATCCATATCTCACAAGCACTGTTGCCTTTGTTCTTTCATCTGTGATGGCTAAATAACCCGGTGTGTGGGATCCCATTGTTTTGAGGTGGTTGCAATATGTGCACTGGTGAAAGAGAGCTCTTGAAGTTGTCGGTACAGTGGGTGCTGCATGGTTTCCATTATGGTGTGGGGTGAGAAGAGGAGTGTTCTTCTGGTTCTCCAAGCTCTTTCAACCCTTTCATTGCCCCTTTTTTTCTCTTTGAACCTTCCCACCGCTCAGTTGGCTTCTTTCATGTTTACTTCTCCAGCTACTTAGTTCTACCTCACATCACTCACTGTCTGTTCTTCACTTCTTAGTGGTTTGAGTGAACAAATGTGACTCCTCAAAAGGTTGTTGCTCCTGACTTAGACCACATGTAAGGTAGGAGGATAAAATCAGTTCTAACAGTGACGTGCAGTGAAGTTCACGTCATCAATCAGATTAACAAACATATTTACCAATTCAAAATGTACCCTGCAGAGAAGCCATTAGTTTTAACAATTAATTTCATATTCATTTACATTTTTTCATATTCAAACAGTAGCATACCAAAAAGCACTGCCTTTACTTATTAATGAAGAAAAGAATGATAAAAAATGTACGAAAGAATCATTATCTTGTTTGTAGAAGTGTTAGATTAATAATTATCTCCTTTTTCTTCTTCTTTTCCTCTTCCTTTCTTTCTTTTTCACTCGTGTTTCTTCACCCTTTATCCACTCCCCCTTTCAGTTCAACACCGTCTTGTCCTGACACAACTGATATAAACTGACTGGCGGGAACCACAACTAATAAATATTTACATACATTCAATACTCCAATCCAGAGGAGAAAACATCACACTTTTTTTGAAAAAAGGAGTGTTTTACTCCTCAGGAGAAAGCAAAACTGTCCAACTCAACAAGGCATATACTCTCCCATGTGATGGCTTTTGAGCAGGACAGGACAAGGTAAAAAAAAATAATAAAAAAAAATAATTATCTCCTGCTTCAATTGAAAGTACTTGGCGAACTATTTACTGTAGTTTTCTAATTCTATTATTCTTAACAGAGACAGTTAAATGTTGAGTTTAATGGTAAAATTTGAATAAATTACACATTGCTGAATAAATATTACCATTTAATATTTTATTTTCTTCCCATTTCTTCTAATTTCTTGTCCACTACTCTGGGACCATGTTTTGATGAAAATAAAAATGAACATGAATTTAAAGCTCATTTACCACACTTCTCCTTTCACATGTGTATTGCAATATACCCCCGTACTCATGTCTAATAAAAGTGTTGTTATAAAGTGTAGAATTATATTAACAGAAGTCTGATTGCTTAAATATTTTACAGGGCTCACATCTTTTAGGGAAATATTGTTTTGAAAAATGTTACAGCCCTAAAATCAGGAAAATTAAGGTGAATACTACAGGTTTCTTGTGTTCATCTGATATATATAGCTCATAATATTTGATTTAACAAATCCTACTTTTTAAGTAAACTGTTTTAAAGAAATAGAAACCAATGGTGTTGTCAGCTCTGGGGGTATGGTGGGTGGTGAGTGTGATTCTTTGCACATGTCTAAACTCCAAAGTTTTAGGTTACTTTCTCTTTCTTTGTTTACTGTTTTATCAAAAAAAATTGTATGATGCTCAAAAATACAAATAAGCTAAAAAAGTACTGGCTAAGAATGGTTTAAATAACAAGATTCAGGAGAAACTAATTGGGATGTAGCGAGCATCAGTTATCCTATTTCCCCACGTCCTTGTAGCCTTTTCTCCTGCCCTTCTCCTCCCACAGAGCTACTTGGATGTACTACATGTACGTTCTAAAATTAACATATGACACATCCTAATTTTAAACTCCAATTTAAACTTTCAATTTAATCAGTTAACGCAAATGTTTTGAGTACTTAGATTTTTTTGTTGTGTACAGTGCAATATTTATACTGGAATAAAACATGACCTGTTATGCTAATTACCCAACATTATTTCTGTAAAGTTTGAAGCTGTCCTATGTTTGAAGTTTGAAGGTTTTCTTTCTTCTTGTACCAAAATACCATGCTTAGAAACTTTTGGGAATGTTATGCCCTGTTGTTTCTTTCAGAACATCTTTTAGAGAGAAAAACTGTGTGAGCGCATGTGGCTAAAACAGATTGTCAATAGAAAGATAAATGGAAAGTCTATTTCAGTTCAAATCTGTCTCTCTCTCTCTCTCTCTCTCTCTCTCTCTCATTGTGCCTTTCTTTGTGTCTTTCTTACAGCAGATCTTTTTCACATTCTCCCCATTACTCAAAGAAAACCCAAATGTACCTCCTCTTCCGAATAATACTCCACTTTTTTAACATTTACTGACTTTAAATAACCTCCTTTAAATAAGTTAACCACAAATTTTTGGTTGCTGTTCTAAAGGAAATATTTTCTGAATGAATCTCCTAGTTCTCAGTTGATAAATTATGATTAATTCTCCGACTGCTTTTTATCAATGTTAGCATTAAACCATGTTTCAATGTTAGCATTAGCATGTTTTCAATGTTAGGATTAAACCACTTGTAAAGCCACTATAACATAGGTTACAAAAGAGAGAATATACCTGAGCTGTTCCTTCCATAATTTTACCTAAATGCAAGTCTTGAAGATCCTCTATTTTTTACAATACGGCATGTCATAGAGCAAGATAGGGCTTGCAAAACACAGGGTCCTCCAAAACGTTCTCCAATGTCCATTGCTTGCTTTTCACACACAACGTTAAGTTGTATTGAATGAATTCCCAAGACACCAAAGTGTCTAAGTCTAGCAAAGTCATGAGAACAGGAAATGACCTCGATTCTGAGTTTGCCCCCATGTGTGACCTCAAGCAAACAGCTTGCGTTCACTGTTCAAGCAAAGAACAGTGGAGCAATGTGTGTTTGAGTGAGAGTGTTACATATTTTCAATCAGTCTGCAGGGACACAGAGGGGAATATCCGCTCATAATCCTGAAGCGAGGGCTTCACAAAGCCTGAATTGAAGCATTTGAGTGATTCTCAGTTTGACTGCTTTATGGCTCTGGGCTTGTTATTACCTGGGGAGCTGCAGCAGCCAGACACAAGGGGCTTGGCCAGGCTTGCTTTCCAAAGCAGGAAGCTTGAATTGATAACAATGGACAAAATGATTTTCAAAACGAAGACTTGATACTTTAAAAAGAGGCTGCAACAGGTGGTGAGACGTGTGTGGCTTTGTGTTTAGATATTGAGACCCTGTCAAGAACAATACACAAAAATGTAATATAAACTGCACAGATAAAATACTGCACATGTCAAATGTGTTCTGCAAAAGACTCTCTTTGTATTCAAAATTGATAAAGTGAGTTATTGCTGAAAACCTGTCAAATTTCTTTAAATTGATGTGACTGTGTGTGTGTGTTGTGACAGGGAACTTTTTATTATTGTCTTCAGTGGCTGCTAGTAAAACCTGTAGAGTGTGTCTTTGTGTCCATCTGTTGTATTCCAGCTGCCTGACCCACACCACTAACACTGGCTCCTCATTGGCTGCTGTGGACAGTGTCTGGAGAAACCAGTCTTGGTCTCTTATTAGGATGCACATCTAAAACATGCCCTGGCCTACTTTATAGACCGGAATAGTCTTGACTGTTGACTTTCAGTTGTTTTGGTCGAGCATTGATCTGTGACACTATAGAGTTTGTTGCAGAAAGTTCTATTTGGAATGTCATTAAAATTGTTTGTTTCAGAGATTTTTATTTTGTCCTATTGAAGTGGGAGCTTTGGATGTGGATGGGATAGAACCATGACTTATGAGGCATAGTTGGGTTTCGAGAAAGTTCCTGTCTTTTTATGCAACAGATATTTTCCATGTGTTTTCCATGTATTCTCCTAAAACATTTAATAAATAGTGTTTGTGTTTATTGTTTTATATCAGTACTACAAATAAGACATGCAGAGTTTTTTTTCTTTCCAAAACACTCTATCTCCATTTTGATGAATTTGAGTAAAAATGTGTTTTCTTTTGTACGAAAGTGGTTTGAGAAAAATCTTTGAATAAATTGTAAAGAACCTCAAAGACATACAAACATAAATAGTTTTCCCCCCCAAAATGCGTTAACTCCAAGGCATCAATATAAAGGTTTTTTTTTTAATGAAATGGTTCAAACTACAACAATTAACAAACAACATAGATATTGAACCAAGTGGCTGGTTTCAGAATAGATCGTTAAAAAAAGTGTCAGAACCCACAAGCAGATATTGCACTCACTGTTTCGAAATGCGGAGTCAAGTTTTTCCCAAGTTTTTAAATGTTGTTTATCATGTTTTGGAACCAAAATCCTCATATGTAAACTATATGTTTTGTTAAAACGTTTTTGTCTCATGTATTGTAATCAGGTATCTTGCTTAGTTTTGAAACAATCTAAATGTGTAGAAAAATTATAATAGAAAAAAAAACAAATTTGTAAAACCGAAGTCTCATCAACTTCTTCAATTGAATAAAATCAACATAAAAAGTAAAAATTAAAGCACAGCACTGTGTAAAAGATTTAGACAGATGGTAAAAGATGCTGTAAACAAAGAATCCTCTCAGAAATGGAACCCCAGTCTAAAAAAAATTAGCCTGTGAAGACCAACCTGTTGCTGCTCTGCTGTGTTAACATTTGCCAAGACATGACCGTTATTTGATGTTCCTGTTATAAACTTCTTACACCGTTGTTTCTGTTTCAGTTCATAACTGGTTTTCAACTTCTGACATTGATGAACATCAACACTGGTTTTTTATAACTGGTGGACCACACACTTGCCTGCAATCTTACAAAATCCCAGATTTTGTGCGAGAGTGCCTATAGGATAATGACTTATATTTCTGAA
Organism: Danionella cerebrum; assembly: GCA_007224835.1. Taxonomy (NCBI): domain Eukaryota; kingdom Metazoa; phylum Chordata; class Actinopteri; order Cypriniformes; family Danionidae; genus Danionella; species Danionella cerebrum. The sequence continues at coordinate 641,139 of SRMA01027115.1, read as the reverse complement.
GACATTTTGTGTTTACAGTTATCTGCCTAACACCTTTGCACAGAACTGTGGATTGTCATTGTTTTAAAAAAAAAAGTGAATTGTAGCAAAAGAACAGTATCTTCCTCTGCCTGCTCCGGATCCAGTCCTGGTTTTCAGATAAACTCTCAGCACAAACTTTGTCTTTTAATGTTCACACTGTGCTCAATGGCATAACTCTGCTTTCACATTGCTCCGAGGCTCTGTCTGTGACCATGTGGGTCTGCAGAGCAGTTTGAGCTTTTCACTCCTCTGTGAGAAATCAAGACAGAGAAATCAAAGAGAAAGAGGGAGAGAGAGGAGAGAGGAGCTCAAAGCAAACTTCCCGGCTCTCAGACACTTCAGAGTCAGAATGGATTTCCTTTGATACTTTGGAAGTCACTGCACAACTGTGGGATTTTAGGTTGTATCGGCTGAGTTGGGTTGTGTGACAGGAGAGTGTTTGGAGCTATGTCAGGCGTAACACGGAAAGGTTCTGGAAGACCAGGATATTACTACAGACTCTTGGGAAGAACAAGACTTCAGAGACAGCGCAGTCGCTCCAGGAGCAGGAGCAGAGCCACTAACAATAGGGGTAAACAGCATGCATTCTCTTTTAAATACTCCCTCGTAGCTTTTGAACTGAGTTGTGATAAGTCATATTCATAACTGTCATATTTTCACTCCTGGCTTTAGTTTGTCAACTCGAGTGTGTTGTTTTAGTAGTAAAACTTCTGAACAGCCCGTCTATTAGACTGCAGCTGCCATAAACACATTCATAACCACTTTATTGCCCCACGCTTGAGTACTTGAAGATGACAGGTTTATTTTTAACCCTTTATTATGGAGATTAATTAAATATTATAAATAGTTTTTGCAATTGCAGTTCTATAATTTCCACGTGTCATAAGTTTATTAAACAATAAACTATTTGTCTTTAATTACGTGTGACTTTTGTGAGAAAATATTGCTCCGCTCATTGACAAAAGCTGCTATTTAAGATGTTTTCATAAAGTTTTTTTTTTTGTTTGTTAAATGTATGTTTTTTGTTGTTATATATTTTTATTGCATGCACAATAAAAGTTGAAAAAGTCAGTAGAAGTGTCTTAATCTTGAAAAAGTGACGAAAGTTATTTGCTTTTTCTAGTTCAGAAATGTAAAACTTTAAACATTTATCTACAAAGGTTATCACAATGAAACAAAAAGTTCTCAGAATGAAACAAAAGTGCTTGGAATAGTGTTTAAGGTTTAGAAGTGGTTTGTCTGTTTTGATTTATTAATTTTTTTCTGAACTTTTCACATTGTTTTGACCTTGTCTTTGGTTGGGGGGATTTATAAGGTTTTATTTTGTCACAATGCATATGATTTTGTTATAAAACATGAAATAGTTCGTTCTCAATTTTTGAGATTTTTTTTGTAGTGAAAAAAAAATATTGAGCACCTAGCATTTTATTTTTTTGGACAATTTCAGGATTGTTGTGGAATATAATTAAAAAAATATATAAAAAAAGTTAAAGCTTGTTTTTTACAAAAAAATGATGTTAAGCATTGCCACAAAAATAGATAAAGATAATTTATTAGAGCAAATTGTAAAGTAGTTAAAAACGCTCAAAAAGGCCTATAGGACTTCAAGTTTGCATAACATTGGACACATTTAAAAAATTCAGTTGACTTTTAAATACTTTTTGCACAAATGATAATGTGTGATTCAAACTTTATCAAAGCGTGGTCTACAGATGTTGATGGTTTTACCTAAGAGTGTACATACAGATGTCAATTCCTTTTGATGTTGTTTGAATGTTATTCAATTTTGTTAGAAACAAAATTATATTGAGTGGATAGAGTATTAGAGTAGATTTTCAGAACTACAAATGTAACAAACACAAAGAACTGTTTGCCAACGTGTTTTGAGTTAAGTTGATTGGACATGCAGCGCTCTCACTTACCTCATTATCGCACGTTTTTGTAGGCAGATCCAACCCATCTCTAAACCTAACTTGTAACTCGCCCATCCATCCTTCCCCTTCATCACTCAGGGGGGTGGGGGTCGATTAGGACGCGTCCAAGCTTACCAGATCACCTGTATGTTAGTACCCCGCCATGTTTTGTCAGACACAGTCCACAATTCCCCATTTCACTGTAGTGCAGGGATAATACACAGCTTTGTTTACATGTGTTATCTTCGTGTCATTTGTAACACATAAGCATGATCAAGACAGACTAACACAAGTCTGTTTATGGAGGGTTTAATCACAGATAGGACTTTATGGTTAAACATTTACATTTACAGCGACTTAAATTTTGAATGAATAAACATATTTTTTGTCAGTTCTTACTTTCCCTGGAATTGTAAACAAAACAGGTGGCCAGCCACAGCAGAAGCTATTGTACCACATACACGAATGCTAACACCGTATTCCAAACCTGTCAAGCAGGAACTCGATGCGTCACCCGACATGCTTCTGCAGACTAGTACTCCAAGTTTCTTTTTTAACTATTCAGATATTTGGGAGCATAGGATAAGGAGTCAATGGAAAAATATATTCAATCATAGATTAAATCAAGTCATTGAGTAAATGAATTTGGATTGGGATTGACACTGCTCCACGCTAACACACTAATAGTCTGCGGTTTCTGTGCCAAGTCTTAAGCTGCAGTCACACTATGTAAATGATTCCTTTGACTGGAATGGGATCATATCCAGCAGTGCAAAAGTGAAAGCTCCCGACAGAAAGTTCAGATATAGGTAACTTTATCCTGCAATCTCACGTCACATGATGCAACTTGAGCCTCTCCTTGAAAATAGAGAGGTCAGATGCATGAGCGTTTTTGGTACCTCAGTATGAAGCAATTATTATTTTAGGACATCAGTGTTGTTTAAAGTAGATTAGAGAGCATCATGTCATAATTAAGATGAGTTGTATTGTGAATTGTTTACTTTTTTTAAATAATGATGTTTTATGGGTGGGATCATAATGGACAAAGCCGAATTGGGGTAACTTCTGCATTGTCCAGGAGTAGTGTAATAGGCCCATTATAATGTTTATTCACCTGTTTGTTTGAATGTAAGTTCGCATCTGGTGATTTTTTTTTTTTTGTGTGTGTGTGTGTCTACATCATGCATTAAAAGAACCGAAAACATGGCTGACTGTTGATTATTCCTCAAATATATTTTTGAAAATTGAAAAATAAAGTACAGATCCGTTTTAATCTTACACTTTGCAAATAACCAAATGCATGAAACTGAAACCAATAAAATACTAAGCGTTTAGAATAAAACACTCTTAGTGATGTTTGCTAAACTAGTTTCAGGAGGAAAAATCAAGGGATGCCATCAGCTGCTCTCAATCAGGCCACCATCACTCACTTTTTTTATTTAAGCCAGTCCTACCTTCCTCTCTGACTCAGTTCTAGTTTCACCCACCTTCCACCTCTTCTTCTCACTGGGGGGTTTAGCTTGGAAATCTTCCGCGATCGGACAGCTTGCCTTGTATGTTCATACTCGCCACTCTATACTTACTACAAGGCAGTTAACTCGTGAAAACTAATTAAAACTGAGTAAGAAAAAAATATACATACAAATAAAATACAATGAAAAATTCAAAACTACACAACTTTTATGTAGAATAATTTTTAATGGCTTACCCCTCCAATCACATTTCAGACTCTCAAAAATAGACTTTGTGACTGATGTGAAAAAGCACGGCACAATTGGAATCATGTAAATTGTGTTTGCAGAAATGTAAGCTTTGTTATAAGCGACCTTTGTCTCATATCTATCAGTTCGTGCAGGGAAGAAGATGGTTGTGCTTTGCATCTGGATATTCAAATATATACCACCGCAGTATGAAATAATGGTTCCTGCTTGAGCTCACCTGATCGCAGCTCTATTTCACAATCAATTACACACAACCATTGACCAGCGGGAGGACCAACCTTGTAATTACCCTGTTTGAGAACATCCTTAGGATTGTGGTTTATGTTTTGAGAGATCCACAAGAGCCAGGTGCACATCTATGTTTGTGTAGTTTGTCCCTTCCTTCCTCCCTTGTGTTCATTTTGATAATACAGCACAGCATTACGTCATTATTAGCAGCTGTGTGAAGAATAACCTGTTCTCTGAACAGTGAGCCACACCCACATTTCAACCACACTTGCAATGGTTTTTAGAGTCTGTTTAAGAAATGCATGGCATCTTGGTGTTGACTGATAGTTGCTCGCAGCTGTGGATTTCACAATTTTAGCGTACATTATCTCAGGAATGTTATGTTAATGCCAGACAATTGTGATTGAGATTGCCCTGCGCTGCTGATACAAGACAGCTTTCTGTGTTTAACTTCAGATGTTAAGAATAACGGCAGATTTTTTTGCCAACTTGCTAGAACCGCTAATTAAACTATGGATTGTGGTAAATTTAGATTTTCCCACAGTGAAAATCCACATTGGTCTTTTTGAAACTTTTCTAACTTGCTCTGCTCTTGGTTGGCAGATGTTAGGGCACGACTTTTGAAGCTGTAATGTTTCTTACCGTCATAATCTTCATCTTTAGGTTCAGTATGTTCAGATGAATCATAGAAGGATTCTTTCTCTAAAGAGATGTTTGGGCAGTTCGTCTCGACTGTCTTTTCGAACAGTTTATAATTATAAATGCTTCCAGTTGGTGAAATTAATTTGGCCCGTTATGGCAAGATAGGCAATGATACAGCATTTGAGCCAGTATTCTGTGATCATAATCTCATTTCATATATACCGGTACATTACTTACTTAGACAATGTCTTTAGTTCTCTGCTTTTGTAGATTTACTACACAGAAAACACAATATGTTTAAGTGATTACATTTCAAAGAATATTAAAGAATAGTTTTTCACCAGTTTTTGCTGTTTCTGGGAAACCAAAACTCATAAAATATGAGTTTCATTTATCAGCAAGGGTATTGGGATCCAAATCCATATTCTACAAATGAAAAAGTACAATTAACATTAAAAACAATATTGAAAATATACTAGATTCTCACAAACATTTGCTCACAAGTAAATTCTTTAAATACTGTTACTGGGATTTTGTCCCTCTTTGGGCATTATCAGTTACTATCATAATATGACTTTGTAGGTGCCTTTTTGACTTACCCATAGCCTTGAGTTGGTACAGTAGGTCCTATCATCCAAATTCTAATGTAGATAATCAATCATCGTTTGCATAATGTGTATCGGGAGAATCACTTAGGACATGATGCCCACTCCAATCGTGTCTGGTGTCTTTGTAAACAGGAGTCCAATATTCTTTCTCTGACCCAGTCCGAGGAAATTGTGTGCTTTTCAGTTTCAGTGTGATGAAAAAACACATGTGGGAAAACATATACAAATATTAAAAAAGGAACAGTTTGAGATAAAAAAAAAAATCAAATACATCACCTCTGGTTGTAGAGTGGGCATTGAGAGGGTATCTAATCTCAGGTACACAAGCTTGAGTTCCCTTCTCAAAATGGAAGATTATTTCTTTTGGGAACTTTAACAAATGGAATTTGTACTGTAAATATCCTCCTTCTGTGGAGCTGCTTTGAAAAAAACTGCTTAGAAGCTTTACATAAATATATTTGCAAATGTGTAAGACTGCAAGTCAATAGTTTGAATTTCAAACTTTGATCCTGTTTAATGTTTGCTTTTGTTCAGGTTTGATTTGAATCACAGAATTCCCACTATTCCCACCTCTTCTCCCCATTGTTTGACAGTGATTCACAGCTCAATACTTTAATCAGTTTGTTGTGACTTTGGAATTTTGTTTAGCTGGAGTTTCCAGTCTATTTGAACAGGAAATGTGAAAAAATACCACATAAAATGTGTCAAGGTTATGTCAAAGAGCATTCTGATTAAATTGCATCCAGGATTATGTGTTCCTTTTTTGACATTTCATTGCGTCTGTAGTTTTGAACTTAGTCTGAAACTCAAAACAAACAAAGGAAGAGGGTGACAGAATGGGAAAGACAGAGTTAACAAGACATGGAAGACAGGAAATAGAAGGAACTGAAGGAAGAAAAATAACGATAACTTGAATGGAAACAGAAAGCTTTGCTAAAATCTTCTGATATCAGGATATTCCCATTCGGCTTTGTGCTGTTAAACAACGTCTTGGTCTATGTTAGGCAGTAAGAGCATTGGTATCTTTCTTGAAATATTACAGTTTACTTCATTTTCATCTGTAAAAAACATCCAGTTCCTTTAAATTGATCCTCCTTTAAATTGAGGATCAATTTAATCCTCCTTTAAATTGCCACACAATTAAGTGTGACAGCCTTTAGTTGCTATCTACTTTCATTTATCCTTGGACATTGTTAATTATGACACTTCTTTCCTCTCTAATCTGCTTTTTTCTTGACATACTTTAGAAATACTTGTGAGATGTTTTAGGCTAAAGACATGTGGTTATAGTTTATAAATTGGATTAGCTTTTAGTCATGAGCTTTTCACAGATATCTGCAGAGAACAGATCGAACTCACTGTGCGTTTCACTCCATCTGATTTCTTCAATCATCATGCTTGACGCTGACTTTAATCTTTATTCCAAAGACAATAAATAAAATGAATAGCATGTTCCTGCCTCCCTTTGCGGGCACACGGAGTAGGACTGGGGCACTGACATGAGACAGATGGAGGCTGCATCTGTACATTAGAGATGATAGGTGGAGATTCCACCTATCTGTCTGAAGTAAAACTTAATTACAAAACAAAAAACTTTTTTCCAACTGGACATAGATCAATGTTTAAAGGTTGGCTCCTGTTACATTGACCTATTTCGGTTAGGTGTGGATTATTTCTAAACTGGAGCAACTTCAGCCACAGCAACTGGGCGTGTGCGTCACATGTTTGTACATTTCTGGCTAAGCACCTATTTATTTCAATAGTTTTGTAAGTTTTATAAAAGTAAGCTTTGCTAAACTTTTATATTTAGGAATTTGGCAAACACTTTATTCCAAAGCCACTTGGATTGCAGGGACTTGCAATTTAATTTGATCAGATCGCCTGGGATTCAATCTCTGTCTTATCTCCTTACATCTTTTCCTGTTTTCAAACGGCTGATAATTGGTAATTTTCGCACATACCCACTCTTTTATATGAGCAAGTCATTCAAGCAGGTTTTGACATCATGCAGGGAGAAAAGCAACCAAGTACACCCCCTTTGAACACACACAAACGATTTTTATAAAAAAAATATTCCTAGAAATCATTATAGAAACGGACATTTTTATTTCTTTTTACATAAATTACAAGAATTGATGCACTAAAATATTAATATTTACATAATATTGTAAATATTATGCTCATCCTTGTGCATAATTTGTTTCATTGCATGCATGCTTAAGTTTTCATATAGATGTTTTCAAATCTTAAAGCCTGCTCTGTAATTTTATCCGCACTCAAGAATGTCCTTGTCAGGAAAACCTGGAAGCATTGCTTCCCAGCCCACCCCTCAGGAAGTGTGTTTTCTGACCCTGTGCATTGTGTACGCCGTGGCTGTATACAATGAGAGTGCTTCTGAGCCAGGCTGATTTCTCAGCAGTTTTAGATGTGGTTGCTATGGGAACAGGAGAGTGAGATTATGGACCTGTGTGACCACTGAGATAGTAGCTGGCCGTCAATCACAGTGTCACTAAAGACTGTTAAGGCTAAATGTAGCATGTGTTTAGATCAAGGAGCAAGACTCATAGATCTCTGTGCATCACAATTTTTTTATACATATATTTGAGGATACATTATACATTTCTAGTTTTGTTCTGGGAGTTTCATTGTATTTTTCAACATGTTTTGCCATGTTGTCATGTGACTTTTGGGCCTAATGGATAAGAATATTGACCACTGTTAAGAAGAAAATGGCAGGTGTTATCCCCTGTTCCAGAAAGTGATACCAATGACAATCACAACTGTTCCCCTAACTCCTCTCTAGGTCTCACAAGTGTTCATGATGTGTTCGTTCACTGCTGTGTGTGTGTGTGTGTGTGTGCGTGTGTGTGCGTGTGTGTGTGTGTGTGCGCATGCGTCTGGGTCACTCCATACCTGGCCTAATGTCACTATTACGTTTTGGCTTGTTTCAAATTGTTTGGGTCAGAGAGGTTACAACAGTTGTTGTATGTGGACCAAAGTTATTTTTTGAGAATTCAACTCCTGCAGATTTTCCATTAGTTTTCGCTATAGTTAAGAGAATCTGTTTTTCAATTTCACAAGTACATGTCGAAGCATGACAGTGGCAGGGTTCTAAGGAGCTGGTTTGACACAGAGTCTGTACGAATTGTCCATTTTTCAAAGATATTCAACACCGTGAACTTGCTGCCCTACTCCCAATATTGGCGCCTTTAACGTTAATCCAAAATAGACTCCAAGAGAGCCCTCCACTTTACAAGATGGTGCTTTATTAGATATTTTTGTTATTTTTTTTCTTGTTAATTTTATCGCGCATGTTCTAAAATGGTCGTCTAAGAGAAAAAAAACGTTTACAAAAAAAGAATAAATGAACGTTCAATGCTGTAAACTGTTAATAGCTTTTTGTAGTAAATTAGTATTTCTGTGAAACTCAATCTGATAAAGCTGCTTTTAGTCCCATTTTTGCTAAGATGATTGTAATTGCAATACAGGAATAGCTACATTTTTTGTGATGTTTGTTTAACACATTTTGGGAGGAGTTATCAGGGCACGCTGCCAGTACCTAATTAGTGCACATCTATTTAAACCTAACCAACCATTATCCTTGTCTTTTTCCAAGCCTTCTCTCCTACCACCCGACACCTCACTCAAGGGGTGTAAGTAACAGATTCTTATCCAAGGCCACTCATGATCACTATACTTGGGAGTCCAATAGATGAACTTGTTAAATATTATTTTGAAAATTGTTTAATTATCCAGCAGTATTTAATTGTTACATACAAAAACATTTCTGCTTTAGTGGAAAATTACCGGAAGAGGTTGTTTTCAGTATCAAATTCATTGTTAATATCCATATTAATGAACCCTACACATAGTGATGGCGTTTGAAAGGACCAGTGTACTCAAACAGCTTATCCAATTGCACAGGAAGTGTGGGAAGATGTCCACCAGTTAGTTTACTATATAACCCTTGCCAAACTCATACGATGCATGAATAGTTTTAAACTGATAACTTTACTTTCTGAACGGTTTGTGCAAAACTCTTGTTGTACCACTGCATGTGCAGCACAGGTGGTTGACACTTGTGGAATGCTTTTCTCTTGAGAAAACAAGGAAAAACGATACCTTGGACGCAAGGTCTGTTTTTCGAATGTCAGTTCAAATAGTCTCTCTCACTCACACAGCTGCTCTCTTTCACATCTCCTATCTTTGACGAGCAGACTCTCACACGCTGAGAAAAAGAGAAAGAGCTCCTTCCTGGATCTGACAACACGGCTGAATTCTCATTACACATCACCACTGAACTTGATTGAAGTTTAATAAACGCCTATTGAAGGGGTTTAAGGGGATAATATATGACCTTTTCACATCCGTTTTTTTTATTTTCTTTTTCTTTCACAAGCTAGGAGAAGATTTGATTAGGTTTTATAGAGTAAACGGACACCATTTATAAAAGGAAATTTAGATGTATGTTGTGTCCTCATTGTAGGACCACCAGAATGCCTTCATGTTTTTTATGAGGAAAACAAAGTTTTGGATTTTATATTTCAAAGCCTTTTATTTGTCAGTTAATTGTACATCACCAATTTTCATTTCCATCATCGACTGTTGTTATTTATTTTTATTTTTTTGCTGAATGAGCTGTCTGCTGCATGACTGATGGGATGCCTTTTTACCATTTTTAAGTTCTGAAAGGTCTTTGTAGACAATGTGTGGCTGAAGGATACAACATTCGATCCATACATGTTCTTTACCTGTCCACTCCTGGTTAAGGTCACAAGGCTCTACTGCCAATCTCCAGCTCTCTTTGAACAATAATTCTCCCTGGACAGCTCATAGGAACCAATTAAAGTCTTCAATTAACATAAAGCCTGTGTTATGTAACCAGAACACCTAGAGAAATCTCATGTGAACATCCTTTCAGGAATGACCTGTCTATGCTTTTAACAACGTAATTGTGTTGTTGATCTCCTCCGCCCTTTTCTGATGATAACTTACAACACCAAAGATGTACCGATCTGATATGATTCATTATAAAGACTATTTGTGCTAAAGAAAATCTTTTTCTCTCACAGACTCTCCGCCTGAGAAGTCAGGGCGGAGACGCAGCATACAAGGCTCCACCCATGACAAAGCCCCACCCACAATGGAGCCCACTGCTGCTGTTGCTGCCACACCATTCAGAGTCACTGTGAGTACTGTGTGTTTGATGTTGTCTTTTCCAAGAGTGTTTACATCCAATCAAGCACAATCTGGCCTCCAGATGTGTTTTCCTTACAGTGTGCACATGTTTCTAATGTTTATTGCTTCTGTTTCTTCAGATCCTAAGTTGTAAAACTCTTCCAATAAACATTCATTTTTAACCAAGTTAGTGCTTATTTCCTTCATTTGGTCTTTAAACTAATATTGGAAGCGCTAAGTTGAGGTCTTGCTCAAGACTTTTTTTATTGGTGCAATTTTGCATCAGGATATTACACAGAATTGCAAGACCAACCTATTTTTAAATTGTGCGTTTTATCTACAGGGAACATTGAGCAGCACTTACTTGCCCTCTGTTGTTGGTATGAAGTTGCTATTTAGAGAAAAGCTCATGATTGAAAGGCAATCTGTTAGCAATCGTTTCAAATCTAAGCTTGCATTATGCGCTGGTGGAAGGAAGTGAAGCATTAGCAATCAACAGCAGGTGGTAGTCAGTAGTGTTTCACCCTCAATTTGAAATGCAGTCTTACAAAGCATCCACATGGGGTTTTATGTGGGTTTGATGCTTGTCATTTACTGAATGCAGGCACAATTACATTTAAATGAGCTCTTTGAGGTGTCAAGAGTCACTTGACCTCCATGCCTCTGCAGGACTAATGGGAAGTCAAAGCATCAGTCAAATGACTCAGTGAACATGTTCAAGAATGGATGACTCAGATGGAATTGTTTAGGGTTTATCAATATTGTACTCTAGCTTGTATAGACACTCTTTAAGAGTAACAATGAACAATTCCTTGGCCCTCCCTGGTGGTAGAAAATGGAACTGTACTCTTTGAAAAAAATCACAATTGTTCGTGAAAATAGATGAAACCTCCACAGGAAAGGTTTGATCAAATATTCATTTTTATGGAGCCTGAAGCAAATTTAGATTAAAAAAATAATCGAATAATGTCTGAGGAATGTCACAGTTTAAACTATTTCACATATGTTGTTCAACTTTAGTCAAGTGTCAAGGTGCAGATTGGGAACTCAAATGCAGAACTTTTTTGAACGAAAGTACAACATAAAAGCTCCATGAGGGGGGAAAACCTAGAATAAACTAAGACTTTCTCCAAATAAAGTGACTAAATGGATGAAAAATGACTAAAAATTAAATATATGAATTGTCACATAATAAAATTGGGAAATTAAATATAGCAGAACATAATGACTAAATAAGGAACAGCTGGGGAAAATAATCAGGAAAAACGAAACCCGGGAAGGAGGAGAGAAAGAAAAGCTAGGCAAGAGAGGAACGGAAGAAATAATAAAATGTACCAGATGTAAATTACCAATGTAGTAAAACCTAAAAATTTCTGTTGGTATTTCACCTTTGTTGACAAAACAAAATCTGTCGTGATCTTTGCCTGCATTACATTGTCTGTGACGTGAGTGAGTGTGTTTTCGGAGTGGAGCTGTCTGTTTCTACACTACCTTCAGTTACATTTAATTACAGGATCCTTATTTGTTTCTCCAGAAGCCCATGAGAAAGGAATTCGGCTGGAATACTGACTGAGCTGTTTAACAGAAATGCTCGATAGTTGTTTATTAACACAGCTTGACATTGCACATCTCTAAATAATTGACTAGAGCAGATAAAACACAGATTTTTTTTACAGAGGTACAAACACTGTGAGATGAATGTTGATGAATAAAAGTTCCAATGCCCTGTTCAGAAATTCCCACTATAAACTGTACAATTAAAGCACGAGGAAAACGAACCAGATAAGAAAATATGTGTAGTCAGTGAGAAAAACTATGATCTATCATTTTCCTATTGAATAACTGGTGTATTTTTAAAATGATGTGTCGTTAAAAAAACATAATTGTGCTTTGTTGCTGTTGTTGGAGTACAGTTTTATTACGAAAGCATGTCCGGTCAGTTTTTGCCAATATTTGTCATTAGCTTTGTTTGATAATATCACAATATACATTTCCCAACTGTTTTTGTTAGAGTTATAATAAGGTTAACATAAAGAGGGTAATTTCATACAGCAGAAATATCAGTCATAACCACTTCGTGCCAAATTGTAGTTTACTCTCTTCCACCAGTGGGATGAAAGCATTTACAGTGTTTTACACTTTAGTCCATGCAGCATTTGGACTTGCCTCTCATTCTGACTCGTCCTTGTCATGATCTCGCTCTTTCCCCTCATGATTTGCTTTCCTTTTCTTTTGGCGCTGGCAAACTGTCTGCTCCAGTCCTCTGACTGATTGCTCTGTGATTAAGAGATGTCTGTGTGTAATCATTTGCATATATTGTGAGTAGTAATCAGCAGGGTGCTTTAATTATGTAGAATATGCAGAGTGCTAATTGGAAGAGGGGGGCAACCTGCTCTCTGCTTGTTTGGCAACACGTTTTCTGTCAGAAACTTTTTATTTCTGCTGTTTCACTTTTTATCTTCCAGTATTTCTCTCCTGTTTACTTCTGTATGTCAACTGTCGTACAATGTGGATGAGGATTTTACTATTTTCTCAAAGATTCTTTACTACATTATCTTACTGATATTTTTCTTATATGATTCCTATCTTTCCCTTCTGTGACCTTGATGCTAGCCTGGCATCTCCACGGTAACTACTTTAGGTTAAAGAAGGCTTGAGAGTTCTTCAGCCTGAGTAATGCAGCTGGTGCTTTCACATATCTTGTGGTGGACACTATGTTTGAGTGTTTGTATGACATTTTGGTCAGTAATTTCTAATAATTCCCTTTTTCTGTTGTTTCCCAGGGGTTTTTGAGTCGCAGGTTGAAAGGCTCGATAAAGCGAACCAAGAGTCAGCCTAAACTGGACAGAAACAGCAGTTTCAGACACATCCTACCAGGTTTCAGACCAGTAGACCACGAGAGGTACAGTAAACAACAATCTGCTTCTTAGTCACAACCAGGGCTTATTTATATGCTGATATTTTGGACTTGGTAACTTAATAATAAATGTATACATATATATGTATTTTTTTTTAATGAATGAAACAATATACCATAACGTCACAGCAAAACAACGAAAAAAACTTTTTGGATTGTGCCTTTATAAAGCTCTATTTACTTTGTAAGCACTCTATACATAGCAATTCAGCTTGTAACTTATGCAGTTATTTTTGTAGCAAAATTGTTTGTTGACTTGGGTATCTTTAGGAGTGTATTTAACTACAAAACAGAACAGTTCAAATCAAAACCAAATTCCTTTATCAAATGAATCTGTAATTTTTTTCTAAAGATAAAAACAATCTTGTATTTTACTGATAAAGTAAGCTGGCACAATACAAATAATGTCCTAAAGCAAAAGCACATAAAGTGTAATAGTGTATTTGTGGTACAGAAGATGATGGGCACTCCACACTTGTTCTTCAGCAGCAATATTTTTTTTAAGTTCAGGAGAGTGGCAAGTGTCTATAAAACAGTGGTTCAGTTTTACCATCTGGTGGTCTGAGATGCTTGGCTTGGTACAAATTAATTTACACACATGGAGACTTCATACAGCAGCAAAAAGTGATGTTTTTATCTAATTGTAGCAATTACTGATCTTTGAACTGCAAATGCGAGTAAAGATATTTAATTTACATATTAACACATCAAAATATTTAGCAGAGCAAAATTAAGATTTACACATAAGACAAGTCTACAAATCTCAACATAAAATAAAATGTGTCTATAATACTAACACCATAGCGTATTTTGCTTTGAATGCACATGTTTTTTTTCTGATTCTATGGTTCAGCTGAATGTTTTGGTATAGAGGAGTTTTAAGTTCAACACCACATGTAAATGTCATGTTTTGTATTTCCCTCGTCCATGCTGCATTGTTTGCTCCACACTGAAGAATGGTGTTAGTAAAGGGTGGCTGTGTGTTCTGAAGGGATGTGCGTCTGTGTTTTTGCTAGGCAGACTGGTTATTGAGGTCACTTTTGACATGCCTCTCTTGTCAGTGAAAGCCAACAGAGCTTTACAGTCCAATCTGTCATCTGCGTCTTTGAGAGAGAAGCTCCTTCATGCCTCTTTTCACTCTCCTATCCCAGAAATATCCCTCCCTTTAAACAGTCTGCAGCTGTGCCTTTGCTCTTCAATATTTTCTCTTCTCTTTGTAAATTGCTGCTTCAGAAAATTTTTCTGCACTCTGATTCTTCTTCACTCGCAAATTTTATTCACATCTTATTTTGTTGTCTTATCTTGTCATGTCATGCCCTGTCATGTTATGTCATGTCCTGTCCTGTTCTACCCTGTCATGTCCTGCCTTATCATGTCCTGTCCTGTCCTGCCTTGTCATGTCCTGCCATGTCATTGTATGCCCAGTCCTCTCCTACCCTTTCATGTCCTGCCATGTCCTTTTTTGTCCATGTCATGTGATTCTTTGTCATGTTCACTCCTGTCCTGCCATGTCATAGGATGTCCTAACATGTCCTGCCATGTTCTATACTGTCCTGCCCTGCCATGTTATATCCTTTTCTGCCATGTCCTGTCCTGCTCTGTCCTATCTTGTCTTGTCCTACCACAGCATGTCCTGTCCTGCCATGTAATGGCTTCCCTGTCATGTTCTGCCCTTTTCTGCCATGTCATGTCCTGTCATGTCATGATATGTCTTATCATGTCCTGTCCTACCATGTCATGGCATTTCCTGTCATGTCATGTCAACTTCTGTCCTGTTCTGCCTTGTCCTGCCATGCCATGTCCTGTCATGTTATTTAATCTCATATCTAGTGACTTGATATACTGTCATGTCATGTCATGTTTTATGTTGGTCAAAGTGTCGTTGCCATGGCAGGTTTGAGACGTAATTAACAAAAGCCCTGCCCTGTCATGTCCTGCTCTGTTCTGCCATGTCATGGCATGTCCTGTTATGTTCTTTTCTACCATATCATGTCCTGTCTTGCCATGTCCAGTGACTCTATGTGCTGTCCTTCAGTCACACAGTTCTGCCCCATGTCCTCTTGCCAACCTAAGTATCTACCCTGTAGCATGAATAAAGATTGTATAGAGGTTGGGCATTCTATGTTGGCCATGTTGTCATTGTCTATCTCCTAATCTGAAATGTTTTTGAAATAAGTAGATTTTATCCACTACCAAGAGTAGTACTCTACTTTTTAATTGGCTTTGGATTCAGAAATATTACTCTGCTCACATACTCCATATTACTTATTGACTTGTCTTGCGGTACTGCATTTCAGACACAAGAACTATTTTACCATATATCAGCAGACTTAGCATCAGGCTCTGCTCTAAACTCCGAGACTGTGCAGCTCATCCATTCTTTACTCAAATGAGATTAAATGTGTGGATGCCGCTAATCCCAAAAGCATCTTGTTTGATTGGATTAAGTGAAGTAATTGTCTGTGCTTTCAGCATGGCTTGACTGGACCAGACTAACGTAGGCTGTGTTGCGCAGATAGAGCGTCAGATTTTGGGCCTTTTCCACAGCCAAAGGGGTTCTTTTTAGTGTCTGTTCCCAATGCCCTGTCTAATTCTAAGTGCAGCTTTTTCGATCTGCAGTTTCTCTCTCTATCTCTCTCTCTCTCTCTCTCTCTCTCTCTTCCTCTGGCTCTCTCTCTCTCTCTCTCTCTCTCTCTCTCTCTTTCTCCATTATTATGATATTTAGCCAGAATTGACTCTGGAAGACACCAGATAGACTGTTTGTTCCTTCTATTAGAAAGTAAATGGCTCTTGTATGAAAACTACTCTGTTGAGGACATCTATATTCAAGGATTATTCATACAATATAAAGTTTGTGTAGAAATAGGTCATTTTCTGTGTCTGAATTGATTAATCTTGCACATTACACAAACCCCCCTACTCTTTAAATTCCACAATAATCCACTGAAATTTTTTAGTTGCCTTTTGTACTGATTTCGCTTTGAGACTTGACTACAATACCAATCACATTTTGAGCCGCCCTTAAGCAATAAAGCAGACTGTTCAGCTCTTTGGGATAGTAATCTATAGAATGATGTTAGGTCTTGTGTAATCTGAAGACATTGTGAGGTTGAGTGCGCTCACTTTAGAAAGTTTGTAGTTGGTTTTAGAGAGAATGAGTAGATGTAATACATTGTGTTGAGGTGGTGCCACTAAAATAACATAGAAACAAATAAACATATACTATTTATTAAAGGTGTACCGATAGACTGCTCACAATACCATAAATATCACTATATTATGTCCATGAGACAACATACATCACAATAATTTACAGCAATAAATTTAACCATTTTTTTAAATCTTTATTGCCATCATTGAAAAAAAAAAGAATTTAAAAAGTTTTGAAACTGCAAAGCTAAGAAGGCTAGAATCTAGATTGATTTGTATTTAATATCACCCATCCACTAATGCGGCATTTTGCCACCTCTTTTACTCTGAGTGATGGTAAAGGGAACTTGTTTTAGAATGTTCCTCGTTTAAAATTAACTAAAGGTTAATTGAATAGCTCCACGATACGCATTGTGATCATTTTCTATTGTGATATACTGTTACACCCTTTCTATTTATATACATTTACAAACACATTTCTTGATGAAGCTCTAAAGCTAGCATTCTGTTGCTACAATATTACTATCCATTATACCAGAGTATCAGTAAAAACAGCTGTTTACTTAAATACATAAATAGTTCCCACAGACACATTTACTGGGTTCCACAAGATCCTCTTTGCAATGGCATCTTTGATGGAACTGTTGCGCAGTACCGACACTGCTGTTTGTCAAATTCTAGAATGTTTTGATATCATATTTTCTTATGATCAGATTGATGGAAAGATGGAAAAAACGAGAAATGGAAAAAACGAGAAAGATTGTTGGGTGTGGTCATCATTCATTACTGGTTAGGCTGCTGATGTCTCCTTGAATTTCCAGAATTATGAAGAGCTCAATAATGCAAATGTACCAAGACACATCACATGAGGGTCAAGTTTAAATCAGAGAGTTCACAAAGTTTGTCCTTGAGAAGGTAGAGGTTTAGGCACAGACTGTTAATCAAAGGTTACCACATGAGTAACTTTCACTAACGTCTTTTCTATTTCATTAGTGTTGCCCATTTATTTGGTAAACTGGAGAAAGAAAAATAAAACAGAAAGAGAGCAATGTAAACTCAAAGTTAGCAATTAGCATAACCTTCCCTCTTTCTCTCAGAACAGCTAAGCTCAGTGTGTGATGCATTGGCTTCTTGCTTGATGCTGGCGGTTTGTGGTGTTTGCTAGCCTTGTTAGCTCCATTCATTCATTCATTTTCATTCCCGCTTATTCCCTTTCGGGGTCACAGGGGTCTGCCGGTGCCTATCTCCGGCACACATTGGGCGAGAGGCGGGGGTACACCCTGGACAGTTTAAAATTTGGAGCGCTTCAAGGTTTTGCGTGTCATCCTTTTGCAGGGGCCATGCTAATCTTCACTGTATCAATCCAATTTTAGTATATGTGCTACCATGGCAAGCACTTGTTAGCTCCATTTCTTTAAAATTACAATGCCGCTTACAAATATTGAGTGACATTAGGAAATGCCTGTTTGTTGTGACATCATATAAGAATTAAAGATAGATAAAAAAAGATGTATAACCGTTTTTTTAACTATTTAACTTAAACTGCACTCATTATTGTTTTCTCACATTCAATTTTCTCATTCCAGAGTAGAATGACGATTATGTTGTCAGGGAAACTGACAATCTCTGAATTGCCTTATCGCTCAGTATTTTTCATTTGATAAAAAAAATGAAAACATAAGGAATGAGTGAGGTAGAATATTGAACTAGAGACACTTTTTATCACGGCTGTCAGGCTCTGTGTGTATGTGTTGTGATGAGGGATTTCAATATGGCATCAGTGAGTGATGCCAAGCAATCTGCCCCAGGAACATTATCTATTGCTTCTAGGGAATAAAAAAACAAAGCTTCAAATTACTCAAGATGTTTTATGACACTTAATGCAACTTGCATGTTCAGAAAACTGATCCAATACGTTTATCAGAACATTTTTTTGGCTTAAATAACAAGTTGAGTGTCTTTTAAGATGATCAAAAACAACCAAAAAGCTTAATGTATTCACATTAAAGTGCTGATCAATCTAAAAAGGCAGCACTACCAAGCTGTAATCTAAAAATGACTTTAAGGATTATAAGACTATGTTCAGTGCCAGGTGGTGCCAACTTTACTCAGAATTACAGCCTACCATTTATTACCAGTGTGAGGAAACATAATTTCTCATGATGTTCTAGTTTGGAAGAACACTCAGATTTTACCATTTTATTTTTTTGACAAAAAAAAAAAAACTCAATTGGAGGAATATTATTGATGGTGTTATAATGCTGTAATTTATATCCCATATCTCACTTTTAGCCAAAATAGGCATCAGAGACATATCTGCTTTCTCCAGAGATTAATCAGAGAATGTTATTAAGCTTATCTGTGCATTTATCAAGGCTACAGTGTCCAGAATACTATTAATCTGTGTCATACACTCAAAGTTTCCTTCAACCAGACTGGTTTAGTTGCTGTCGCTTTCACCAGCAGAGAGACCTTGAAGCAAGTTCCAGATTAATATGCAAATCATGGCCAGCACATAATTGGATTGTGTGAAACTAACATGATTTTCATTGATAAAAACATTCTAAAAATTATAAAATCACAGTAAAATTAAGTAAATTAACGATTTCTTTTTTTTTCTATTTAAAATGCATATACTTTACCTGGACTTCAACTAAAAGTTCACATTTGTAAAACATATATTTTTATACGGTACTGATACAGTATGTAACAGCTGTTAAAAGTTTTAGTTCATAAATTAGGTTTTCATATATTGCACACTCTTATCTCTTCTCTAGCCTTCTTCTTGCTTTTTAGAATATAGTCTTGCCTATTTTTTATGTTATGCATATCAAAAAGTGTACATTTGCAATTAGAGGATGTATATTTTGTTTTGATGGTGTGCTGTGCTCCCATCTGGAAATTTTGAATCCTGTGGAAAGGAAACATCTGAATTACAGTCATGGTGCATTATTGGCTTTCTTTGAGAGGAAATAAAACCCTTTAGAATTGCATGTGTGCGCACCAACACTGGCAGAAAGATGCTGTGAGCAGAAGAACTAGGACACAGTACAAAGAGACAGCACATGAGGGCAGTAGAGAGAGAGAAATAGGTAGTGGGGGGCAAAAGGAAGGGCTGGATGAGTGAGGGAGAGAGAGAGAGAGATTTTCTTTTTGCTCCACCTCCCCCAGAAAACAACCAGCAGCGGTTGTGCTGCTCAGTGCTGGATGACTGAGAGAGAGGATCAGGGAGAGGGAGTGCTCTGCACCGGAAAGGGAAAAATGGATCTCTGAGAGGAGCAGGACAGATCTGTTCCTCTTCAGAGTTACCTTGTATGTTCTCTGCATCTCATCTCTCCACTGTCCGGCTGCCGGGATCAGTCTGCATGATGAGTGGTGAGTGTTATTTCTGAAGCTTCATGTGTTCTTGTTGCTCTCACGAGTTTAATGTAAGCTGCATACTTGAATTGTGAATCACATTTTCATCTGCTGTGATTTGTGCTGATTTGTGCATATTGAGATGCAATATGTTAGCAGCGTTAGATGTTTTGGGTCACTGGACTCATGTGGTTACATTCTGATGCCATTTTTACTGTTGGGGGGGGGGGGTGATGGCAGCATCACATCTGCATTAGGATTGGTAAACATCTCAATCAGAGAGATTAAACCTTAAATTACTTGCAGGCTGGCACTAACTTGTGGTTTGTTTAGATTTTTTGATGACAGCAGGTTTGTAAACTCTGTTCAGTCTGCTTTGTACATGTCCATCAGTATTTATCAGACAAACACCTGCTCTCATTCATAAAACGGATATATACAATCATTTCTCCCTGTGCTTTTAAAGGTAGCTCTGGAGCTCCTAAAAGGCGAGCGTTAAACAGCTCAGTCCAGAAAATGTCTGTTCTGGAGAAGATTTCTATTTTTGTAGAAAACTGCTCCATTTATGGTGTTTTAGCTGGAAAAGGTACATTTGGATTTTTATTCTGTGAAGCCACAGGTACATGTCATAGAAAGAGGAATCTATATTCAAATCAGTAACTGGTTAACCCTTAGAAGTCTTTGCATGCACCAGTGCATGTGCCAATCTCACAGGAATTGTGATTGGCCCACGACATGATTGTTTTGAATTGTGTAGAAATGACGCAACCTAACCTATTGTTTAATACTGATTTCATATATAATGTGGATATTTAAAAAGGTTATTAGCTTTGACATTTTTAAATTTAAACAAACATTTTAAAGTTTTCATTTGCTATTAAAATTTAAATTTCAGTTTCAGACCCCAAATCGTTGCCTTTTAGTACCATCTAGTTGTGAAAAGAAGGGTTAACCCTTGGAAGTACAAGACCTTTAAGATGGCTTGTGTTTTGCAAAGTTCTGGCAGTGATTAAACACAATGGAACAAAATGTGGTTGGAATAGTGTAGAAGGTTTTCGTCAATACAATGTTCAAGTTGTTTTGACCTTGTCTTTGCATTTTGAGGGATTTATTAAATTTTTTTTTTCAACACTTTTGATTGTCTTTTAAAACATAGAAATTTACAATTAAAATAACAAAATTGAACAAAAGTTACTCTGTAATTTAATGAGAAAAATAATTTGTCTTAGAAAAATAAAATGTTAAAAAAAGAAGCTAGGGTTGTTTAATGAGTGTGAAGAAACAGAAATTATGTAGTTGATGCCAGAGACTTGCATGTCGGGTATAGAAAATAATTAATTTGTCAGTCTTCTAGTTATATGTTAAATATTTATTATACATCTTGTATCATACTTAAGTGTACCGTCCATTAAAACCATTTAGACCATGAGGGAAAAGCAAACATGTGTTTAACGTTCAACATACTTGCTGCTGCAAGATAACAATGTATATGTATAATTTAAGGTATTCACCCAGATGTACAAATAAACCAAATAAAATATGATAATCTTGGTTAAAATATACTTAAAACAAATTAACCAAGTATTTATAAAAATGTAATAGTGTTTATGGTTTCACCATGGCATTTGTAGCTTATAGTCTACAATTAATAAAAAATGTGCATTCAAAGCTTCCAAAATGTTCTAATAGAAATGTGTTTCCCATTTTCGCAATATGCAGCTATAGTTTATATTTGTTGCAAGATGAGTAAATTAAATGAGTATTACCTCATAGGAAACGAGTTCTGTAAATTTGTTTATCTCGTCTAAGACAGAGAAAAGGCAGCTCTACCTGATGCTTTTCAGCTTTTTTGCTAAATCTTTCACTTGCGCTGTGCGGAAATGTTCTAAAATCAAATCTAATGCATTTCTAATGAGGGGGAAGCTGCTTCAAGGCCAAGCATCCGGATGTGATACGATACCAACCGTTTTTTCTTTTCCTTTTTCCAAAATCCTATTTAGGTTCAATGAATATAATGTTTTTATGCACAGTATTCCAACCTGCCACTGTACGTACATGCAAATGATTTAACATTTAACAGTTTCAGCTCACTTCTAGGTTTGCACGTCTCTTTGTTTCACCATATCCACAAACATGCACATGAAGCTGATGACTCCATATTGTGCATCGAAGTGAGTGTGAATGATGACTGTGTGTGACCCCTGGAGAGACTAGTGTTTTGGTCAATATGAGCTTGGATAGCCACCAGCTTTACCTGGTAACCACTGATGAGGATTCATAAGGAGCGTTTATATAACGAATTTCAGGATGAATCATTAGCACCAGCCATCGATGTAACCAATCAAGCTAATCCCAGCACACCTATATAACCTAATTCTCATAACAAGTGTCAGAGCTTCTCCTCCTTCCACCTCTACACAACCTGAAAGCCTCTACAGACCGGTCAGAATTGAGGTTCGCCAAATCTTCTGATGGCTTCTCAGCAGGTTGCTTTTCGTCTGGGTCGAGGAAATATTGTTGAATCAATTACAAAGGCTATAGCATTTTCTAAACTATCCATTTTATTTACTATATTTATTTTGCCCATAAAGCCCACCGGGATTTAAGGCTGACAAGTCGTTCTAAAATATTTTGACAGATTTTTGAGCACCATTAATCACTTAAAATAGGTTTTACGTCAGCAGGCTCAACTAGACTTCATATACAATGCACATTGTATTATACTTTGTAATACTATTATTATAACAACATTTATTATGCATTAATGTAAAATGTAGTAATTTTGACAGTGAAATCATACATTAATAAATCTAATTTAACACGTGTTCTAGACATCTAGTGTAAAGGCCAGCATATTGATGGCAGAAAAACGAGAGGAAGTTTATTATCGAAGCTAAAATGATGTATTGTACTAACACCTCAAAATAGTGTTAAAAAGAGGGAGGATTGTGTTTCTTCACTTCAAGCTGTTGTTCATCTCTCAATGTGTCTGCAGTTTAAAATTAAAGACAGAAAAAACATTCCCTAAACTCATGCCTCCAGTTCAGCCGGCTTATTTTCCCTCAGTCACTCTGGATTTGCTATGTCATGACCGGTCTTTCTACTCTATTGATTGCTGTGTTTGCTGCCAAGCTGTTGCTTATGTCTTCTTCTAAGAAACATAAAGTGGGTGGCAGGGCATCATCTCCTCAGGAGATTCACCTCTAAATGCTCCCTCGACCTCTACAGAGCTTCTGGATGCTATTGTCACAGAGGTCAAGTGTAGGATCAGAATAGGCTCTAGCATCTCTTTTGCTGGCAGGGAAGACCTGTTTATTTTCTCTGGTCTCGTGTTTCCATGTTTCCACTCACAGAAAGGAATGCTACCATATTTGTAAGTGCTATGTGTAAAGATAAAATTGGATTTAGCTTATCTTAACGATTCTGAGACGCTATTCCTGTCAGGGAACTAACGAATCTAGCTAGTACAGACAAACCAGTTGTAAAAACCAGTCAGGAAATATGAGAAAAGAGCACATTCTTCTCATTTTTGAGTGAGCAAAAGCGAGGAGAGTCAGAGAGCATCATACTGCTACTGTTGCTAGAAACAACGTACTGCTATATTTTTTGTTGTGTTGTATATGGAATTGCCACAGCCCCTTGTGGTTAATGGAATGTAACTTTCCCCTTTTGACGATGAGTGAATTCTGAATTATTTATGTTTGTAATTTATAGAATGGAACTCCAGTAAATCCAATTACAGTTTGAATAAAATTAGCTTCAGAAATGTGACTATGGTAGCATTTAGCTATGAAACAATGGAATGGGATGCACATTAGCTTTCCATTCAATTTCAATAAGTCAGCTTTTATGATGAATAAACATTCTATAGATGCTCACCCATATAGGTAAGACCAAAGAAAAGTAATCAGGCTCCCATGCTCATTTCTGTTTATTGAGTGCTCATATATTAAGCAGTGTGGTAGCCCATAGATAGATCCTAGAGGACTTCAAGCGAAAAATCTTACCACCTTCATCTTATACCAGGATGAATACTTGAACCATAGGGACCTGGCTGCATTGAAAGCCAGTTTCTTGATCTGAACCCCACTGAACTGCTATGGGAAAGGTTTGAAGGTAGGCTGTGGAGGAAAAAAAGCTCCAGAATCCTCCGGTCTGGTAGAATGGAGTTGCTGCACTGGACTAGTTTTCAAGAAAATATCATTTATTTCAATAAATTCATTACTAGGCTCATTCAAGTTGGATTTCATTTGACTGGTTGTGTAGTTGAGAAGGTGACGATGAGAAGTCCTGTCTGGAAAAGAAAACAAATTTAATAAAATCAACTACTTTTTACTGTTTGTTTGTTTTCAAAGTTGTCTGTTAACACGCCCACAACCAGTTGGGTGTGTTTACAAATGAATCCATTAATCGGCTCTGTTATTGAAATGGCTGCAAGAGTTCCCATTGGAAAATTGACTGCAGTTCATCAATAATTCAACCCTGTGCCTCTCAGGGAATGGCTGGTTTTTAGTGTTGCTGGTTTGTCCACATGTTCCCTGGTGTGTGCACGTACTTGTGTTTTCGAATCTTATTTACTCCTTTCTTATTGCATGTGGATATAAGCTGGGTTTTTGTTAAGTAGTTAGAGATGGCTGGGTGATTGGAAGAGGCTAAGGGAGGGGGAGTGAGGGATGAGAGATGAACAGGATACAGGATGACCTTGCTATGGGACTGTGGCTGTATTTGGTTATGCAATTCAAAATCACACATGTAAAAGTTGGATAGAATTCTAGAGAAACATAATATATCAGCTCCTGGCACTCATTCATTGTCAGCTTAACCTGTTGCTCACAAGACAGTTTCGAAATGGTGGATTAATAAAAATAATTATTGTTTTATTTATTTTTTCGCACACTTGCATAAATCCAGCATTAAACATGTAATCACAGCATAAAAGCAATACAAACATATGATGAATGTGTAAAAACATTTCGACATAAGACATAAAAGTTATTAAATTGTATTGATAAAAAATCATAATAGACGTGTTGACAAAACAAATGGCTGTACATTACTAGTTTAGATTCTCGTTTCTTTAAAAAGTGGCTCAGGGTGGATTGAAGGATTTTTCAAGGATTCATTTTTTCGTTGTTTCAAGTTCAGTCGGAGCCATGACCCGGATAATGTGTGTCTTAATATGCTGCGGTTCATCAGAGCCAAGTGCCCTGGCCCCTGTTTAAGCCATTTTTGAGATAAATAGCAAATTGAAGCAGTTTGATGAAGGAGTACAAAATGCTGCGCAATGTCAAGTCCCTCTTCTTGATAACCCTTGACTTGTTTAAGGTCAGGAACACCCCCCCTCTCTCTCTCTCTCACTCTCTGTACTTGTATGTTTTCGTAGGCTTGAACGAACTTGTCTGGAATGTTTCCCTTCCAAGGTTGCATGTTTGTGCATGTGCTTTGTGTTCATCAAAAGTATTTTAGAGATTTTCAGAAAAAGGATGTAATAATTTTAGGCACAACTTTATACTTGACTTTAAAGCAAACTGCATAGTATGGGAGTATTCATGTTTTATTATTTATTTTAGTGGTGCATACCGTTGTTTAGACTCAATGACACACTCAGTACATAGCAACCATTAGTTTAACTGCAGAGCCAATCAACACAGAGCACAAATATGTGTGTGTGCCATTAATGTCACAACTTCTCCTGACAAATTCCTCCTCTTTGTCATAGTGGTGAATTTTCCTACAGTTCCTAACTCTCTTTTTTTCTTTTCTGGCATCAAATATGCTTTGATTTCCATTTATTTGCATATAGAGAAGCTGGCATCATTCGCCTGTGTGTTTCCTGCCATGTTATATCTGCGATTTGGTCCAGTTGGACTGAGCTTTTAAGTCATTTATATAAAAGCTGAATCCCATCCGCCTTCTATTTATGGACAAAATGAATTAGCGAAGATTAGTTTTTCACTTCTCAGTCAATTAAATCCATATTGAAAATCCCAGGGAGGTTGACCAGGGATGAATGGTGAAACTGCATGGCATCTAGTTTTATCTAAAGATGTCAAAAGACAAAAATATTTTAAGATATTTAAAGATATTTTAAGAATGTTTCAAATGCTAGAGATGAACTGGTGCAAATATTTAAACTGGATAAAGGATTGTTTTGTTTTTAAAGGTACAATTTGTAACATTCTTATATTTATATAGCATTAATATGATATACGGCTCAGTCTGTGAAGTATGTTACTAGCAACACCAGGGCTGTGGGTTTAAGTTCCAGTCAGAACACATTTTATGTATATCTTCAACGCGGTCGTTTTGACAAAAGCATCTGCCAAATAAATGAAAGAAAAGTTTTTATTTTTGTTTTATTTACGTTCCTCTACATGTAAATGATAATAGCTCTCGAAGATTTTGACCCCCAACAAATGAAAAATACAATCCTGCTACCCCTGTAGAACAATAATAATGCTGACATGCAAATGAGGAGCATGTGTCTGCAGCTATTGCATGTATTAATCAACATGGATCACAGATATTTCAAATCAATTCCAGCTACAAACACGTTTAAGGAAAAAAAAATGAAACCATGGTCTACTGATCTTTGGATAGTGGAACTTAACTGAATTGTAAAACATTTTTAAACGTTGGTTTATCACCAAATAAAAAAGCCATTCGCCAAAACGGTGTTTAAAAGAATTTTTTGTCTCCATAAAACCAGACTGGTATAAACACCGCAAATACATAAAAAACTAAACATGCTTTATAGAACTTATTTCAATATATTTATGATTTCTCTAATGGCAATATCTTTTAATCTGTTCAGTTTTATCTGATACCTGAACATAAATATAAATAGCTTTATAATAGAAGTAGGTTTGTGTTTTCTCTATAAGGAAAATAACGTTTGCTTCTTGATCCTGCTGTACAGTTCTGTGCATCACATTTTAAAATTTCAGTCTCATGAGACTATTACTTTTAAATCAGGAAAACAACTCACTTTTGTGTCAGTGGTTTAACTACAGGAAGAACACTAAAATAAATGAGCCCTGGGCAGTTCGTTTTTTTACATTTCTAACTAGCACCTATTGATCTGTGCATATGTGAGCACTTTGTGTTTGACTTGCTTAGTGCCCATCTGTGTGACCTTTTGACTCCCTTCAAACACATTGTGTCCTGCGGTGGTTTTCCCCTTTTGTTCCGCATAGTTTACACTTGACGTCATCTCCTTTCTATCTAGCCACACAATATTAGGTCAGGCAATGTTTGATGTCCTGGGCCCTGCACGCTTCCTTATTCTCCTTATACTATCTAGGTAACTAATAAGGATTTGCAGGCATGAAAATTTCTATGGCAGCGGTATAGGTATAGGAGACTTTAGACTGAGAATAAAATGTTATCTAGTTTGATGTAGGAAATGGAGAGCTATCTGTTTAAAGTGGGCGGGTGAGAGAAGAGGTGTGTTATCAGTTCTCCCATGGGAAATTCCCTTCCAAGCACTCAGTGAAGAAGCCATAGATCGCACAGAATGCACTCAACAGTTCACAAAGCCAAACGCGGTTCAGGGTTGGAACCTTTGAGAAATGCACCGTCGGGCAGATTGATGGAGCAGGATTCATTCAATGTAAGCAAAGCGAAGCATCCTTCTTTCTTTAATCAGCTTGTGCTGCACTCTTACTTCTCTAAACATATTATCCACGACCAATACATATGATTACATACTTACATTGCTCTGATTCTTTATCTGATTTTTCAAACACATTTTCATACCGTTTGCTACACATACATTTTTTATAAAGTGACAGTTGCCTTAAAGCATGTGCTATACACAATATAGCACAATATACACAATATATCTATAAATATAGAAATGTTTTGTATAAAAACTTTTCCACTTAGAATTAGCACCAGAGAGCTTGATACCCACGGAATAATCATCCAGGTGAGGTGATACCTATAGCGGCAAAAAATTGGGATTATTACATCTTCCTCAAATATAATGATTTCTTGTATTGTAGTTTACTGTGGGCTTTGGGAGGCTAAAATTGTACCTGTCATCTTGTTGCCATGGAAACACTCACTTTTTCGTAGTTGTGGTCCATTCAAGGGTAATGCCAAATCCAAGTAATAGAAGAGCTCTCTCTTTCTCTCTTTTTCTCTCTATCTCTCACTCTCTCTCTCTCTCTCTCTCTCTCTCTCTCTCTCTCTCTCTCTCTCTCTCTCTCTCTCTCCAGTAATGACAGCAGTGCCTCAGGCCACATGATTAATCATATACTGCATTAATTGACAGTGATTTTCCCCATACCAAGCAGTATGCACAGATTAAAGGAACTTGTAATATATTCAGTCCCTTATGAGATCTGCATCAGACCAGTTTCTTTCATAGCATTATTTTAATATTTATTCATAAACTCAAATCTTATATGAAATGTGTATGATATTTCCTGTTTTGTTTACTTGACTTTCCTTTAGTTTTTTTGGTATAATTTTGATATAAGGCTAGGAGATGAGTACAATTTTTCTTTAAATTTGTATATGTATGTGTGTATCTATAGTGCTGAAGAAAATTAACTGTACAGGTGCAGGGTGTTACAGGTAGGGTGTTTTTTGCCATTTATGTTTGTTAATTTAGAATTAAAAGGTGCCATATTAAGCCATTTTTAAAGCATTTTAATAAAAATATGAACCTTCTATACAAGCACTGTGCCATCAATAAATTTCTGAGTGCAACCTTAAATGTAAAATGTAGTTTTTGAATCACTTTGTATATTTTGGCACCCCTGTCATGCTTTCACCCGAAAACAATTAATCTGATTGGTCAGAGGGCGGTGCTAGAACTGTGGGTGGTTCTAGGAACGTCGAGCCATTTTCAGCTCACAAAAAGGATTACACAACACTAAACAATGCTAAGAATGTATCGAGTTCAGGTTTAATTCATATTTTTTATACCACTGATGATGAATTCTGTTCACTGTGGTTCTGTCATTTGAATAAAAGTTTGTCTGCATCTCGGTCATGATTAATAAAAGAGTTTCTAAAGCAAATGTGATCTTTAGCCGAAGGTATTGAAATCTGCACGTTGGTGTATGAATAAGCAATTATTACTTGGCTGGCACACTTAAAAAGGTCTGTTGCATCATCAACACATCCCTGACAGAGTCGATAGCATTTGGCGACTGCATTATGACTATTATCCATGACCTCAATAAACCGTGTGTCTGTCAGTCGAGAGAAATCTGTCACAGAGAGCTCAGAGATGTGAGCTTGTGTGGGTACCTTTTCAGACTACATTCTCAATGGGTAATGTATTTGTGGGATTTTGACCTTAGCGTTGCATTTATGTGTGAGGAATTTCAGAAAGAACCTATGAAGTTGCATTGAAAGCTCACTTGAGTTCACCAACAGTGTGCACTGTAGCTGTGATGGTCTGTGTGCTTTCCTTTTTTCCAATTATTTCACACACATGCTCAAGGTTGCTCTTTCTTTATTGAGTGTAAGTACTCTGTAATAAGTGTTCTACTATTGCTAAGGTCACAGTGACTCTACACTGAGGGGATGGAATTTTTTGTCATCTCTTCACATCTGGAACAACTGAACTGAATTTTAAATAGACTATTTTGGCTTTTGAGAGCAGGCATTTAGGCGTTATGTCCATTTAAATATGTAGAAGTCCACAAAGGGCTGGCTTTAAATTCCACCTGTGGAGAGGCTAGTGTAAGTGGCTCTAACTAAATGGCAAAATGAAATCTTTTGTTAATATGGTAAATATGGCTTAAACAGCATGAAATGGAAGCCTGATTCATGTTGTTTGTCAAATTCCTAACATCTGCATATTCTCTCGTTAACTCAGTCACTTTTAGTGTATATAAAGCTCGCTCTCTGGTCCAACACTCACTTAGCTAGTCTTAGCGTTGAATTCAGACAGGTTGGGTTACCTCCTTAACTCCTGGCTCCATTAGTTCTTCTCCTCTGCATGTCACCTTGCTTCAGATTTCTTGGCTTCCTCACTTTCTTGGATCCATCCTTTCTCATCGTATCCACCACTTGCCCGTTTCTCTTGACTGTGTCATTCCTCCACATTTCCTGCTTCTACCACTTCCCCATATCCCCTGGATCAATTGTTCTACTTCCAGTTGTAGGTCATTCATTAATTCTCATATCCTTGTCATCACATCCCCTGTCGTGGCCGCATGTCATCACATACCTTATCATATAGTCCTCATCATCACATCTACTGTCCTAGGAACCTTTGTTTCCCTTTCATTTGTCGTGTGCAATGTTGATCATGCAGTGCTGATTGAATCTGTACGGGTATAAAACACAACATCATTGTGAAACTGAAATGGATTAATCTAAGTCAGTCAATGGACAAGTAATCTCAGACGTTTTGTCAGATTTTGGGAAGAGTACACAGGCCTCTTAATTCTTGTAAATGCTATAAAAAGAAGATGACGACAGAGAAGAAATAATAAAACACGTAGAAAAAGTAATGGATAGTGAGTGGACTGTTTCCTGTGAAAAGTTGCTATGAAATGTCCCGAGCGGCTCTTTTACATCCTGCTCACATCAACAAAAGAGATAGCTGTCATTGGTCGTTCTCCTTGCGAAATACTTTATCGTTGGCCCCACTCGTTGGTGCTTATGGTTTTCGGTTGAGGTGCGTTGTCACTCGAAACTGAAACTGAAAATTCAGATTGCTGTGTAGAGGCCTTAAGTCATTTTCATATCCGCTTACTCTTGAAAGAAGAGTGTACGATTAGATTTAGTACGGGGTTGGGGGTTCTTAAGATGTGTTAGAAGTAAGATTTGTTACTATTCGGCTTATCTTAAACTAATGTTTGGAAGATTTCTTAAACTGATCTTTCATTTTTACACATTCTTTTTAAAATTAATTGTTTTTATTTCAGACAACATTTTCAATTACATTTGCAAACATTGCATTGTTCCGACTTAAAATATTTGTTCCTTTTTAAAATCATGGATCTACAGAACATTTATTCCTTCTATATTTATTGTGCCTTTTATTGTAATGACATTAAATTTAATGTCATTACAATCTTTTATCATGCTTATGTTTATGCAGACTTTTTGGAGATCTGTTCAGGAAATAAAAACAAGAAGCCCATGTGAAAAGGAAGAACAAAAAAGGAAAAGCGCGAGTGAATTGAGACTTATGTCTGGTGCAGTGTCTGAAATATTTACAGAGACAGATTCACAGTGCGCCTTGCCCAGTATGAACTGGGGAGGAATCCTTTTGGGAAAACATGGGTGTGAGGAAATGGTGAGAAAAATCACAGTACAACATAAAGTTGAGTAAAACAAAGTCAAGGACACACAGGTTGGGTACAGAGGTACAGAGTTGAGCTGTTCAAAGATCATTTCACAGCTTAAAAACACTCATAGACATACTTGCATTGAGATGCACAGCATTCAAGATCGTGTAACTCATTCCATCAGACATGCGCAGCACATAAGCACACTGAAAGACGCATGCTCTCACTCTCACACCAGCACAAACTCCCCAACTCACACACAACCAACACATTTAGAGCAAGTAAATTATCATTCAAACAGTGTCGCTCATCACCTTCCAAGCTGACATTAACATTCATTCTGCTTGACTGGTGTGACAGTTAACCTTCTTGAGTGCTCTCTGTGTGGTGCAGAGGGTGTGTTTCCATGTGCTGGTGTCCTACATCCATCTCCTCATCAGTTTCACTTACCTTTAAATCATATGTTTTGTCACACCAAGGACAAGTAAACGCATACATTCCTCTGCATGATCATCTTGTATCAACATGTCTATTTTCTCTCCTAGGCGCACCTCACACTTCCCAGAATGCATTTCTCTATGAGCTCTCTTATGCCTAATGGTGATCTTTAGATGATCTGGAATGTGCCATTGTGTTGTTTTAGAGTTTTACTTATAATTGAATATTGATTCTATAAATTATAAAACGAGGTTTAGAGGTAGTGAAGTTTTTCAACTTGCATTGAATTGGGTCTTTGTTCTTTAAAATCTGAAGTTAACAATGTTTTTTTTCCCATTCGTCCCATTATAACGTTAAAACCCTACTAGAATTGAATAATTACACTTTTTATTTTGAAGAGGTCATGTTATGCATTTTGGAAACCCCTCATGACTAGCACAGTGCAATGTCTATCAATACCAGCTTTTAAAGTCAGTGCAAATATTTGCAGGCAGTCAGATCAGTCATCGCCACAGCCTTTTAAATTCTTAAAAATGTATTTATTTATTTATTTGATTTTTTTTACAAACGGGGTAAAGTGTGGTGATAATGTTCTCATATTCTGCTCTATGAAGATGTTATGTTAAATCCTAGGATGCTGTAATAACTGATGGAAAATGTCATCCCTTACTCACATCGATGGTCAAGCCATGCAGATATTTTAAATTATTAAAAAAAACTTTATTAAAAGCCTCTACAGTTGTGTTTACAAAAGAACATTTTACTGAAATGTTTGCAGACACCTTATCTTCCTCATCCTGCATTAACCTCTCAGCAAACTTCGACTATAGTGTCAAAATATAAAATAAAGTGTAAAGTTACACTAAAGTGTAAAAATATGTATTTTTTTGCTAATTTTAGCAAATGTAGGGATAAACAAGCCACCTCTGCCTGCAAGGGCATTTTTCTTTTCATTATTTAACATTAGAAATGACATCTACATGGTGTTTAATGTCCAGAATACCACAAGTTTATTGCTCAGGCCCATCAAAACAAGACAATGTTGGTCATGTGGTGTGTAGTAAAGTGATGTTCAGGGAAAGAAAAAAGTTACTGCTGGATGAAGTTTGAAGTATCAGAGCATTTAGAGCTCCCAGTGAAGAAATATAGGATTACCCAAATGTGCAGCAGTTACCCAAGAGTGGGCGTAAATACAGCTTTATACTTTGAAATTGATTTAGCATGAAATTGCCTCTTTTAGAATGAAATACAAGGAATGAATTGTAAGAATATATGCCTTTTTTGTTGGTAAAATATCAATATCAAACAAAAATATGGATGGATTAGTGGGTCAGTGGGTTGGATGGATGGACAGAGGAATGAATGGGTCGATGGGTTTTATGGATGGGTCGATGGGCAGTATGAATGGATGGGTGGATTGGTGAGTTGGATGGATGGATGCCTTGGTTGGTGGGCTAAATGGATGGGTGAATGGATGGACGAATGGATGGATGGATGGATGGATTGCATGATGGATGGATGGGTGTCATGATTGGATGGATCAGTCCGTTCTCTTGTGTCCTATTAATCCGGATTATCTGAAATAAATTGTTCATTAATCTTAGTTTTTCTTTCTAAACTGAAGGAAACTGTCCTTTTGGTTTTTGATACGGGCTTGACGATCACTCCGTTTGCCAGCCCCAAGATTCATAAATACCTTCTATCTCTCCCTCTGTCTTTTCAAACCTCTTAACACTCAAGTTTGCCTCTGACAGCTATTCCCCATACCTCCTGTCAGTGTGTTCCCATCAATGTTTCCTGCTCTGGAAAACAGACACAAGAATTCAACCAATTCTTTGGACTGTTAGTTTGATACTTGATCTCGTCTGTGCCACTTCAGGCATGGATCAATCCCCTTTGCTCCAATTACTCTCAGAGCCTCCTGCTTCACTTTTCCCCAGCCAATCAGAATTAAACTAGTTTGTACACAGGCACATGCTCACTGAAGCCTCGTGGTTTAGAGACAAGGCTGCTCTCAGGAGAGTACCGTCTTACCTCTGTAGATCGTTCTGGAGGAAAGAAAGAAGGAGAGTGGAAGAATCTATAGGAAATGCAAGGCTAGGGGGAAGGGTGATGCTGAGTACAAAGTGTTTGAAGTAAATAATTTATAAGAAACGCAGAGTGACAAACGGAAGATGATGATTGTTTATAGACATTCATGAGAGACACTTCCTACCTGTCTATCAGCACAGATAGACGGGAGGTGTTTGTGTTTAATACCACCCAGGCTGTGTCTGTGTGTGTGTGCTACCAACCAAATTCCATAAGCTTTACACACAATTTATATTTTTCAATACCAGTAATTTGTGGCGATATGTTTCAGAGAGGAAACTAGTCTGTCAGAAGTTATTGGTGATGCCTTGGGAATAGTGAGATTTCTGGCTCTGCAATCATGTGCTCAGCCAGAGTCACTATCTCTCTCCTCTCTCTCCAGCTGACATGAGGGCACAAGTGGTGGAGCGGTTCCCTGAATCTGATCTGCTTCGTAGCAAACACTAATTAATGTCAGTTCAGAGCAACACATGTTTGATCTTTGAAGGGATCTCCCAGTCTAATTACAGCTGTAAGCATGTTGGATTTTCCAATGTTATGCTTGCATCTCTACTGTCTCTAAACTGTGACACTTCTTCACACCTGCATGTCAACGCTCACATCTTTCCCCCTCGTCTCCTTCATTGAACTTAACATGGAACTAAGAGAATGTATGGGAGGGTTTTTCCCAAGCTCTGTTTTAGATGATTAGAGGATAATTAGCAGTTTGAGATGCCACTAATTATCTTGCCGTTGCACTGATCAGATTGTGTGATCGCTAACATGAACCGACAGTGCAACTAATGACACCTGTAGTGATCAGAGCAGATAAATACTCTGCTCAAACACATGTGTGTCTGTGTTCATTCATGTGCTCAATGGCTAATTAATGTGGTCATGCATTATAGATATCTCATGTTATACAAACATGCCCAGGTCTCAACCGCACACTTGTTTGCACTAACTATTATTCATAGTTTTTACATGTAAATCAAATATATTTGACGTTATTACGGTTAGCACTGTGGCCTTTCAGTAAATATGTTGCCAGTTCGAGGCTCGCCTTGGAAGCAGTTTGCATGTTTTCGATGTATCGGCATGGATTTCCTCCAGGTACTATGGACAATCCCAAAACATGCATCAGGTTAAATTATTCAACTAATAATCTGTTGGCTCTCAACTATCACCAAAAAAATGGAAAATTATTCGGGTTAGGGTCTCACTCCCCACTTGAACAGCAGGGTAGACTCAGTGCTGCAAATGTCATCAAAATGGTTCCAGGGCCATGTATTTCAGAATGTTGTTAAGTAGTGAAGGTGTTTGCAAATTTTAAGCAAACAGGAGGGTTAACAGAAAAAGGGTTAACTTAAAACATAACATAATAGTTTTATTCAGGGAGATTGTAATGTTTGTTATACCAAAAAATGTATATCCAAGAATAAAAAAAAAATTGTACTGCTTAAAAATTTTAGCCCTTTGATTGTGATTCTTGTGAATCCCTTGTGCTTGGGAACACCATTTAGTCATGTGCTTATCTTTTCAGCAAGGGATGTATAGGTTAAGGAGGTATGCATTGGGCCAGTATCTCGCTGGAAGACAAAACGTTTACCCAAACCATGGTTTACTAGCAGACAATCTGAGATTGCCTTTTAAAATGTTTTTATAGAATTCCATTTCCTTCAACCTTGACAAGATTCCCAGTAGCAAATGCACTGAAACAACTCCACAGCATGATTCTCCTACCACCATATTTTACTGGTGTTCTTGGGGTTCAATGTCTCCCCCTTCTTTCTCCAAACAAAGACGACATGTCCATGACCAAATGACTTCTATGGCGGTGTTGTGGAAGATACTAATTAAAGTACAATTTTAATGCCTAACTAGATTCATTCAATCATGCAAATTAGGGTAAATTCGAATTTGAGGTTTTTTCCATTAATAACACTAATATATTTAGAAAAAAAATGTTTCTTCCGTTAAAAATGTTTGCTCATTTTCGTTTATTGTGTATAATTTTATACATGTTGTGATGGCATATATCTCTTGCTGAAAAAAAAAGAATTTCCAAAAAGGGTCTGCCCTTTAAGTTTACAGCTTTAAACCCAAGAGTGCAATGATCTCTTTGTCCCTATCAAAGTCTCTACAGACACATATGATGTGAATGTCCTCAGATTTGATTTAATACATAGACCTTTAGAATTATATGTGTGTGATACATACACTGCTACCATTTCAAGATAAATGCTGTGTTTGAAGAGCTGTTGGATAGTTTGATTGACTGCTGTGTGTTGGCGTGTCTCTCAGGTCTCATCTGATGCCCAGACTGAAGGAGTCTCGCTCACACGAGTCTTTGCTCAATCCCAGCAGTGCAGTCGAAGCTCTGGACCTCAGCATGGAGGACGAGGTCCTCATCAAACCAGTGCACAGCTCCATCCTTGGCCAGGATTACTGCTTTGAGGTAGATATGCCTTTCAGACACATCACTGTTAATATTTCAGTGCTCTGATCCCTTGAGAAAATCGTACTGTATAGACCACTGAAGTTCTTTGTGGGGGGTTTTTCTTGGTGGGTTAAGATAACAATCGTTTGGTGGCTGTTGCTGAGCAAAAATTCATTAAATTCCTTGTGATCATAATTAAATTAGACCCAAAGTCTATTGTCAACTGGAATATTTTCATGTAATAAGTATAATTTAGTGCAGTGCACTGTAATGTTCAGTAAGTTATTTTAAAAAGTGGGAGGATTTTCTACACTTAATAATCTTACAGGTAGAACCATAGTAGATTAAAGGGACCATTTATGCGTGTCCACAATTAAAGCCAGCTCACCTACCATACATTCTCATGGGAGTAAAGACATACAATTACTCAGATAATATGTAAATTCCTAGCAGAAAGGCTCCTGATTGTGATCATTTGTAGGAGACAGTATTGTTAAAGTAAGGTTTGAATAGCAAAATCAAGTTTATTTGAGTAAGACTCATGCCAAATATTAAGCTAGATTCACTTCAGGGATGATGTTTGTCTTTTAAAGCGGTCACGTTAAAAGCAAGTTTTACTGTAATAGGATGTCTGATAAAGTGCTCAGACTGCTTTGGAACGTCAATCCCACTCTATTTGTAGATCAGGGCTGTATTTTGCGGCCTTTAAATCTGAGGGGAAAACATGGTGTACTTATGTCATTTTTCAAACAGGCACAAGAGGCATTTTCTCTACATTTAAAATAAAGGCACATTGCTAAAATATTTTCCTCTGAATTAATTCAATACGAACCTAGAGGAAAGCGAATATGATTTGGGGTTTTTTCCATTACATGCAATTTTGGGCTCTCAAGACCTAAGCATCTGCCACTGAAGTGAGTTTACTTCTCTGTAGTCCATCTTTAGAGATGCTAAATAATGAGCATGTACAGATGTGCAGAGTAGGTTGCAGTTGTGAGTGTGGCTTGGTGGAATATCAACAGATAAGTGTATCGTAACAGCTGATAAAATGCACACATACCTGCACTGAAGTGGGATAGAAGTCCTCCCCAAATGTAACTTGTCGCCATTCAATGGCACCAGACAAATGCAAACTGCCCATTCTACAGTTCTTGTAGCTTTCTCAAGGAAAATGCATAATACAAATCCATAGTTTTGACGTGGCCAAACAACCGCTCGAAGCTAGAGTTTAGCATCACCTCAGCACCTTTGCACCATGGAAACAAACAATTGCAAACCATTCTGAACTCTAAACTACTGGGAGATGTTTCAACCTGACTGCACATTAAAAGTTAAGCGGCATTAATTATTAATTTGCCACATTAGGCTCATGAATAATTAAAATACAGAGAAATTTATTTTCAAACAGGAAGTCAGATTGCAAACAAAAGATAGAAATTCACAGTTTTACCCACAATGAAATGTAACAGACAATAAATTAAAAAAATGTAATATACTGAAAAAATGTTCAATGTATGTAAATCTCTGAAATATATTGTTTACATCCTGTGTATCATGGCTCCTTAAACCAGAACCACTATTTATACTTTTACATTTATGCATTTATCCTAAATGGTTACCAAGCGTTTTACTGAAAATGTTAGACTAATCAACTGAATCAGACCTCAATTATTTTCCCAATGAGACCCATATTTAAGTGTTGCAGGAGGTATTGAACTATATCTAAAAATGATGATGATGATGATGATAATAATTTGAATGTTTTTTTTTTAGAAGATATCAGTTCGACTAAATTGATATACTTCTGAAACAATACAAACACACTGAAATCAAACCATAAAATAACACATATATACAAAGAAAAAATTAATAACGTGCAAATATGTATGGGTACAATTTAAAGGCAAATAAATAAAAAATAATAAATAACGAATAAAAACATTGAAAATGCTTTTTTGCTTCTGTTATTGGAACAAAATGCTGCCATTGCCTCTTCTTCTGTTGAGTGCATTTTTTCAGCATTCAGAGCTTTTATTACATTTTGCCGAATGACTATTGGAATGTTGTGGAAAACAAATGTCAGAGAGTGAAATTCTATGAAAGACAAAACTGAAATGTGAAGTTTCTGAAGGTCTGAAGGCTCTCAACATTTATTTAAAATGCACTCTTCACCTAAAGTAAATGTGTTTTAGTTTTGTTTTTTCATATCCGTAGCCTTGAATGTGAGCAAGATGCCTTCTGTTCGATCACTGCTGTATACTCACAACAATCATTTATCTCCTCTCCAGGTGAGCACCTCCACAGGTAGTAAATGCTTTTCTTGTCGCTCAGCCGCAGAGAGAGACAAATGGATGGAGAACCTGCGACGAGCCATCCACCCTAATAAGGTAAACATTGCCTCCTGCAGAGAAACTGCAGGGTTCCGATATAAAGCCAAATCAATTTGCTTTAATTATTTCGTAAGAATTCCAACTCAATAAAAAGAAAATGTTGAAATTGGAAACCATCAAAAAATCGGAATCTCTCTGTCTATCTCCCTCTCATATGTCAAGAATCAAGAGAGATCCTTGAAAACATACAGGTGCTTTGGCTGTGCCTAGCAAAAGAAATCTCATCACAGCTCCTTTCACTAATCAATGATTTCGCAAATGAATGATTAAGTTAAAAATAGAGGACTGGGGTTCTAGCCCAACCTTCAATTAATATTTGCCTGCCACACCACTTTCTCAAGGATGTATGCAATGTCTCCAGTCTTGCATTTTAATTATTTGGTGAGGTGAATGCTACAGCCAGGGAACAGGTGATGTTCTCAGACAGATGTTGTGGCTGCGGTGTGATTGTGTGGAGATCCCAAACAAGCACAGAGAGGGAGAGAGAGAATCCATTAACTGCTGCTCCGGTAGACGCTCTTTCTGTCTGCCTAATTAGTTCATTATGTTTGATGAGGGTGCACAAAAGAGCTCCTCAATACTGACATGTGAAATCAATTGACTCAATGGCTGTGTATTGGTGTAGGAATAGCACTTGAGCACTACACACAGCCCTGTGCCCTCTGTGCAACATCAGAGGAATCCAACAAGCAGTTTTTAACCCTTGTGTTGCTGCTGCACAGTTAAATTATCTCTACTCAGAGTTTATTTGGTCCCATGTTATATAGAGTTAAACTGACTCCGAAGAAGAGTTTAAATGAGTCTATTTTAACCAAACAGTCTATTTAAATCTGTTCGAAGTGCATTGGGTACCTCTCTAAATAGTTCATTTTTATTTAGCATTTTCCTGTGCAGATTTGGAAAAAGAATGAAGAAAATAGATAACTATATAACTCTTTCTCAGTGTCGGTTTAACTCTATACAGAGTAGGACCAAATACATTATGAGTAGAGTTAATTTAACTCTTAGAATTTTAATGTGTGGGGTAAAAAGCCACTTTTTTCAGGTTTTGTTGTTTTCCTCTATCAATCTGTGTACTTACAAAAACACCTGGGTGTATTGAAGTTGTTTGTGAGATTGGTTTAAAAAGTACCTCTACAAGTTTTTGTTTTAGGATAATTTTAGTCTCAAGCTTTTTATTTTGCAAATATTTATTAGGGCTCGTCCACCGAAGGTGTGTAGAGCATTATTGTTTCATGGCTTTCTGTGCATTTGGCTCTCTGGGCTAAATAGCACCACCTAACACATTTCAGCGTATGTTGCGTTCTCAGTTTTTCATATGTGAAAGAAATTTGGCACACTTGTGTTGAGTACCAGGACTTAAATATAAGTAGCAAGGATCGTGATTCCAAAATTGACAGGAAGTCGGCTATTTCACAAAAACCTCTAAAAATTGCCACATTTGCTTGTTGCATACTTTAACAAACGCATCTAAAATTTATTACCTTAAAAAATCTTCACTCTGTTGGCCAACATTATTTTAGGGATGGGATTATGTCACTTTTAAGAAGCTGTTGGGGTGAACATGGTCCTATCATACATTTTTTTATTATTATTATTAAACTTGTTACAAATATACCCGTGTATGTGGGGGACATAGCCTTAAATAGTTCTGCACAGCATCACTTATTTTCTGACTTGGGGCAGGGGTGCAAGAATATCTTTTCCGCTGGTGACCCAGACCTTTTATTTGGTTCAGTTCAGTGATTCATGATGGTGTGTGGCCTCAGAAATAACTGACATTTAGTTTTATTCTGATCTCATCCTCCATTACCTCCTGGGATACAAGAAGAAGAGGATCTATAAATTAACCTCCATTATAGTCCAGCAACAAGATTAGCCATAACTATATTCTGATGCAGGTCAACTTTATGGCTGGTGCCCGTATCTTACGCCACATGACTTAACACCTCAAAGACTGTTCTATTAAGAAAGGGCAGTGAATGACATTAACTGCTGAATGATGTCACACATTATTTACAGCTTCCTCCTGCTATCTAAATGAGGACATGAAGAAATCTATAATAAAAAAAAGCTTCTTTATTTCACAGCTAAAGGTGGGTGAAGTGAAACGGGGGGAATTTAATCACTGAGTTGAAAAGCAGTGACCCTGTTATATGCCACGTTTATGTGGTAATAATCTGCTACAGTCGTGATGAGGAAACCAAACAGTCTTTTGAACTCTCAATGCCCTTCTGTCTCTAGGACAACAGTCGGCGGGTAGAAAACATGCTCCGGCTGTGGATCATCGAAGCCAAGGACCTTCCGGCCAAGAAAAAGTACTTCTGTGAGCTTTGCTTGGATGACAGTCTCTATGCCCGCACCACCTGCAAATTGAAGAGCGATAACATCTTCTGGGGTGAACACTTTGAGTTCAATAACCTCCCGACCATCCAGAATATCACCATCCATGTTTACAGAGACTCTGACAAGAAGAAGAAGAAAGACAAGAACAACTATGTAGGGCTGGTGAGCATTCCGGTGGCGACTGTGATGAGCAGGCAGCTGGTGGAGAAGTGGTACCCCGTAAGCCAGCCCAATCCCGGCAAAGGAAAATCACCGGGTCCTATGGTCCGCATCAAGGCCCGCTACCAGAGCATGAGCATTTTGCCAATGGAGCTCTACAAAGAGTTTGCAGAATACACCACCAACAACTACATGCTGCTCTGCTCCGTGCTGGAACCAGCCATCAGCGTCAAAAACAAAGAGGAGATGGCATGTGCCCTGGTGCACATTCTGCAGAGCACCGGCAAAGCCAAGGTAAAGCAGATATTGATGTTTTGCGAATTATTTAAATTAGTGGTAGATTGTTAGTGGAATGAAAGAATTTGCTGAGGAATAATCAAGTTATGTCAGCGGTTTGAGGCTATCAAGGGGCTTTCTCTAGTAGACTTTCAGATTCTCTTACTTCCATAGTCCAAAACTCTGCAAAAAGCTTCAGAGTAAATGGTCAGGGGTTGGTGCGATGGAGTGGTTCCCTCTCTGGGGTCTACTCTGCCATGACCAGGACCCCATAACCCTCAAAAAAAAAAGAGGGTAAAGGAAATACGGTTGATTAAGTGAAATAAATAGTAAAAACCAGGGAGTGTTTTTATGAGTTTTGTGGTGAAAATGATTTAGGTTCTGTCCAGTATAAGAGAAGCTCATTGGTTTGGACCGTAAATCACTCAGTTAACTTGAACTAATCATATTTTTACACTATGCTTTTAAAAAAAAAGATTAAAAACAAATTACCAAATTGTGGTCGTTTATTGGGCAGTGAGTGTCAATTGCAAGCTCGTTTGTGCAAGGAGATCCAAGTTTGTATGGTCCCATCAATTAAAGTATAAATGTAAATATTGATTATTAATTAATTGAATATTGATATTGTAAATATGTTAGATTTTTTTTATTACTCTATTTTTTATATTATTCAACTTAAATGTAAGAGATAATCAGTTTCCACAACTTTTATAGAGTAATTATTACACACATCAGAAGACGTTTCTTCCCAGAAGAAACTGGGAATTTTGCTCCTTTGCTTCACAACCAATATTAACATTTAAGTTAATTTGACAAAATTTGCATATTTGCTGATTTGTTTTTTTACATCACCTTTTAAAATTTGAATACTCAATACTAAGACACAAAGAAAGAGAAAGAAAACAGAGAAGTTTTTCAGAGGGGAAAGTATGTGTCTGATAAGTTATCTGAGTTTTGAAAGTGGTCCTTTCAACTTCAGATAAGAATCCTCAGTAATTGAAGTTCCTGAAAGTTCTATGTTTGCAGATATGCAATTTTTTTCCCTGTTTTTGTTTTTAAGGTTTTTTTTTACCTTTGTGCGCTTGCTCAGTTATGAAATTTGTCTAAATAAGCAACTGAAGAAACATTTGCAAACAATCTAATACCTGCACCATATTGCTCACACAAAGGTACATTACACATATTAGTATATGTACATTTAGACCAGAAAAATATTAAAATACATTTATTTTTTTTCTTAAGGCTTGCCTAAATAGAATAAAATATTTACAGCAATAAAATATGTGTTTAAATGTCTGCTCTGTTTTTCTTAATTTTTTTACATTACATTTAATCTCTCTCTCTCTCTCTCTCTCTCTCTCTATATATATATATATATATATATATATATATTAAATGTTTGCTGTATACAATATATTATGTTGTCATCTCAGCAAAATATATAAACTACTACATCATGTTAGATTATTTTAGATCTTTACTCGACTGGTGGGTCTTTGTCATGTGCATTCAGCTTCACTAAAGATGATCTTATTGGATCTCAATGGTGAAGAGATCTACCCCAGTGTATCTCTGCCGTAAAATAC
Source organism: Danionella cerebrum (assembly GCA_007224835.1). Classification (NCBI taxonomy): domain Eukaryota; kingdom Metazoa; phylum Chordata; class Actinopteri; order Cypriniformes; family Danionidae; genus Danionella; species Danionella cerebrum. Next base: position 598,438 of record SRMA01027115.1, on the reverse strand, counting down.
CACTGTTGTCCTTCACTGTTTGGATTAACAAAAGGTTGCTGCTTTAAAGAGATAGTGTGTAGTTTCTGTGTCTCTGTGAGCATGGGATTTCTCCTGCTGAGAGGTATTTTGGAAGGATTATCTCCCACAGTTCTTAGCCTAGTCCAGGACCTGAAAGGAAAAAAAAACATCTTTCTGTTCCAACAGAAGGGAGGGACTATTGTAGGACTATTGTTTTTATTGGTTGCTTTTGAGTCTGCCTGGCCCTGATTGGTTGAGGCGTTGCTGCTGTAGATGTTAAGTTGGCTGTGACTCACAGGATGATATAAACACAAAGGCAAAATGACCTTAGATGGAGATGGACAAGCCTCTATTTCATACATGCCATTTGGAGAACAGCATAACACATTTAACTACAAGCACTGTTTGAATAAAAACAGGTTAAACTTTGTTTTTTAGGGCATGGTGTTATCTTTTATGATTACCCTTAATAATAAATTTAAATATACTACTCACACTGATATACATCTCAACTTTTCTTCTACTTTTAATATGTTTTCTTTAAGATAGAATTTGACAAATCTTAGCTTTCAGAATAAAGCATCATATAAACAAATACGTTTACATATGCTTACAAATTACTTTTTTAAATTATCAAATTAGTTCACAAATGAATAGAAGTTTCTCATTCAACCCATAGAAAGGGGTAGTTTGTTTTTACAATTTGCTCTTATAAATAGGCGTTATTGCTTGATATGATTTTAAAAAAATATTTAAACCTGAAATTGTAAAAAAATTATAACAGTTTTACTGCAAAATATAAAAAATGAGAATGAACTGTTTCTATGTTTTTTTATGACAAAAAACAAAAGTGTTGAAACAAAATAACAATTCATAAATCCGCCCAAAAAGCCAAGATAATGTCAAAACAATGTGACATTTGTATTAAAAAAAAAAAAAACTGACAAATCGTTCCTAAATCTCACACTTTGACACTTTTTTTTCACAGGTCTTGTACTTCCAAGGGCTCTCCCTTCTACTCACCAGTAGATGGCACTAATAGCACCGATTTGGGGTGTGTAAAACGAAAGTGAAAGAAGATAATGGGCCAATTTTATCTAGATTTTTAATCATTAAAGAGTTCTCTGAAACCAAACAGAAATTTAATTGTAAGTTTATCATTCATAACTATGCTATAATCTGCAGAATACGTTTTAAGCCACTTTTAGATGTGTCACAGTTTCACAGAAATATGACGGATCCGTATCATTGTCCTGTGAGTGCTGACTCTTAGGTTTCCTGCTCTCTCCAGCTCATTAATGTTCATTAGTGTCTCTAACTGTTCAGCGGCACTTCACCTCTTTAACTACTGGGTAATTGGGCATAGGGGAGAGGGGGGTCTTATTTTTTAAAGCTTCAGTATGGGTCATCATAACTGGACATTGGAGTCACTCATCTCCATTCTCTCCCCTTGCACTCTGTCCCCTATGGGCATTCGGCAGGACATCAGATCTTTTAGTCTGATGCTGTTAATTACTTCTCATTAATTACTCTGCTGCTCAAAGAAGCCCCGAGGGAAAGGGTCATAAAAACTTTAACACGGATGAAATCATCCTGCCACTCCAAGGACTTTTGAATTGAGAAAGTCAGGATGGCTTGCATTTGGAAGTTTTTCACTGTGAGTTGAACTAAACTACCATCAGAAATGTTTAGGGGTTGGGGTTTTTAGAACATATTTTTGCACATTTTACATTGCATTACAATCTCACCGTCCACCCTCTCCCGAGTTTAACCTCTAGACTGAAAGATCGAGACTTATTATCAGCATTCTCCTCTCCGCCCTCAGTCATCCTCTATTTTTTGGCGTTTCCTCCTTCTTGCTATCCCCTCTCTTCCTCATAATCTTTTCTCTAAATTCATGCTTTCTCTGCCTCTCTCCCTCTCCTCTGCTTGACCGCTCTTTCAGGCAGGCTGCCTCTGAAAGGATGTCATCTCTGCTCTGAAGAAGCACATTGCACTGACATCTATTACACAAGTCCTGCTTCACTGTAGATGTGACAACCACTTCAGCAGCCTCTCCAAACACACACGCACACAGTTTTCATGCTTCTCAAAGTTTGAGGTTACATTCAGTGTCTGAGTGGATTTGTGTGTTGAACTAAGGTAAACGTGATTAAGTCAAATGAATTTATAAATACAAAATCCCAAAAAAGACCCCAATCCTAGAATACGGCATGGGAAGAACAAGAAAAAAGGATCTGCAGCAAGAAAACTGAGTGAGCAGAACTAAAACGATCACATAACTGACTGAAGGGTCTGGAAGAGAATGGTGGAAGTCACAGGTTTTGATGTGCTTGCTGTACGAGAGTAGATGATTCACATCAGCAGCACATCATTAGCCAGCAGAAGAGGCACCAGAACACAGATAAACTGGCCCTAGCACTGGTGGGATTACGGTAACAAGAGTTGATCACATGGACCACACGCTAGAACCAATGTGCAGCTATTGATTTCAGAGCGCCCTGCAGCAGTCCTTTCACAATTATCTCATTCCTGTTCTTTTAGATAGAATTTGTTGTTTGATTCGTTGTTTCTTAATTGGTCTCATACATTTTTTTTTGTTTTTTTGGTGAACATAAATAAGTACACAGTAAAATCCTAAGAGTTAAATTAACTCTACTCAGAGTGTATTTGGTCCCACTCTATATAGAGTTAAACCAACTCTGAAGGAGAGTTATTTAAAGTCTATTATTAAGTCTATTTGAACTAAACAGTCTATTTTTGTCTGTTTTTACTCTTTCTGGAGTGGTCTTGGTCCCTCTCTGAATTGTTAATATTTAGTTTGCATTTTCCATGCAGATTTGGAAAAACATGAAGAAAATAGATTATTAAATTACTCTTTCTCAGAGTCGGTTTAACTCTATATAGAGTGGGACCAAATATGCTCAGAGTAGAGTTAATTTAACTCTTAGGATTTTACTGTGATATGAAAAAAAAGATAAAATATGTTTTAAAGTCCTATCTGCAATTCTTTGATTTTCTGAGGAAGTTACTAAAGTAGTAGCTACATCTCAACTCAGTTGAATTGTGTCAGAAACAATGAAAAATGATTGCTGTAGTGCTAGTAGAAGTCGATTATTTCAAATGCATTCATTATTACAGCAATAAATTTAATAGATTCGCTGCTACCTACTTTGCAATGCACTTTGGGGAATTTACTTTTCATAAATAAAAATACAGAGCAATGTCATTTCCTGGGGTAGGGTGAGTTGTAAGTTGGTATGTATGACTCTAAGTGACCAACATGTGAGCACTTCTCATTAAATAATTGAATATATTTTCTTTAAAATGTTTGCTACGACTAATTTATAGCTTTAGAAGTTATATGTGTCCAATCACTGGATATATCAGTATTGAATATGCCTCTTTAAAAGATACAATCATAAGTATATGAATTTCATCTCATTGACAAACTATCCTTTTGTATTCTCAATGTACTGTGAGATTACATGCCTTTCAGCATTTACATAGCATTTTTATTTCACATTAGTTGTTGTTTATTTCACATTTTAAATTAAGTGTTGTACATTTTCACTTTTTTGTCCTAATGTTTAAATCTCTGTGCAACCTAGAATCAAAATAATAAATAAATCAAACATTATTTTATAATAGGTTATTTCTTTGCGACTAATACATAATAGTGATGTGTATTTGTAAAACCAAGTTGAGAAAAGACAAAACATATTGTTTATTTAACCTCAGAAATGGAAATATTCGATTGCGGTTTATATTTAAATATTTTAGCAAATATTTAGAATATTAAAATGTACAGTGTTACATGGATTGCGCCTTCTTCCATCGCTATTATTTGTCCATGAACAAATTCATCATTCAACATTTAGAAAACCCTATTAGCCCTTAGAAGTCTGTGGCCGTTTTGAGAGTTTTTTAATACTTTACAAATTTCTCTAATAAATTAGCTATAGCTTAGTTTTTTGTGTGTGTGTGTGGCAATGCTTTATTTCATTTTTTTTGTAAAACCCCAGCTTCTTTTTTTGTACATTTCTTTTCTCATTAGATAACACAATAATTCCACAACAAACCTGAAATTGTACAAAAATACAATTCCGAGTATTTCATACAAAAATTGTATCAAACACCAGGCAGCCCAAGCACTTTTTGTGTTTTTTAGAACTTTGAAAAACATAAGCCATATCACAGGCATTGTACTTCCAAGGATTATCTCTCCTTTTTACCCCTAGAAGGCACTAATGCCATCGATATGGGGTCTGTAAAGTGAAACTGAGATGATCACACACTCTTCTCTTTCCTTTTTTATTTGAATTACCAGCAAGTTATATGTCATAACTCATGTAATGTTCATTTTGAACCAAAAACATCAAAACTAATAACCTTTTTGAAACCTACATGTCATATTTGAAAAAAAAATGCAAACAATAGGATGGTTGCGTCATTCATAATTTAAAATTAATTAGTTCATAATTAATTCAAGCATGATGAATGACAACAAAAATCACCAAATCTAATCCAAAAAGTTGAGTCTCTCTCAATTATAAAACATTACCTGAAGCTAGCCTTTTTTTTCTCTGCACTAACATGTTCTTAACAACACGACCCTCATATAACCAGTTTTTTCTGAAACTACGAGCTCTCCTCATGATTAACTGTTCCTTTTTGGTAAAATGTGCAGCATTTGAAATGCCATTTGTTTATATCTGTAAGAGAAGCATAAATACGACAGCTTCGGAGCTGGAAAGTGTTGATGGGAGCATTTAGACTGTTTATCAACGAAAGAAGGTAACTGCTAAGGACAGTTTGTTATGTGAAGCTTGAAGCAATGTCTATTTGACCCACTTTAGTCATCCAATATTCAGTGTTATCTCTGAAAGCACAGTAGAGAAAGCTGCCCTGGAGCCTAGCGTTTCATTAGCAGAGCATTTTTACAGCTCACAAGCCCAGTCATCCTCACATGTTTGCACACATGCAACCGAGAGAACTCAAGGTTATGAAGAGCAGATACATGTGCTGCTGAATGTGAGATTTGAACATATGCTCTCTTTCTCTCTCTCTCTCTCTCTCTCTCTCTCTCTCACACACACACACACACACACACAAACACACTCATACTTTCTCATGCCATCCCTCTGCTAAATAGCATCTGACCCTCTCTGACCTCCATTTTTCCAATGGTTTGTGTGAGATAAGAACTAATGTTGCAGCTCCCAGCTCAGCTTTAGATCAAAAGAGAAATGTTCAGAGGATGACACAAGTAATGATGAAACTGGAGGGAAGGTGTGCTTCTTGGCATTTAATGATCACTCCCTTTTGTTCAGTAGAGAAAATTTAATGATACATGAGTTATGTGCTATGACACACTTTGTTTCAGTAAAAATGTCCTAAGTATTGCTGTTCCAGCAACTTCCCCTGCACCTGATATTGTATACATTGACAACTACTTGTTTTTCTTTGGGATTTTAAAGTCACACTTTGGTGTGTTTTGATAAGTATCTGCTTCCTCTTTTACTATCATAGATTGTTTGCTTTGTTTTGTGGTGTTTTTCAAAGGTTCTTTTGATAAACGATGCTTTTTTGGGGGGAATTTGGGTATGTCATGCATTTTCAATGGCACAGACAGTGATTTTCTCAACCCTGTCAGTGATCCGCAGGACTTTACACATCTAGATTAAAGTTACTGAACCGTGATGCGTGACACTTTTGTAGTGTTTTTAAAAAATAAAAATAAAATAAAAAAACTCAAGCAAACGTGCTATTTTTGAATGTGTTACGTAAAAACAGCAACAATGACTTTCGTTGTGATCTCACCTTTACAAAAAAGCAAAAAAATTAAATATTCAGTGCAACCAATTTTGAAACGGAAGACTCTCATCAGAAACAGGTGGTAATATCATGATCAATTAAGGTTTATTTCAGGATGACCTTCCCTCTGTTTAAATGCCTTTTTGTTGGTTCTGGTTTAAAGTAGGGGTACACAACAATGCTTTTGTAAGAGCTTATTTGAAAAAGTTACAAAAATAGAACCTGCTCCAAACATTTAGGTTAGAAATAATTGACACAAACTGAGATCAATTTTTAGCCCCTCCGCTCAAACGAAAAATAATTAGGACACCCCTTCGCCTAACGTGAATTCACAAAACAGAGGTTAAGGGCTAAAAAATGCACCTGTTCAGCTTGATTTGGCCCAGTGCTGAAACCTCATCAAAGTGAGTGCCACAGAAAATACTGGTACAAAGGACTGTTATGACTGTGACTTTGCTTTAAAGTGTGCCACTCACTCATAAAGGTTATAAACAATAAGTCATTCATTTTTACTTGTAGCGGATTACTTGATTTATTTGAATGTTTGTTGTTTAAAAACCAACTATAGAATGCTGTAATCATAGCAATCATATCAACTTTGAGTGAATCATTTCTGGCAGCTAGTATTAAGTCTTTTTCAGGAGAATTTGGTGGCTTTGTTGACAGACTCTTTCCTGGAAGCCATTTTCTAATTCCAAAGCAATCTCTCGGGAGCTAAAACAGTGAAGCTAAAGACAAAAATATTTATAATTATTTTGCCACAGGCTGTTTGTTTCTCCTTCTGGTTATTCTCCCTCGCTTGCTCAGAATTACTTTGGACAACAGAATGAGTCATCGTCTTATGGCTGTAGATTAATGAGGTAGTGTTTGAATGTTTGTGAGCTGTAGCTTTAGTGACCTTTACATTTATTTAAAGGAATTTGATAGCAAGCCACATTCCACTCAACACAAGTACTCAACACAGATGCTGTGCGTAAGATAGGACTTCAAATGGAACTGTGTTTAAATATTGTGGAAATGGGTGAAAAAAGGAGAAAATGCCTTGGTTTTTTGGTTGTTCTGAATAGACATAAAAGATTACCTTGCATTAGTATTTCAGTTCAGTTCTTTTTGACAATATTCTTAATTTGGATGCAGATCAGAGCACATTCATCACAAATTCCAAAAGTTTCTTGCCACTTTATATTAAACACATAAAAGTAATTTATACAATATCCATCATAAACAGAACTCCAATGAAGGAGTTGCTAGCACATTGTGATACATAAAAATGTATCTATCATCACTGTTTCATCTTATCAGGATGGAGACGTAAAGTTACCAACCGACCATATTCTTCTGATAATCTTATAGCCATCTTTAGAAGCAGATTTCACTGTGCCAGTGTCATCTATATGGTTCTCCTATGTTCTAAGTAGTCAAGCTGTGACTAATGGGTTCTCAAAATCTGCCTTTCTAAGTCATAGGAAAGAATGTGTTACACTTATTGTACTGTTTTATTCTACAGTTATTAAAAAAACTGTGATAACCCATTATTATTAAGACGCTGGGATCATGTTTCAAGAAGGTGTAATAGAAAATATGACTTTATTAGCTTTAAAACACTTAAAATGCTAAACAGCTAACAAACCATGCTGCGAAGGATGGGGGCGGTAAACAGAGGGTCTTAAATGGTCAAGCAGCTCATTCCAGGTTCAGAGTAGGAGAGAGAGAGAAAGATCTCCAACACCCTGACTTTTAGAGCCTAGTTCTGAGCCATCCTGTTTGTGATGTCACTTCCTGCTCTCTCAGAACAATAGGATCAAAAATATTTTACTTCTTTTTATTACCTAATCAGATTTTACTACTTTCACTTTACATATACATTCTACGTTTAAACTTTAATACAAGCCCAAAACTCAAAATAAAAGAATGTATATAAATCATCTCTGAAGGCCAGACACACCGATACGAATTTACGGTCCGTTTTGTGCGACACGCAACAAAATAATTTGTCAAACAGGTCTCTGTGACCAGCCACCAACAGTATAAACCTCTCGATTTTTTCTATCTGCTCTTTCCTTACTTCTCTGTCATCGTTTTCTTCAATCCTGTTTCCTGTGGTGTGGAGTGCATCTGCAAACGCCATCTTCTGGCAGGAAGCATTATTGCATCAATACTTCCTTGAGCCAGACGAAGAGCAGGCCTTAGTGTAGAGACTTAAACAAAGAAACATTTTGCAAATAAGAGCATGGGGTTACAAATTTATAAGAAATAAATGCATATTTGTCATATAAGTATTATGAATATAGGATGAATATATTATTCAAATTGTATATATTATGACTATATCATAGTATAACTTGAGATCAGCTACAATAGTGCACTCTGAAATGAGGTAGTACCCATCGCTGCTGCTGGATCTAGGATGATCAGCTAATGAACAGCCTGACCCTCCGTCTGCAACCTCCTCTTCACATTTACATTTTCATCAAGACATTATCTGACATGTTTATTAGATTTTTGCAGCTGGGAGCTGTTGCCTGTTGTAGTGATTTAGGGTTTCACACTCCTTGTGGAGTCGTTTGTAGAGACAATGAAGGAAACTCTCTCTCTTTCTCTCTCTCTCTCTTTCAGCAGAGTGCGGCACAAACTGCCGTCTCGGTCAGATGGTTCCTTCTTTATGAGTTTATGCTTCAAGGGAATAGAATGAGACCTGGGGGATTTTATCTCTTCTTTTTTAATCCCTCCATCCTGTCTATGTCATTGTTCCTTAGTGCCATGTCTTTCCCTTGCGTTGTGACTTTGCTTTCAGGTGCACTGCCTGCTTCATAATTATTGCTTTAGTTTCTGCTTTTCTGTCCCTTTCTGGCGTGTATTTCTATCTTACTGTGCTTAATGTCTCCTCTTCTCCTTCTCTTCTCTATCGTTTCCTGTGTTTCTCGCTTGCCTCAATGTGATTAAGGCTGAGCTATAGCCTTGCTGATTAACTCTGACAGTAATGGACAATTTTCTTGGCCTTTTCTTAATAGTGTACACTTTTGTGTGCGTGTGAGAGAAGAGTCTGGAGGTCTCCTGCTGTCTGGCTAGTCTCCTCATATCTTAATGGTCCTCGGGGTTTTGCTTTTTTTTCTTGAATATGGCTCATATAATCACTCCCTTAATAGCACGACAGCAGCTAAAACATCTTAATATTTGGACGCACTTTCGTTTTTCATAAACTTTTTGGGGCAAAAAGAAATAGCAATGGGGGAACTTTTATTTATATTAAAATAGATTAAATTGTGATGCATGGAGCTCCATTTAAATCCCAGTAAACATTTTAACATCCAAAGCTAGTAAAATGAGTCAGGTTCCAAAAATAGGGCAGAGTGGTTTTTCTGAACATATATGTAAAATATAATCATAAGTGTCAGTAAAACAATTTGTGTGCATATATTTTGGAAATATTATGCCAAAATAAAACTTGAAAGGACAATAAGTGTGGCTTTTCAGAACTCCCCCTGAAACCTGTATGTTGCAGTTTACCATCACAATTTTTTGATTCTGGCTTTTTTTGAAGCATCACTCAATTAAATTGAGCCTTTCAAAATGAGCAGTGTGTATGACAATTTTTGTTTAATTTTGTGTTACAACTGTTTGTGTAATTATAAACTTAAGTTTGAGAACGACTTGACTCTGAATTTGAACGTTGGCAGCGTAAATGATCTTGGTCCGTCTGCTCTGTTCAGTGTAGCTGTCAATCATAGCCGTCAATCACATAGCCTCGCCTAGTTTTTTTACGGGACAACTGAGCCATCGTGAGCCACATGAAAATAAACGTAAAACAAACTATTGAACTTTGTTCACTGAATAGACAACTTTCAAAACAGTAAGTTTCTGAGGAAATAATTTTTAAAGTTTGGCTTTTTCTCATATACTTGTTTTGGCTGGAAACCTTTTTGCAGCCAGCTCCATGTGGGCACTGGCCGCGGTTTGTCTTCACTCCGCCGGCTATGTGAGACACGCTTGATAAACCCCAAACCATGTAACTCTTGAAGAAATCATTATTTGAAGCAATGTTACATTATTTACAACAGATTTTCAACAATATTTTAACCTGTACAGTATCTTTTTAATTCTTTTTTAATTGAGCAATGATTCATTTAAGTGACACGTTATATTTCAATCAAAATTGATTCTTTCCATTTCATTGTGTTTTGTGAACTGTTTTTGCTTTGTGTAGAGGGCATGAATTATTGGATTGTAGTCAACATACTTGAAAAATTGACAACAAATTGATGCAACCCATGCAAGTACAATACATTATCTGAAGCTCATGTTTGGGCTGATTTGCACAGATCAACCAGTTTCAGAATAAATCCCATGTTTATATTTGAATTGAACTCCTGATGGTGGAGGTGTAACTAGAGGTGGGTGATATCTCGATATTTAAAATATATCGAGATATTTTTTTAAACTCGATATGAATTCTGGCATATCGTACATATCAATATAATGTCTATATTTAATTTTCGACACTTTGCTTGTTTGCCTTCTCTGTGCTGTGCTCGTCCGCGCCTCCTTGCTTCTGTTCCCCCTCCCCTTGCCTGTCGTCTCATTCAACATGGCGGCGCCCGCAACCAGAACCCGGAGGCTACAGAACTTGTTACAATAAAAAGAATTGCTGGCTCCATTATATGGAAATACTTTGGTTTTAAGTCGTCAGACGAACAACAGACAGATGTCTACTGCCGTGAATGCCGAAAGTTGGTGCCAACTAATCTCCAAAATTCTATAACGCGGAGTGTAGATCATGAAAGACAGATCGCAAGGTGGTGTAGCATCACAGAGTCCGTTGCATTTCACATAGCGGTGGACATGGCACCCATATCCGTCATTGAACAACGTGGCTTTAAACGTATGCTAAAAACACTTGATCCCAGTCAGATACAGTTTACCCAGTCGACATTACTTTTCGAGACAGGAACTCCCGCGACTGTACACTACAGAGAGAGCGCGGCTTGCTGCTGAATTGGAAAAGGTTACTTACAACAGAGGTCCTGCAAAGATGAGCTTGAGTTGAGTTGTTTTATTTTTGAATGAAAAGAAGGCAATGTGTATTATTTACAGTTAAATTATTATTTATGTTATCATGGATTTTTTTTTATATCCTAAATGTTACAGAAGCACTTTGTCCCTTCGCACTGCCTGTTTTTTTGTTGTTTTATTTTTGAATGAAAAGGCAATATGTATTTCTTTATTGTTTAATAATATGTATGCAAGGATTCCTGAATGAAAATTCGCAGAAGCACTTTTTTTGGAACCACCTACCTCTGAGCTTCAATAAAAAACGACTTTGAAATTTGTAATATTTGTTTTTGTAGTAGGTTTTTTTGGGGGGTTATAAACCCTGTAAAGATATCGAGATATATATCGTATATCGAGATATAGCAAAATATAGCTTCATATCGCCCAGCCCTAGGTGTAACTTTATTATTTTGAAAGCCTAGAATTTATCATGGCCGCTTTCCATGAGGGACAATTGCGTTATCAAGGGATAATTGAATCTAATGAAGTGAGCTTTACTCAAGTTGGAACACACAACAACAATCAGCAATACACATCTCTTGTGAAGGATTAAGGGTCATATTATTTGTTTTATTTAGTTTGGAGTTACAGAAAAAAACTATTATTTAATATTCCTCTACCTTTTCCAATCAATCAAACTATTATTATTCAAAACTCGGGTTCCCTTCCAGTGATTCACTTTGAGGATCCAAATGGGGGAGGGGGTGTATGTAGAGTTCCTTCTGTTCCAAGCTGAGCATAGCATTTGGCCCTGGATGACTTTTGTGCTTCCATATGTATTGTCCAAAACCTGAACAGGAATGTCCCCGTCACAAACGCTTTTTAAAAATGAAAGAGATCATTTTTAGACTTCAACCTAAAGTGTGCGGCTCCAAATATGACTCACTGCTGTAAAAGGAGAGTGTCACATTCACATACACACACTGATTCCTATCACGCCACACTAGTTTTTCAAACTCCCCTTGATTGCTTTGATCGGTGCTGCTTTCAGTCAGCATCTCTCGCTCCTCTTTTTCTTTTCTTTCATGTTCATGACAGCCATCAGCCGCTCATATCTTCTGTCACAACAGCAGCTCTTCTCACAATCTCTCCATCTTCCACATTCTCTCTCTGATTGTTCCAGTCTAAAGTGAATTTTCTCTTACGTATCTGTGGTCTAGGACTTCCTGACGGATCTGATGATGTCTGAGGTGGATCGATGTGGGGAGAATGAGCATCTGATCTTCAGAGAGAATACACTGGGCACCAAAGCCATCGAGGAGTACCTTAAACTGGTTGGACAGAAATACCTGCAAGATGCATTGGGTAAGAACTGGCATCAACATATTCTTCTCAACGGGTGAGAGGATTGTGATTAGGCCAGGCGGTTGGTTGATCTTGGCTAGTATCAGTTGAGTCCATCACACACTCCATTTATATTTATACACAAGAGGAAACCCAACCAAAAGTGCCAAAAGTACATTTTATTGAGCAAATTTTGTGTGTGAGACCAGGAGAAAACACCAAAGAGAGTCAATCTTTCTTCGGATTCCAATTTGATGGTGCTGAATAATACATCATTGTTTTTCTTTGATGAATATGACATCAGTGCTTCTGAATAATTAATGAGATAGCCAGTCTACAAAGAGAGCACAGTACACCTGGAGCTTACATAAACAATACAAAAAGAACACGAGAGACGGCTCATCCTTGTTCATACTGTTCATACGAGACTTACCGCACCTTTTTATTCTGGGAGATTGAATTCATGAAAGTCACTTTAAATGGGTTTACAGATACGGCTAAAAATAGTGTCAAATAGTAAAAATTAACAAAATTAGAAGTGTGTTGAGGGTTGTAATTTGGATTGGGAGATTCTGTGGGGGTTTTTTTAAGATCACTGTCATTTCCAAAGAAGAAACACAATGATACTCACACATGAAAATTCCTGCAGTAAACAGACATTTTTTAATACAATAACTTTCCTCGATACAATCTGCATTATTATATTTCTCTCATTAAAAAAAATAATGGCGTACTTTTCTCTTAACTCCGGTATTGCAGATGGTATCAATGTTAGCTCTTTTTACGTTTCTTATTCTGCAATTGATCCTTTCCTTTATCCCCTTATTTCTTCTTACTCTCTAAGCAGCTGATAGAGTTGTGTCAAGTCAAACTTGTGTCAAGGCCAAGACAAATCCAAGACCAGAGTACACCGAAGCCAAGTTGTTAATGGCAGGGTGGCTGTAGTTTTGGAAAGAAATAGGCGGAATCACAACAAAAAAACTTGTAGCTATTTAGCAGGAAGGGCCATGAAGTCACAGTTGTATCTTTGTTGCAGATCTTTCAAAATACTTTGAAATTCTTTTGCTCTAAGGGTATATGTAAATCAAAATCAAATGTCCCTTCACCTGAGACCCAAGCCAATAAAAATCCAAGACCACTTTCTATTCCATTACATAAATGAACTAGAGCGCTAAAGTTTGTGCACAATCTTTGACATTTGCGTTTTAAAGTGCCTGTTAAAAGTACTTGAAAATGGATGGTTGACAAGTTAGAATTTTTAATTGCTATGAAGGAGTACAAAGTTCCCCGTGTCGATATGAGTAAGATAAACCAACCCTCATGTTTTATCATTAACCAAAGCTGAGTTCAGAAAATTTGGTTGCTAGGGTAAACAGTTTGGTTGCTAGGGTGTCGTCTGTGATATCATAAAAAATGTATTTGTTACCATAAACAAACCCCCATTTATTTATGATGTTTCATGTTGAAGACATTTTTGTTGCCGTTTCGTATTTATTTTCAATAATCCTTATAAATATTTAATCCCTTCAGGAGGATTATATTTTGGCACAGTGTGCTGAGTTTGAAGTTTCAATGTGGTTATCAGTTTGAGTTACCGTTTTTCCCAATGTTTACCAGCATTTTCTGTTATTTCCCAGAATTCCTTTAGTTTCTTTCTTTATTTCCTTCAATATTCATTCATATTGTGAGCTATTTTAACATTGCAATAAGATTATTCAGAAAATGTGTCGAAAAATTATAGGAAGCTGAAATGGAGCTACTTAATACAGGGCAAAGAAAAACAATGACACCATCTGGTAAGAACGGAATGAATTGTATCTGCTTGCTCTAGCTGTTATTTAGCATAACTGGATATGATTGGATGACATTAAGCCTTATGCACTTTGTAGCAAGCTATGATGATGTGTCATACTTTTCAGCAATTTTGCTACAAAACCCTGGGAACTTGCAACAACTTTACATTTGATCAGTGAATCAACAGTTTTGATAAAATATCACAAATGTAGATAAATCTAAGACAAGAAAAGGAAAACACGGCTTAATGGCCAAGAAAAATTTGATGGAGGTGACTCTGTCAGAAGTCTGTATGAGCATGGTTTATGGTGCATACATTGTTGTCTTTTTCTCCTCCGATACACAATAGAACAGAGAGTGAAAATCGACCTGTGCCGTCTCTGAGTCTCCATAGAGGGAAATCTGGCTGTGCATCTGATCTCTTTCATGATAGACTAAAAATTGTTTATTCCCAGCAGTGCCTCGCTCATCAATTCTGAGTCAGAAAACTTTGATGGAGAGGGATTAGATCAAGACAGAGCACAGAAGAGATGTTGTGTTGTCCTGCTGCTGATCATTTCGAGTCTGTCAGTCAGAATGAAAGATGACAGCCTCTGGCATTTTCAAAAAGCATGCATTCTTGTGGAAAATTCAGTAACACATAAATGTCGCCATTCTACATTAAATACCTAAAGAAATACTTAGTTCATACATGTGTCTAAGAATCAGTTAAATCAATATTAGTGCAAAAGGAACCCATTCCTGTGGTAGTAATACATTTTCTCTTTCCCTGTAGGTGAGTTTATAAAAGCTCTGTATGAGTCTGATGAAAACTGTGAAGTCGACCCGTCCAAGTGTTCCTCTGCTGATCTCGCTGAGCATCAGAGCAACCTCAGGATGTGCTGTGAACTGGCTTTCTGCAAGATCATCGAGTCTTACCGGTGACAACGGTCTTCTTTTTAACCATTACTTCTGTGCTCGTTGTTTGTAAGGTCATTTTGAATTTTGATGTGTTAAAGTTTATTTAAAAATGTAATATCGTTGAGAAAGCTAATTGCTGTTTGTATAACAAGTTTTGGGAGGAGCAATCAGGGCTTTCCGCCAGTGTTTTCAATCAAACCTAGTAACTCACACTAGTATTTAAGCCAGTTCTACTATGTCCATGTTGAACCCACTTAATTTAATTTTTTAAATGGATAAAATTGTTTCCTCACAGTGTGTTTCCTCGGGAGCTGAAGGAGGTGTTTGCATCATGGAGACAGGAATGTGGAAACCGAGGGCGACCGGATATCAGCGAGCGGCTTATCAGCGCCTCGTTGTTTTTGCGTTTTCTGTGTCCGTCCATCATGTCACCATCTCTCTTCAACCTGACACAGGAATACCCTGATGACCGCACAGCGCGCACACTCACGCTCATCGCAAAGGTCACACAGAACCTCGCCAACTTCACAAAGTAAGATTTTAATGTAGTTGGGTTCCAGAAATATGTTTAATATTTCGTAAAAACTCAGTAAGTAAAGTTGCCACTCTGAAAATAGTCATAAGCATGGTGAAAAGAGGATTTGACAGCATTGATGAGTCTTTCGCATTCTGGCTTCCTCTCAGGTTTGGCAACAAAGAGGAGTACATGTCATTCATGAATCAGTTCTTGGAGCAGGAGTGGAGCAACATGCAGCGTTTCCTGCAGGAGATATCAAACCCTGAGACCATCTCAAACACGGCAGGCTTCGAGGGTTACATTGATCTGGGCCGTGAGCTCTCCACACTGCACTCCCTGTTGGCTGAAGTGCTGACCCACATGGACCAGGTCAGGCCCCTCCCTCCCCATTCTGCTTCAGTTGATTATATTTGCATGTTTTGAGAGTCGGTTTTAAAAATTGGCGATCAGCTACAATTTAACAAATCTCAATTTCTAATATGTTTGCAAATGCTTTTATATTTAACTTATATACTCACTGGCCACTTTATTAGGTACACCTTGCTAGTGCTGGATTTGAACCTTTTTTGTCTTCGTAACTTCTAGGCATAGATTCTTCAACTTGGTACTGGAAACATTCCACAAAGAGTTTCCCCCATATTGACATGACAGCAGATTTGTTGGCTGAACATCCATGATTTTCCCAAAGGTGCTGCATTGGATTGAGATCTGGTGACTGTGGAGGTCATTTGAGTACAGTGAACTCACTGCCATGTTCAAGAACCCAGTCTGAGAGTATTTGAGCTTTATTTCATGGTACGTTATCTGGCTGGAAGTATAGATATTAGAAGATGGGTACACTGTGGTCATAAAAGAATGGACATGGTCATCAACAATACACAGGTAGGCTATGGCAACACAGTGCTCATTTGTTACTAATGGAAAATACCTCCACATCATTACACTACCATCACCAGCCTGAACCACTGATACAAGACAAGAGTGATCCACGATTTCATGTTGATGATGCCAAATTCTGACTCTTCCATTCAAAGCCCAGTAGATCAGCAGTTTCTGATACGCAACAATAATCATGCTCAAGTGATTGAAGTTACTTAAAACACCTTTCTGATGCTTGCTTTGAAATGTAACAGGTCATATTGACCATTTCTACATTCCTAAGTTGCTGGCATGTGATTGGCTCATTGGAAATTTGCCTAAACGAGCAATTGGATGTGTGTACCCTATAAAGTGGCCGGTGAGTGAATGTTCGAAACACATTTTTGATTTCTTGTCTATTTATTGTGCTTTCATGTTACTCAAGGACACCATACAAAAATACCATAATAAATCAAACCATCAGTAATAAACGCAGCAGTTAAAACTAACAGTAAGGTGATACAGTTAAAATCATTTTTATGACAGCTATAAACTCAAAGTGGTGTTCACAGGTTTTGTTCCCCTTTTTTATTAATTACATATTACTGTTAAGAAGATAGATGTTGATTTTACATTCTACAAGAAGGTGCATGTCTAAATGTTTAGAAAACTGTGAGTTATCTCCTGTCATTCACCTGTGCCTGTGCACCGCTGTGCAAACATGGCTAATTAAGTTTGGTAAATGTTGGATATTCTCATGGCAGTGCGTCATTCTAAATTATGCAGATCACGTGAAGTGGACATGCTCTAAAAGCTCAATCTTTGAGTTGAACACAGGAAGTCCATTAGTCCCTCAGGTTGCTATTGACCAAGAGCGTTAGGAAAGAAAGGGAAGCTTCCATGTAAATCAGATCACTGGTGTCAATGCTATTAACGGTCCAATGTAAGTTTGGTTGGTTATAAAATCTACATTTACGTAAGTCAAGTTTGACTTTAAGTCCTGACCTAGATTCTTTAAATGCACAAAAAAGCATGTCAGAAGTGTCTCTTCACTTTCTTCTCATGTTCGGTTTATATAAGATTCGCTTGACCCATTTTTAATTAGAAGCCCTTACAGATCCATATATTTAGTACAAGTGCACATAACTAAGTAAATCTACTTATTGTAGAAGTAGTAGCACACATACAAAAAAATTAGTTTTCAAACGTTTGGCATCTGCAACAGTCTTTCAACTTTTCTTTGTCTTCAACAGCCTTTTAAGCATAGTTATTACGGAAATTACAACATTATGAATGGTTTTTTAAAGGCTGTGTTGAAAATGGTTCGGAATTAGTAGCATGTCCAAGCTTCTCATTCTGGAAGTCAGGTGACTCATTGCACCAATCCACTTGTTTGCATCCGTGTTGCGCCAGCAAGATTCCTTGGTTAGTATTTTTTTCATTACATGAAAAAAAGTGTTTAACATGGAACCTATCTGAACATTTTGAACCCTAATGCGACTAGTTTGAACACATTCAATGACTTACTGTGTAAACAGGTGTGACAAAAATGTTGTAAGCTAGGAAAAAATGTAAGTGTTTATCATTATTCAATGAACAAAAGAGAATTCTTCCTTGAAGACCACTTCATGGTTGAGTTCCAAACTACGTGTTTGGTATAATTGGTACAATTTCTGGATCATACACCTGACAAGGAACCTACAAAATCCCTGACTGTGTGTAAGTGTACTTATAAACCTTTGAAGCTGGTTTGTAGGGACAAGGTATTAACACCAAATATTGATTTTGCTCACTTCGGATTGTGTAAAATTACAAAAAAGCTATCATTATTAATAATTTTTCTACTGTCTACATTTTGCCCCTGATCTGGAAACAGCTTATTAGTGATACTTATTACCTCAAGAGAAGAACTGGAGATTGTTTAAAAAATCTTACCTCTGGGGCATAGCTGCCGACTTTAGTACTTCTTCTAATTAAGTATTTTCAATTTTTAAGTCTTTTCCCAAAATTAGTCTTTCTCATTGTGATTCATGTTTTAAACAGAGCACGTCAGACTACAACAGGATAAAGGGGAGGTAAAAAGAGGTGGGAGGAATCAAGTTGCAAGGCTCTACCCCTAGAGCGCCCATACAACATGATTAAGAGTCTTTCTTGGCATTTTATTTTATGCTTAACACTGTTTCCTTAGCCTCAAACAGAGAAATTCATTCACTCAATTCAACTGCTACCATTCTCAAGTGGCTCCTGCACAGATACAAGATTTCTTTGAGTAAAGGGTTCGTTTTTAAAGTCATATTTGTTCCATGTCCTCAGACCGCTGCCTCCAAGCTTGGCCCATTACCCAGAATACTTAGGGATGTACATGCCGCGCTAACAAACCCAACGAGTGTACAAATGAATGTTCCTCTCGATCGAGTGCCCTCTCCACCAGTCCCTGGATGCAGCATCTCCACTGGAATACAGAAGATGGGGATTGACAGCGACCTACCAGGGTAAGCCAGATCCATTAATGCAGCAGCTTATAACCAAGTAGAATCCCATTGTATTCCAGGTGACAGGATGCACATGAATTCGGAATATTATTCAAACAGTCAGCTGAGCAGTTTGTGGGTTTCTTCATGCAAAAAAAATACAGTTATATTTTTCTAATTGCTTAGGTATTCATCATTATCTGCCACTTTTAGACACAAAGACTGCCCTCATTCTGGTTCTTAGGAGTCTAGCTTGTACATTATCCGACAGACTGCACTTCTAAAGAGCACGGCTCATCTTTATCAGTCTAGCTCGCTGCTAATTCCCCAATGACATTTCTGAGAGTCTGAGAGAAAGAGAAGCCTGTAATGATAGTTTAGAGACACACTCACACATAGTCGGCGAATGGGAAGATAAACATTGTGATCAAAAGACTTGGAAACTGAGGACAAGGCATCAAACAAACCTTTTTGTTAAGAGTCTGGATGGAAGTTATGAGGAAATTTGCATTTTCTTTCTCACAGCCTATCAACCCAATTTATATGTGGAAGTGAAGACAGAAAGAGATGCATAATAACATTCAGTTCCCTGGATGTTTTAAGCTCCGCTGCTTTGGCACAGTTTTCTGAATTATTCTGAATTGGGTTTTATTTATTTTAGGATACAACCTGCATGTGGTAAAAACAACAAGACAACTGACAATGGCTAGGTGTAGAATTATAATTAAATAATTCCATTTCGTCTTATTGACAAAAATCATTCTAAAGATGTGTCCTACCATCCAGCTGTACTGCTCTTTTAAGAGTGTGAAGGTGTTCTTCGATATAGCAATAAGAGTTTGCAAACTTCTGAACCATCTGAACACTCAGATCCAATTTTTGCCCTAGAAATAAAACATCTACTGTTGTAAACAACTGTTTGGTTCATTTACACTGTAAATCCAAAGGTTTCAGTTTTAAAAATGTTTGTGGTTACCTCAAAACATTTGAGTTGATGAACCGTTTTGATGTAAATATTATTCCTAAATTATAATTTCAATAAAGGAAATATATATAAATTGCACATTTCACTTGGTTTAAAATTTTTGAGGAGTTCCAAAACTAGTTAATGGCTCGTGTAATGTGGTCTTGGTTTTTTCTTTTCTTTCAAAACTGTGTTATACGCCAGTCTAGTTTTTTACAAAATGCCACAACTCCATTAAATCAAGCACAGCGCAAAGAAGATGAGGTGCCGAGGAGGTGAGATAATGCAGCTATCATCTGCAGCAAAAGTTTTGAATCATTTTATAATCATTCCTTTGAAGATGGAGTAGAATCTGGCCATTTTCCAGCTGACCACAGTCAATAAAGTCCAGCAGAGATTTCCCAAAGTCAACGGCAGGCAGAAGGAAAGACTTCAGGACTCATTGACCGGACTTGAGAACGCACCAAGATTCACACATGTAACATATACCTACAAAAACATCCGAAAGGGATTTGGAAATAATTATTCATGTTTTATGACCTCTTGTCAGTTTTTTCCAATAGTATCTAAAAGGATCCAGATTTATTTTTTAGCATAATTTTAACTAGTATTAATTGTTTACAACTATGCATTGTGAAAAAGTGGAAATAGTAACTTGTCCAGGATGTTCTCCAGGGATTCTTGTATCTGGATAAGTCTGGATAAGTCATCCATGGGGGCATCTTATAAAGATACCCGACGGAGCTTTGTGTTCATATCTTAAAGATATCTTATTTTAAAGGTAATGTGTCTCTTTTGGACTTTTTACATTTGTATTTGACATGCTTTCTCCCCTGCCTTTTTCTTTTTGCTTTTCTAGCCCAGTGGACTTCACTCGCCTCCCTTCCCCTACCCCTGAAAACAAAGACCTCTTTTTCGTCACCCGCTCTTCTGGCCTCCAGGGCTCCCCTGCTCGCAGCTCTAGCTACTCAGAAGCCAATGAACCCGAGATGGGCCTTGCTAATGGAGGCAAAAGCCTCTCCATGGTAGACCTCCAGGACGCAGCCAGAGCTTTGGAACCCATTGCCATGCCAGCCGATTTAGCTTCAGAGGGAATCTGTGAAGGTGTCATGGTTCCCTGGAATGCCCGGACCCCTCAAGGAAACGTCGCTGGAGGTCCGACTTTACACAGACCAGGACAGGCTCCTACTAATCCAGGAGCAGAGGGAGCCCCAGGAAGGCCTACACAGCTCCTAGCCCCGCTGTCTTTCCAGAATCCGGTGTACCAGATGGCAGCAGGGTTGCCTGTGTCAGCTAGAGGGAACACAAGCGGGGACTCTGGATCGGAGTGTCATAGCTCTGTTAGTTCTCACAGCAACAACGAAGAGGGTCTTGGGGGAACCAAGAACACATTCCTCACACAGGGGGCCTCAGTAGCGGAGGAGCTTCCAAGGCGTTCTGGAGATTTTTCGAGACGACAAATGTCTCTGACGGACACACAGCATGGGCATCAGCCAACAGTTCCACGACAGAGCAGTGCCGGCCCACAGCGGAGAATCGATCAGCCGCCACCGCCCACACAGACTGCACCCAGAGGAAGAACTCCACCCAACCTGTTTAACTCCACCCCCTACCCACGAGCTCCAAACAATGCTGTCATGACCTCATCACCTGATTGGCCTGGAAGTGGGGCACGGCTTCGGCAGCAGAGCTCCTCATCCAAAGGCGATAGTCCAGAAAGCAAACATCGCGTGCCACACAAACAAGTGAGTGGAGGCTCTGTGCCATTAAACCCAGTGTTTGTTTACCTAATTTCACCTAATTGGTCTAAATGAACCTGATCTAATTCGTTTCACATTCAGTGAGAGGAAATATGAACAATAAATCAAATTTTAATAAAAAAATAAATGAATTAATAAATAAAAAAACACTGATCGAAACATTTTTTACAGTGCCATAAACTATTGTCGCCACAATCTTTGTTTAAAAGAATCACTTTTAATCACCCAAAAATAAACATTTATTTTCATACTACTCAGGTAACATTGTGAATAAATACACAGTTTTATAATAAAAAATATATAAATATATATTCAAAAATTGTTGAACTGTGAACTGCGCTTTATCCAATGTAAAAATTGTTGATATTGATTTAAAGTTAGGTGACTTCCAATCATCACTCTCAGTTATTGGCTGTTGCCACAAGAAGTCATTTTTTTTTAAGTATTCAACAATGAAGTGGACAGGAATGCATTTCTCATTTCCACAGTGCATTGTTCTCTCTTGGGGTTTGATTGATTGCTGGAAGTGATTGATGGAAATACGTCTGCGGAAGCACATGTGGTTGGCTGCTTTCACTACATAGAAAAGAACCTCCAGGCTGTTTTTCTGACTTTGAAAATAGCATCTTGGACTTCAGAATGCCGAGGTCACTTCTGGGATCAGTTTCTGTAGCCATACCTTTGTAGAAGGTTGAAATTGGGTGTCTCAATGAGAAAATGATGGGCTTCAAAGCGCGAATGTAGAGAAAGTTATCTGCCATGTTATAAATGAAATGATATCAGACAAATATAGGACAGATACCTGGATTATTTATGAGTTATTGATCTGATGTAGGCAGATCTGAAAGCTAGCTCTGGCAAGAGAGATTTCTGGAGCATAAATCACCTGAGTAATGTCTGTTCTTTCACCAGAAAATTGATTTAATGACAGAACTGATTGCAAGAAAGAATGTCTTCTTTTTGGCGTATTTTTGAAAGGGCTCTGATTAGCTGTTTTCTGGAAATGCAATAACACACTTTTCAATCTGTACCATTTTTATGGAGTGTAGATTTTGCAATGCAGATATGCTTTTGTATAGTTCAGGAATAACTTGAAATTCAGATTTTTAGAATCTTTTAGAATAGTTCTCTGCTTTTGCCCGAAATTTTTGGGAATTCTTTTGAAATCTACTGTTTTCACCTGTCAAATTTTTTTAAATGTACAGTTTTTTTTTGACATTTAACATTTTACTTGACATTCTTGGCAAGAACTTTAAAATACGCTTTTGTTTAGTTCTGATGTCTTATTTTCCTTTTTTTTGCCAAAAACCTTGAAATAGAGATGTTTTTTCTAAGTTTTGGTATAAGGTTGTATCGTACATTTTTGTCAAAATCCTTAAATGCATGGTGAACTTTTGTTTAGTTCACTCGTTTTGCCTGAAATTCTTGGCAAAAATCCTTACGATGTAGATTTGCTTGTGGTTAGTTCCACAGCTCTAGCTTAAATTCTTGACAAAATCTTATGCGTTTTTGTTTAGTAAATATTAATTAGTTAAATGTAAGTTTTATATTACATTTTTGCCAAAATTCATTAAATGCCTGGTGTGATAGCGTTTAGTTTTACATGAAAATTTGAAATGAATACCTTTTCTGTTTTACATTTTTGATATTTCAAATGCTCTCTTTATTGTGCTACAATGAATGGAAGCTTACAACATTAAGTCGTTATATAGCAGTTTGTTTACAATCTAATCTTTTATTTATGTGGTTAAAAATAATAAACAAATATTGGGGATCTCTCATTTTGTGTATTGTGTGGTCATCCACTTTTTGTTTCATCATTAAATCTAGATGGGTTGCCTATGTTCACAGTTGGTAACCCTGGCACCTTGTTTGTGTGTTTTTGACTGTAGATCCTGCTTGTCTTCGGTTTATTTATAAGCCTGTGTGTTTGTGTGTCCCGTAGGCCCCGTCCCCGGTGAACCCCAGCGCACTGGACCGCACGGCTGCCTGGCTGATGAATGTGCCATATCTAGAGCAGGAGTCTGAGACAGAGCTTTGCAGAGACGAGCACACACAAGCAGAAAAGGTAACTGGCCGCCCACACACCACAGATCTCATTCCAACACACTCTGGGTGTTAAATTAATCATCATCACTCTGCATTACCTTTTGTTTCTCGGAAAATAGGATTTTCTTAGCGTCAGCAATATTAACTTTCTGCTCTGGCCGATCGGGGTGAATGAGAATGCAGATGTAAAGCAGAAATTTGAAGTTCGTCCTTGTTTAATGAGCAAGTAAGCCATTTTGTGCCTTCTCAAGCACATTGTGGAGCTCTACAGATTGCTCTGAACCAACATTTGCAGACAGTAAGAAAGCTGAAGAGAAGCTTGAAATGTTTGAAATCCTATTTGAGATCTCTAGGGGTCCAAAAATGAGCTTTTTCAAAGAAGTGCTCTCCGACGGTTGTGAATTTGATACTGAGAGAGAAATAGAATTGTATGTGCTTCCTTTATGCTTTTCTTGCTATACTTTACCAGGGTTGTGATCATACCATTTGTCATGATCATTTTGATATGATGAATATTAGATCAATTCCTTTCTGTAATTGTTTATTAGTACTTAGTTAATTAGGGCTCGAGCACAGAAGGTGCATAGAACCCTATTGTAATTGTTTAGAGTATTATTTTGTTGCATTATTATTACATTGTTTTTGGTGCTTTTTTGAGGGTCTAAAGTACTCCAAAGGTCATCGAAATTTGCATACAAAATTTTAAAATCTGATTGGGGTTTGAAAAGTGATTGTGGCAAAATACTTCATAGTGCCACCCAATGCATTTCAGCTTGTTTCGCGCTAACAGTTTGTCATGAGCTAATTAAATTTGGCACACATGTAGAGTACCAAGACTTAAATACAAGTATTATCGATTGTGTTTCCAAAATTGACAGGAAGTCGGCTAAGTCACAAAAACATCTAAAAATGGATGTATTTTAACTCCCCCCCCCCTTCCTGGAAATTTTATCTGTTCATCTGCAAAATCTACCAGTCTTATTTTAAGACACATGGGATTTTCGATTACAAAGCTTTCCTGTGGCTCAGTTTGTAGAGCGTTGCGCTAACAATGCAAAGGTTGCGGGTTTGAAAACCCAGCGAAAGCAGAAACTGACAAAAAAGTGTTCATTCATTCAAGTGTAAGTTGCTTTGGATAAAAGCATCTGCCAAAAACATAAATGTAAGCTTTTTGCACTTTGCTAAACTATGTCCACTTGGCGGACATTGAAAAACAAATTTCGCCATAACCAGGAAGTAAATAATCCGCATTGGAATGACTGATTGAGATCAAACCTGCCACGTTTGTTAAGAGACCATGTCTGAACACATTATTACAGCAATCTAAAATTCACCACTGAGGAGCAATGGCGCCAGAGGAGCTCGAGCCCTTTGATCGCTGCTTGCAGCTTTAATCTACTAATGTTTTCTAGAAAAATTGATTAAAAATGGATTCCATCACTTTGATGTTCCTTGCCTTTAATGCGTTTATTGCACTTCCACATCTAGGTTGTATGTATTAGCATGAATCAATATATTATGAAGGAACAAGAGCAAGATGCTCCTAAGATACTGTTGTTAATTCATGACACCTAAGCCAAGCCGTCTTATTTTTATAAATGTTGCCTATTTCTGCGAGTGTGCATGTGAGCAAATCTAATCTCATTCATGTCTTGGATGAATATCCAGATATCAGTGTTGAGTGATGGACTACTCTTGTTGTGTGTAGTACCAGGCGGAGGTTCTTCTGCTGCAGGAGCGTCTACGGATCTCTCTGCAGCGGCTGGAGGAATACGAGGCCAGGCTGAAAGCACAAGAAGACCAGGCTCACAAGATGCTCCTCGAGTACCAGGCCAGACTGGATGAGTCTGAAGAGAGGCTGCGGCGCCAACAGGAGGACAAAGATCTCCAGATGAAGGGCATCATAAGCAGGTGCGACTGCATTGTGATTTTAGCAGCGAACTTGGGAGATGTTCAAGAAGGATACTCCCTTTTAAACGCATATGTGAATATAAAAAAGGCAGTGTCCATTTATTAGTCAAAAACTAGATATAAAAGAGGAATTTAAAGGAATAAATGAGCCTAAATGGACATTTGTTCCATTCTTTTCATATGTTCCCTGAATCAGATCAAAGGTATTTCAGACTTGGACATTTACCGCAGTGTCATTTACTTTGAGTGGCGCTATAGTCTGAGAAGACAGAGTTTTTACAAGAGTTTCAGTTTCGGCCGATTTCTCTCTGAGAGCAACATTTTCCTCCCAGACTGAGGTTTCAGGGCAGTTATTTTTGGCCGGGAGCTGGAGATCAGAGCCTGAGGGAGCACGTGTGCTGTCTGGGCTCAGTGTGTGTTTGTGTCTTGTGTTGAACGCAGGTTGATGTCTGTTGAGGAAGAGCTGAAGAAGGATCACGCAGACATGCAGGCAGTCGTCGACTCCAAACAGAAGATCATTGATGCACAGGTATGCTCTCCTTTTAAAATTGTTATGGACCGATTTTACATTGGAGCTGCACGGTGGTGCACTGGGAAGGATCGTAGAAGGATGTTGGTTCAAGGCTCACCGGTGACCTTCTTGTAAGGAGTTTGCATGTTCTCTGCGTGCGTTTCCCCACATTCCCAAAAACATGCGGTTAGGTTAATTGAATATTCTGAATTCCCCTTTAGGTGTGAATTGTGTGAGTGAACTGTCCATGGTGTACCCCCACCTCTCGCCTGATGTGCGCTGGAGATGTGACCCCAAAAGGGAATAAGCGGGTTGGAAAACGAATTAATGATTCCCATCCAAATTGGATTTTCAGAAAAGTTACTCCGATTTAGATTTTGTTACATATTCATAATATTACTTTTTATTTTATATTTTGAAACAACACAGAATCAATTCAGGGATGATTAGACTTGCTATAGCTATCAAACATTTTTGAAAATTATTTGGATCCGCATCACATTCTTTTCATTATTTCCCCAAGAATCTAAAAAAAGTGTGCAATTTAAAATGAAATGATTGAGATATAGGATGAGTGTTGAGTCTATTCACTTTGAAGATCCTCACAGATGTGTTAGCCTCCCCGAAGGAAGCAGTGCAGAACTAACAAGAAAAAACAAAACTGCTGATCAGATGAAAATCTGGAACCTTCTGATATATCTCTCTTTGGGAGGAGTAAGATGTATATCACGCTGTATTTTTTTCTGTATCTTTTCTTTCAGTCTGCTCTTCAAAATTCAGTGACTCGTATTATAGCTGACAGATTTCTGATGTGCGTTGTGCATGTGGAAATCTTTTCACTCCCCTAATCCCTGAGCTTGTATTTGTCAATATTTAATCTCTCTGAGCCTTGCGATGGACTGCCGACCTGTCCAGGGTATACCCCCTCCTCTCGCCCGATGTGCGCTGGAGAGTTGGAAAATGAACGAATGAATAATCTCTTAGTTGTGGGTTATGATACCGGGAAAACTGATTGTTGCATATAAATGGGAAAATGATACACAACCAACCAGTGATGAAAAAGTAATGTTTGTATGTGCAAAAGAGCAATATATCCATTTAGATTTATTAGGGGAAAGTACAGACATGAATTAAGTGAACAAAAATCAGTGTTTTTCTTTTGTGTACAAAGGGAAACAGTGAGGACCAAATTGAATCTCATTATAAACAGCATCTATACATAAAAATGCAATCTTTAAAAAAAATGTTAGAGATATAAATGACTAGAATAAAAAAATGTATTGCTAGCATAAAATTGCTGATATTTCTGTTTTTGTGATCATTGATAGTGTTAGGAATAAATGCAGAGAGAAAGGATGTTGAGTAAGTAGCTTCTTGATGTCATTAAAACAACTTTTTTGACAGTCTTATTCTATATGCCCACGATCATAAGGAGCCAAATGAGAACTTTTAGCATAGCTTAGCATGATGCAATTAATCTGTAGGATTTTAGTATGCAATAATCAACGAGTTTCTATTAAAAAAAATCTATTTAAAACTTTAGAGTAACATTAAGGTGAAATACTCCATTTTTAATGTTGATGTTTTTTAGGCTGTTATAGGTCCGAACTATACCCCACCTCAAAATAATCTCAAATTATCAAACATCAATCTATAATTTTTATGTATTACATTGTGTAACTGTAAAAGAGTCAAAAGTTTAACTATTAACAGTAGTGAACTAATTTACAATATCTATGCTAAGCTATGGTAAAAGTGCTATCACCAGATCTGAACACAGATTTGTCTTGTGTTTACTCCCGAACTGTTAGTCACTTTGGATAAAAACATCTGCTAAATGCATAAATGTAAATGTATAAAAACATCTATGGCGAGATAATGAGTCTTTTGGTCTGTCAAAAGAACTTGAGTGTTCCTTAAAACACAAAATTTTAAGAATGCCTTCATCCAGCCGCTAGAGGGCGTCATTGTGTAGCTCGTGAGAGATAGCACATTAACAGAATAAGAGAGAGCTCATATCCTGAATCAATTTTTTCCACTTTTATTAAAAAAAAATGCAAGACCTCTTATAAAAAAAAAAAAACATGAATGGCCTTAAAGGCTTGAATTCGAAAAATAGATGTTGTTAAAAGATTTGAGATTTTAAGTATTATAAATCAAACTTTTATAAATTGTAAAGAAAAAGTGGTGCTCGATAATTTCACCATTCCAGTGCATTATGAGAAATTATACTGTATAGAACTTTTTCAGAGTCAACAACTTAAAGAGATCTACTCAAACTGTTTCTTTTCTGATGTCATTTCCTGCCTTGTG
The DNA here is from genome assembly GCA_007224835.1 of Danionella cerebrum. Classification (NCBI taxonomy): domain Eukaryota; kingdom Metazoa; phylum Chordata; class Actinopteri; order Cypriniformes; family Danionidae; genus Danionella; species Danionella cerebrum. The sequence goes on along the minus strand of SRMA01027115.1, from coordinate 570,240 downwards.
TTTGTGCAGGAAAAACGCATCGCGTCACTGGATGCAGCGAATGCCCGGTTGATGAGCGCACTGTCTCAGCTAAAAGAGCGATACAGCATACAGAGCCGCAACGGCATTTCACCCACCAACCCCAGCAAACTGCAGATCACAGAGAATGGAGAGTTCCGCAGTAGCTCCAACTGCTGAGAGAGAGGAGAAAAGAAGAGAGAGACAGAGAGAGAGAGAGAGAGAGAGAGAGAGAGAGTAAATGAACTCTGCAGGTGATGAAACTGAACATCCTCAGCAAAGCCAGCGGTCAGAGCAGAGGAGACACATCCACTCCTGTGAGCTCTTCATGTTAGGTTGCATGTTCATTCCTGTTTCACAATGGCTGAGTGCAAAATATTCAACACAAATAAGATCCAGCCGCCTTTGTGACAAGGACAAGGACCATCAAGGACCATTGTACAAGGACCTTCTAGTCTGCACAGTAAAATCCTAAGAGTTAAATTAACTCTACTCAGAGTGTATTTGGTCCCACTCTATATAGAGTTAAACCAACTCTGAAGGAGAGTTATTTGAATAAGTCTATTTGAACTAAACAGTCTTTTTTTTGGTCTGTTTTTACTCTTTCTGGAGTGGACTTGGTCCCTCTCTGAATAGTTAATATTTAGTTTGCATTTTCCATGCAGATTTGGAAAAACATGAAGAAAATAGATTATTAAATTACTCTTTCTCAGAGTCGGTTTAACTCTATATAGAGTGGGACCAAATACACTCAGAGTAGAGTTAATTTAACTCTTAGGATTTTACTGTGTGGAAACAAGTCATTTCACTTGTTTAAAAATGGTGTTTTCGATTCAGTTTTTTAATTTAGAATGATCTGGAGCTGAGCATGAAAGGAACGAATCCCTCGGTGGAAAAAAAACAGATGTCCTTCATATTTCTCTTTCTCTCCACTCACATTGTGCACTTTGTTTCTCCATCATGAGAAGCCTTAACATGTGTTTGAAAATCTCTCGATCGTTAACAGTTTAAATGTACACATTTTTATTGTTCTGTATTTTTTCTATGTTTAATTTGGACTACAAGTATTCAGAGAGGATTTAGAAATGGCAGATGCAGCTGAGTTGGAGCCGGATGAATGTTCAAGAATCTAGAGCAGATTGACATTATTTCAGCTAGTACAGAGTTTCAAAACACTTTGTTTACTTTGTGTTTCCTGGCCGTGGTTTTTGGGAATTTTGCTTTGAGTTTTTATAGTTCCAACTCCTTGTAAGCCTTCATTTGTACAGTATCTGTATGTTTATTTTTATACATTTTTTTCCTCATTGGTCCAAAATGCTGCACATTTTACATTTCAGCGTTTAGAGTTTGTATATTTTTGTATTTAATGCAAGATATTTGAGGATGGTGTTTATCTGCTGAGTTGTTTCCCTGTTGGTCTCGGAGAAATGCTATATCTATTTTATTGAAAGGATACAGCTTAGGACAAGCTGTTATCAGAGGTACAGTGTCAATTAGAAAAGAGGGTTTTATGTGATGGAGTATGGCGTGAGACGGATGAGAATACACAGGTTCTGCTGATTAAGCAGTTCTGACTCCCCGGCTTGCTCCCCTTTATTTGTACACCTTGTTCTTTCCATGTGCATGGTGCAAATGCAATGAATATAATGCATATTATATTTATAAAAACCAGAATTTACAACAAAACTGAAATTTATCGCAATTTACAAATAATAACAAACAATAATCCATACAAATATATTGAAAGAGTTATGTACTTTCTTAAAGATTTTTAGACCCCCACTTTAATAATTTTTTTGTTTATGCCGTGAGCAGTTATCAGATATTTAAATGAGCCACTAGATCCCTGCCCCACCTACTCAATCACGTACACTGGTTCAGTTCAGGCGCTAGGATTACAGTTTCAAATATGTAAATTAAAACCAATGTATTTAATTTCAACAATTTTAAGGTGTGTAATTGAGAACCACCCTCAAAATGTATCTACACTTTCGAAAGTCCCAAAACAAACCCATCGTTAACTCCAGAATGCTGAAATTTTAACAGCAATTCAGATGAGACTGATGCTGATATCGATTCGGGTTCAATTTTGTGGGAAACTTTGATGCTTTTGTTTAATCTGTTTTATTAAAAGCGTAACATTTCAAAATGACAGAAACTCTCCCTGGAATTAAATGTTCTTGGCATTAGACCATATACGAGTTGTGTTGATACAACACTTTGCACATGGTTAACTGATTATTCTAAATTGTTCAATAAATTAGAAGAAAAAATAACAATATTTATATATATAATAACAATAACTCTGTCCCACAAAAAAAGTCATATCAGAACTAATCAAATCAACTGTATAAACCTATTATTGAATATTAATTCAAAACCAAGTAAGATGTCTCTGACAGCAATGTTTAAGAAGATTTAACAGAAAATGTGGCTTTATTTAGCTTGAACATGAATCAGCTTACCAAAGCACTGCTAATGAAAGATGTTTGTGATGTATTTCCTTTATCTGTCTCAGAAAAAAAACAAAAACAGAATCATAAACGTTGTTTTTCAATTAAAGCAACAACTCAAATGGTCAGTAGGTGGAGCAGGTACTGAATAATGAGTGGTGTTAACTGATTATAGCCATAGAGTGGCATGATAACTCCACTCTAATTGCAGAGAGCTAATAATGAAAAGTACATATGCTTTAAACTAAACTTTAATAGGATTTTTCCCACAAAGCTTCCCTGTACAATTAGCCAAAAAGCATCTTTCAATTAAAGAAATTGTTTGTCATGAAAACCAAACTTCAGAAAAGTTTTCCCTGACGCTTACAAATTTCAGTGTTCTTATAGGATTGGAATATAAAGGTAAACACTTGCAAAATGTGTTTTTATGTTTGAATTAATGCATTTGTCCATTTGCTTTCTCTTTGTACATAGCCCTCTGCTTCATGGTAAGCACATGCTATGAGATTGTTGCTCCAGGAACCTAATCCTGTATCTGTTATGAGCGGTTAGACTCTCAACCAATCACAAGCTCCGCTCGTGTTCCGCTAAAGTATATCTGCATGCATGAAATGCTTCAGCCTACAGGCAGATCTGTATCTAGGGTCATTGAAAATTCACTTGATCATCTATTAAACTCTGCGTATGTGCTTTCATTGAAGGGAATTATTTATTTTCACATCTCCTCTGCAAGAAGCCACTATCAACCTTTCTGTTTGTTCATGTCATTTTCAAATGCCATGTTGTTCTGCCTACTGTCATCCACATGAGGAGCTTACGAGCCAGTCAAAAAGGGTTTAGAACAGCAGTGAATAAAAAGGACATTTGCTGTCATTTCAGTTCTTCTGTTAAGACGTGTACCTCTCATTTCAGTTATGGAAATATTCAAGTAAACCTTTTTTTTTTCAAGCAGTCAATGTGAATTAGCAGTTTAGTGAAATAAATGCTATAAAGAGAAAATATACAGTAATCTATAAAAGAATATATGAATATGTTGTATGTTTTCTAATCCTTGTAGAAAAGAGTTTTGTAAGTATGTTTAAAGTATTGGCTGGATTCTTGCTTTGTTTCAAGAACAATAATGTACAGAGAAACATGTCCATGTTCAGAATTATACACTCGTGGCTGTGCAATTAATGTACATTTGCAACTAGAACAATTAAAGTTTTATTTAGTTATTTCATATGTCTGCTTGGTTGTCTTTATTGCCTCGTTTAAAGAGTATGAAGCTAAAGAAACTCCTGATTACATACCGTCAGTCAACCTTGTGTCTTTATGAGTGCTGTTTTCTGATTGGCTGACAGGTGTTTAATACTAAAAACCATACAGGAAGTCCGTACAGTCTGGGGCTAATCTGGGGCTTGAAGCAGTCCAAATAGGGACTCTTCCAGGAAGAAACAGAGGTGTTCCCATGATCACATCAACATAGCCTGACTCTTGCCAGAGGTACTTGCCTGGGACATCTCCCCAGAATACCCAAACAACATCAGCTGACTTCTCTCAGTATGAATTTAATCGATTGGGTTCCAGAACAGTTTGTGCTAGTAGACAATTCCATGCCCCTAGCATTAAAGTGCTACAGGTAAAGCACCCCCTGGGGGTTCAGTCCTTAAAGACCCTGCCTTCCACCACTACCAAATTCACAATGCACCACCCCCTAGTGGTCGCCTTCATGTGGTGGACTCATGGGAGATTAGTCCGCTGTTCTTGATTTTCCAATTGCGTCCATTTAAAAGCACAACAGCCTCACTGAAATATTATTTGAGATCGAGTTATTGTCACAAAACAATAGTCACTTACCTGAATCATGTACTTCAGCTCAAATATTAATTATAACTTTATGGCAATGTCAGAAAAGTGTATCATTAATTTAATGCACTTTTGCTGCATGTCATTCATTAATTCTTTCGAAATTAAAACTGTCGAGTCAAAAGTCATTAATTTGGTAGCTTTAGACTCGACTTCACAAAATGGCAAAAGACTTGCGACTCGACTTGGATTTGAAGTTTTTTGAAACCCAATGACTCTCTAAGTTCTCTATTGGTTGCTGGCAGTATTGTCGACTCGTGATTGGTTGTCACTCTAATATGTGACGTGCACATGACAGAACTTTTTCCTTAAGGAATCAAATCCATGTTCAAGGTTACCAGTAAGTTTCTGTATTTTAGATATTTGTTTTACTTGAGTCCTGTGGCTTAACAGCTGACATTTCATTTACAACAACTTTTAATCTCTGTGTTTATTTAATAAAAAAAAAATTGGGCATGCTTAGATGCTTAGATTTTGGGCATTTTATGGTAAAAAAAAAAAAAAGTTACATTTATGCAGTTAGCAGACAAGCAACAAGAAAGCCATCTAATATGGATTAGTTTTTTTTTTGTTTGTTTTTTTCCGTAAATGATAAAATAACTATTTTGCGACTTTTGACTTGCCCTGTATCGACTTGGGACTTGACTTCTAATGTAGTGACCTGGTCCCACGTCTGATGACAACAAATGATTAAAAACAAAATCACTTTCAGAAAGAGTAAAAAAAAAAAAAAAAAAGAAAATGTTCATGCAAATGGATGCCGTTTTAATTTAATGCAAAATAATTAGTTTTTGAAACAGAAGATTAAAAAGGACAGGTTTCAGATTATTTGGAAATAACTGAGACATCCAGAGAAAAATACAATCCTGCTGTTGTTTATTTGTGGTGAAATAAATTCAGCTTCAACTAAAAAACTGATCAATTGAAAAATAAAGTCATACCAGGGGAACCCAACACTGATCGTGGAGGCTGTCTTCCCCCCAACCCGGCAATATAACACACAAGTATCTCTAAATAATCAGCTCTCCAGGAGCAGAGTTGCCTACCCCTGACAGAACATCATCTCAGTCTAGTTAAATGTGCTGATGTGCATAGCCACAGCTGGAATGTGATGCTTGGTGAGAGTTAAACGATTGATCTGCTGTAAATGTGCATTCATTCTGCAACAATTGCATTAAATCACAGCCTTTCCTCCTTCTGTCACATTCTATACATGCAGGAAAACCGTTTATTCAGTAAAGCTATAGCATTGGTGATGGACAATAAATAATAAATCTCTCTGGGTATAAATCAAGCATATCTTAGTAAACATTGAGTGCACTTGGTGCCATGCCCTTGGTGCACAGCATTTGCTTGCAGAAGGCCTCCTTGTTAGTCTTTCAGAAACGTCTGGCTCCATCCATCAATATGAGATTGTCAGCAGGATGCTTGTTTCCCTTCAGTCACACAAATACTTCCAATCAATCTACACTTTTAGAGCTGCCCAGAATATTAGTGTCATTAGTATTAAATACTTCAAGATTTAATGGATCATAACACAAAAAAATTATACATCTACTGCTTTTTCAATCCTGAAAGATTTTCTTGCAAAACGAGATACCTTCTTTTATATTCCCTTCACATGTCAAATATCTGCTATAATAGTAGATAAAATGTTTATCATTAAACGGTTTGTTTACTCTTAAAGGATGTGGCTAAACCCACCTGTTACCATAGCTCCTGATATTTCAGTTCCCTCATCTGCCTGGAAGCAGGCTCAGCAGCATTGGTGGGTGGGGCATGGTGGTCTTTTATAAAGGGAAAAATACTGATTCATAATTACTGCCAATGCAAAAAGTATTTAATGTTTTGTTGCGGTGAAATGCCATAAATGTTCAATATGAGTTTCTTTTCAATTTGCCAATTAAATATGGAACTAAATAAACATCTTTCAGGTTTGGATAGTGATGCAATTTTTTTCTCTGTTTAGCAAGCCATCCATTATCTTACTTCATAATCAACTATCTTTTAGTTAAGCATCAGTTTTCAGGACCACACTGCTTGTCTTGTAGCTTGCTAGGCTCAGTTGTCAGTGTTTGCTTTGGCCGAGAGCTGCAGTTGCCGCGGTCTGCGGGTCAGTGCCGGCGAGCTGAACGGCTGCAGAGATGCTGAGTTGGTGTGTAATCGTACGGGACGGGGCTTGTCTCCCTGTCCTTCCAGTGCTCCCTCACATACCTCTAGCAACAGAAGCACCTGTTCCCGTAGCGGGGAGGCCTTGAACCTGCGTGCTGCCAGGTAAAAGAAAGCCTCGATGAAGGCCTGAAGAGACATTCCTGGAACAGACAGAGCTTTGTTTTAGTTAGTTCTCAAAAATTCACGTAAGTGTCTGGGTTGATGATTGAGCACAGAAAAAGGGTCCTTTACGATACATTGTGATACTGTAAGATAAGAGATATATTACAACATGTTTTAATAACAGTAAGAACACAACATTTCCGAGATTTGGAACAGCACTTTGAGATCTATATTTACAAATAATTTTATTTAGTTTTAATCGTATTCTTTTGACAAAACTGCCCTTCTGGCTGTAATCATTATTTTTGTTTGATGAAATAGCCAAGAAATTGCTAAAAGTACTACTGTTATCAAACTCATCATGATTAAAAAACCTTCTTTAAAGCAAAAGTACAACATAAATGGTATTAGAAGAAAAACTGCATTGGGATTACCTTCATTGTTACTGAAAATATCAGCTGTTCTCGATGTTTAAAAAAAATGTTTATTTAATGGACCTAGTGAAACGGCAAACACTGAAAAAAAACCTTTGTTCTTACTGAAAAAATTACAACAAAATATTATTTTGGTGATATTTTTTACTGCTTATAGGCAATGGAACTCCCCAAACAGGAACCTGTTTAAAGTCAACCCTTTTGTAATGGCTAGTAATATTGTTTTGTGGTTTTCTGCACATTCTGCAATTTCGCTTACACACCAGAACTGGTGAATACGACTGGTGAAAACTGGGTATGGCAAAATAGCTCTGTGGTGCATTTCAGAGTATGATGCACTAACAATTTGTCATAGGTTAATGAAATTCGTCACACATGTGTAGGATACCGAGACTTAAATATAAGTGAAAAGGATTGCGTTTCCGAAATCGACAGGAAGAAGGGTATTTTGCCACTTTTGAAGTTCTTAAAAAGCCATGAAATGTCTGATTGGGTTCAAATTTGCAGCATAAATTTATACTGTTATTTCAGAGTTCTTGAGAAATTTGTCAACTGAAGAAGTCAACTTCCAGTTTCCAAAACAGCAAATCAATTATTTTGAATTTTCTTGTAGTACAAGTGTAGTACAATTCCAGGCCCTGTAGTTCAACGAACTCCTAGTGATTTCATGTGATCACCCTCAAACTAATAATTAATAACAATTACCAAACACCTACAGGTGGCCAAAGTAAATGGAGCATTTAAAATTGATAAGCACTTCTTTCACCAATTTTGATGTGTGAGGAAAAAAGTTACAGTAACAGAACAATATTAATTTCCAATCATTGTTTAAATTATTTAATTAATTAGCCCCCATTTTTCTGAACTCTTACAAGTTCTCATTAGAGTACATCTCGGACAACAAATTGTCCAAGTTGTGATGGCGCTTGAGGTGTTTAAGCCCTTTGATTGCTGCTTGCAATTTTAATATTAACATTAGCAATGCTTGGCTAATATCTACATTATTCTCCATACTAGAAAAAAACACTCGCTGTATAACAATTTTATAGCTGTAACAGTCAGCCCACTCTTTGCAGTTATGTGTTTTAACTCCGCTGGGACAGCTTTGTACATTGTTTATGGGAGACTTTGACCGTTCTTCCAGAAGTACATTTGAGAGGACACAACGGTCTGATGCGCATGACTTCAGTTGTCTTCCCAAACACACTCTCCCTCATCTTGTTTTGAGCACTTATACATAGTGAACCCGTCAAAGATCTCGATATGCAGAGTTCCTGTCAACGGAAGTAAAGAGTCTATTGCACAGGTGAACCATGCAGGATTTCTCCTCAGAGTGAAACATTGTTTTACAAATGACATCTGCATGCCCAAATGCTGTATTTTATACACCTGTTACCATAGAAGAGATTAGGAACACATAAATTCAATGATTTGGTGAGTTCGTGTTAACAGTTATATGTAATATTTTACGAACCCTGACTTTGAGCAAACATATTATGTAATGCCATAGTAAACAAAACTCCACTCTGAAAAAAAAACCCAGATCTGTTCCTGTGGTGTGATTGCGAACCCAGCAAACAAAGCAAGTACTCCAGCCAATAATTGTGAAAATAGAATGAAAGATTTGAGAAAAGCAATTAGATCCATTTCTAAGCAGTAAGAAGCTTTAATGAGTGGTGTGCATGGCATATTTTCCCCCTTCCGCTTGTTAACTATTTAATGAAGCTTCATTTGTCCATTATTTAGTGAGCGTGCCCTCACTTCTATCTCCAAGCTGATGAAAACTTAATTAAGGCATATTTATGTTGATATGGCATCAAAGCTTAAGCATCTAAAAGAAATTCAAACCTCTTCGGTTTCAAAAACTTTGTATGTTTTAAACCAGAAAAAAGAAACTGTTGAAACTCTTGCTGTGCATTTCGACAGAAAGCCACTTGCTGTTCTCTCGGATTCAAAGGGTCTCCAGGAGCCCCAGGAGGGTTGAACTCGAAGTCAGAAGCAGATCGTTTTGTCTGAGCACATATTCTGAGCTTTAATGAGCCCTCGCTGTGGACAGGAAGCCGTGAAAAACATGGAGAAAGAAGGCCAGGCTCCGTGCTGCGGTACTCACATTTACATGAACTGTACCCCGAGAAGAAATGCTGCCTTGAGAAAATGGCTTTCATTAAGCAGACTAATGATGTAGAAAGGAGAGAATTCAACCCTCTCCTGTCAACTCAAGAAAGAACAGGAGGACAACTCAAAGAAAGAACAATTCTGTATCATGTTTCTCACTAGTAAGTGTATCAATACTAATGAAGATCATAGAGATACCTGCAGCTCCACCTCAGTGCTAAACAATCCAATAATGTTCAATACGAATAGACATCTATGGGTGCAATGGTACAAACGTCACAGATCGGTTATAAGGTAGCAGTGGGTAGCACAGTGGCCTACCAGTTAGAAGGTTATCGGTTCGAGGCTCACCGCAGGAGTTTGCATGTTCTCCCTGTGCTTGCGTGGGTTTCCTCCAGGTACTCCGGTTTCCCCACAATCCCAAAAACACGCGGTTAGGTTAACTGAATAATCTAAATCCCCCTTGTGAGTGAATGTGTGTTGCCCTGTGATGGCCTGGCGAGTGGCGACCTGTCCAGGTTGTGTGGTTAGAAGATGAATTGATGTTTTATTTTGAACAGACAAAGTGTTTTACCACCAACAGCAAAAGCACCATCAATGTTCTTTTATGGGGGTACAATATAAATGATATAATACACTTTATAATTAGGAGGAAACCATTTTAATCTTTCAAAGGTTAAGCCTGGCCTTCTAACTCAACAGAAAAGCCTTGTTCCGATCTCCTCTCGCAAGCTGCAGGGATTAGCAGTAGCGCTGCAGGAGTCTCTCTGCCTAATGCAATGGTCAGATTGGCCATTCAAGATACGACTATTGCTTCATGTGAATGTGTCTGAGACAACAGGGTCATGTAAAAATACTTGTATATGTATAATTATGTCTGAAATTAATATGACAAGTAGGATTTAAGTAAACGTAAGTGTTTTGTTATATTATAGTGGCCAGATGTTTTATTAAAACTGGTGTAATTAAAATAGTCAATTTAAAGGCACATGAGCCTCACTTGTTGTAGCACTGATCTGCCCGAGATCCTTTTCAAAAATAATGGCCTTGTACAGCTGCGCAAAGTGATTTGGGATGTGCGAATGACTTGGATTGGCTTTAGCAAACATTGCGTCTTCTCATACGATAATAGAGGTCAGACTCAAGAAAGTGACAAACACTTCCTGCCAAATTTCATTCCAAACAGGAAGTCAGAAATTGCAAACAAAATACATAAATTACAAAGTTTTACCCACATTTGAATGTAACAGACAATATATTTGTCCTAAATAATGTTCAAAGCATGTAAAGCACTGAAAACATCATATAACAAACTACTGGTTTTTATTATATTATTATTGTTAAGTATTAAATTATAGTCATTTTGTGTACGCTCATAGACCATCAATTATATTGTTGAATCCTATGTGAGCAAACCGAGTTCTAATCCTTCATTTCCACTTCAGCGGTTTGTTGATATAAATGCTCTTGTTTTTTTAAGTTTTTAATTTTCAAGCAATTGCCCTGTAAAGGCCAAATCCTTAAGAGGATAAAACAAAGACTTCTTTTTTGGGTGTTGATTATTGCTTTCTGATAAAATGCAATCCCCAAACTGAACCTGCCAAAGAGAAAAGGGCTTTATTTTTGTTCTGTATTAGTGTCGGAATTGGATCTCTCATCTTTAACAAATAATGAACTTTTGAGAGATTTTTCTAATCATAATATTAAGTCTTGACATTAAAGTTAATATCAAATAATGTTTGCTTGTTAGACACCTTTTTTTCTCCCTCTTGTACAACACACATTAGAAACGACAGAAGAGGAGCGTGAATGCGGAGTTAGGTAATAATCTGTTTACAATTAAATAAATAGTCCATGCTTCTGTTCAATACACCATGCCTCAAGAGTCGTTAATAATATTCTACAACAAACTGTTTTCAGACCACTCATGCATGCCCCCTGCTGGGCTGTATGTATCCATCGTTACAGTTCATGAACTGAACAACAACGTTTTGCGACAAACAAATATACTGCTACACCCCTAGAGCCTTCTATTACTAAAGATAGCAACCTTGTCCACCAGTAATTGTTTTCCTAGAGTGTGTGAGAGTGTGTGCGCATGTGTGTATTTGCCACCAGTAATGAGTGGATTCAGTGCAACCTTGGGAAACGTTCTGGAATTCAGCTCACATCATTCCACTCTGCTCGTTCAAGCAGCATAGAGACTCAAGTTTATAAATTCATTCTCTCTTTTGATTAGGAGGCGCACGGCCTGTGTCATCCATTATTCATTTCATGCATTCAGCAAGAAAAGCATGCTAGCATGACCCGAGCTAATGCACCATCACAAAGACTATTAGCAGTGTTCATTTACCAGCAGAAACAATGCCTGGCCACACAAATGTGCCCAAAATATCTTTAAAGTAAAAGCAAAACTAAAATGAAAAAATGTAATTAGACGCTGATAGATTAAGGCAAGGGCAGAAAATTAAGTTGTGTGGCATTAGTCGATTAGCCGTGTATTTTTCCAACATGTACAAACACTACAAATGACTGAAATTAATTTATTCGGCAGTTATCTCCCTGTTGGTCTTGTTTATGAGTCTATGGCAGACTAAATGTGTCATGATGAACCGCAGGATTTTAACTGATGTTAAAACAGCTTTTTGTTTGCGCTTTGAGAGTGACAATATATTAACAGCATTGCGATTGGTGGAGCTTGGGCTTGCCTGCTTCTCTGGACTCGGGGAGCGTCCCAGTCCAACGGCGCGTGATGTCGATGTAGAGGATGTCCACCGATGCCATCGAGAAGCTGTTGCTACTCAGCTTGCAATTCCTAGATGAGAGAAATCTGTTTACTTCTAATAGAATGTCAACCAGGCACAACTCTAAGGTCCTTCACCGATATTTTGTTGGTGGATATTTTTATCCGGTGTAATAATCAAGGAACTAAGCCTACAAAACATGGGTGTTTAAATTCCTGCTGGTCTTATTTCACAATAGACATTTGAGAAGGAAAAATATGATGAAAATGTGGAAACTTGATCATTTAGAACTGAATTGCTACTGGTCTAATTGGATTATTCTGGATGGGATTTTCTGATCTAAGTGATTTTAAAAGTGCAGATAACAGACCGAGAGAATGCCTGAATGGACCTTTGGGCGAAATAAAATCCAGGTTTGAATCAATAAAAACACTTTCTCAGCCAAATCCAGTGCTTGACAAAAACGGTCTCATAGAAAGTTTGAATTTCAGCTTTGGTGACTCCACTAATTTAGAGCCATGTGGTAGAAATGTGTAAACATTTGTGTGTTACATTTGGAAGCACTTGACAGCAGTTTTGGGGTGCCTAGCGTTTGTGGTGCTCTAATACATGAACTGTGAGAAGTAAATGGTCAAATCTGGAATCTAAGAAGAGAATATTGTAATGAAAGTTGATGCTTAGATATTTTCATATGACTATTGACTTATGCTTCATTTTAGTGAAAAGTATAAAACAGTGATTGATTTTATGCCGTTTAGCTAAAATTGTCTTAGTCACGCTTATAAGCAAGTATTAGACCAAGCAATATTTTATAGACTTGATCTAAGAACATGTATTCTTTGTTTTAGTGCTATGATTTTAAATGTTTATTCCAAATAAAAGGCAACATCGTAGTTCAAACATATTATTTCATATGACTAGATACATTTTTTCAAATTTATCTGCCATCAAAACCTTAAAATGACTCTTAAAATTTTATTCAGTTTCAGTTTTTACCTCCATAGTCATTCAATATCGACTAGACTATTATACAAATGTTAACAAATTTGATTGATTTGAGAAGATTTGAACTACATTTAGGTACTGTTTAGCGTAATGAGGTTTGTCTTATAGCAGAGCTTTAAAAGTGATGTTGGTCTTCCTTGATCAACCCTAAAACATCTGTTGGTAAAAAAAAAGTTGTAAAAGATACTGTTCACCACATTTACAAAAAACATTTACGAAATTTACAAAATCTCAGATAATATTTGAACAATTGACCAAAACAAACCAACTTCCAGTGCGTTTACTGATTAATGTTTTTGGTATAAAAACAAGGCCTTAGCTACTCTTGAGCCCCAGGACTGAAGACTTGCCTGATAAATGTGCGGAAGCCTGTCGGACCCAGTCTCATGGTTCCTTTGACTCCAAGGAAGCGCAGGAAAATGCCAGAGATGCGATCCACGACTCTCAGATAGTTAAACTGTTTGGTATATTTAGGGAAGACTTGCTTTAAACATAGCGATGGAAGCGCATCCGCTGAGCTGTCCTTCTCATCACTTCTTTCCTTCTGCACTACTATAGTGTCTTCTGGTGAGCCACCCTCTGTGTTTGACCTGTCGGGACAGAAAGAGTTAAGAGTCAAGACACACACAAAAAAAAGAAACATTGGCATTTATGTAAAAGTTTTCATCTGTAAATAGAATCAGACTGTAGTTTAACGCTATTAAAAATGTGGTTACAGAAGAACAGGTAATTATTAAGGCAATCAAACAATGTTGGGGAGGAAGTAGTATACTACAGATTGTGCACATTTTTCTGCTCGACACAAAGAACTATATACTTTCCCCAAACATAAGACCTATTTTAAGGGCTAAGTATTGGCACACAAATCTAGATGCAGCACTTCCTGGCTCCATCTAATTAGTTAGCATCCAGACTAGCGTATCCCAGGCAACACTGATCATCTAGACTGTCCCTCATCCCAGTATTGAAGCATGGTTTGAACTAAAACCTACAGGGATGAGCTCTTTCGAGCAGATAATGATGATCCAATATTAAAAAGAAAACACACAGGAACATCTCAATTACTCTCCACGCTGACTCGAGGCTTTCTACACTAACAGCAGCTTGGTGTTTATTTCCCTTCAGATTCTTCCAAAAAGGGAGTACAAGTGTAGCTCTGAAGAGATCCAGCAGCGACAGGCGAAACATGGCAAACAAAGAATGCGCAAACAATCGTAAAATACCAGCATAAAACATCCTTAATGGTAATGTTCCATCTGAAAGGCTTATGTCTGCAGCTCAGCGAGCCAATTTTGAGCTGGCCAGTGAAAAGCCAGTGGGCACAGACATACCAGCACAGCGTCAAGTGTCTAAGAGTCTTACTCTGAGTGTTTGCTCTGCACGGGGTCCATGAGACGCAGAGTATCTCGGATCACTCCCACCTTCACCTCCTCGTCAACTGGACTGGGAACGAATTCAAAAACACCAGGAGACACCTGAAGCATAGAGAATCTGGTTAGAAGAGCAAACAGAGTAAAAATGACAAAATATTATTACAATTTAAAATAGAATTTTAACTTTTAATACATTGATTCTCAAGTTTTGGTGCCACAAACACCACAACTATTCTCATATATGGATTTGATGCTTTAGAGATTCTTTCTTTACTTATTAGTCACTAGGGTGTAACGATATGATATACATCTCAAGATTGTGACTAATTATGTATAAATTTATATACAATAACATTTGTGAATGTGTAAATAACTCAACAGAAATTTAACAGTGTTGTGAGGAGTTTAAGTCAGGGGGGTTGAGATTCTCAAATAAAAGTTAATCATTGATTTATATAAAAGTTAAATTCAAGAATTAAAGTTCCAGTAAGCTCTGAAAGACAAAACACAGCTGAAAACCTTCATCCATGGTTGAAACCCGTTTTTGGATCAACCCATGGACCAGCATTACAATATACTATCAGAAATTACAAAAAAAGCAATAAAACTCTATACAGAGCAATTTTACTGAAACTGATTTCATGTTTAGACCAGAGATGTCAAACATGCGGCCCACTGGCTGCATGCGGGTCTATTTCTTCTCGCGGAAGAATAGGCGCAGTTAACAGCGCGGCCGCCTCTATGCGCCTCTGACTTCGGTTTCCCCATTAAATGATGACTTGCAGGAGGCAAAACCAGTAACAATGTCATCACAGTTTTGCTGCTAAAAGCTTCTTGTTTTTTAAAATAGAATCTTTCAGAAGCTGAAGTCTCAGTTTGAAGCTAAAGCTAATTCTTGTCTTAAACCAGAGGCAGAATTTGTGTGGAAAAAAAAGTAAATCAGCAAATTCAGTAGAATCGTTTATTGTATGCTATGTTTATTTAGAACTGCAGTGTAATGTTGCTTAATTCATTTAAAAAAAACACTACAAGAGAGTAATTCCATTTAACCCACTGTTTAGTTTGGTAATTAAACTGGGAGCTCAGAGCACAGAGAAATTTGAAATTTTCAAAACATTTATAGTGGAAATATTTGTTCATGAGTATGTTTTACCTTCAGAATCTGGTTCTTTGCTGAAAAAAAAACTAAACAAAAGTAAAAACTATTAACAGGAATAATAAGATCTATGAATGGATGAATCAATTAAGGCAGTCAATCAATCAATGGCACCATGCGGCCAGCGAGCTGAAATGAGTTTGACACCCCTGGTGTCAAAAAATTAAACTACATTTAAAAGGTTTGCTATATATATTTGTGTGTACTAGCATACAGCCTCTAGAGGGCAGCAACAAAATTAGTAAATTCAGAGGCATTAAAACATCAAAGAGGAAGATGTCTCTTTTTCACATGGTGAAGCCAAGGGGTAACCTCCTGCTTTCCTCCGAGAAGCTACACAGGAAGTGACTGAACTGCAGTTCCTCTACTTGAGGCCGGCTGCAGAAAGGAGCAGGTTCTCATTCACTCCGATGTGACTCCACTAGTTTTGTTTATTTAGATCTCTAGAGTTGATCTTCATGAACACTGAGTGGTTGAATTTTTTTTATTTGTTTGCTTAAAATTTTTTAAGCCTTAAAGTTATGCATACTTTAAATAGCAGATGATTGACAGTTCTTTCAGCCCATCTTGCCACGAGTCATCCTCTGGTGCCGTTCTATACAGCTAATTTCATCTGGTGAACTTGGCTACTCCTTTTTAGTTTTTAGATCAGTCAGTTGTTTCTTTTTTGTGTGTTTTCACTAAGCCAGAAACAAATGGATGACCTCACTGATGCCTTCTCTTGTTAAAAACAGTCAATGGGCTAAACTCTTACACAGTATCTTCCAGTAAATTCACATTACATATAGTGATATTTGTGTATCCCCATATATTGTTATATCCCTATTAGTCACACATTTCTAAGAAACCTTTAGAGATAAGGTTAATTAAAAAAGAAAATTTATGTATTCTCTCTAGGAATGATTTGGGGTCTATTGTGTCAAAGGCCTCACTGTTATCAAGTAGAAGTTTCTTGGAGAGATGTACGGAACACGCCGTTTTAGATTCTAACTAGAGCAGCCTCTGAGCTGTGATACAAACGTATAGAACATTCTAAATATGACTCTCTAGAACATGTCCCCTCACCTCTTGCTCGTGTTCAATCCTCATGCTGGGATTGGCATTGACTTCTAGTAAAACAGGCTTTAAGTTCTTCATCAGCAGGATATCGAAGCCCAGGATCTACAATTGGAACACACGTCTTCTGTTATTAATTATTTCTATACTTTAAAACCAGTATTAGAGATTGTCTGAAAAAGTAAATCCAACATGTAATTTAAAAATAAAATCCTTCCTTCCATACACCAGTCTGAATTACCAGTAGCATCAACTGGAGATTGTTACAGGAAATACAAAATCTTTATAAATAATGCAGATGTCAAAACCTTTCATAAAAAAAAACATGTTTTTAAAAGACCCAAGTTTTTAACCAGCACTCATTTAAAAACTTTTAATCTATTAAAAAATTTAGTGATGTTTTGTTCCCAAAATGTATTTGCTATTTTGCAAGATAGCTAGTCAAAGCAGTTTCTTTCCATATGTTTGAAACCTACCACTGTGAATTTCAGAAAGACAGTATAGCAACAAGAGACAAGGTAGTTACGCTGCATCAACAAGGTCTTTCAGTCACTTTTTTCACACCGGCCTTAAACTTATCATAGTACAGTACTTGACTACTTCTTATAGATGAAAAGCAAACTGTTTGCAATAAATCAACTTATTAGTGGTCAGAACATTTAAATTTGAGGATCATTTGAAAATCCACAGCAATTCTGGGTTGTTGCATAAAATCTCACAATTGGGCAAAATTATGGCACACAGACGTACCTGAAAACAAGTGGGTCCTGGTTTTCCAGGTGGTATATCTGCCTGGTAATACACCTTAAGTTCAGGCACAAGGGCGATCACAGTCTTTATGACCAAAGCAATGATGTCTGACCAGACCCTCTTGATGTCCACGCCTTTAGAGGCCAGACGGAAGAGGACACTAGAGAAGGTGCGCTTGCTGCCTGTGTTGCAGCTCTCAGAGTGGATGAAGTTACCGCTGTGCACATTGAGAGAATAGTTTGTGAGGTGCATGAACACATGGCTGAGGTTCTTCTGGCTGGGCTCCTGGTAGGGCTCTGTGCAGAAACGGGACAAGCCCTCTTTCGCAATGTAGATCTCTAGAGGTTCCAGTGAGCGAATGAGGACATACAGGCGGATGTCAAACTTGAGCTTGTCGATGAGAAGAGGCTTCTGGATGTATTCTTGAACTACAACTTGTTTGATATGGGAACCTGATATCGGCCGAAGGTCTACAGGGTCACGGATGAGGTAGATGCCATCCCCTTGAGATCCATTGTCTGGTTTGACAATAAACGTAGGTTTGATGGTGGAGTCATTGTCCTTCAAAAGACGAATCTAAAAAATATATTACAAAATGCTGAAGTGCCATCAAAAACGTCAGTAAGCTAGTTTTTAAATCCTCAGCCATTTTTATGCATACTACTGTGTTCAGTAGAATTCTATTTTTGTTTACTTAATATTAATTTCTGTTGTTTTGATAATTAATAAACGATTAATTAACGTTGAAACAGATTCAGACAAATCTTCAAATCCTCAGATGAAAACATAATATTGATCAAATATTTGGACTTATGATCCAAATGTCACATTCGCAAAACTTATCTGCAAATGCAAACGAAACTCATGACAACCCACCACTAGGGGGTCAAATGTCTACAAATGGAGTAGACAGAGGAAATAAAAAAAATGGCCGATCTGCTGCCAAATGTGCTTAACATACACTTTATATTAGAACCGTCAAATGTTGTACTTAATTATGCTGTATCGTACTTACCCTTTAAGTCACGAACTGTGACACTGCCAGATAACGATACAAGTCTTAGCAGTAAAGAAGAATATGGTTGATAGGGAATATGGGTATTATATGACTGTTGGAACAAAATCAGTTTGGAGCTCAGTACAAGATACTGAGTCAACAAAGAAATGCAACATAAAACTACCCTCAGAGGAGACTGCTGGGGATTTATGGTGTCTCGCATTCGCTAGAACGTTTTGATTTGTTGATATTAGAAACTTTCTGCATGTTTCCACAGCAGTAGAATGTTTCAAAATAGAATATAATTGAGAGAAGGTATTTTACATAATATATGAGAAAGAACAATAGTGTAATATTTGTTGTTAGACGTCCATTTATAGAACTTACAATTATCGCAGGTTGAGAAACATAAAAGAAGAGTTTCGTACGAAAGATTTAAAAAAAAAAAACAATTCTTTACTGAGTCGTTTACAAATCCGGTAAAAATAAATGTGTATTGAAAGATAATTTAATATGTTTTTGACCTTGGGTGCATTTCAACCCGTCGTTGGAGATTTCAAAAACCAAATAAATAACTTTTCAAAATGATATGGCTCTTTAAAGACATTGATCTTAGCTTCACTCAAAGTAAGGCTTAAAATTCAACCACTCCAGCTCATAAATGAGATAAAATATGTAAAAAGAGCAGTGCAATAATTTACAAATAAAGCCTTGGTTATCCATTTACAGCTTTGGTTTTTCATATGCAAGCATGTAGAAAATCCTAGAGGTATTCCTTCCCATAGAAAAATGCTGCCCTCTGCAGCTTGTACATCGAACATTCTTTTCAAACTGGAGACATCTTTAAGAAAGTTAATTATTATTTAGTTTATTCAACTTAATCAGATTCGTCAAACTGAACTAGAACACCTTTCACCTGCCCAGGTAGAACAACTTAAAGAAACAAAACCCAAAGCTCTAACTGTAATATGTGCAAGAGGATTGAACTAGCAAATCCTGTAACTACAAGATCTCTTTACAAACTTGTCATTGATGATTAGTCACTGCTGGCCACTAAACTGCTTAGCCTGGTTCACGCTTATTCTGTCCTTACAAAATACAAGCACAGCAATCTACCCATGGATGCACCATTAAGAGAAATAAACTCCCAGGGTTAGCGATAAAAAAAAAACTTGGGAAGGAAATGCTTCATAACAGTGAATGAAGCATTAAAACAGTGTAAGGTCAGTAACCCTGCACCTGTGAGCAGAAGAGCTGGTATTCCTCAGGCAGAATCCAGCAGCGTGGGTAGAAGTTATACTCTTCTGGGAAGAGCTCCTGCATGGTGCGAACAGCTCGACTCAAGTTGATCTTCCTCAGCATCTCGATCATTCCTGTTGAGCCACAGGAGAGTTAAAGAGTCAAGTCAAGATGATCCCGGTCTGTGAAGGACCACACAGGGACATTATGCTCTCAAAGCAAATAATACTTCTACAGAGACCCACTTCCAGGCACTTTCATTAAATCTCTAATTTGGAGTTCAATAGCTCCATGGTAACCACATAGCTTGAGCATGATGTCTGTGTAAAAGCAACAGTCCACAGTTTAGAAAACACTGCTAGATCCAGGAAATGAGTCAGCAGCTCGAGGCCTCATCAGCTGATTCTTCACTGAACAATGCTTACATCTATGATTAACTGCCTTCTTCTAAAAGTAAAGATGTAGTTTGCACTCTCAGCTTCTGTTTATAAAGACAGAAGTCAGCAAGAGACACTTTTACATTTTCAAGCTAGTTTTAAAAGGCTCCCATCTGTATTTAACATTAAAATAAAGTCAAAGGCTTTTAATGTTAGAAAATAAATGTAATATATTCTGATTGGACAATATTGCCACAAAAATCAGATACCACGCCTGCTTCTTATGAAGCAAAGCTAAAAGAACATATAGATAAAGGAACATTATATTATGTTACTGACTCTTCCATACCAACCTGATTTTGCCATAGCAACCATTTTGGCATATGCTAAGGAAAGTAAAAAGAGGAAGCAAAGAAAAATCATAGCGCTTGGTTTATAGTACTCAAATTGGCAGGGGGATCATTGTATGATGACACAGACTCCCCCATACCGTTTTATTAGCAAAATATTCCGTTTTACTAATAAAAATACTTTAAAATGGCTCTTTTACAAGCCAGCATCAAAGTTTGTGCACACTTTCAATTTTTTATTTATCAGTTCATGGCCCCTTTAAAAAACTTTAAATAAACTATGATTTCGGGTTATTTTCAGTTTCCCCAGTAATTAGTTGGACTAATGTAGAAAGATCCACAACTGTACACTTAGTAAATAATAAAGTATTCAAGGCTAACAAAAATCTAATGGAAGAGGTCCTGTAAAAATTGTAAAAATGTATGACTAACAGAGTACACAATCTTCAAATTATATAATATCGCTTTAGGAGTCACCTTGCATAGTTTACCTGGGAATTTGTTGACTTGGCCAGAGAGTATGTTCTCATTGTCATGAAAAGAAACACCATGCCAATAGATATCACAAGCCGATCGCCTGCCCACTGGAAACTGGAGACAAACAGATGTAAGAAATAAAGAAGAACTGTCCGTCACAACCTTCTATTGAAAAACTATTCTATCAACTTTAGATAGAACTATCTTAAAAACTATAAACTTTTCTGTGAAAAAAACAATAAAGCACTTTTATTTTAAAGCGAATATTACATTGCTACGTGGTTTCTACTGATCTGGTTCAGATTCTGATTCATAACCTTAAGAATTTAGAAACTACGACAACCAGCATAATGTGAAAAAAAGGTGTTGTGAATTAAAGCAGCACTGGCCAGTATAGAATAAGTATAAATAAATAAGCTTTATTTATACATTGTACAAACAAACAAATGAAATGAAACAAAAATGCGCATTTTAAATCATCAAATCAAAAGGTCGTTAATTTAAGAATTGGTTACGAGTCTGATTCAATTAAAAAGATTAAAGATATTTTCTCTCTGAACGAGGTCTCACTGCTCTATCACGAATGCTCTCAGATAACCAGGACACGGCTTTTGGATCCAATCAAGTTTAGACTTAACTAAATAAAGTTCATTTGGGTCACAAGTACAAGACATGTGACAAGGATAAGAAATATTCATTCCTAGAGATCTATAGAATATCTCCAACCCCGAGCACTCAATATTGACAATGTCAAAAAGTTTAAATGTTTTTTTAACATTCCTAGAAGAATTAAGTTCTTCACCAACACCTTCTCTTATTATGTACAGAATGTACAAAATGTAGATATTTTCCCGTACATTGTTTCCTATGATTTTCATATCTGTCGAGACCCCTTTGGATACAGGAAAGTTTGTGTTCGTCGACTTCGTAAAAATGTTTACCTCGTCTGGGTTAGATTCACTCTGGTGTGCTTATTTTATGTACCCCAACTCATTTTTATATCTGACCAACTCAAACTTCAAATTCAACCCAAGAATCTATTGTTCCCTACTGCACTGACAAGACGAGCAGTGGGAATAGAGGCCTGACGGATTATCCCAGATTGTGCTTAATCATTTACCACAAAGAAGGCACAGCCATATGGTGAAAGTCAACGTTTGCCTACATGACTGGGCCTTTTCACCTTAGATTTACATGCAATGAACTCAGACTTACATAAGACGGCCAAGTTAACTAGATGGCCATTGCAATCTGGCCAGGTTGCACACCTCCTTTTGTGAGTAAGAACTCTGTGACCCTCTGAATTTAGATTTGTTTGGTTCTTTACCCACAATTACATTCTACTCAGTACTTTATTTTATAAACATCCGATCATCTCTTTATGAAAATGTGAATATAGGATTGTGTATTTTCTTTGCATTAAAATGGAACAACAGGATGTTTTCAAAAATAAAGCAATGTATGTATACATACATGTATGAAATGGATTGATGTATTGATGCATGGGTGGTTAGAAAAACAGGGAAAATCAAGCAACATAATATAAGGCTATAAAAGGTGAATTTTATGAATCACAATGATATCATATTTTCAGGATTGTGTCTTACAAAGTCCAGTGCCTTTTGTTCACAGAAACTTAAGTTGAACCCAGTAGAGGCAATGAAGAGGTCATGACATTCAGTGCCAACAGTCTGCTGGCTTGTTGACAGCCAATTCATGCCACTTGGCTCAAGTGGCAGGTCCCAAACTCTGTGTCTCAGGTGATATCACACTTTAAGTTTAAGTATATATTCATACACACCAAGGAAGGACGATATTTTTGGGAAAATTAGTTATAACCACAGAGCAAAAAGTACTCGGGTCTCCTCATGACACTCTCTTTGGTGTGCCAGACAGGATAAACGGTATAACGAACACCCTTAAACTTGAAACCAACCCTTTAAAGGGTAGCTTTGAGTTACAAAGGCTCATATTATTTCACTGGAGCTGAGTAAAAGGGGTGTAAACATGATTCAGCAGGACTGTTCACCATCTACAGAGTGCTAGGTGTTCTATACCACACGGACCTCCCTGAAAGGTGTAGATTGACAGCGTATTAATGTATGTATGAGGGCTACTATTTTAAAGCAGACTGTAACAATACGCCAACACTTAATTGGCTATCAGCTTTATAAACAAGGTTAAAGACTGACAATGTCTGCTGAAATATTAATTCTAAGGTCCAGAAAAGAGCCAGTAATGAATCTACAGATAATTCCCACAGATTCATTAAGTATAATGTATGCAGAACAAATATGAAACCAATAAAAAGCTTTTAACTAAAAATTAACTTGTTTATTGAATCAACATAACAATCACAGTATGAGCTTGTGAAACCGATGTATAGCATATAGTGGGTTTTTGTGTTTCTAGCTCTGTAAAAAGAGAGAATTAAAGGGGGATACTTACAGAGATAAAGCAAAGTCAAGTGATAAAAACAGTATCAAAGAAACAATATCCAACTTGTAGGCAATATATAATCCTTAAGATTTGGTCAAATTCGTAAATACTTTTTTTTTTTCATCTACTTGCATTCTTCCAGCTCACAAACCGGGTTTATGAAGATTTTAATCTGAATGCATCCCTTAGACTTAGCCCCAACTCAAACATAAAGATCAATCACAGTTGAGCAGTGCAAGTTTAATAGAGATGCATAAAGGTTGAGGGAATTCTTCTTTTGAAAGAAAGGGTAAATAACTTTTTCCCATTACATTTTTATTGAAATAAAACAGTGCCAAGAAATTGTCAGCTTTGGTATTTGTGTTTTGATCCACACAGTAGTGTTTCATCAGTGGCCCACGTAAATTTGTAATTTCTAAAAGTTTTTAATTATTTTGCCTAATAACATTATTCTTCAGAATTTGTTTATCTTTATTTTTAAAGTAGTAAAAACTACCTGAAGTGATGCAATTGCTAATTCTTCAAAACCATTCAAGACTCATAAGGCTTTGAATAGATGTCCTCATTAATACATTTTCAGCCATTCCACTTAGGTTTCAAGGGCTAAGAAGTAGGCTTAGGTGAAGGACTAAGGGTTAGGGGTAAGCGAGTGAAATGGAACTCAGTCATAATGTCTAGGACATTTGTTCAATGTTTTTAATGCATTAATAGTCTGTGTCTAAAACAATGTATAGGTAAGCATATGCAACGCTTAAGTAGGTGGTGCTCCAAGCTACAAATGATTAAATTAATACAATCTTAACTTATGGTGCTTCAAGTTTTAACCATAGACCCATTTCACGAGTCCTTTCCATTTGAATAGTGACTGGGAAACCCATCCATCTGCAACAATTTAAAAAATTATCTACTTTTTTTTGCAAAATTTAAGCTCTTTGTTCCATTTTTCTATGGATTAGGGGGAGCTTAGCAGGTTGATGACACTTTCTCCAGCTAATTAGGTCTGGTAAACTTGATTAAACTGCACAGGTATCATTGGCAGTAAACGGTGCAATGAGTTATGGGGCATTTAACAGAATTTCACCACAAGCGAATGAGTCCGTCATGCATTATTTAAAAAATTCACTATACAAGTCTATGACAGGGTGCTCTCTACTTAATAGCAATAAGGATGTCCTAAAATGTACATTTGCTTCATGATGAATCATCTAAAAAAATCTCAGGATCTCAAGTCACATTAAATTCTTCCAAGCTGAACTTTCTGTCAGGAGTGGAACCCGGAATCGAAACGCAGATCCACTTTCATATTGAAGTCAACAGACTTTTTTACGTAGCGTGACCTTACCTTTAGTCTTTCTGGGGTTGAGGTTGACACTTTTTATAATTCTGCATCAACATTAAAAAATACATTAACGTTTATAGAATAGATAAATGAGGGCAAAATAAAACAACTACACTAAAACTATTAACCACAAATAAACACGAAGGAGAGGAACCGTTTGGTTCTTCGTAGTTTACAAAAATATGTCTACATCAAAAGCATATAAGGTCAGAAGGAAATGCTATAGGGTAAAATAATTTAAACATAAATAAAATACAAAAAGATGACAGAGTACAACAGATATGTGGGGCTAGAGGTTATGTGGATGAAAAGGGGCCAGTTCACTGCTCTGAGGACTCACCTCTTTCCACTTGAGCTCTCTGATGCTCATCTTCAGTGCCTCCAGGGACGTCTTCGCCTTGGATGTGTCCACAGTCACAACCATCCTCTTTTTGGCCACTTTTATCCCGTCTTCTTTCCATTGACTCTCGCATTTCTGTCTCTGGTTCGGCTCTACGTTACCGTTTGACCCCATTTTCCCTTTGGGATCTCTCCCCATTCCTTTAATGTGAAGGTTTTGCTCGTTCCTCTCGCGGTTCTTTCCTTTCTCCTGAGAATTGTCTGACCTCTGGTGTGTCGCCTCAAAGAGATGTTTGCTGTTAACCTGTCTGTCCGGACCGTCTGCTTTGCCCCTACTTTTACTGCGACTTCTGTTTCTGGAGAGGTCTCTCCGTGTCCTGATTGCAGAAAAGACCTCAGCGGGGACTGCAGCGGCCGAAGCCGGGGAAAGCTGCTCGTCGTCGCCCGCGGCTTCATTCTTTACTTGCTGGAGCTCAAGCTTCACCCTCTCGTAATGATCGCTCATAATTGAATTAGGTCGTTTATCTCATCAGTTTAATTGTGATTATTTATCTCCTACTGCCCAGGTGAATAAAATGTCGGTTTAAAAACATAGGCAATTATGAAGCCAATACGATTAGCATGAAGACCCGCCGACTCCATCATTAGTCAGACTTATTTCGTCGCATCACCACTGACAGGATACACATCCCTGCAATGTGCTGAGTGTGTTTGAAGGGAATCTAGCTGGACAGGAGCGGCCCCCAAGGCACAGAGATGTCCAGTTTCCAGTAATCTCCTACAAGAACACTACACGCTGCATATGAACATCATCGTACCTAATTCATCCCATTCTCTTCTAATGCTTGCTCAACTAATAGCACATAATATTGCATAGACAAAGTGAAGGTTGGAGCTGGTCATGACTGGATGCATTGCCGCATTCCTCCTGTCACTTTCTGTCTGTTACAGTAACGGTGGGGTTTACCGACCTCTCTTACTTTCAAATGAACGCCGAATCTCTAAACGACATCCCACGATTTTCGTTTAAAATTAATAGCTTTTAAAAACGAACTGGCAACAGACAGGGCAGGACGTAACCCCCACACTATCCAGAAGTTAAGCTCCCGGCTCGTGTCTTTGGCTGCTGGTGTTTGGCTTTGTTGACAACGCAACGCCGCTGACGGAAGCCGCCGAGGTACAGAAACATATGGCGCTCGTATGCGCGAAGCGTAAAATCTAATTACAAGTACAATACAGCTCTTGAGTTGAACCATTTCGCATTTTTACTCCGCTTTGAAGACCGTTTATTCAGAATTTATCATCCGTTATGCAGAGCTGGTTTAAGGTTTATTAACAATTTGATTTTTCTTCGTCAATTTTATAATAAATCATGTAAAATTATAAATAATGGCCCAGCACACCTCCATTGTGGAGCTGGGCAGCAGCAAGGATTCTTACTGGAATACAGTGTGGCAATTCTCTTGGTCTCAACCCCAACCGGGCTGTTGTGGAAACTAATCGAGTGTAGGGTATATAAGAAGAGTCTATTAAACCCATACATGTTGTACTTCTGGAAATTATATAGATATTGATTGAAGTGTCATGGAATTTCTTGGAAAAGGAGCCTAAGATCTGGTAGAAAGGAAGTAATGCACAGCAGGCATTTGTTAATGGTTTGTCAATGTATTTATTGGTTGAAAAAAATGTATCAACTCATTTATATCTCCAACTATTTTATCATTTTGATGGTTACTATATTACGCTGTCCTTAGAAAATTACACCTTTTGCCAAAAGTGATGCTAAATATTTGACTGATTGTGTATTTTAGCATGCTTGGTGCAACAAATTTATGCATAATTAATGCATAATTCAACGCAAAATATGAATCAGTTCCATGATGATCACTAAAATTCACTCCCAGAACACCACAGGGTGCAATTAACAGCACGTGTTGATTTTAACTGAAGAAAATATCTCTTTAAGTCTCAAAACAACTTTTTTTTCTTTGAGGATTACTTAAAGAAATTTCTAATGCAATAAATGCGTCTGTGATGCAGCAGAGGGTGCACTTGTGTCGTGTTGAAACTACTGTGGTCTATCAAGAATATTGCATGAATACATCAGTACAACAGAAAACCTATATTGGCAATTATAACTTTACTAGCGGCACGATGGCGAAGTGGGTAGCACTGTGGCCTTCCAGTTAGAAAGTTGCTGATTCAATGCTGGTTGGTACTCCTCTGGGTGCTCCGGTTTGTCCCACAATCCCAAAAACATGCACTGAGTTTAATTGAATAAACTAAATTCGCCTTAAGTGTATAAGTGCGTGTGTTGCCCTGTTCAGGGTGTGCCCCTGCCCGATGTGAGCTGGAGACAGACACCAGCAGACAAGGCTGCAGATCTTCCAGTTTTGAAGGACACAAAGTTTGATTTGTCTTTTATCTGCAGCACAAAGTTATCATGCTTCGTCTAAGGAGCTTGAACAGCACATTTTGAAACCCCTGCTTTGAAATCTCTCTCTCTGGGAGAAACCTTGTTGATGCAGTATTACTACCTCAAGTCTTGTTGCTGCTCTCTTTCCTTGACAAGAAAATGTGAGAAAATTTTTTTTCTTTTACTCGCATTTTACAAAATATCATTATTCATATTTCTGAAAGCATTCTTTGTCTAACGCTTTTTTCATGCACCTAAAACTTTTACACAATACTCCCTGCGAATGATGTAAGAGATTGCTCATGCCACTTACACCAGGAATTGTTGCAAAAAGTTAGAGACGACAGTTGTGTGGGGAAAAGAATGACTATCTTCTGTATGTTTCCAGTTCAGATGTTATTTTATTTATTCGGGGGCATTCTATGCACGTTTTTAATGAGAGGGCGGATTGCTCTATGTAATTATTCTTGGATAACAAGGAAGTATAGCTTTTATTATGCTAAATGTGGTATTTGAAAGACCGAACGGTTGTGCCTTAAGCAGATAGATCTTTGATCCCTGGGAATTTCCTCACAGAAGTAGAAGATAAAGCAAGATGTCAATACTTAATTCACCCATGTCCCCCTTTTCACTAAACTTCTACTCACTGAGGCACTTGAGGAACTTTATTGAAAGCCAGACTCGCATAATCGCAGTTGAAGGTTGCGGACTGAGAATGAGGGGGGAAAGAGAGAGGCGCCCAGCCCATTTCTTTTGTGTTCAAGCGCCTGTGATTTCATTCAGCTTTTCCCGGGCAGCTGCTGGAATGGGATCCCGCGTTTTGAGCCGCGTCTCTGAGAACGACTTGCTTTCGACTGGTTAAACAAGTCAGTTTTGCTGCCTGTGGCCTAGAAGCTTGAAGACGGGCAGAAGAAATCTCTTGCCTGTATTAGGACAGTTCCCGATGAAAATGCATGGGAGAAACAGGTACAACCTAGTGGACGATGTGGCGGATTCGCGCGTCCCGCTTCACAACGAGGAAGCCTATCAGCACGGAATACACTTCCAAGCCAAGGTGAAACACGACAAACATGACACCAACTAACGCCGTGTGTTAATTGCTGCTGCTTTTATCACTAACCGACACTTTCACGTAGGCAACTTTAGAGTACCCGTCATATGTAAATGACTAGCTGTGTAGCAAGGTAGAAAGGATCATGTTTGGGATGGGTGACGTTCTACTGCACCAGGGCTGGCAGCACGAATACAAAGCTCCACAGAGCAGTAGTTTCAAGAATCGGTGAAAGTCAAAACAAGATTTTTTAAAATTGTATTTTACTTTTTAAAGGTTTTACTGAATGTTAAATTGTTTATTAGGGTATACACCGGTATGAAAATAAAATGGGGGTTTTAACAAATATTTTTAATTCAAATTCTTGTTTGAAAATGTTTCTACATTGACATTTTAAAAAAAAGTATTCTAAATACTTTTATTTGTTAATCAAACAAATAAGCGAGAGAACAGAATTCAGCTGTGTATTATAGACTCATTGACCATATGATTCAGAGGCTCAGAACTAAGCACACTCATCTCAACACACGTTTAAAGTATTATAAACTTTCCAAAAGGACTTGCACAGATTTAAAAAAGACAGATTTTAAAAAAGACACTGAATTGAAACAGACTGCAACAAAATTCGACAATGAGGGGCATGAGAAAGAGAAGGAGCATGTGCTTACACATTCACTTAAAACTATTTTGACAACTTTTCTGTGACTGTGAGAAGACATGCTAGGAAAAATATCCAGAGACAAATACAAAAATATGCTGTTTTTACGGTCGTAAACAAAGCTGGTTGTAATTTGTTGTCTATGCTCTATGTCACCTAGTCCAAACAAGACACACACTATACCTTTATGTTATTGTTTTTCAAAAGTTGATTTAATCCGAATTGTCTGTGTGTATTAACAGTAAGGCAAATGGTTTATCTAAACCCATGTCATTTTTTTTACTTCTGCTTCCACTGAGAACTTGCATTTTAATAGCTGTGCCTTTGTTGCCACTAATATTAACAGAATGTATTCCACTGCCTCTGAAGTTGTGGTTAGATTTGAATCATTAACATTTAATTGGAAAAAAAAAACTTTAAACCATCTCAAAATACAACTTTTGACTTTTCATTTAATGCTTTTGTGATTATAAGTAGATGTAATGCCATGTTCTACATTGTTACATTTTAAATAAATGAGATGTATATATTGCTTGCTGCTGATTTATATTGAGCAAGCTACAGCATAGGCTGTTTGTTTTACCTCTGTATGCCCATTAAACACATTACATATTTTAGGACCCCATATTTATATCTTAAATACACCTACCCACATGCTATGAGCAATATTTTACAGTCTGTTGTCGCACTTAAGTCATAAATGGTGGTGTTTTCCCAAAGAGCTCATACGGAAGCCTTTCAAATGCAGACAGCTAAATGTCTCAAGAAAGCTAAAGCTACACAGAGCCCCTCAGAAGCCTATTGCTGAGTAATTTTAGCTGCAATTTGTGATGCTGGATTATCTCCCATGATTTTTTTGGACCCAGCTGGAAATCCAAGCCCTTGAAGCATTTGCATTTGCAATTGGTTTCTCTGCTGCTGGCTTGCCATCTAAGTTTCCTAACCAATAG
This sequence comes from Danionella cerebrum, assembly GCA_007224835.1. Classification (NCBI taxonomy): domain Eukaryota; kingdom Metazoa; phylum Chordata; class Actinopteri; order Cypriniformes; family Danionidae; genus Danionella; species Danionella cerebrum. The sequence goes on along the minus strand of SRMA01027115.1, from coordinate 540,403 downwards.
TAAACATAGCTGATTACTGCATAAAGTGGTTCATCCATTCTGAATTTAGACTCTTTCAATCTGGAGAGATATATTTAAGGTCAGCATCTCTGAAAAATCTTAAGAATAAGGTTGTTTTATGACCTTTTCATGTTTGTTCGTAATTCCAGAAAATGTAGGAAAACGATTAAAGCTAAAACAGTACATTCACTGTTTAAACATCTATACCGTTCAATTAGCGAGTGTAAAGAATGAGTGATTTTTATTTTCCAGGGCTCAAAAAAGAAAGTTTTGCCCTTTGCTCAAACAATCTGATTAGCACAGGCTCATTTAATATACAGGAAGCAAGGGTGCTTCTTCTTTCTGTTTTACCATCCTTGCTACATCTTTTCAGTTATGTAAATATGTTAGCGTGCTCTTTACAGCCATCAACAGCACAATGGCTTTGTTGAGTGGACCTAAAGACTGCACATGAATCCTGTTAAACATTTACATTTTAGGCACAACCCTCTTTTTCTAACATTCGGACTAATGTTGTTTTTGCAGTATGTTGGCAGCCTAAATGTCCCCAGACCCAACAGTCGTATGGAGATAGTGGCTGCTATGAGAAGAATCAGGGTAAGTCCCTCATACATTTACTTAGACTGACACAGTAGTGAATCAGCACCAAAACAGCTGCTTTCTCAGACACGTCTTTTGCTGAGTAAGACTCATTACCTGGGAAAAAAAAACAGCTTGTCCCTCTATTTTTAACACACTCTCTACCAAGTCTAGCAGATTGTGACTGGCTGAGGGTGAATACTGATAGTATTTTTGCACCTGAGGTTTCATATTTCATGTGCTTTGGTAACAGAGAGATCACAGAGACATGATTGCTGAAAGCCTTTTTATTTCCCATGAGTGACCTCTGGAAGGATTACTGCAAACGGAAATTGGAGATGACTGCCATTATTTTGGTTGATTGGTCAGTGAGTGTGTGCTCTGTGTGCACTTGACTTGTGCGCTCACCGTGTCTGGTAGCTCAGACTGTAGCCCGTTTCTGAGACAAGCGATGTTGGTTTTGTTTGCTTGATCATGTGGAGCAGGAATTTGTATGTGTTTGCATGACTCATTACCTTGAGTGTGTGTGACAGGCCTGCCAGCGGATCAAAGTGCTGCAGCTTAAAGATTGTCATAACCTGCTATATTAATCTCTTCTCTTCTGCTATCATCTAATCTTATCTTCTTAAATGAACAAAATGCTTTCTCCATCCAAACATGTTTTTATACATTTATATCTGATATTTGATATTAGGGCATTGAGCAGTAAATTGATCATCTAAGTGTCACAGCGCTCATGTGACTCCGCAGGGTGTTTAAAAAAAAGTGGCTTGGTCAGCTTTGAATTAATGAGATTGCAGGGAGTAGGTTTTGCATAAAATAGGAGTTTTTATTTTCTCACATATGTCATTCATTCACTTCTGCGAGCTGACTTTGTTAACTATGGCCTATGATGGTCATTGTTAACAATGGGAGCACAATCAATCAGTTGCATATATTGTGGTACTAAAATAAGCATATTTACATATAGTTTTAGTCTGTTTACTACCATTGATGCTTGTCCTATTCCTCACCTGAATTAGATTGTGAGAGACCAGGAAAACAAACGCGCATGTTTATGGAAAAAAAAGTTAATAATCCGGAATAGCCAATCTATAAAAATGAGTTTTCAGGTTTTTCTTTTAAATGTACAGGGAAGTAGCCATTTTCAGTTTTTCTTGAAGAGTTTTCACAGCTTTTTTTGAAGCCACGTTTTACTGAAAATAGTTAATAGAGATCCAAGGTTTCAAACTGCTATCAAACTGCTCAGAAGTTAATTGAGATCACAATTTTGATCTGTGTTAAAAAGATAATGAAGCTGAAGGTCAATAGTGTATGTGATATGGCACACCTATAAATACTTGCTGATGTCACCCAGAGAGAACATGCAAAGTAATACAGAATAGTACCAAGCACAGACCTTTGAGGCATCTCACATGATATTGGGGTGTAGCCAGATTAGGTGACCTGCCTGAAAGGTACGATGCAAACCAATCTAGAGGCATACCCATGAGGCCCACCTTGTTCCTAAGCCTATCCAGCAAAATACCATGATCGATGGCGTCAAAGGCAACACTAAATCTTATAGCACCTAGATCAAGAAGCATTTTCCAGCAGAAGCTATCAATATGTCAGTAGACACTCTGAGAAGTCTGGTTTCGGTGGATATCACACTGAAACCTAACAAGCAGGTAGGTTATGGGTGTTTGAAATGGGAACCAACAAAGCAAAGTTTTCAAAGAAATTTTAAGCGATTAAGATTAAATGGATCTAGAATGTTTTGGGGTCTAGAGGCTGAACTATTACTTGATTCAAATCTGAGGGAAAACAACCTGAGGCCAGAGAACAGTTAACAATGCGTAAAACACTTGGTCTTTGTACAGTATACATAAAAAACACTTTTAGTTGAAAAAAAACTACCACCAACATTGCCCTCTACAACCTATTATAACCACCCGATACCAAATGCTAGTTCTCATTTTCCTTACGTAAAAATTCCAATGACATTTAATGAAATTCAGTGTTCAAAAAATAAGGGTTGGGAAAACAAGCTGAACATTCTGAATCTTTTAAAGACATAAAACTCTCTGGTTTCTACCTCTATCTGTGATAATGTCCAGAAGCCGTAAGTTGCAGAATCTCCGTTTAGAAGGAATGGGCGACTGACAGCTCAATAGGTCTAAAAATAGATAAAAACAAATAACTAGAAAACTGCTGCCCTCTTCCAATGAGAGAAATCACACAAGAAACACAACATTTTCTCTGACTGTTGAAGGTCATCTGCCACTCTTTGCATTATCTTTCCTTCATTTGCAACATTATGGTGTTCTTGAATTTGAGAGAATTTAACCAGGAAACACCAGTGTAAAAATAAGAATATCATGAAAAAGTTCAATATTTTTTTGTCATTGGGTTCAGAAAGGGAAACCCATACAGGATTAACAGCATTCCAAATTCCTAACTTTAATGGTTGCTTTTAGACACCAAATCACGCAGTTTGTAATTTAAAAGGAAGTGTTGATGCTGTTCTGGCTTGGTTCGTTCTAAAATTATTATTAATACTTATTAATTTATATTCAAACATTTGCTCGAAATTAGGCCATTTATTTAATCTCCTGATTCTCTTTTCTTTAAGATGTGTCTTACGTAATTTGATCACTTGTTCGTTGGCCCGTTTCCTTTCTGGAATATTATATGTCAGATACAAACAAACCTGTTCATCCACCAGTCCAAACCAGAGGTTTCTGATCCTGTTCCTCAATGGAGGAGTGTTCAGCATTAGCTCCAAACCTAAAACATACCCTAATCAAAGAAATCTGAACCTCCCGAACAGCTATTTTTTACCCACGATTCACCCTGTCAGGAACATTAAAGACAAACTCATGAAAAGTATTACTTAAAATATTTAGTTTGAAGGCATTTCTATGGGAAACAAAAGTGACAGAATGTGATAAAGGGGTCAATGGGAGAGTGAGTGGAAAAAGAGAGGAGGTGGTATAGGGTTTTGGGAGTAGATAGTGTGTATGAGTGCTGGGTAGGGGGCTGAAATGGGGCTACAGAGAGAATGAAAGGCTTCATTGTTGTGCTGTAGCCCAGGGACAGACGCACGTTAATGGCCTACATGCACTACTGCAGCATCCATGAGCTTGCCATCTCTTCCTTCAAAACAAGAACCAAACGCTATCAAGTTGTTAGTCATTTCTTCCATTTCAATGGGAGAGTAATTCACATCCTCGAGACAACTTTGCTTGTATCCTTTCTACATTCTCCATCTTCCTGTGGACAGGGACTGCCAAAGAAATCTCTCGAAAGACAGAAGTTTTGTTTTTTTATGTGTTGAGCTGAAATGGATAGAATTAATAGTGTTACTGCTCTCAATGAGATTTCTCCCTCTTTTATAACGTTCCTTTATCTTTCATTCAGTCTTTTATCACACCCTACATTCTTAAGACTATTTTGTCAGGGTTTTTATTATCATGCCATTCCCCCAACTCTGCAGGAACATGTCCCATGTGCCGAACCTTTGCACTAGTTTGAGCTCCAAGCAAACCAGCACCCACAGAAACATGGCATTTTCACATTCACCTGCTCCCACTGGCATGCAGAAACACACTCTTCTCAAAACTCCTCTGTCTGTGGATCGTTAGTTTGTGTGTAGCTTGAGAAACTGCCACAGGGATTGAAAGAGAGAGAAGGCTTTTCTACTTTGGCACCCCCTCCCCTACTCATTCCCTATTTTTCCGCTTTTCAGTTCTGCTCTTGCTTCTCCTTCTATTGCTTGTTTACTTTTTGCATCCTCTGGTGCAAATTGAGGCTGTGTGCTTACACACATGGGTATTTTTAGTAACATAAATTTTATCTCCTTTTTATGTGGTGACACAAACACGGTTTAAGGAAAAACATTGGCAAAATTGCACTACAAGGTACAATTTAAAACGAACAAGGCAAGCTGTCCAATCATGGAAGGTATCTGTGTTTTACCCCCCAGTGTGAAGATGAGGTGGAAGACAGGGTAAAGCTTGGACTAAGAGAGGAAAATGTAGGACTGGTTTAAATTGTGGTGATGACTTGATTGGGATGGTGGTATCCCCCGATTATTCCTCTTAAAACTTGTTAAAAAATTGAGTTCATCAGTTAAAAAAAATTGCCAGTCTTTAGAACTGCTTGGTTACATTGAACAAGAGAAACCAGTGCTATATGTCTAAATTTCATTTTGGGGGGCATGACCTGTGTGAGTGAGTTAGTAAGCAAGTTCTTTGGGAAAAAGTTCTGTATTTTAACAACCTGACTGTGTTTTTTTTCTCTTGTTGTTGATTGTATTCACCTGGTCACACCCTTGTTAGGGGTCAAGCACTGAAGTTAAGAAGACGTCTATTGTATTTTGTTTTTGGCATTCTTATTTTTATGCTCTTCTGCTCTTGAAGTCAACAGTAGCCTTATGAACTTTTTGTGGGGCAGTTTTGAAATTTGGTAAACTGACACAACTGGGTTTTATTGGTCACTTGACCCAATTTGGACCCTTTAAATCTCTAGCGCCACCACCAGTCAAATGTTTCACCTTTAGAACCATGTAGTCTACAGAAAAAATGTCATTGATTTCCTCTTATTCCTTGGCTCATTTGAATGGATCCTATGATGTCATTTTCCAATACACCTGGTTCTGGTCAAGGTTAGAGGTTACCGTTGGTGTCTACTATCAGCTCACATTAAGTCTTTAACTGAACCAAATTCACTCGCCATTCACGCTCATATTCTACCACTCTCCCATTCAATCCTACACCTTTTTGCACTATTGAAAGAAACAGGAGTTCTTGAAGGAACCTTTAGAACAAGAACATGCAAACTCCACTTAGGAAAGTCCCCAGATAGCCTCAAAGCAGTTATCTTCTAACCAAGATGCAGCCATTTTCTCTTTTCTTGCTCATTAAGCAATTTGGATTATTCTATTTAAAAAGAACATTTTGTAATCCCAGATATTTTTTAAATTAAAGTTTTCACATCTTTTAAATACATTGTAGACATTAAATACATTTGGATTACATTGTGTTGAGTGGCTTTTAAACAACATTTTGAATTTAATCTATAATCCTTTGTTCTTAATCTCTACCCAGTACACTTCCAGGGGATATTGTTGTCATGATATTGTTGTGCAAACACAAACACAGTAGTGTGTGGGAGCCAGATGGTGCCCTCATACTTGGCCTTGTTTTGTGAGTTGCCATTCTTTGGATAGATGCTAAAAAACATCCAGATCTGTACTTGCATTCTTTAATGTCTGATTGATCTGTTTTGGGGGGCCAAATGAGTTGCGATTGACATTTTCAGAAGATGCCTTCTCAATTTCAAAACTAACGCCAACAGAACCCCCACCCTCCTTTATCTCTCTCTCCCTCCCTCTCTCTCTCTCTCCCTCATGTATTCACCTCTAATGGCTGAAGTCGTTGTTAGTAACGTGGGACCGCAGGGATTTCCTGTCAGTTTACACATCTCGTCATCTATTCAGTCAAGCACATTTAAAGGCAAAAGGGTTCAGGTTAATTTTGGCTATTAAGTTTGTAAGAGTTTACTTTAAAATGACGTCCAAAATTCACATCATAAGCCATTTGCAATTGTTGAAGTTGCTGGAAATGAAGGGAGAGAATTTCCACGGTTTCATTGCAAGAGAGCAATGACCAATTTTCACTGTCGTTTTGTATGTCTTTTCCCGACCCATTTCCTTGTGTTTAGTAAATCTGGCTCAATATACTGGTATACACACACCTCGGTTTTGTCTGTTTCCACAGCATGATTTCTGGCTAGGTGAATGTTTCTCACTGTACAACTCACATGTAAATGTATACATACTCATAATGTAAACAGCTCATTTATAAATAGGCACCATGGGATTGCTTTTGTTTTTGTACTACATCTTTTATGAAATATCTTTGGTTGATTGTGTTGCTGCTCAGTAAAAATGATTAAATCCCACTCCTGTTGTGCGTGACATCAACTGATTGGCCCTCATCCCACTACCAGCAGATTCTGTAGCTCTGCCGACTCAGCTTCTAAGAAATGTCCTGGGAAGTCTTTTGAATGTTCGCCCTGTCTGTTGCTCACTTTCTCATGAACACAGTCCTGGCGAATAATACACACTCTCCCCACTGGTTTGAAATCAAGCGGAAATCCCAATCAAGCAGACAGAACATGCTGGCTTTCAGCACCACATGCAGGTCAAGGTCGTTTCCAATAGCAGGGTCTAATGGAAGTGGCGCTGGCGTCCCGATTGCCAAAGGTGAAATTCCTTGTAGAAAGAACAGCAGCATTACAAATACTTATTTTAAGAGCCTTAAGTAACCAACTGAATTACAACCAACCTTTTTTATTAAAAGTGATCTAATGCTCTTTAGCTTCACTTTCTGCCTTGTTCTGTTTTTCATTTATTGAATAAAAGTGTTTTGAACTGATACTACACTGTACTACTATAAACAACCCTAAAATAAATTACAGCTATGTGATTTGAAAATCTTGTTCCTCATAGGCAGTGCACCTTTCACTCAGCATACATACACTGTATCACCAAACCAGTTATATCCTTATCACTTTTATCTTGCATATATCATTGAATACTAGCATTTTAAATAACAACTGTCACTTTTGATAAATAAATGTAGATAGTTGGGCATTGGTGGAGAATGGTGTGTATGTGTGTGAAAATGAAGGCCTGTAAAGGGGGTCAGTTAGACAGCTTTGACAACTTTAAGCCCAATGTAGAGATGCTTCTGTATAAAATGCAAATTTGACATGAAAGACAGGATTATTACAGATGACTGAGTTTAGTCCTTAATCCCAAATTTGAAGTCTGACCCCCTTTCTCTGGACATTTCTGTTGTTTTTGCATTTTAATTGCTTTCTTATGTAAAAAAAATACATTAGTAAAAACAACCCTGGACTATTTGTTAGATAAGGTTTTGTAGTTTTCAGTTGATAAGCAAATGTATTAATCCAATGCATCTACCAGTAATTTTACGACTTCGTTAACTTCTGTCAGTTGTAGCAATCCAATCATTGATAGTCACAGAGATTGTTGATATTACTGCAGGAAGTAACACTGCTAACATGTTGTTAAATTCTCAATCCGAAATAATAACCATTTGAGTAAGTTCCCGATCTGATAAATGTATTGATCAGTTTTTCTCAGTCCAGTAATCTTTAAAAATTGCTGATTTTCTTGTAAAATTGAATGGTGAAAACATTGAAAACAATAATGTAGTTCCTGCTCAACATTTTGCTTATTTTATGCATGCAAGGAAGCATGCGGCGGCTCATTAAAGGCCTGATCATGCTGCAAACATCTGTGTTGAAATAGATGAGAATTTATAATGAAAACTCTTTTTTTGACTCAGGTTTTTCTAAAGCTGTCATTGCACTGCAATCTGAAGTTGTCACAACTCTATTTAGATTAGATTAGTATCAGCAAAGAATTTACAATAGAAGCATTTCAATCTTTAGCTTCTGAGACATGCGTTAGTATTTTGAACGATACTCTTGAGATCTTGGATTCATTATTCATCCTCTGAACAGAAAAAGTAAACGTTAATATTGGATGAGGGCTTTTGGATGTTGACACATCTGCTGATGATTACACAGACGTTGGTACTCCTTTTTCTTCTTGCTTGTCATTAGTTTGGGTTTGAGCTGTCCTTGGTTCTAAATGGTTGCACGTATAGAGCATACTAAGTAAATTCTCTGGTCAGGGGCCAATTATCTCATTTACTTTTTGAGTAATATCAGGAGTTTAGAAATGTATAGGGTTGTGTTACATTAACGTTCTCTGAAATGTGTGTTCTTCCTTTGAAAAATGATGCAACAAAGGAGTGATTTAGTTGTGATAATAGGTTTATTTTACTGAAAATGTTTACTTTGGAAATGTCATCTGCTTTAGACAACAAACTAAAGGTTTGATTCCTTTTAGCTTTAGATTCCTGTACCAAATGATTCCATTTTACTCTTTTAAAAAGCATGCTTTTCTCCCCCTATATTTTTAAATAACACTTTATAATGCCACACATACGTTCCGATTAACACCACTACATGACTTTCATTTCTACTCAGATGAAATTAAACACCTTTTTCATCTCTAATAAAGCAAAGTGTTGCTTATCAACGGGTGATAAAGTAGTTTCAAGGTTTACTCATTGTGGCTGTTCAGCGAGAATAAAACTTTGTCTTCTACACACATGGACAGACCTGTCATGTTCATTTCCTATCTTACAGCTCAAACAGTCTTTATGGTTCCTGTGGTACTTGTTTTTCCTCCAGCCTCCTGCAAATGGACAGATCAGCATAATATGAACACTCTCGGTTCAGTCCAGGACTTGTCTTTAATAATGAATACTAAGTCATTAAGTAGGAATGGAAACAGCGAACTCTGAATCAAATGCACTAAAGACATGAAAAAAACATGTCACAGTAACCTTTGGAAATGGGAAAAGTCAGATCTCTCTATTTCAACAAGATCGGTATACAAATATAGGCAATAGTTCCTGCCATGTTGACATTTGAAGTGGTAGCATTTTGAGTGGCAGCAGCTGGAGTATCAGACAAACAATGTTTGTTTCCTCCAATTTAGACTGGATCGAAAAGATGATTTTTGGAATGGCCAAGAGGATCGTGAAAGGGAAAATCTTCAATATAAAAAATAACCAGAGAGAATGGTAAATCACATATTCATTGTGTATTTACCGCAACGTCACTCTACATGTTCAGTCTCCAAGCAAGCTCCTGTTTTCTTCAGATGTTTAATTATACCAAATAAAAGACTTTTAATGAGCACTGAGAGCTCAGTTTTTCTTTCTCCAACAGATTTTGAGGAAGTGCTTATTCCTCAATTTTTATGAGTTTAGGTTTTTGTACCACCAGCAGTAACTGTGTGGCACATTCAATACCAAACAAGAGAAACAACTGGTTTAAAACATCAAGTGTTATGCTGAATGATGCTCTGTTATAAACTCTTTGTCAATAGATCTTAAAAACTGTCTGACTTGGCACACAACAGTGAATACAGCGGTAAAACACTCTTAAAAGTCACTTGACGTGAATGGTGACAAGACTCTGCTGAGGCTTAGAGCCGGATCATTAGCTAGGAGCTGACACATCAGCTCAATGTCGCTGCATATTTAGTGTGATTATGGTTTGTGTGATCAGCTTCAATCCTTTAAGTTTGAGAAAAAGTATTGGGGTAGATTGAACCAGAAAGCTTACACTGTAAAAACTATTATCCTACATCTGCGCCAAAAAATTGAGCCAACTCTTTAAAAGCAATTGTACTAAATGAATGTATTTACTGAGTTAAAAGAAACTAAGAGAGAGTTTTAAAAGAGAGTATGTGAAATTAGCTTACATAAAAACATTTTAAAAAATATTGGACACACCCCTTCACATTTCAGATGATAGCAAAAAATAGTATTTGTTTAAAGTAGAAGCTGTGACCGCTACATTTTTGTTTGACAGCTGCATTCTTATTTCATTAATAAATTCTTATCTCATTAATAAAACCATGGCAACAAATTATAAGCACACCTATACTATTTAATACATTCAGCTATAAGTAAGTTTAAGTTAGAAATTTGGGTTTGGGACAGAAGTAAGTCCTGCTAACCTCAGCTGTGGTGATTTGTTCGGGTCTGATCATAAAATCATTAAACGTAACATTAAATGAATGAACTCAAAAGAAGTGTTAAGGTTACAAATGTAACCCAAAATTCCTCAGAAAATACAGTGTATGTCACCTTTTTTTCAGTTGTTTCTCCACCTATTTCTCCACCTATTCCACTGGTACGTGAGGTTCCACAAGGCTCAATCTTAGGCCCGATTTTATTTGCTTTTTACTTGCTGCATTTAATATGTATTCCAATTTTTTTAGGGTCTCAATGTGTGGCTTTTGCTTAACTCTTTATTACAATGTAAGTTTTACCAGGATTTGGTAGAGTTTAGCAGTTAAGTTAGTAATGAGAATGTCCTGCCCCAGTACCCAGTGTTCATTTTTAAAATGTTACTGGGATGCTAAGTTTAATCGCATAATTGATGTGTGTTTTTTTCTCTCTTGCAGTACGAGTTCAAAGCAAAAAGTGTGAAGAAGAAGAAAGTGAACATAATAGTTTCGGTTGATGGAGTCAAAGTTGCAGTCCGCAAGAAACCCAAGGCATGTGTGATGTCATTATTACCCACACACCCCCCACACATTAACCTTTTATTTATATCATCGATTGATTTCAGAATCTCAGAACTACACTTTGGATTGTGATAATTTGTCTTATTTTTGTCTCCAGAGGAAGGAGTGGACCTGGGATGAAAGCAAAATGCTGGTTATGCACGACCCCATTTACAGGTAAATCTTACAATGAGAGAAAGTGTATTTCGACCTGATGTTTTACAAGAATTACTAATTCTCTGCTTCGTTTCCTCTAAGGATCTTCTATGTATCACACGATTCTCAGGATCTGAAGATTTTCAGCTACATCGCTCGTGACGGGTCCAGCAACTCCTTCAGATGCAATGTGTTCAAGTCCAAAAAGAAGGTATAAAAAAGCTTTCTTTCTGTTCTGAAAGAAAAGGAATACATAACATTGATCAATCCCATCCACTCCAGTATTACCTGGTCTGTACATGCATAACTATAAAAATCTTGAAATAGTATATGTTCATGGAATCTTTCTCTTTCTTTCTTGTACTTTCGGCTGTTCTCAGTTTAGGGGTCGCCACAGCGAATCATCCGTTTCCACCTAAATCTGTCCTCAGTATCCTCTACTCTTGCACCAACTACCTTCATGTCCTCTTTCCGCACATCCATATATCTCGTCTTTGGCCTTCCTCTTGACCTCTTGCCTGGCAGCTCCATCTCCAACATCCTTCTACCAATATAACCACTATCCCTCCTCTGCACATGTCCAAACCATCTAAATCTGGCCTCTCTGACTTTGTCTCCAATCAACCAACCTGAGCTGTCCCTCTGATTTGCTCATTCCTAATCTTGTCCATCCTCGTCACTCCTAAACTGAACCTCAACATCCTCATCTCTGCTACTTCCATCTCTGCCTCACTGCCACAATCTCCAACCCATACATCATAGATGGTCTCACTACTGTTCTGTACACCTTTCCTTTGACTGGAATCAAATCAAAAAGTATATTTCCATGGAATAATTGAAATATTTTCCTCCCAGTACAATGATTCCTTTCTTAAAAGCAGTCAAGATTTAACACAAAATGCACTTTTACGGTTCTTACTTGTCTCAATCTGTCAATGTCTTCATATTTTAAATGCGCATCATCAAATGTTTGTAATTCTTCACTGTTTCTTTCTTAGAGTCAGGCCATGCGGATTGTACGGACGGTGGGCCAGGCATTTGAGGTTTGTCATAAGCTGAGTTTGCAGCATGCAGAGCAGAATGCAGATGAGCAGCCAGACGGGGCTGCAGACAGCCAGAGCCATCAGTCTGGAGAAGAGCCCAGTTCTCAAGGTGAGAGCAGGGAATGACAAGAAATCTCATGTCATGGTTGAACACCCTGATCATCGTTGTATGACTAGTTTCATCACCTCCCTAAACTGCTGTTATTGTTCCCAGGTCACCAGCTTACAGTGATGGAGAACGGCGCTGATGATGTGACTGAAACAGTGTCTAATCCCACAAAGCTCAGTGAGCAGGCGATGGATGAGGTTCTGCAGAGCCTGTCAGAGCTCAAAGTCGTAAAACCTGGACAAACCCTGCAGGTGAGGGAGTATTTGGGGATTTTATTCTTTCGGCCTGATAGTTTTCCCTCGGTTTACATATTTCAAACTTTTGTAAACTACTCGTTTGTCCAATTATTATAAAATTTGGTCCAGATCCCCTACTGACCATTAAATATTGACACCCAACTTGTGCCGCTTTTCAACAGCCGTTTTGACACTGCTTCACTCAGCATGCTTTTGGGAGCATTTCCAGAATGATCTGTTCTATTTAGCTGTACTTTATTTATTAGCATTTGGATGAGGCTCTAAAAGCAGGCTGAGTCAGGCCAAGAGTATACTTTTCTCTGATTGTAAAGAAAATGTGAGACAAAATCCTGTTGTTGAGCTCACTAATTACAATATGCTACCACATAACTTCGTATTAGCCCACAAACATGTCTTCCTTTAGTTTGTACTGCTTTTTGAAAGAAAAATGACTCCACCGTGGAGAAATGAGCATGTGAAGAGCTTTCTCTGATCTTGCATTGTGGATTTTTGTCACCAAGTAGAATTAAAAAAATGTAGTTACGCATCTTCATTGACGAGTCTTAATGAAGCCCATTCACAGCTAGTGCTGCAAGTAGGTGGAAAAAAAAAGGTCAACAGTGGCGAGTAGAGCTAAGCCATACAAAGCCAAATTGTGTTGTTACCAAAATACAGTGGAAAAGTGGAATTGGTGTATGTTGTACCAACCATATTTTGAGGTTGTATGCACATTCGTATTGTTTTCGTTAATATTGACTTCGATCATAATGAAATGTCTTGCCACATAACATATAATCATATCTGTGATAAATATAGTTGTCATCCGAAATATTGCTGCTCATTATAATTATTTTACGGCTATACATGAAAATTCGGGATATACTGTGCTGACACCTCTGTCCTATGCACTTCAAGCTTGATAAGAAACTGGAAATAATATCAACCAGCATCAGCAGGGATTTGTGAATATAATGTTTAAAAATGTAGCTTGCAACAAACACATTTGACTTTATTGAGGTCAGAAACTGGCTCATTTGGCTTCGGAATCCAGAACTAGATTTTTTCTGCTTTATCATTTCTGCTCTCAATTCATTTGTATAACTCATAGACCATATTGGAATCTGTGATGTCACCCATTGGTTTCTAAAGTTTACTGTGAGTGACACTTGAACTTTCTTCATGGCAGTCCCTACCACAAAAAGTCAGGAAATTGAGATCAAAACCATTCGCTCAGCTCTGGATTTTGGTGGCCACACCCTAAATATGTTAAATGTTTAGGTTTGGTGGGACTTTTAATGAACGAGTAATGAAAATCCACTTCAAAGTCTAAAGTGAATACAATAGCCCGTTGGGACCAGCTTTTAAACATGTTTAAAAAGTGTATTAAATATATATATTGTTTTCCACAAAACCCTCAAGTGGGAGTCATAAGGAGGAATACATGGAAAATTCCTAAAATGGAAAACTGTTTGATTTCACAGGTGTTGGTTAATTTTACATTCTTTTAATGAAAATATTTTATATTTCCAACATACAGTAAAACAGTGTTATGTTTAACTGATGAGATTTTCTCATAAAGTTCAGAAACCAGCTCTATTAGTGTCTGAGATGGTCTAGTCTCTCTCACTATTGAATATAATTTTGGGTTTGTGTTGGGAGAGGCACGGCTTTGAGAGCATTGATTGAACACTTAATGGGGGTTTCCTTAAATATACATAATATAACTTTAACTGTAAAATGTTCATTTCTGGATTATAAATGTACCATGTGTTGATTCCAGACATTCCCTAAGAGCACAGACTTCCTGCCTGAACGCAAATAATGCATTCATCCATTTCACATGCATTCATTTTGCAAGCTTTCATTCATAATGCATTCATGAGTCCTTGTTTTGCAAACATCAAAGGTCCTTTGGTGCATCATTAGCTTTGTGGAGTGTAATCACGTGATTCCTGAAATTGAACGTATTAAAGAGTCTTTGATTTATTTCATTTTTATGCTGTATTTATTTATGATCTCATCCTAATAATGGAAATTCATTTCTGTTTGTGTTGAGTGAACAGACAGTGGAAAGCTTCTTCAAAGCTGCTAGCTCCAAGGTTAATCTCCAGCTCCCTCTGGTGGTGACAAACCATAAACATTTTTGGAATTTAATTTACCAGCTTCAGAAAAATACTATTCGAATTTACTTCTAACATACAGGAGTAGTACAATATGAGCTTGAGATGAGCTGAGAATGAACAGCCTCAATCTGGAAATGCCTGTTAGAACAGGGAAGTTCAGATGGACTGTCCTTAAAATCGTGCAAACAAAGATGGCTTCGAAGGTAATAACTGAATGCCCTGTTATGATGCAAAACTGGAAGGTCAGGAGGTTTGGTCTGTGGAGCTTTAAGATAGGAGGGTGCAGTGTTGCTGTGTGCCATAAAAGCTGAGGTTAACAGTAGGAAATAACATCAGTGTTTAACATTAGCATTAGTGCATTAAATATCCAAAATTTAAATTATACAAGTACAATTTACTTGTGTAACAAATTGGGTAGATCCTGGCCCTCAAGTGCTTTTGTCCTGCAGGTTTGAGTCCAATTTCAGTATTGACATCCAAACATACACTATAGACTACAGATCCATGAATGTAGAACCCGTGACATCATCCATAGGTTTCTGAACAAGGGTATGAGGCTCAAATTGGTTGTTGCCAGCCTTGGAAGCCTTCAATAATTTTTGGTTAAAGGTGCACAAAGATGGAATGTGGTCATGGCAAAGACTGCCAGAGAAGCTCCCTGAGATAATAGTAGTGTACCATTTTTGAATCTATTCAACCATTACCAAGATCTGGTGACTTTTAGCATAGCTTAGCATATATCATTGATTCCATTTTGGACCAGTAGTGTTTCAGTATAAAATAAACAAACATTTTACATATTAATATCATATTTTTTCTAATTAAAATGGGATTGTTTTAAAGATGCATGCACAACCCTATACAAGTTTGCATTGAGAATTCTAAAGCATAACTATATGAAAGTATTGTATCTAGAAATGTATTATGGTTGACGGTGGAGTAGAGCTTCAGTGGTTAAAAGATAAAAATACCATTAGAGTAGAAAGCAAGCAGAGATTGGTGTTCAAATCCCTAGAGCCTCGGCTCTGTCTCAGTCTCTTTTATGACAGAGTAAAGCTACTTAGAGAAAATTACTTTCTGTCTGCGTATTGGTGTTTGAGTGTGTGTTTGTGTGTGTTTGTGTACAGGGTGTGTGTCCTGTTGCTTTTTCACAGAAGCACTTAAGGAGTCCTTTGCTTCCAGGAATCCACATGTTAAAATGCAAACACAGACTCTTTCTCTAATTACCTTTGTACAGCGTTCTCATAGTCAATGTGTAAAAAGCCAACAATTATGTTTTAAAACAGTCTGTGGATGCAAACAGCGTGTTAGCGATTCTCCAGTCTCTCACGCATTGTTCTTCTCCATCTCTCAGTCTTTACAAGAGCTGGAGGGCGTCTCTCTCTACACACTTTGTCCCAGCAGCCCATGCTCCCCTACTCTCACACCACTGGCCACCAAACACCACCTGCAGTTTCTCCAGCAACAGCTCCTTCAGCAACAGCAGCAAACCCAGGTCGCTGTAGCCCAGGTAATGCTTATTTTGTGCGTTAGGGGGCACTGCAGTTCTTTGTAAAACAATTGATTTCTTACTTTCACACTGATTGTCTCCACTGGTCTAGAGTTGAATTTAATCTTCAATTTTTCTCATTGCTACATTTTTTTGTTATTTTTATGCATCCCTCTTTAAAGGTCCCTCGCTTGCACAAATAAATCTAAACGATTCCTCATGACCCAGAAGAAACAAAATAAATGCAGAGGAGATGAAACGCAAGCCTTTGTGCTGCTTATTTAGAGACTGGTTTCACAGTGTATCCTGCTAATGAAATTTGTTCTCTATTGGGATGATATATAGGGTTATAATGTCCTGTGCGAGGGAGAGAAACAGGAAGCTGGGATTCATGGTACTGCAGAGCAGTTGCTGGGAAAATGAGATCTACACGCACCAACCCAGCAACCCATTTGTCTAGGGACTTCTTGTGGTTCTTAGGAATCTTTTTTATTATCAGTATCAGCATTATCTTTGAAGTTTCTTTTAAAATGCCATTGAAAAATACTCTAGTCCAATGGGCCTCCAAAATGAGGCTCCAATAATTGGTCAAATGCTGCCCACTCCAAATTCTAAGTCGATTTATTGTGGAGAGTGAGCTGTTTAAATATCTTGATTACAAATGCCGCACTACAGGAGTTCTCACTCAAAATCACCTTCTCATGTTGAGGAAATTCACTCTTGAAAGGCAGAGATCAATTTCAGTGACTCTGGTTAATATTTTAGGCTTCATTTGTAACTGTTATGCAAAAAAGATACATGAATTAAATTCACGTATGGCTTTTTGTGACCTCTCTGTAAATCATAAATGAACCTGGTACTGAGATCATTGATCCACTTTATACTTCAATCATCCAACCCCCATCCCTTTTTCCCCCACCGAGGTTAAATAACAACCTACTCCATCAGACATTTAAATTTTTCATTTCTACTCCTTATTCATTGAACATTAACCAAAGAAAATAAACATGTTTATGTTAATGAACACATTTTGTGTTTTGACTGTTTTCAGTGTCATTTTTTCTCAATTGAGATTATTTTTACTCACTCATAAAATTTGTGAGTAAAGATTGATAGAGATTGGGGGGTTTCACCTACATCTCTCTTTCTTCCCCCTTTTTTTCTTTTAACACCCTCCTGTCCTGGTGTAATTAATGTGAATTTGTCCATGGGATAAATAAATAATTACATAAATTCACAGTTTCCATCCAGAACAGGAAACACCTCATCATATGTACCAGATTTTTACTTGAGGTTAAATCACCGTCGGTAAACATAATATGCCAAGTTCAGCAGTCTACAGAACAGATCCCCTTGTGGGGGAGGCTGCAGGCCGCCATTTTGTGACCACTACACTAGAGTGAGGCAACCATGATGGGTTAGAAAGTTTGGTCAGTGGACCACTTTCTTATAACGGATGCTAAATATCTGGAAAAGAAATATACAGTGCTGTGCAAACATTTTAGGTAGGTGTGAAAAAATGCTGTGAACATGTCAATTTACAACATGCAAAGTGAGCAAACAAAAGCAAAATCTAAACCAAATCAATATTTTTTTAAATTGGCATTTTTAATCCTGAGAGAGTTTGTTTCGGCTGCAGGTACAACTGCTGAAGGATCAGCTGGCCGCGGAGACAGCTGCTCGCATGGAGGCACAGGCTAGAACTCACCAGCTGCTGCTACAAAACCGAGAGCTGCTGCAACACACAGCATTGCTGGTCACACACGTCAGCCAGCTCGAGATCAGAGTCACTGGAGGAGGGGGAGGAGATACACAGAGTGAGACACACATTCAGAACACTGGAGGGATCCTCCCAGAAACAACACAGACTTATCATCTGAAAGTCTCCACTTTTATACAATGGAAATATTTTACTATAAGCTGTGGATTTTTATATTACCAAATCTTCAAATTGGATAATGGCTTGCTTCTGAAGCTTGTTTGACTCTCTGCATGTATTTTGGTGATAAGGGGGAAAGTAACTACACACTGCTATAATGAAATTGTATGTTACCTGCTTTAAAAAAGGTTTCCTTCAAATGGCATTGTCAAAAGCTCATACATATGCCTTCATTTGCATATCTGTTAAAAACACACAAGAGAAATCACAAACCCTGTCCTTATTGAGGGCCGAATCATGTCATGTAATGTTTTGTTTGCATTTCTCCCTTCCAGAGGAAGAATCAGCATGGAGTACTGTGCCCACTCGCTCCCTCTCTCTCAACCTGAAGAACCTATACACTCCTTGCTCAGACCAGCCCATCACGTCCACCCCAGCAGGACGAGCAGAACATCCTCCTGTCTCCTCATTCCATGCTGAGTCCTACCTCAATCTGCTCAACCTGCAAGCTGCTCCCACCATTACAGCCAATGGGAAGCCAGGCAGTGCCAGAAGCGAAGTGGCACTTAATGAAGGGAAGAGGGACATAGTAAAGTTGGAAACTCGGAACTCAACAGCCCTTGATGAGAGGTAACCAAGCAAGACAATTGCATAGTAATTGAGAAGTTAATGTGCATAAAATGGGTTGTTTTCTGGAATTCCATATTTCTAATGCGAAAGTAATTTTATCTTCAGCTAGCAAGACTTTTTGTTTTTCAGCAACTGAAATCTACATTATGTAATATAGGATAAATAGTTTGATTGCTAGAAAGGGGTCGGGAACAATATGACATCTTCCAATTTTCACTATGAGTGATACAACCCAGGATCATACCAACTACTGTGCAAAAGTATTAGAACCAGACTCTAAAAAGGCTCAAATATTTACTATGGAGTTAAAATGGCTAGTGGAAATAAATGGGAAAAGGCAATTCAAATATCTTCAATAAAAACAACATAAAGAAATGACAGCTCCCTAGCAACTGTTTACCTTAGCAACAAAAATGTATGAAATCTATTTCAGCTTTATATAATCATAGAGACGTGGGGGTTGGTTTATGTTACCCACTGTGACATTGGGAACATTAAGCTATGTAACTGACTCCTTCATAGCAACCACACTGTTTATCATAGCAACCAAATTTGCATATTTATATCTTAGGAAAATGCTAGACATGGGAGTTGGTATATTTCACAAATTCTGACATTGACAACAATTTTTTTTTTAAACAGCACATTGACAAACTAACATCAAGGCTTGTGTGCAAACATTAGCCATCAAGTTAATATACCGATCTGCTTATATATTTTTTATTTTATACATATATAATTCAATTTGTGACAACTGGACAAAATTATCGCAGTGTGTGCACATGTAGAAATGATGTCAGATACACATCGGATTTCACTAGATGGTGACATATTTCTCTAGATGGTGAGATTCACATTTTAAGTATTAGCCTTTCCAACATTGTGGGAAATGATTGAGCAGATGTGTTTGATGCTCAAGTTTTGACATTTTGACCACATTTGGCTAGTGTTTGGGTGTTTCACAGTAACCCAAGCTCCTTGCTGACCTCTTTTTCTCTCTGCCCTCTCTATGCACAGGCTGTCAGAATGGATATTGCTTGTGTGCAATGTAAACATATCTAATGAAAGTGTATTAGAAGGCAGGCAGTATCCCTTGAATAGTAATGGAAAATGTTGACCTTTGCTGCACATTCATCTGTGTGTGGGGTAATCCCAAGAGTAAACAGTTGTTACTCTCTCAATCCCTTACACCCCAACACATCCCTCATCTAGCTCTTCTTTGGCTAGTTTGAAAGTGTTTCTTACTTTTAATAGCTGCCCTGGTTTGCTGTTTATCCAAAAACTACTATTTTTTTGTCGCAGGGCAAGTGAGAAGATGAGGCAAATATCATGTCCCTGTGGATAACTGAATCCTTTTGCACTCAGAACACTGTCATTTTCACTTTTTTAGACCAACAGAGAGGTCGAAAAATATGTCTTGCAATCACACGTGCGCGCACACACACTTAATGAGTTGACACAGTCACACTACCTACACACTCACAGATCACTAACGCAAAACTGAACAAATGCACATATAAAGCAACTGTTGCTTAATAGTATAGCATGCTATTTACCAATGTTGCCATGGGAAAAATTTGTATTTTGGAATAGCTTTAAATGGTGTTTTGTATTGCATTGTATTGGTTGAATTCATGTATTTTTAAAATTGACAAGCTGCCCAATTCATACAACCAAATTTATACAGTTCATAAGTGGCAGTACAATTAAAATCCTAAATTCATTTTTGCCTATAAAATACAAAAAAAAAACTCATTACAAGGTAGATCTTTTCAAATATTAATTACAAAGGAGGCCTAAAGGCCTCTTAACACGATCCTAACTTTTAATCGAAAGTTCAAAAACCATGAAAACTCCAACGGGAGCTCACACATCTGACCTGAACGAGTGGTGCCAACGAAAAAGAGTTTCGAATTGCCGTATCGGATCCATTTTTCCCTCTCATCCCACATTTTCATAGCGACTTCATACAGGAATCAGGAAAGAAATAGCGTGCCAACTTCTCCACATCACCAGCTTTCTGGTGGCAGTTTAAACCGCTTGATATCCATGATTTTTTTTTTCTTGGATGAAGTGTTCTTGGATTTTTTCTCTGTCGTCAAACTTTCTTTCCTGTTTCCTCGTGTGGCGCGGAGTCTTCTGTTGTTCCACAAATGCCATCTTCAGGCATGGAGCGTCATTGCATCAATATTTCCTAGATGCAAAAGGGCACCCTGCTACGAAGACATCGGAAAATTCGCGCTTCCCTAGCTCCATAATAAAAAACGGTGTTATGCTGTCAATGGTAGGTAGGCATATATGCATGTGTAACGCATCTATTGGTGTAGGCCATTTTGGTCAGCTTTAATGTAAGCAATGTCTCGCAGAAATCACTTACCCTGTCTTTCAATTCTACATTTTACAAACATACACTGTGTACAGTTGTAATTGTCTGTTGTAACTTTGATTCTAATTCAGTGTCTAACTGCATTGAAAAGGAGCTGAAAACATTGTATTGGCCCCCTAGTGGCTCACACATGACCTATAATCTCCAACTCGCTCATTAACACATCTGCCCTTGTCAGGCTCTAAATGCCTCGTCTTTTTTTACAATTCGTATATCTGTTGATGGGTGCTGGTGAATTGAGAAAGAATACGCTTTCAGGTTTCAGTGGCCATACTGAAAATTGTCACGTACGTATATGAAAGGAATTCTTATAAATTCTGTTGAGGAACAGTGTTCATTTAAAACATTGCATTTATTTATTCGTTTATTATATGAATTTACATGAACCCAAATGAGACCATTCTGTGTGAGAGGAGCTTTTTTTCTACATTAGCAGTACACAGTGGAGCTTTTCCAGGATAACACTCACGGAAGCACGCTGTCTGACTGGACTTAGTGAGAGTTTATGTGACCAGCAGTCACTCTTCCTACTGACTCAGGGGTTTAATGCCTCTGTCCATCAAGTGTTCATTTGTCCATCACTGCTGGTGTTAATGTCAGCGGGCAACCAGGGATAGTTACACGGCTGCTGTGCCAGTCAAAAAGTGCCTCCTCTTTTCATTCTCGATTGCTTTCAACCTCCTAAAATTTTGCACCCCCTCTGTTCATGTCCACTCTGTTTTTTCATCTCTCTCTACATGTGCCATAGCTAATCCGTTATCTGCTCTTCCAGAAACAGCCTTTCTTGATTTTATGAAGAATTCAACACTGTGGGATATGCCACCATTTTTGAGAGAGAGGTGTGGCGATGACTGAAAGCATGCAGGGTTTAAAGTCATGGATTGGTCTGCCATTGTATTGATCTCCAATTATCTCTGTTAGCGGTTTGATTACGGGCACTAAAGCTCATCACAAGTGTGCTTGTGTGTGGGGGGTACCTAATTGTTTCCATCTTTTTCTTAACCTAGTTTAGAAGCACAATCTCGTTCATAATGACAACCTGTCCAAGAAGCAGCAAGCACAGATTACTGAGCACACAATTATAAATATAACATCAAAAGTCATCTATTAGTAACTGTGTCTTTACATAATTAAAATGGGGAAATATAACACAGTCGGCTTGTTTGAAGCTTGTTGAAGTTGTTACATCAGCGTTTGTGCTCCGCTTGTTTAGATTTCCTAAATGTGAGAATGTGCAGCCCCCTACGTCAGCTGACAGGTGTTGCACCCCTTGGCCCTGGAGCTCTGATCACTATCTAACCAACAAGCCATTCAGACTCAACATGAGAATGTGACTTTCCCATTCAATATTTTTCCACTTGACATTAAATCCAGAACACAAAGATTTCTGAGTAAAATTGTATTCATTCTGTCTAAACCTTTCTTTTGGTTTCTGTAAAGTTACCTGTCTTGCATGCTTTTACCACCTTCTCTGTATCTGTTATACAATTTCATACAATACTAGGGATGTTTACCTGACAATAGAAGACATCACTGATGTGGTATCTGTTTTTCACATTGATTTATAAAAATCTATTTGCACGCATTGTTCTGGAATAAGTGGAAACCTCAGCTAGGAAAATTTCTAGTGATTAAACTTATTTCGGGGGGAGTTATTAGGACATGACACCCGTGCTATTAAAACCCTTGTTCACTCATGCCTATGTCGACCAAACAACCTCATTTTCACCAACAACGCCCAAGTTTTCTCCCCTCCTCCACTCTCATTTAAGGGTTTAAAACAGATGCAGCCTTTTCAGAAAGCTAGTTTTATACATGTGAATATTTTTGCACCTTTTTCATATTATTTGCGGCTTTGTTGGTATAAATTCCACACAAGTCTTGGTACATGAGGCCTCGGGTGATTTTCTCTAGACAAGTATTAATGAGTGAGTGTGCAAGGGAGAGCGTAGGAACTTATCTGTTTGTTTCTCTCTGCTCAGGTGCTTGTCTGAAGAGCCTCCCCTTCTGATTCTACACTTCCTCCTGTAGGAGGCCTGTTCTCCTCTCTTAACCCCTCCATCTCAAACACTAGCTGCTGTCCTCATGTTCTCACCTGAACTCTATCTCTCTCTTCCTTTTTCTTTCCTGTCCTCTTGTCTTCTCCTCTCCACTTTACCGCCCTCCTGTGAGTATAACTATGAATGCATATTTTTTAATTAGGTTGGCATGTTAAATGGTTGATGAATGACCATTACAGCGGTTCGTGAGCAGTGATTTCTATAGAACCTGAAAATCGCGTCTAGGCAGTGAGAAACATAACAGCCGGGAATTTAAAAAAAAAGAGTTTTTTAGTTAAATAAACCCAGATTATTATACGAATGTTTACCTTAGTTTTGTTTCGACCGAAGTTTGCTATCATTTGGAGAGGAACTGTTTAAACCAGTAAAATGCAAGGGAGGGTTAGTTAGAGATTATTTTTCTTCTCCCACTCCTTTTTGAGGATCACGGGGTTCTCCTTATCTATTCTGCAGCTCACTTAGAGCATAGGTGGGGTACACCCTGGACAGGTCACCGGTCGGATATGAATTTTAGCTGCAGAGCTGTGTTTGTTGACATGACAACTTGCTTTTCTTTTGATGAACAATGGCTGACTATCAGAGAGTAATGTCTGCAGGATTTAAATCTGATGCTGTGTTCCATTGTTGATAAAGCAGGTATAAAATACTTTTTATGCACATATGCGCCTTTCACACAAACTAATGTCCCTGTTAAAAATAAAAATAGTATTCTCTCTACACTTGCCCACACATTGGCATGATCAATGTTCTTCTTCAGTGAGTGTTTTAATATTTCACAGTTTATCTGCAGCGGATCCCCATTCACAGCTCAGTGAGTGTTTAGCAATGGGGTTTTGCAACAGGAGTGAATCAAACTCAATTGTCTTTGATGTCTCACCATTAGTGTTTTTTTTATTATTAGACTTATTTACATTAATGCATTTGATAGGCGCTTTTATTCACTTACATTATATTTCTTGCTTTTCCTGAGAATCTATTATATTGTTACCACAGGAAAGCAATAAAGTTCTTTTATAATAGATTAAGAGAGATTCTTTTATTCTAGTAGAAATACACTACTATCTACTGTTTATGATCTAAACTGAATAAGAAGCAGATTATTCATTGGAGGAGAGCAAGGACCGTTTGTTTCGGTGCTAAACAACTTGCCAACGCCAAGTCAAATGTATTTATATGTATATTTATATCTCAGAAAGAGGAGCCCCCTATAGATTAAAGACCATGAATAAGTCTCATATGAATATGTTGTGTGGGATAGAGTGGGTTAAGTTTAGGTAAATGTTTCGTTTTTTTGTAGCGACCAAATTTAACTTCTTCATTCATTCATTCATTTTCCAACCCGCTTATTCCCTTTTTGGAGTCACGGGTGTCTCCAGCGCACATTGTGCGAAAGGCAGGGGTACACCCCGAACAGGTCGCCAGTCCATTACAGTAACTTGTTTATTTTTGGTCCAATTTTCTAAATGGGCAAATTAGAACAAATTTTTAACTAAACATTTAAAACTTGAGAGAACAGATCACCCAGAGATACATTAAAGACACAAGAGAATGTTCCACTTGTGGGTGAGTCCACAGTAATCAAGTGATTCAAGTCATGTGATTTAATCATATGTCAATTGTAGAAAGAAAAAGCTCAAAGGCAAGCCTCAAGTTTCAATGTTTGTGCTTTGAAGCTATTCAGAATTTTGTGGGTTTTATTTGCTGAACCTCTCCATAACCATTGAAGATTGGTATCAGAAATCTGTTATTTGTTTTAAAACACTGAAGATGCTAACAGCTAAATTTCCTGCTGTATTGAGGAAAGAGAGACACAAAGTAGCCTGGGGGTGGGGCGGGGCATTTTGGGAGTCAAGTGGCTCTTTGATGTTTCAAAGAAGCAACAGATCAAATGTCTGTTAGCAACTTCATTTAAAGTGTTTGTACATAGCTGGTTGTGATGTAACTTCCTGTTCTGTCTCAGAAATTTACCAGGCAATAGATTATACATTTTTGTTTCTATTACAAGACAAACACTTGCAATCCTCCAAAGTGTAAATTTTCATAGATGAGAAACAAATCTGCACTCTCCGTGGCATTTTCAGACTGGTCTCTTTAAACTAACCTTTTAACCAATCATAAGCAAGACACCTAGCAACTGCATAGCAACATCTCAATATACTGAAAAAAAGACACAAACATATTTAAACAAACTTGAAATTATGTTTAGTGCACGTTAAAAGTGCACTTGATGAAAAGAATTTGACAGTATTTAATATTTTATCTCCAATCCTGGATTATAAGGCAAATAGCAAAATGTGATATTGTGAAAGCTAATATGTGATTATTGGCTTGTCCTGTATCACACATCCAAGGTTTACTATGCATGTGTTGATTCGGTATGCGTGACAGAAACGAAGAGAGGGAGAGACTTCTGTTGTGTTTCCCCGGTCCCGTGCTGAGTGACTGCAATGCAGTTATTTTTAGTAGAGCCATCAACAGAAGAACCTGCAGCTCCTTTGCCCATTTTCTATCTCCCACCCACTTTCTCCACTTAATTCACCCAGCAGGGGATCTGTGGGACAGAGATAAGTGCACACTCTTGTACGCCAGTCTCGTGAAGAATTGCATGAGCTCTTTTCGATGATTCAGCATTGTGAACCATACAAGCCGATCTCTCCTCTGTGAGCCTACAGCTTCCAATCAGTGTCCTCAACGCATGTGACTGGATAAGCCATGAAAGCCCTACATCCTTCTTTAGTGGATCAGCTGCAATTATAATTTGCCGGAAAATGATATCGGGGGGTTCATATCTACACCGTTTCCTTATGAATCTGAATATATTTAGGTTGGGGCTTGTCACATAGAGATGATTCATCTGGACGTTTCGCACCTAATTCAATTCTTCTAGTTATACATATTTACACAAAAAACTTCTGAAACAATGTACCTACAACAGAATAATTTTTATGCATTACTTTTTAAGCGTGGCCTAAATAAAATGTTTAACCACAAAACTTAAAGGCCAAAGGTTATTAAAGGAAAGTGACTTATGACTAACTAGAACACGATTCTCATTAAAATGATATTTTTGCTAATGAGCTTTTTACATTTTTTTTCTTACAAAACTAGTCTCTGTACAGAGTCACTTGCCAGGTCTAACCATACACAATTTTCCGCCATTTTGGCTGCCACCCATTAATAATTTTGACAAATATACTATTTTACAAACAGTAATAGTTTTGTAGCATATATACATGCTAATACCTACTTAACCTTGAGCTTTTGTCATGAGCATAGTCTTGACATATTCCATAGATCTGTACTTTCATACCACATCTAGAATTTGTATGAAATTGGTAACAGCGGCCCCATATTTAAATAGTAATACTACCATTTGATTGTATCTGGTTTTAATGATTTTTTACTATATTTCCCAACGTGGTGCTGTGCTTTTCCTTTTAAATGCTTCCCCCACAGTTTTGAATTTTTACTTTTATAATCACTGTACATTTTAATAAAGTGACAGAATAATTCATTTTACTACTTCTTATTTATTATCATCCTCAATGTTCTGAAAACTATACAAGGCTGTAGAGAAGGGTGATAAAGTGTAGGTGTAGTGTGTATCATTTCATTCAAAGCATATTCGTTACTGTTTTCCTTTTTTTTACATCCCCAGACACTCAAACTGTGGTATTATTGCTTTCTGAAGGTAGTCGAATAAGTTTTATATTTGCTTTGTTCTATATATTTCTCTCATGCTGTTTGCCATGTTATTCCAAGAAGTTGACTGTTTTAGTTTTAAAGTTATTTTTAAACTTACTAAAACTTAATACATAATGAATAACATTTTTAACAGTAGAGTAATGTATGGAACAGACTCAACATTCAAAATATAATAAATGAACAAAAATGGATATAAAACAAAAAACACACAAACATGAATGAAATGCCTGTATGAAACACACGAATATGACTTTTAATGAAATGCCTGAGAATTGAGATTAATTTTTAAAGTTGTTTTAGATATAGCAGCTGTAAGTGCAAGGCTGATATCTAGAGGCAGTTTGTTCCCAAGCCAACAATAAAGGCCATCTCATACTTTGTTTTAAATGAATGAAAGAATGCAAAAAACCTTATTAAATGATGAAAGATGACTCTGTGATGTTAGATGGGTTGTGATTGTAAGTAAAGAAAAGATTTTTTGGAACTCCTGTTATTTCTTGCACTTGTAATCAGCCTTGAAGCAGCACTTTGTACCTTTGGTGTCCCTGGCATTAACAACTGGTCAACAGTTCATCCCAAATTTTTAATTTGCATCTCTCTTATGTTCTCTCTTCAGGTATAAACAAATCATCCCAAAACTGGACCCTCCACCTCAACCCCTGAACCGCAAGCGTTCAAACAGGACTCTCTCTCCAAACATAGACCCTGGATCAAGAAATTCTGCAATAGTGTCACAAATGAATGCAAAGATCTTGCCAAATGTCAGCACTAGCTCCTCATTTCCTGATATCACTCTCTGTTCCATTTCACCGGGAGACTTCTGCTCTCAGATGAACGGCACCAGCACGTCCTGTTCTGCCAGTGAGGATTCTGGTTTGCGTTCCGAAGAAAAATCTTGCATTTCTCCCCAGTCCCGAGATGAGGGCTCTGATGACCAGAGCTCTGCCTTCATCTCCACCTCCAGCACATGTAGCAGTCTACCCGAGGATCCTCCTGAGAATTCCGGAGTGTTCTCTTCTTCTGTGAATGACACCTGTCTACACATCAGCCTAAGTGAAGATGAGTTCTCAGCGGACGCTGACATTAATCTCACCCAGCCATGCCCAAGTTAAGCCCAAATGCACTTTTTGGTTCTCATACAGAATATGTTTGCATATGTTGGCATACAGATATATTGTTTGGAGAAAGAAGGAAATATTGGGCTTTTAAAAATGAACACCTTGAGGTTGTATTTATTTTTAATGTGTAAGTTGTTTTTGACTATAATAGGTTGTTTGCAAACACGTGTGGCGATGCGTAAAATTCATGTGGGGGTCCTGGAGCAAATAACACAAAACAAAGACATGGAGGACCAGATAACAGTTGAAAAAAATGGTGGGAACCTCAAGATACGAATGCGTCACGTTATGAAAAATCCAAGACATGAAAGGTCTCTAGGGAAATATTTTTCTACGAGATACGAAAAAAAATTCAAAGATACGGAAAACACAAACAGTTCTGCTCTGTTATCTACTTGTTAAGTCTGACGTAACGCTGCGCTTCCGGGTCCTGGCGCTCCACTTTTATTGACAGACAATAGTAAAAGGTGCTGATACTTTGATCGTATGGTGTCGCTGGAAACAGTCACTCTAGTTTCCTCTTGTGCTTTAGCTAACTTCAGTAAACTGGCATAGCAATTGTCTTCAAATCGCTCCTGATGAGATGGTAACTTCCATGGGTGGCGTGTGCGTCTCTGTAAGATGGTTGCACTTCTGTCTTTCCTATATTTTTGGATCACTTTTGCTACAGTATTTTGACTCAAATGTAAAGCTTTGCTTATCTTCTTGTAGCCCTCACCTTTCTGTGTAAAGAAATTCCCTTTCTCAGATTTTGTGATATGTTTCTTCCATGGAGAGTCACTGCAGACTCATTAAGTCATTATCTTTTCTTTGTTAAGTAATGCCCTTTTTATTCACCTGTCTGCTGGACACCTGAATCATGGACTCACCTGTGGTTGAATTCCTGTTAATTAGAATTTTTGCTACTAATCTGTTGTTTTACTGATAATATATTAACCTAAAAGAAAGAGGATATTTTACTATAGTTCATATAAGAGTTGTACCTCGTTTGTGCCTCTCAAAAACAGATGAAAATTACAAAACATATTTGTTCTCTCATTTTATATTGTTTTCCCACTTACAAAAGCTTATTGCGTTGTCTTGGTGTGACTAATTTGAGGATCTCTAGGCAACAAAACATCTTCTTTTCTCTTATTGGTTGGAGTAAAAAACCCATTCATACCTCCATCTCTATTTCGGGCCTCAGCCATGATGTCATTTGCAAACAACCTATTAAGTGAGGAATCAGGGAAACTTTCCAGAACTAAAATAATAACTACAGCGAAGAACTATAAAATGAACTCCTTAATTTTTAGTCTTTATCTACAGAACACTCTGAATTGTATGTACATTGTGATGAATTGTTGGATATAGAGAAGACTAATAATGACAGATGGGTGTAGTATATTTTTGTTATCAAATAAGTATCAGTGGCAGGGATCACAAAGCGATTTATAGAAACTAGTGCTGCTGAGTTTTTTATTTTTCTTGTATCTTCAGGTCTAATTTTGCTACTAGTGAAAAATGATTTACATTTGACGATATGGATGATGAAGCACAAGTATGTAGCCAGCACAGTACGATAGGATAAGATATGTGAGTGCTTGAAACGGATTTGTGCTACATGCTGTGGTAAAATGAAGAACACTGGGGGTCTTTTTAATTTGCAGAATCTTTGAAACGTGTTTCAGGTTGGAATGTGTGATTGAATAACTAATCAAGAAAGCTTTTGTGAATTGAAGCCTACAGAGAAAATGGTTAAGTCTAGACATCTCTAAGTCCTACTTCACCAATCAAGTGAAAAAAGGGAAGATAATCAATGTGTTTTGCAGGTGGAAAGTCTGAAAAGAAAAAAAAACTAGCAATTTTCACATCCTATATCTGTGTACTCACCACATAAAAATCCTGCTTTTTCCCTGTCAGCCATCAGCCACTTCATCGCTAAGTGCTTTACCAAGTTTTTTGAAGCAGCATATAAATTGCAACACCAAGACTGCCTCTTTTTTTAAACAAAGTGGAACACTTGTGAAGGGAAAGGTCTGTAAATTTTAGAAAACAGAATATCATGACAAACATGTAACAATCAGCAGCAAGGGGGTTGTGCAGACATGATATGGAGAAAGAATGTCAACAAAATGTCATCATCAACTGAACTAATGTACTTGCATTACATTAAATATCTAAGCCTGTAGCGTGCACCATTACACACTTAGCCTCTTTTACTACAGTAACACACATTGCTTTCACTTATTTACAACACGACAGATTCCACCATGGTTGTTACCGAATAGGGCTGTGCGATACTAAGAAAATATCTGCGGTTTTTAATTCGATGTAATCCGATTAAATTTGTTATATACTTTTATATGATCATTTTATCATTTTAAAAATTATACCTATTCTGAAAACATGGCTTTATTTTTTTAAATCTTCTTTAAAATATTTATCTAAATTGTCCATGTGGAAGTTTGCTATTTGTAGACAGCGATCTTCAGCGCAAAACCACCATGAATAAAGTGCAATGTGAGGCTTAGAAATGGTTTTGAATAATGATTGAGTAACGAAATCAAGTGGTTAGAAAAGAAATGTGAAATGTTTCACATCGCATCCATTCATTGGATTGGATTTCGATATAATGCACAGCCATATACAGATTCAATGAATAAAGAGGTTGGAGCCTTTTGGTGTGGGGTAGTTTGGTATTTTGGCTCCTGGAACACATCTAACCTGCCTTTAAAAGGG
Source organism: Danionella cerebrum (assembly GCA_007224835.1). Classification (NCBI taxonomy): domain Eukaryota; kingdom Metazoa; phylum Chordata; class Actinopteri; order Cypriniformes; family Danionidae; genus Danionella; species Danionella cerebrum. Next base: position 510,001 of record SRMA01027115.1, on the reverse strand, counting down.
TTTTATTACCAATGACAAAATATGCATTTTGCATAACTTGCAATATCCTAAAAAAATCAGATCAACTGGTGTAAAATGGGCATCCTTTTCAAAAGGAAACGTTTTCATGGCTTGATGGCAAACTTTGGGTTGGTAGATATATAAATATTTTAGAAAGAAGTGACTGGCAGCACAAAGGGATGAACTAGACGGATTACTCCTGACATGAAAGCGACTGATGAGCAGGTGCTTTCTACTTAGAGGGATTTTGGACACGTTGAGAACAGAATTAAAAGAAACTACAGAAGGTAAAAGGTGGAATTAGAAGTAGCTGAAATGGACGCATCTCAATTTATTTGTGAATCTAATGTTAAAATAAAGGCCAGCAATTGTGAAATTAAAACATTGTGAGTTTTTGTCCTTTTTAGACTAAACTAATGTCTATGCCAGCATTGAACAAAATGCCCAAAGGTTCTGTTGAGATTCCATACTGCAGCTGCACTTGTGACGAGTGGTGGCTAATCTTCATTGATGCCACATTGCACTTTAAGCACAAAGAGGGATCCCAATCGTGACAGAGACAAATGGTGCTTTTCGACTGCATGGAACTATATGGAACCAATGCAATTGGTTCAGTCCAGTCCTCTACAATGAAGAGTGTACCGCCTCATTTGACCAAAGTAGATATTGTTTTGTGTTTTATTTTGGACAAACAACATTGTTGCTGTTGGGCTGATTGGTTACAAGCTGTGTGTTCAATTACACAGGTGACTCTTTTCTCAGGCCAATTAGTGATCTGCTGGCGTTTTCATGTCACACTTGCTCTGACAAATCAGAAACAGTCTTGGTTATTGTGCTCCATCAAAAAAATGCAATGGAAGAAGCTGTAAAAGTGTGCTAAACTCAATCATACTGTACCGTGCAACTACACTCACAAGAGTTGATTATTACTGAAGTATCTGGGCTGTTTTGGAGTTTCTGTAGAGGAGTGCCCCTGAGCACTGGTCAGTCCTCCTGGGTTCTGTGTAGTAGAGAACATCTGTTCATCAATCTACTTAATTAGAAAAATTGGTGTTTCTCTTTGATCATCTAGATATTAAACTTATAATTACATCTACTCGCTGAGTGTTTTGTCCCATCTGTGTCATTCTTTTCCAACAATGTTCATTAAATCTTCTCCCGTTCCAGTTTGACCAAGCAGAGACCTTTTTGCAGCTCTAGCAGTCAGTTTTATGAGCCAAGTGAGAAGAATGTAAGAAGCCAAGGACTTTCAAATGAGACTTGATTAATAAAACATTGGAATCCTTTCAGAATTTCACCATTTTTACATTGACTTTGAAACACTGAAGTGATGGAGTGATCATGAGTCACCACCTTCCTCGAAAACAATGAAACGATACATGCGCCATTTCTCCAAATGGGTGCCAATTCTGTCCCTGGGACTTTATATGTATAAAAAAGCATTACGATTGCATCATAAATACATTTTTCAACTAAGCAAAGTGTACCACATACTATTGTAAATTTACACTTTAACATTTAAAAAATCGAATCCACTTAAAACATTGGAAAATAGCATTTCTTTCTTGTCCCCAGTCTCTACACTTCACCGTTAACTATAATGATGACATCAAATATTTAAATCCATATATAATTTTGGTTTATAATACATTTATTTACACAAATATCTATACTGTCCTAGATTAACAATAAAAACATTTAAGTCATGGTCCCAGCTTTTTTACTCATTTTTATTACCCTCCGGAAAAACTGGGGAATTTCCATGTTAGTTTTTTCAGCAGGAAGTTGCAACACTTTGATCTTTAGAAGGCCAGTTCAAGAGCTCCTAATTTCAAAAGGTAAGTTCTCACATAATTTATCATTTTGTGATGATATCTTGGAGCATCCTTTAAAAAAACGATCCTGTTACGCTAATTATTTCATAGATTTAATTAAATTAGTGTAAAAATGCACATATTTGGTAAAAAACGGAATGTGCAGAATTTCCTGGTTCTAAAACCATATGCATTATGTTAATGCTAATTCTCTTTTGATATTAAATCTAAATAAGTTACTTAAGATGGACCAAAACCCATTTGGGATACTTAAGTATGCTATTGGAATCTGTTTGAAATCCTGTAAAAAAAATACATTTGAAAAGTTTAAACAAGCATGGGTGCCAAATTTGGTGGAATGACTCACATGTTTGTTTGCTAACAAATGGGTGAAAATTAATCTGTAATTAAAATAGGTTCAGCCACGAGGCCAAAAGCCATTCTGATTGGAACAGTGTGAGAATAACGGCAGAATATTTTCTTTTGGAAAACTATCCATTAGAAAATGACCTACAGAAGCTGAGAGTTAAAACCGAATAGCGCCATCCTAGTAAACTGCAGGACTCCTCTTGCATTTCTACCTGACTTACTGTCGAGAAAAGGGAATCCCTTTCCACCAGGATGCTCAAATCTCAAGAGACGGTTGGTGTTCCTCTTACCTCATCCTCCTGGTAAGAGGAGACAATCGATATTTGAGCTCATGTGTGCCTCTCAACATGGTTTCAGATCTAGGCTCAAGAACACTGTCCCAGAACCTGTTATCCATTAATGCTTGATCCGGCAAATACACAATGTTTTTACATTTTCATGTAAATTAATTCATACATTGAGAATGTTAAGCTAGTTACACTTCAGAAACACAATGGTTCACATCCAAACATGTTTTTCTTCCCAAACCAATTCCCACACATGATCTTGTAGCAATCTAAGATGATCTTTCAAATTGACATGACGGGGTATGCTGGACCTCTATTCATCTCCCTTGGCTTTGCCTTCATGTGTTTAAAAAAGCCCTGCATTGACCATCTCAGAATATAAACCAATGTCAGAAAACGTGACACACTGACTTAATGCGTTTTTTCGTAAAGAATCCACCACCCATGAAGACGCTCAATGCCCTGACGATCAATTCCCTATCGATTCTCTCCTGAAGATGTGATGGATTTAACCTTTTAAACACCATTCAACAGTTCATCCTTCGAGTGGAAATCAAAGTGTGTTAACTCTAAACTTTCAGCATTTCTGATGAAAAACCTATCACCTTCCTGTGGTGTACTCAACACAGAAAATGAGGAAGATGAGAAATGTTTCCCCTTAAAGCAGTGTGAAGACAACAGACTGACAGCTACATTGTGCTTATTAAATTAGCTCATTGTTAGTCACCAGATGCATAGAAAATGAACAGAGAGCTTGCATTTGTGTCCAATAAAAGTGTTTTCTTTGCTCAAGCAGCAATAGAAACTCCTCACTGACAGAAAGTGCTGCTGCGCAACTGAACCTTTCACCCAACAGAAAAATCAGCCTTTCTTTTGTGTTTGTTGTTGACAGAAATTGCGAGTACATGGAGTTTACATCTCATTAGATTTACCTTGCCGATACTAGGTTGATAAATAGAAAGAAATACACAAGAGAGCTTCTTAACTGAGAGCTCCTTAACCTCGAGTAACCTGTGCTGCACACACGTAGCTCCTGGTATTCAGCGCATATTTTACAGGGCTATTTTTAGCAACCGAGGGAAAGTGGGTCCCTTGTTCACTATAAAACTATGGGCCTTCTTAATAACATGTCATTTAGAGCTCTGCGTGTGTCTGAACTCATGAGTGTGCATGCCTGAGTATCCAGGGTGCTCTAGAAATGCAGATGCAGCGGTTCTTTAGGAGCTGAGAAATGTAAATTCTCACTTTGAGTCACTGTTAACACACACACTATAAACAAAAGCTGGGGGAGGAAGGAAAAGGGGGATTTGAACCCAGAAACAATGTTAAGTGATGGATTTGATCAAAGGTTGACCTAAGGTCTACTGCGTTTGTGCCGTTATTGAGAATAACACTAACAGAGGGCGGTGGTTTTGACAGAGGAACGACCAAAGGGTGTTCCGTTTTCTAGTTCACCAATTCAACAAATCTAATGTTTATTGGGCTCCACTGAAAAAGTCTTACTAAATGGGAACCAGTTATTTCATCTTTCAAGGGACTGCACGTGTTACTGGACTAAATGCCTAAACATTTGCTCCAAGAAATATATTGTATTCTGGCCCTACCATGATGTGCAATGATGGGTGTCAGGGAAACCGAAGGATATTTATTTGTTTAGATTTTTTTTCTATGTAACCTGTTTTTATTTTGGGTTTGGTTGTTGATTCTACCTTCTGGTTTTATTTGAATCTCTATATTTCCCTGAACATGTGTTGAGTTCATTAGAAAATGTGAACTGCTGTTTGTGAATGTATGCTACCTTTGATCTTTCAATAAAAAGGGGGGTGGGGTGGGGTCTAATATTTATAACAAGAGGAATGCAAATCTTTTCCATTTTTACTTCTTTTTTGCACATTATTGTGAGGGGAATATTTAGAAGGGATGAGTAGCCCCCCGTTCCTAGGGAAGGCTTTATCCACCATTCAAGAGCTAAGATGGCTGACAGTTTCATTTTGTAATTTATAAGTTTTAAATAGAGAAAACCATTGTTTTATGTTACATTTCATGACAAATGCCTATTTATAGTTCAGCAAAGATCATTTAAATCACAAAAAGCTAGTGTACAGGAACAATGTACCTTTATAAAGCCTAATAAGATTTCTGTTATACAGTAGTCTCACGCATGGCATGTTTATTGTTTGTTTACAATTTTACAAGCTATAAGTGATGGATAATAGACAACGGTTTACAGATTCAATCATTCAGGTTAAAAAATCTCCACAATGGGCAAAACAAAAGAATTAGGAATGAGATTGTAGACATAAGCAAAGTAGGAATGGAATACCACTAGTTGAACTAGTGGATTGGTGAAAAGGTGGCAACGGTTGGTGAGATTATACACAAATAGAATCAGTAAAGAATAATGTGAAAGAATATTCTGATGTGAATGTGTGAGGGACTGGTGACCTGTCTAGTGCGTGCCCTCGCCTCTCACCCGATGTGCGCTGCAGTTGTCTCATATTGCTACAATAGAATTTTTTTTTTGTTTGTCTGTTGAAAATCTACCATTAAATGTACAGATCATTTGTTTATTTGTGGGAAAACGTTCAAAAGTAGCTGGGGGGTTAATCCCTCTGGGGAGGAGTCTTTAAAATCTGCACATAGCTTGAGTGGCTATTACACATGATACAAACATTTAAAAGTGGCCACAGTGTAGCAGCTTTGTTTTCAATGGTCATAGTAACAGGTGAAATGGTAACATAAACAATATTTTATAAGGAAATCAAAAATAAACATGTATACAAATATGAATAATTGCATGTTAAGGGGTGTTAATACTCTCATAGTAGTGGATGTTATTATTACACATTATGTTCCATAATGAAATGTAACGAAATCTATATGTTTTCACTCAAATAATTGCATAAACTGATTATATGTAGTAATTTAGTCCCCAGAAAGAATCTGCATTAGTCAAAGATTATTTTTATATTCACTCTATGCATTATTTTGAATAGAATAATGGGGTCTTGTAATCGGCATCCCACTTGTTTGGTTTCTTTTGTTTCTTCTATCACAAAAGGTCTTGTTTTAAAACAAGTCTCACACACCCATGCATGCATACACACTCGCATTTGTCTTTACGCATTCATGTTGCTATGGAGAACTTCCCATGGGAAAAATTACTGTCCATTATTAGGCTAAAGCGTAATAATGTATGCAGGCACTGGTTCAACCTCCTTCCCAGTGTGAAGATGCAGTGTGTGTATTAAACCAGAGATGGAGAGGCAGAACTCTGACACGACCTCAGTTTAACCTCATGCCAAGGCTTTCTGAACGCACCAGATGGTAGAGCTCGAAATGCATTATGATTCATCATTCATTCTACCTGTTGCCCTCCATTATTTCTCTTTTCCCTCCTACTTTACTTTAACTATTTTTACATACAGCAATGAACAATGGCTATGTTTCTTCTGTATCCACTTTTGCATCAGCTGAACACAGAAGAAGCTTTGCAGTAATCTGTGGAATGGAATGTTGTTAACCAAACGGTTGACTTCCATGAGCTAATGGAGTGTACAGCAGAAAGGAAAGGAAACAAGAATTCATTTTTGGTGAAAAAAAAAAAAAATTATATATAAAATATATATAATAATCCATTCAAATGAAAAAAAAGAATGAAGATGAGGTAAAAGATTTTAAAGTCAAAAAATAAACCATAAACCACGAAAGGTTTAGATTTTATTGTTTGATCCTTACCATGAGACTCAGTAGGTTCAAAGAAAATGCAGCTGTGAGCGTCAGAGTATAGCTCTCTTTTTCACTCGAGACTGTAGTGGAGGAAGGCTTGTTACTAGAAAGTGTTTCCTTCACAGCAGACTATCTGCAGTATATCACATTATTAAATCGAATTAGCTTTAGAAATTACGCAGGATAGTTGGCTGGTTTCCCTGCATTTCGTCGACTGTAATTGGACCGGATTTATATTTTTATCTGACATCAGATGCTGAATAGATAAACGTAGGTGCTGTAAAAGCAAAGGTAAAAGCCAAAGCAATAAGATCTTGACATATTTCTGATTCGTCACTAAACCACATATACAGACCCAAGTGAAATCTACAATGTAATTACATTTAATACACAACTGCAGATCACATCAGATAAATAAAAGTTATAATATATATAGTTATATGTGGATACTTGATCTCACAGATGGGATTATCAGATGAGAAAGGGGAGGAGGGGAGCTCATAGATCAGAAGATAAGGTATATTTTTTTTATATTTAACTGAAATTTCTTATCTAATTATAAAGGAAATTTGTGAAAAGTTACAGGGGTGCCCAAATGTTTGCATAACATTGATTTCTACAATAATGGCAAATAAACATATTTTCTTTTGACAGAACATTGAGAAATGTTGGTCTATAACCATGTGTAATTTTTAATTGCATTTAAAACTATTATTAAGATAACTTTAATTATAAAAATAATGACCATTATGTAAAGGAATATGTAAAAATATAAAAAGTATTACACAAAGTTATTAAAACAAATTAGACAAATCATTGTAATCTTACCCAGTGATTTGGGTTTTCAGCAAGGTTTGGAAAAGGTTAGTTCTGCAGAAGATGTGTTTATAGGAGATCTTCTTAGTAATTTACTGAATGTTTATGCTACATTTTATACGATGCAGATAAGATTGATTTCTCTAGTCATTCACAGTCACTGTCAATAAATCTGAGCTTCAATACCATGAATGTGTGAGCACATGGTGAGCAATTAAGAAACCCTTACTCTAATATCCAACCACCAAACTTTGCTAAGAGAAAAACTCCGACTGATCCAAACTGGTCTTACTCGGGTTGCTACATCTTTTCAGTCTTGTACCACTAAAGGAATTCTGGGAAATTGCTGAGAATTCTGGAGAATTTTTCCTTTGACTTGACAGGGTGAAGCTGTACCTCAAACTGAGAACCTCAGAGAAACTTGTGGAGGTCATCAGTCTGTGCAAGAACACTGTGCAAAAGCATTTAAGCTCTGAAAGGGTTTCAAAATTTACAATAAACGTATAATAGCCATAAAAAATAAATAGGAAAAAGCAATTAAAAAGCATCACTGATGGCTCTTTAGCAACCAAACTGTTTACCCTAGAGACCAAATTTTAGGACTACATCTCAGCTTTGGTAAATGATAGACATGGGCTTGGTTTATATACCTTACATTGACAGAGGAAACATTATATCATGTCATCGACCCGGCCCTAGCAACCAAACTGTTTACCATAGTAACCCTTTTGGCATTTTACAATTTCAGCTAAAGAAAATCATACAGACTTGAGGTTAAGTTTAAATTACTCATATTGGCATGGAGACCTTTGCATGATATCATTGACTCCTCCAAAGCAAACAAAAAATCTACCTTGGCAATCATTCTATTTCGCTTGTAAAAATACTTTCAAACACCACTTTTACATATTTAGCCATGTGTTATTGTTATTATTGTTATTACTTTAATTATAAAACATACAAATGTACTTCACGTATACTAGTATTGAAGCTTATCACATATTCAAGGTTATCACAAAAATTCTCTCTCTCCCTCTATTTATCATTCATGCCTCTTGTATGGAAAAGAAGAGGGAAAAGGCATAATGTTTTCCCACATTACACTGGTTAACATTTTTAGCATCTCAGGGCTCATTGGTTCCATTTGATCTTGAGAATGTCTCCATCGCTAATGCATTAATTCATTAGATAAGCCCTCGTTCAGCTGAAATGACTGACCAGTTCATTCACATTCATGTATTCTCCTCCAGTAATGATATCATAATGAAGCACTCTGAAAAAGCAGCTAGTTCAAGGCCCATGCTGACCAGCTGGATGGGTCAAGTGCACCAAATGTTCTCTCAGTTGCTATGGCAGTGTTCTTAAAGAGGTCACTTTAAAGATGGAAGGAAGGAAATGAAATATAATGAAGAAAAGAAAGTTCTGGAAACATGAAACTCATGCAAATGGTTCTGCCAGCCCAAGAGTGGGTGGGAGGATGAGCTGAGAAGAGGAGAGAGAGAAAGAGAGTGTGTGCACCAATCTCATTGACTTATTGAAGTGAGTCTAATTAATCTGTTAGTAGCTCTCATCTTTCCTCCAGATGCCCCTGGGAAACAATGTACCATTTGTGGGGGATTGTGTGGGAACCATGGTTTTGGGGATTAACTTTAAAACAGAAACGCACCTTGGAAGAAGCACCTAAACCAATGGAAGGTTACAAATCAGAAGGTGCATTTGTGGTTAAATATATATATATAGTCTGACTAAAATTCTTGAGAACAAGAAGCCCCAACCTTTGGTGTGTATTCCATTTAACTTTAACATATTTAAAAGCCAGGGGGCGATAAAAAGACAACAAAAACACGGTTGTAGCCAACCAGCAGTGCATGGGGTATGTTTTCATTATGTAGATAAGGGAGTCTTTCTTAACATTACGCATCTCTGTCTCTGTTTCATGCATTTTCCAGCTTTTCCATTGCAAATTTACATATCTGCAATTTGCAGATGCTTTTAGCCAAAGCAACTTACAGAAAAACATCCAACACGGGTCAGAAACAAAGGGTCATTTAATCTTAAGAAGTGCTCAGAGAATTATTTGCAGCACGTTCAGCATTTATGAGAATCATCACCGTTGTAAAAATCCTTGTTGTTCCTGATGTTCTAACCCGTTGCGGTCAAAACCTGTGTCTTGGCAGCATGAAAGATGAGCTTCTGGAATTCTGGAATTAAATTCTGTGATTCATTTGTTCTGTGTCTGGAACTCTTAATGAAGCATCTTGAGTGTGTGGGCGACAAGTTAAGAAAAGTTTAGGTTTATGCAAATAAGCAGCAATTATCCTGAGCAACATTCAACAAGAGAGAAGTATTGTTCACATCATAACTCATCTATTTCTACGTAAACATCCCTGTTTAAGATTCCTATGCACCTAAAGAATGGAAAACTGCTAGTTACAGATCAGCAGCCATTGGAGGCGACCAGCAAAATGTCACTTTTGGTGTGAATCCAGCTTGAGTTTTCATTCTTCTGATCTCAAAGGTGCAGCTCAACCTCAAACTCATTTAATTTCCTTTCCTCTACCTCCCCTCCCCCTCGTCCACTCTTATTGACCCTCATCTCACTCAACACACTGATCAACATATTGGGTTTTATGTCGCAAATGATGTTGCAAATGCAAAGATTCATTTTCAGCATCTCCCCTTCACATAATACAGAAACCATTCGAATTACAATAATTAATAAATAAATACAAAAAATTTAAAAGAATAACAAGATGTATTTGTTATTATCATTAATCTTCAATTATTGCTTATATTTTGAATGAAGAGGAAACATTTCAGAGATTAATTCCAGATGCAATCTGTTTATAGTATTCATGGAAAAAATATATTTTAAAATATTTAATCAACATTATTTCTGGAGTAAATATTAAGGAACAAAGATAGTCATTTATAAAGATAACAAAAAATTATCGTCACTATTGTACACATTAGCTACATTACAATAAATTGAATTTTATCTAATGAATGTAATGGCAATAATTTAAGATTGTCTGGCTAAAAGCCTAAAAGCAAAAAGTTGAGAGTTTATTTAATTTCAATATGTTTGCTTTTTTCAACAAATGTGCTTATACCATAGGAATGATGAATCTGTAGCGAGGACCCTGTAACATAATAAGCTCTTCCTGTACCTTGTTAAATAAACATTGTATGCTCAAAATAGTTTAAATATAAATTGTATGAGAGTACATTTTGACTGTTGAACACTGAACACAGAACCTCAATCTGATTCTATTTGCTGAACGAGGACCATAACATTTCAATCTTCATTCTGTGTCAGTTATCTTCCTGTGATCACATTGTAATGGTCTTGCATGCCCTTTACAGCTCATTATACTCTTGAAATCTCCTTGTAATCAGTGAGCCCTCAATCATTCTGTTATCGGCTGATCACCTAGATCGCTTACTAATGCGTCCCTCTAGAAATATGGAGGTGAATTTTTTTTTCAGTAAGAGGTGCACATAATATTGCAAGACTAGCTTTATTACATCCAGAAACGATAATTATTTTCTAATAACTGGGGAAAGACCTGTGCTCTTATCAACAGCAGTGCAGGGCAGTCAATTTATTTAAAACCTCGTTCTCAGACACACTCTTAAAGTAAGAGGAAAAAAGTATTGAACCCCTTGTTATTTCTGAACATTTTTCAACATACACTAGTTAAGAGCAATAGTTTTGAGATCTGTCACACATTTGAAAAGATTGAATAAAATTAGGCTAAATGTTCTTTAAAGGGCTTTAGCTCAGTAAGTGTTTTGCAAAATTTAAACAAAAAATTTACATGGAGCTTCAAAGCAAACCTAAGTAATACAGACAAATGAAGGATATTTTTCAAAATTATTAGCTGAATTTGTTGATCTTCATTACAGATGGATTGAGTCTAATCCTTGGACCTACCAAAAAGGGATGTTAAAAGGCTGCATTGGACCACCCAATAGTAGCACTGTGGTTGTTCATTTTGATATTTAATTTTGTTTAAAAAAAATTGCTACATCCCTCCTCCTCATTGTAATATTTGGGGATCGCCATAGGACTTCAGGAGCATGTGTCAGGTGCTTTGTTGGTAGAAATGGTAACCCTCAGGTGATCCAAGAAAGAGCTCTGTGAACGTTCCCAATGGTGTTGGTGCAAAAGAGTCCCTTTTGTTGTTGTCCGGTGTTCTGTCACTTTGGAATGAGGACAAACCCAGATATCAGTGCTATGTAATCGTTTATTCACAAAGATGTGACTTTAGAAAGTACAGCATGTGAATAAAAAGGTGATCCACACACGACCTAGAACTGGAGCTGCATGGAAGACATTCATGGAGGAACGATATGTAGCAGGTAAGTATTCCACTCATTGGGTTTGAAGATCTTTGAGGTAAGTATCAGAGATCAAAGAAAAGATCTCTACAGCTGTGGTTGAGCGGAAGGGTAGACATTTATTGTGAGTGTAGTTCAGAATGATTGTGATTGGTCGAGAGGGTGATTATGATTTCAGATAGGTCTTGTGGAGATTGGTGTTTATTCATCGATGTTTGAAATGCACATTAAATACGCAAACTCCATCCATTTTAATTAATCTGACAAAATGACATTTTGAAATTAACGTCAATTTCATTTTTTGAGTGTGTGCACCTCAAAATTCATAATCTGACTATATTGATGTTAAAATATTAAAGCATTGCAAGTGAAAAGGTAAAAATAAAATGGCTTGTGTGGTTGCAAATTGGCAGATAATGTGATTCCATCGACAGATATATCCCCCCCCCCCCCCAATACCACAGATCAGTCTACTGAACATCTGCTCTGAAGAGAGTCTTTCCATTCAGACCTTCTGCATATGGGTGTTTAGGAGCAATAACCAGTAAATTCCTTTTATATATACACTTTTGGCATTAAAACAATGTTCTGCAATTGGTACTTCTAGGTATTCTATAGGGCTGAGCAACAACGTTCACATATGAAAATGCGATTATGGTGTTTCCTCCACAAATAATAAATTAATTGTGATCGGACAAAGGAAGAGGGAAAGACAGCGAAATACCGAGAGAACGAGTCGGCACCTCCCACCAAATATTGTATTTTCTTCAGTATTCTTCTGGGCAGACATTAGGAACTGCAGACTGGAGTGGTGATTTTCCCGAACTAATGTCCCGAACTACTGGGGACGAGAGGAGGTCGCCTCGGATTATCTGGAAGCGGCGTCTTTTGCGAAGAAACCAATGAGTTTAAACCCAAATAACACATTGATTCCCGGATAAATCGTAATATCTCTGGTACTTGGAAGTGAACGGCTCACTTATTTTGGCTTTTCTTGTAGAGGAGGACCCTCTGTTGTTCTTAATCCCCCTCTCTCTTTCTGCACCCTCGGTTCTCCGGTCGCCAGACGCGAAGCAGAGCCGCATCACCATCAGAAGCAGCGGAGAACCGGCCGCGCTCCGTGTTTCTGCGCGTGCGGTCAGGACCCTCTGCCCCACTCCTCCATCATCATGAACTCGGATTTTAACATGTATCTGGGACGAGAGAAAGCGGGGATCATGCGAAAAAGAGCCCTGCTGCTAAGGAAAGGCTGTAGTTTCGAAATAACGAGGTGAGATGAAGGGGTTTCTTATGGGGAGTGGGCATTTTTAGAGCTTTGCCGGATGGTTGGGTTGTAAATCTGCACAGCAGCATGTTTATAGAAGATCTAAGACATCCATGTTTTAGGATGGGGTGGATGAGCTTAGCTTTGAATCAGGGTCTAAAATTATTCTCCTTGTGAATTTCAAAGTCAACAGAGATTGGCATGATTGCCGTCATATAGTAGTTTGTTGTCAAAAATACACACTATACAACAAATATAGACAAAACTCTGGAAATAAAAAAAATTATAATAAAGAGTCAGTCTCATTTTTAAAATATGTCCAGTTAATGCTTATTAATAAAAAAAAAAACAGAGAGCATTTAAATTGCCAGTGCATGTGCAATGGCTTTTGGGAGGTCTATATGAGAGCCATGGTTCATTAAACCAGCATCTAACAGACACGAGCCACTTCTATCATTGGGATTCCCCAAGAGCTGTCTGGGGGGAATCTGATCCAGGCTGTCTGCTACACAGATGAAGGCTATACTGGTTTAAGAATTGAGCACTGCTCTTTTCTGTAATGCATTTCAAATATTGACTTTTGTTACATCTGTAAGATGATGTTTCAGTTGCTAAATATGCCGCTGAAAGTGAAAGGAAGCTATTTCATCATTGTCAGGCACAACAACAGCAGTGGTGACACGCTAACTGGTGTGAGTGTGTGTTTTGGTGGTTATCTGAAAAAACACTATGTGGACAGAGAGAGAGAAAATTAGACGTCACACCCTTTTTAGGGTGTAGTGGTGTCATCAGGTAAAGCTGTATTAAGGCAAGAAAAACATCTGCAGGCAATTATTACAGAATATTTGATTCTTTTTATTTGACACACACATTGTGTTTGTACATTTTTATTGTATGTATGTTGTGTAGATGAAGAAAAATAGTGTATGATTGTTTTGCATTAATCAAAAGAACGTTTAATCTGAAATGTGAAATAAGATTCAATCTGGGTGGTGCAGTAGGTAGCACTGTGGCCTTTCAGTAAGAAGGTTGCTGGTTAGAGGTCTTCCTGAGATGAGTTTGCATGTTCTGACCAGGCATGTGTGAGTTTCCGGGTACCTCACAAGTCAAAACACACAACAGATTCATTGAATACTCTAAATTACAATTAGTGAACATGTGAGTGAAAATGTCTGTTGCCCTGTGATGGACAGTAACCCAAAGTGATAGTGGTACCTTGTGATCCTGTAGAGGAAGAACCAGTAAAGAAATTTCATTGCGTCCTAAGCATGCAGAGACAGATTGTGAAAGAATAGACCGCTCTCAGGTGCTCAGAGTATTCCAGATTGGTATAGTACTGTGAAAGGATACTGAAGTCCAGTCCAGAGTTTCCTCATTAATAAATAGTGAGATGGTGGAAGGTCACATGATAAAGTCTATAAAGGCCACCAACATTCTGCTGTCCATTGACCTCCAGCTCTAAGAGTAGCTGTAGAATTTTATGTAAAGAGCATCATAATATTGGGGGGTGGGGGGTGGAATTATTGTGTAATTCCAGAAGACGAATTACTAAAGAGATGAAACTAATTGTTTCAGCACATCAAGAGATTGTGAACAATTCCATGCTCCTAATATTGTAAGATCAGTTTAGGGATAGTGCCTGACTTATGCACAATTACTGCAGACTAGTGGTCAAAGTAAGGTCCATAAATATATGGATGAGTGGGTTTGGGGCAGAACAACTTGACTGGACTGCAACTCAACAGGGGACAAATTTGTGATAAACTAGACTGAAGGAACATTGTTGTCAGACCTTACAAATGTGTTTCTGATTAAAAGTCCCATAAACAGTTTATTATTGAGAATGGGGTGTCAGTTTAATTCAGCTGAGCTAATACTTTTGGAAGGTCAACACCAGTAAAACCAGTATATTATTGGAAAATTTCTCAACAGACAATGAAAGTGGTAGAGTTATCAATAAAATTGAGTCAGCCACATAGAAACCTTTCCGATTGACCACAAGAATTACAATGAAACAACCTATTAGCTAATCACACTTTATTAACCAGATTAAATCTGCAAATTGCAATCAATGTGGTACACTTTGTTCAACAGGCTTGAAGAATTTCCCTGATTTCTGTCAAAAAAGGCACAAATTGCTCTCTTTATCGACCACAAATTGCCTGCCTCTTGAAAAGCAACAAATGACTCCAGCGGAGAGATCAGAGGAAAGAAATGAGAAGGTCAATGCATCAGCCCAGTTCCATGTATTCCTCAGCAAGGGTTCGTCATGAAAACAATATTTTCTCAAAACTGAATATTGTAATCAGTTGCTTTGAAGGAACTACAACTGACTTTTTACAGTAAATCTCTGGTGAAATAAAGTGAAAGGGGTCAAGGCTGTTTACTGTGCACTTAGGTGTTTATAGTGGAGTTCTAGTTGTACGGCCATAACAGCTTTTCATTTGCTGCCTTTTTCCATCTGTACCAAAGTCTCAGCTTTAATTATGCAGGTTTCCTTTCTTGCTCCTTTATAAGACCCTTTCAGAGCTCTTTCATGCTCCATTTATTAAGCTCTTTCTTATCTACTTTCTTTTGTAGCCTCTCTGTCAGGAATCGGTTGTAAACACCTTCACCGTGACTTTATCCTCTCTTCATTTGGCATCTCTTAAGACAACCAAAAAGTACCTCCATAGTTTGTCTTATAGTTTTCAAGCTTATAAAAGAGTCTTGAAGAGCCTTGTTTCTTTCTTTGGGGACATAATAGTCACTGTCTTTATTTTAAAGACGTCTTCAAGCGATTTTTTACAGTCAGTAGCCTGACTTTTGTCCAATTCTTCACAATTGAATATTCACGGAGTTGACTAAAGCTATTAATGATTGGAAAAGAGTAGAAATGGTGGTTGGCTATACTCTGATTACACATTGAAAGAGAATTAAATTTTCATATAGTTTGTGAAGGAGCGGGCTGCTTCCCCACTATCCAAAATTATGAATGTTTATGTATTGTTTATTTTTACTATTGTTCATATTATGGGTGAAATGTCATGTTTATAGTGTTGGTGGAGTCAAGTTCTGTGGGGATGATATCATCAGGTGAAGCCTTATTTTATGTTTAAAAGACAGATAAGACACAGAAGGACACGGAAGCACAGACACGAAGGCAGACACAATAATTTATGTTTTGCATTTTGATTTTGAAAATTGGTTCGGGTGTTCTTTTGTTTTGGAATAGAATTGTTTTTATATTTGTACCGATGGGCCATCTTTTGAGTTTATTTTTGAAGTTTTCTTTGGGTTGCACAGTTGTAAAGCAAACCATAGGATTATCAATCATTCTTTGTCTTTCACAAGGCAGTTGCAGACACAAGGACAGTTCAAGTATTACTTACTAGTGATGTCACAATCTGTTTCTCCAAAGTTCTGTGAACACAAACTTCAAGTTTCAAGTAGGTTCCAATCATGTTGATGCTAAGCTGAAAAATGCTAATTTGGGGACCGTTTTAAAAACAGATCACAGCTTGTTGAGTTTGTCTTTTTTTCTTAAGTCATCCATGAGTGATACTTTTTACACTCTGTATCGAGATTACTCACATAAATGCTGTTTAAAATAAAGTACTGTTTATTATGAGTTCTGATACTTTCATGTTTTTTTCTTCTTTCGTCAGATAATATGTGTTAACAATTTTGTTGCTGCAGTTTACAGCGGCTTTAACAATTGAGCTCATAAAAACAAATTCTAATGCAAATAAGGTGCTTCCTTTTCGGCACAGAAGTGGAATTTGATAGCTGTATTGTGATTCTTTTGACAAGCGTAATCAAGATGAAACTTCTCGCCAAATCAAAAAAATAAGTGGAGCCAAAATATAAAAAGAAACACTTTTTATCTGCACTTTTATTGTAAACTGTACAATTAATGTACTCATTAACAAACTGCTAGGCTATGTAAATAAAGGAGTCATTTGTTTTATTAATTATCACATTTTTCATGTTTGTCTGAAACAACAAACTTAAAAGTGTCACCTCTCGATGAGTCACTCTGAGTTTATGTCTATTTCCTGAGAGCTGAACCTGAGCATGTGTCTTCATCTCATCACTTGGATTTCATTAAGTATGGTATTAAAGTATGGTATCATATAAACACATAAATGTGAAATTAACACGTAAAAACGTTAAAGTACAGTATAACGTATAAATGTGATATTGTAACATAAACATGTGTTTATGTTCAAGTATAGTATCATGAAAAAACATGAAACTAAAATGTAAAAACCTAAAATTAACACGTAAAACGTGAAAGTATAATATCATATATAAACATGAAATTATCATGTAAAAGCAAGTGTATCTTATTGGGGGATGCAGTAAAAGGGACCGGCGTGGATCGACTCGTGCATGCCCAGACTGTCTGCACCCCCCCTTTGAGATTATTGGTCAACTCACTGATCCTGGTACAGTGCTTTGTGTATCTGATTGATTCTCCCTTGTGTAACTTGAAGTTCTCAAAATCGCACTAGGAGTCAACTGTAACTTAAAACAAAATTAAGACGGCGTAACTCAAAAAACACATTAGGGTTAGGGTTCAATGCTACTGCCAAACAGTATTGAAGAATGATTTAGGGGCGCTTACGGCCTGGGTGTACACCTCTGCCCATTTTTAATGCATGCTGCAATCAGATCCCTCCCCCCAAAAATGGACTTTGTCCATTGTTCACTGTCCACTGACAAAATTTATGAGGAAATAATTTTTCTTTTTTAAAAGTTCAGGCTCAATTCCATAGAGTTGTACTGGGGGTAACTATTCTGCAGCCGTCCACAAGGGGGAAATCAGGGCACATTTCCTTCACTTAGCCCACAATTGGTACGAACGTGAAATTATTATGTAAAACACAAAAGTGTATCACGAACAGACGTGAACTTATCGGAAAAGTTCATTACACCAAACACTAATTACTCTCAGCTGTGTGGTCGACATGTGCTTCAGTTCAAACTTCTCATTTGCAGAGAAAAACAGACGGAAATTGAGTGAAGGAATAAAAGAAGTCTCGCTCTGATTACAGCCCTATGTAAACTTTCATTCCATGCCCACATGTGCTTCCATTTAGGGTTTAAAGACACATACCTACACATTATAGAGTTTCGCTTCAGAAAGCCTCAGAAGGAAAGGCAGTCTTCCCGTTTTAGTAACCCTGGCGTAAACCCAGCATTGGACTGAAGGAACTTACAGAGTTTTGTCTCAGGCCTGATCCATAAACTGTATAAAAATGGGCCAGACCACTGACATACTGGTGTTTACATCTCTGCTAAATAGGCGTTCACATATTTGGCAGAGTGACTGATATCGTTTACCAGGTATGTTTGAGCAAATTAATGACAGAAAATGGTAAAGTGTTGCACATTCGTTCTGTGCCATGGTGCTAAATGTGTTGTTGAGAGGCCTACTTAGCAAACTTTGACTAGGTAGGTAGGGGTAAAGGATCTTATTTCATGTTAGTTTGAACCGGTTTGTACAGCCTGCGCCATCTGCTGGCTAGTCTCCACCACTACACAATTTTAAAATTCAAATTCAAATAAAAAAATCGCACATTTTTCGCATATGTGCCTCTATTACCAGCTATTTGTTAACTATAAGTTAAATTTATTATTGACTTTATATAGGCTTTAAGGGCAACTTAAAATACATGCAACGTTTAGTTAAACCTCTAGATGTCACTGCAGTCAAGAAGATGAAACATTTTAAAGTTAGCAATCGCAGCGTTTGTTGCCTTAACATTTGTCTTTTTTCCAGCAAAACATCCTTTTTCATTTCAAAAGTGTCCTACTGGGGGGACTTTTTCTAGTGACCTGCCATTCCAGCCCAGCTCAGTTTGTTTTACTTACATTCGTTTCTTTTAACCACCAGTTGTGTTACTTGCTAAATAAACAGCTGCACATTTAAGGATTTTGAGAATTTGCTCTTGTTGGGCTTGTTACAATATATTATGACATTTTTGGTAGACAGCTTTAGAGGACATTCAACACCATTGAACCAACGGCAGCAAAAGTTTTGGAGAAACAAAAACATAAAACTATAAACCAATCACCTTGCTCTTTACTAGTTCGTGCTCTTGTTGCACAAACGTTAATGTTGCCCCCTAGCGGGTGGATCATATAACACTGATACAAATCAAACCATAGAATGTATAAATCATGAACCGCCAATTGCCATTAGGCCAAACAAAAAGCATGTTTATTAAATGGGTTAATTCAAATTTAAATGCATTTTTCTGTGACCAGACACCTTCTTTAAAATATTTTTCCCAGGTTTTAACATTATAACATACAAAAAAAATTTGCTCCTCTGAGTAGCTTCCAGCTGCGGTGCTGCAATCGCTCCAGCGCACAGTTAGGTTCCGAGCATTGTCAAACAGCGTCCTCTAGTGTTTAAATGTCCAACACTTACCGCAAACCCTCTACTTTATACTGAGTTATGAAGCTAATTCTCTAGATGGAGGGCACTGTTTGATAAATCTGTACGCCAAACTATGGCACTTCGGTATTGCAGCTGGATCATTTTGGCTCCTCTACACAACATGCTTGTATTTATTTAGTTGACGCAGCAGAAACATCTCAGTTTTTCAGATGAATACGATTTCTAATTTTAGTTAGTATAGTTTAGAGCAGAATTTTAAAGATTTTAAAGTACAGTTTAAAGATTTTGACTTTTTGAGTTTATTTCAGCATTGATTCTAGTCATCCCTGATTTTTGGGAGGCAGATTATATCAATAGTTTTATAAATTTCATGTTTTCACTAAACCATTTTTTAAAATCATGATGCATATCTTATTGTGAGCTGAGTGCATTGTTACACCTTTAACTCTTGTTGAATATACATAACATGTCCAGAATCTTGGCAGAAACAATATTTAGGGAATGCTTTTTTCCTGGAGGGTTTTGCCCAAACCTATGGCCCGAGTCTGAGTCTGGTAAAATGCCAGCAGTTCACAGACCAGACTCTGGAAATGCCAGGCTGTCAGATGCACGCTGTGAAGAAGGACCCCTCTATTCATCAGAATCAAAGGACCTGACCTTTTGCCATGGCTGCCCAGCTGTAGATGTATATTTGTATGTGTGGACATGCCTGCGTCAGTCATGATTGGTCAGATGCCGGATTAAAAGGGAAGAGGTTGTTCTCTGAATAGAATCATTCTTTCTCATTCTCTCTCTTTATCCTTTCAACAGTTTATTCCAGTAAAAACACTGAAATTTGTTCAATAATGAAAAAAAAATGGTATGTTTTATAACTTAAGGCTATTTAAGTACAGTAGCAACTATAATTAGACACTGTTTAAATCCTAATGGTCATTTTTAATGAAATGGAATCATCCTTTCCCCACTCAGAGCAGAAGCAGCAAGGGCTTATGGGTGATTTTTTATGGGATGATGTCAGTGAAGGTGTTTCACATCAAGCCTGGTCCATGTGGGACAACATCCTGCTGTGTTTAAATCTGTACTTGGCAAGTGAACACACAATATGTTCATGTGTTGTGGGCCCACTCGATCTTTGCTCTCCAAGGCGTGTGTACGTGTGCGCGTGTGCGTGTGTGTGTGTGTGTGTGTGTGTGTTACAGAGCAGGAGAGCAGTAGAGTGGCATTACGGGACTTTCTCTCTACACATTTCTCAGATGCACAGTCTACAAGCTTAATCGTAGTATTCTGCTAGACAGCTCTTCTGCTGACGCTCGATGGAGCTGCACAGATCGAAATATTTTTCACTGGGACGTATGCAGATGCTGTCGACAATCAAACAAGATGCTACCTTCATCTAAAAACAAAAATAATGTTCACAAGGATTTGAACATTTTGTGTTGGTTTGGGTTTTTTGTTTATTTCTTCAACTTCTGGAAGACACTATGATGTGCTTAAAGTATCAGGAGAACACTAGGTAAGGCTGACTAAGAGCATAACACTGAAATACAGCACAGTGTACTCATAAAATAAGCAAAGTAAGGACAAAAAAAACAATTCTGCTCTCCAATTGTAATGCAATATTTTATTTTAATATCGGAATGTTATCAGATGGTAAAACCATAGCAGTTCAGACTAAATAAACGTATTGTTTTGCTTTCATTGGGTAGATATTGATGCTCTGTGTCTGCTTGAAGTTAAGAATTTAAAATGTAATTAAAAACAAAAGTGATCTGCAATATTTTATGCTCAGAGATTAAATCTAAGAAGTCTGGGGCCTTTTAAGTGTTTTTGACTACTTTACAATTTGCTTTAAAGAAACCTTTGAAACTATTTTATTGTGGCAATGTTTGAGATATTTTTTGTACAACTTCTATTTTTCACAAATATTTTTTCATTACAAAATAATTCACAAACTAAAGCACAACAAACCTTACATTTATTGTAAAGTATTAAGTAAATGTATTTTATACAGCAAAATTTTTCAAAAACTTTGAGAATAATAGTTTTTATGTTTTAAAGTGTTGAGACTAATTAAAAGTTAATAAAAAAGCAAAAACAAGGTCAAGACAATGAGAAAATTGTATTAAAAGGAAAGCAAACCTCTCTTTAACATAATACACTGTTATAAGCATTTTTGTGCCATTGTGCTTTTTTGTTCCAGAACTTTGAAAAAAAAAACCGCAAGCCATATCACAGGTATTGAACTTCCAAGGGTTATTTATCTCTTCTTTTTACCACTTGATGGCACTGATGGCAACCAATTTGGGGTCTGCAAAAGGAAACTTAAAGACTAATGCACATTTTCTTATATGTTAATTAACTCACATTTGCAAAATATGTGTCATAACTCTTGTACAAAATATTAAAGCTACTAACCTTTTTAACACTTATACATTATATTTCAAATCACAGTTAAACATACACCTACATAAACAGCTGCTGCGATTGGCACACGCACCGATGCATGCAGTCTGACAGTAGCACAAATGATATGTTGAGGCAGTATAGTAATGTCGACTTGAAGTTCTGTGTGTAAGAGCCAAACTCATATTTTGGGTATTTTGTTTATTGACTCTTATTAATGTATATGTATTGTAAAATATTGATATTCAATGTAAAAGTTCTTTATGAATATTTTTTAGTAAAATGTTAGTTTTATTTACTTTATTAGGTCATTGCTTAAGTTTCGGTTCTCTTTAAGCCACACCTACCTGGAGAGACTTGGATGGAACATGTTTGGGCAAGTCTGTAGTGGTTAAGGAGAAACAGTTTTTCTTACCGTCTTTATTTGGGATCTGTAATTTGAGTTAAAGCTCAATACTTTGGTTTATTGGATTTAGGAATACCGTTGTGAGTTTTGATTTGATTTACGGAATTGTTTTATTTTTACTTTTGTTTGTTTTTTTTTGTTGTGAAAATAAATAAGATTTTTGAGATCAAGAGTGACGATGTAAGAAATCTTTTTTAACCACTCACCAGTAGATTCAAGACAACACTGTGTTTAAGCAAATAATGCTTGAGAAATGGTAATACGTTTATATAGACGCAAATATAGCTGCACATTTCTATCCAGTTTTGTCACAAAATAACTAAAATTTTACAAAAGGCTGTTGTTTTTTTCTTGATATAAGGGATGAAATTGGGACCAGTTTACAAGATTAGACTATGCACTGAAACCCAAAAAGTTTGCAGTACTCAAAACTTTAGTGGTAACCTCAAAACCTTTTTTGAGAACAGCTTCAGAAAAGTTTAATTGAGGTAAACCCTATTTTTTAGGTAAAGCATATTAAAATATTGTGTGCCGAAAATGATGTTTTGGTACAAATCAGAACAAGCAGAAATGTCCATAACCTACACAAGACTATAAGCAAGAACCTGAGTACAGTGAGTAACGTCAAAAGTGAGTACAAATGTTTTCCAAAGATCAATGCCTACTACAAAGCAATTACATTCCAATAATGTGCTACAAAAGTGAGAATTGTTATCGTGGGTAATCTTTACTCTTGGAACTGTAGAAGCAGAATTCTGCATGCTTGTTGAGTTTGCATCCTCTGTTCCCTGTAAATATTCTATCAGCATGAATATGGCAGCCATCACTGTTTTTTTTCCACACATTAATTTTTAAACAAACGAAAACATCTGGAGTTCTGAAACTTTCAGAGTTGTTTAATAATAGTTTCCTCAAAGACATAAATGCTTCATTGTTTTTGACACTACATAGAAACCGAGTTTCTCTTATAACAAGAAAAACCCAGTTCCTTGTGAAAATGTGCTATTAGCCACAGGGCTGGTGTGGGTTGAATGCCTCTCTTCTCGCCACAATTGTGCTCTGATTCAAAAAGTATGGTTAACAAAACTGCTCTCCACCCGTCCGTTGATCCACCTCACTAGCATCCATATTCTGCATGTGATACCATGGTCAAAAATACCAATATGTTTGGGTAACATTCCTCAGTGTTTGTCTCTTATGCTTTAATAGCACCTGTAATCTGAACTCTTATTTTGTCAATGAGGTGGCCAACACCACATTTCATTTGGTGCAATAATACCTCAAGCCTCAAGACAAAAGAGTTTAAGTTACACACAGACACAATGGCACATGCACAAACAACAGAACTCAACCCCTTCAGCACACAAATATTCTCATAGCAACTTCATACACAGGAAAATTGCATTTTTTTTCTCGAGAATATTGTATCTTTAGTTAAATTTAGTTTTTTGCCTTCAAGAGGAACAAAAATACTAATTTAAACATAACATTACAATGATAATTAATGTTATTAATTTATTGCATAACATAGTAACTAATTCAACTAGATTTTATTGCTTTTAATACATTTCTAGTCAGTATTTTCTCAGCACTTTTGAAGGGGAAAACTTTCTGCATGCTGCATTTTATTTTTCAACGAGCCCTGGTGAGAAAGAAAAGCAGCCTTCACTTTTTTTGACTCATATTTAATCTCCCTTTGAGATAACAAGTAGTTTTTACAATTTCAGAAGCTTTCTCCAGATCTAGCGATTCTACTTTTAGCATAGCTTAGCATAAATCATTGAATCCTATTATAAATAATCATTGAATATCCAATTTGATACCAAACCTTAAGCTGGAAAACAAAAATGTTTCATTTTCCACTGCTACACAAGAACAATCTAAAAGAGAATTTCTTTTTGGAGGAAAACAACATTTTTTCCAAATTATTGTGGAAGGGAAATGTTCACAGTTCAGTCAAGATAGTAAAGTATTTTTTACTTTCAGCTAACTTTAAAGCTAATATGGACACTTAAAATAAAGTGCAACCACCATATTTTAACACAAATCATTTATAAAAAAAAAATGTGGGACTCCTGTGGACACAAAGGGACTCCTGCCACACCTCTAGTGTACACCAGAACACATACCACACACTGGCCGAATTGGAGAATAATGTTTGTAGCCAGTGAGTAGACATGGATAATGATGGGCGAAAACCAGTGGGTGAATTTAGCTAAGATGCTAATGTTACACCCTTACTCTTTTTGAGACATCCATTTTTTATGACATTTTAAAGTGTCATTCACAAGAGAGTTCTGTACAGGTGCTAGAACCCACACAGACCCCATTTGGCAACACAACCACCACTGTACCCATATCTTTCCCACACGGTCTCCGACACAGGAAAAGCCAGACTCAGCCTGGCGTATCTTTAGCGGGCGAGCTATTCCGTTTTCAAAAGGAATTTGGATCTATTCATTACTCTTTCTGCTCATTCCATTACCTGTGATGTCAAAAGGGAGGGCCTTGGACACCAGATCCTGGTGGCTCATGTTACCACACGGCTACTGCACTGACTAATAACTTGCCTGAATACTTGCAGTGATATCCATTATTTTCAGATCCCCAATCTCTGCATGTGTGATCTTGCTTCCCCACTGTTTGGCGGTCTCTTGCATTTAGTGTTCAGCAGGGGCCGGCAGATGAATTCAACATGCATATAGATGTGTCTGAGTGCATGACATCATCAGGCTCCGAGGGCTAGTCAAGAGAGAAAGCGATTAAATTGGAGGAAAAGGGTTTTGTCTGAACAATGACCTCATCACACCTCTCACTTCTGTGTGAGACGGGGAGGTTTATGGGTAAACTTGGGGTCACAGGAAAAAGAATGAAGATTGTGAGATCTTGGGCATAAAACAGTCTACAAACGCATCACAGGAAGGAGGGGTAGTTATAATTAGTGGTTGGGGTTCTCAGACCTTTTGTGAATGCAAAGCACATAGTGTCCTTGGCGACAGATGTCAAAACATGCACACACCTCACATACATGCACACACATGGCTTCTGCTCTGCCTGTTACAATAAAACCTAGTGGAAAATAATGGTTGTCCTCATTTGCATAGACTCACTTCAGAGAGTTCATGTGTTATCATGTAAAGCAGGCATAGCTGCAAGTTATGCATAGCACACAGTCACTAGTGTGACATTAAAACTCATACAAGCCTGAATCTTTTTAATGTAAACGAGTGCCTTAATGAGGAGCTGTCAGGCTTTACAGCATGATGAGCTCAGTTAGCATTGAATTATGTTCCTTTTATCACAAATGGGCCAACCAGGAGGGGTTTTCTCTACTGAAACTGTGCTCACAACATCTGTGAACGCTCAGCAAATATCTTTGAGCCTTTCAGTGAAACAGTTTCACAAAAATATTTGACCATCTGTATTTTGTGCAGGTTAACAAGGCTTTTTACCATCATAATAAAACTGTATCATATACACTCACCTCTGTCAGATCCATTTTGAATGGCATGAAAACGCGTACCATTATATGGGGATTACCATACCATTCATATGAGCCTTTAGGCACCTTCTCAACCTACCAGAAATTCAAACATTATCCATAGGTGTAATGCATGAAGTGAAGTTCATAAGTATCACATTCAAAAGTTCCGATACTTTACGATACATAACCAATGGCAGCAGCAGTTTTAACCGAGCGACTCGGCAGCATCCTCTCCGACATGGATTACGGGCAGAACGTTGTTGTGCACCTGTGACAAATGTAGATTTCTATACCCCGTTAGATTTACCTGCAACATTGTAATAGACTCCAAATCAAACAGATATGTTCCATGTATGTTTAAATGTTATTGCATACCCTACACTTACAGGAAATACAAAGAAAGTTGACCAAACGTACTGTACTTGTGCACATGCCCACAACCGGTCGGCAGTGTGATCGAGGATGTCTTTTTGTGAATTCATTATTATTAATAAAATAACTGTACACATTGTATTTTATGTTAAATTTCAATTTGACTAAACACTAATTTTATTGTTTATTTTTTTTTAAAACATCGATTTAAATCGAAAAAAAATTTTTTTTGCCTAATCGCCCAGCCCTAGTAGTATAGGGACCTACTGAAACCTTTTAATGCCACTGATATTATCCTACAATTGGGAATGGGAATGTAATATTCTAAGTTGCTGCATACACACATACAGAACACTCAATTGAGTACTTATTTCAATCGATTCCCAATGAATGCAGTCTAATGCACATAGGTGTGGTAAATATGTGGTATATAGTTGTCGTAAAGACAAACTGAGTGTCAGAATGGAACAGAAAGGCGACCAAAGGGTTTTTGAACATGAAGTGGTGGTTTTTGCCAGACAAGCTGGTCTTCATTTTGAGGAAAAGCTTGTGTAAACCAAAGTTGTATGGAGGAAAATGTGTGGTTGAGATCATAGAAAGGCAAACTCATATTAACCATGCGTTACACTAGTCCACTACAAACGTCCGGCCTTGAGGGTAGTTCTGAAGGAAAAAGGTGGTCAGATGATTATCAGCAGTGCTATTATGTGTTTGCCTCATAAATTGATATGTGCTCCGTGTTCAAATGTAGTCTGGGGTAGTTATAACCAGTTGCTACACATTTCTTTTACGAATTCTCGGCAGGTCCACAGGTTTGCCAAAAGCACATTCACGCAGAAGCGCGCGTGCGTAAAAGCCTAGAGAGAGACTGAGAGAGCCGTTAACAAGCTGACAGCGTCAGTCACGAGCTGGGCGCGCTGCTGGGGGACTCCGGTCCTGCCAACAAGAGTCTGCTTCTTGAATGTTCAGTTGCGCACGAGGTGTGTCCTGTGTGCCCACATGAAACTCACTACTGCGTCCATCAGGTGCATATACAGAAGGCAAGGGACCGACGGAAACGTGTTACTAATACTAACGAGAGAACGGGATACAGCAGCACGCGATGCTGCACGGACTGTGGTGGTTATTAAAATGACTCTGTAAAAGGAACAAGCTAAGAACAAACAGTCGAGGACCAAAAGAACTTGGGACTGCGGGAGAGAATAACATCGCATGGGGCCATGAGCGGTGTAGATCCTGCTGCGAACAAACTGTTGAGTTTCAACCAACGGTAAAGCTTTCACCTTTCATCTCTATGATGGTAGTGCTTAAATGTAGAAACACAGAAGAAGATGATTCGTTCAGATGAGGTTCAGAGTCTTTCAAAATTGTACATGCAACAAGCAGCACCTCCCTGAAGTCATCAATCAAATCAACAGATTAGATGCGGCTATTGAAAATGCGCTATTTAGGAATGTGCGCCTCAAATAACATGCTGTGTTTTTTAAGTATGCTGATTTCTTCTTACATAATTAAATGTTGAATTGTTTCCTTGTTTATATAAAATCATACAGTTTTATTGCCAGAGGAATACGCATAAGGGCATTCTAACTTGACTGGAAACACGCTTCAAGTGATATTTAATATGATCTGTGATCTGTTGGTCATCCAGACTTTACAACCTGATGATATGTTAATGTTCGAGGGAGCTGCTCCTTTAAGAAGCTTCTGCTCTCTTGTTTCAGTCTCCAGCACCTCGCCGCAGTGGTGTTTGCACAGCGCAACACTTTGCGACTTTGCGTCTCAAGTGTTTGGTTTAAATTCTGATGCGAAAGAGGAACCTCCCGGCTCTGTTTTACATATAGACCATAGGATACACTCGTGACTTGAAACATTGTTTTAGTCTGTGTCATTGTGTGATACAAGTACGGAAAATCAATCAATTATTCATGCGGACGCCTGTGGAGAGTAGACGTTCGTGCGCAACAAAGCAGCGGCTGCTGTCTGCCTTAAATGGCGATTTTCTTCCATTAAAAAGACAATTTATATTTTAAGGACCAGCTATTGGTTCAAATGATGATAAGTGATGTATATGTATAACCTTTAGAGGAGCTCACTATACTAAGAAACGTAATGCATTGGCCAACATTGCCTCAGTGGCAAACACTCCAACTTTTGAGCAACTAAATCGTTTTCTTGTACAATTTTGGAGATTGACACTGTTGATTAGCTTGCATGGTGAAATAACTCTGGCAGGGGTACAAAAACAATACAAGTCTAAGTCTAACAATATCTCTACACTCTGATATGAATTGGGATTTGCACGAGTAGGATGGGTTCTCAGCAGGGTGCTCTTTGTCTGAGTTCAGGAAATATTGATGGAATGAAACTTCCTGTCTGAAGATCCACCGCTGGTAAAGAGGATTTTCCTTAAAGAGAAATTTCCTTGTGAAAACCAGAATCGATAGAGCAGTGCAAAACTCTTTTTCGTTGGCACCAGTTGTTCAGTCCATTATGTGATGTCCCATTGGTGCCCATGGTTTTTGATCAAGGGGTATTGTCGCATGAAATTTTGCACCAAAAATTTGGCTGTGTATTGGTCTTTTGTCATTTGTTGCCTCACTACTAAAAATGTGGATGAAGTGTCACCTCCTCCTGCCATTTGAGGTCAAAATGAGTAGAATATGGCCTGGTGAGCACGAGTCTGCACATGCTCAGTCAGAAGTGATTGGGCACGGAGCTTCAATATCAGGCTTGAAAGAACGCTTACTCCATTTAGTCCCATGTTTTTTCAGCTGAAACCAAAAATAGTAAAGACTGGGCTTTGCCCATTGTATAGAACTATCAACTATACTATAACTGTAAAACAATGCATAACATAATAGGAATTCACTTTTCATTTATTTGCTAAATTGTTGTTAACATATATGGGGAAAGCGTGGCTTTTTTCTACTTTCCAGCTATGCTCCAGAGGGAGATAAAAGCACCTTCAGTTTCATTAAGCAGGCTTTGTTGATTACACTTTTTCTTGATATGTCAAGTTGTGTGATATATATTAGTGTTTGGTTTATTAGTACATAAAAACATCCCAGGTCGCACACTGATTCATCATTATTCATCATTACTCGCTGTATTTATCTAATTGTGACACCTTTAGGGCTGGCCAGTTAAAGTGATATCAATCTTAGTTAAGTGGACCCTTACATCCTAAAATTCACCCTAGAAAATGCATTTGAAGAATTTTTGTCATTTGATTTACAAATGAGCCGAGACTTACTTAAGATGGATACTTCCTAGAAAGGTTGTAGATAAACTGTGCAAGACTGCGGCCCTCCAGCACCGGCTGTAGGAATGCCTGTTGTACATAGTGAAGAAGCAGAGGTATACTCTTTGTGATTGTGCTCTTGTGATTGGCCAATTCCCTTTTCAAATACCATCAGTCTCATATGAGATTTTACAATACACTTGTGATTTTACAAATCCAAGCTACCTGTGTGGGTCCAAAAGCCATTACCTAGCAAGCTTTTTTAACATAACAAAACAGCATGAAGTGTACAGTATAACATTTAACTGGTACAGCATGACAGAACATGTGTCATCACAATTATCTGACACATACCGTTGGTCCCTTTGAACTCTTCTTGACCTGCATTTTATAGCCACTAATGAACAATCTGGCAAAAATGTACCACTTTTGACTAAAAATTATTCTAGATATTAAACAGATTCTCACTTTCTCTTGGAATAAACTATATGTTCATGTTTGTGTTTACTCTGTAATAACATTGTCTTTAAACCAAAAGCAAACTATTTTGATGTAGTCCTTTTGTTTACAACTTTATTGGGATAGGACAAAAATGTATAATTATTTCACAAAATGTGAATGTGTGGTGTCTTAAAGATTAATATAAAGAAGTTTAAATGAAGTAGTGAGTGTTACATTTTTTTTAATTTAAGCCATGGCCATTTCCTCTCCTCCCCCCAAGAGCCAGCACACGAAGAGTTTGGTTCCAAAACGCGATAAACGTGGTTCAAAGCAGTGAGTCCAATATCTCTGTGTGGGTTCTGACAACAATCTATTCTGGGACCGATATATTCTGTGAAATATATATATATATATATATATATATATATATATTAATGCCTCATATTTTTAGGATTTGGTAAAAAAAAAAACTTATACACTTTTTTGTACAAAAAAAAAAATTAAAAATAAATATTTAAATATTAAAATCAGTATTTCTAAATGTTTTTTATATGTGCTTTATAAATGTTTGGAACAGAAAAAAAATACTTTTTACAAACCACCTTTGTGCTTAAGAAAACACATCTTTACTCAGATTCATCAAACTGGAGTCATGGGGTTTTGGAAAAACAAAAAACCTCTTCTTATAGTGTTTACATTTAATTGACTTTTTGGTAAAAAGCTCCACACTTCAGCAATCAAGCTGACTGGAGCACTGAACAAACCTGTAATTAAATGACAATGATTATAATAAAAAAGATGTTTTAAAATGTATCTAGGACCTACTTAGTGCTACTCCTTCCTGTCTCAACAGACAGTTCCAATGTTAGTTCCAATGAGCGCTCTAACATTTGGAAACTTGAGGCTGAGCTGGTCTTGTGATCACAATGGCTATGGATGAACACATCATTTATATTACAAATATACTCAGGTGCTAGACCATATACCACTTTAAAACAAATGCTCAGAAGCGATTACATTCTGCATTCACCAGGAGTTAATAGTGGTTGTACAGAATTGGTGTTATATTGCAATTTTGCCTGGTTGAGGTCAGGATTTGGGAGGCAGTGTAGTGAGTAGTGACAAAGGAAAAGAGCTATGGTTTCTGAAAGCTACATTAATACTAATAAAATGAATATACACAAAAATGAACAAAACTCATTAGAATCATTAAATAGTTTCATGGATTTTTGCCTATTTTAATATATTTGCCATCTGCACAAAATGCTAACAAAGTATACGAGTCCATCCTATAACCCATCAGTCTATTTACACGAGTGAAGCATGTTTTTCTTTGCAGCATTCTCCACTAATGGAAACATAATGATAGCCTTTGAAACGTGTTTGCTCATATACACAATTCACTTTAAGAGAAATTGCTATAATAAATGCAACTCTTCTTGCGCTGCAGAGGTATATATCTTGCTTAAACCTCACAATAATGAGAGGCTCTCTTCCATTAAGGTTGTGATAAAAATTTATTAAGTAAAATATGAAATTATTTATGAACACAAAGCTGCACCAAAGGTTTTGTGTTTGTGTATGTATAATATTATAATTAATATACAAAGCATTCTGATCAGCATTACCTCAACCTGAAAGAGAAACCCTGGCTCAACTGGTTTTAACTCCTGGGAGGAGCTTTACACTCCTCCAGTCAATAGCCATGATACTATCCAAAGATCTGAATTAAATGTATGCGCAAAACTGCAATATCGCACAAATATTTCCAAATAAATCAGCATTTTCCTCCAATTAGTCATTTCCTGATAAACTGACACCAAATATAAAAAGAAAAATTAAAGTTGCTGCTTCAGGAGAAGGCCTACTTACTTGCGCCTTGGATCTCAAATTCCAAATTGAGATTTAAAAAGAATCCTTGTCCACTGTATCATCGAACTTGTGTCTAATAAATGAATTTTATATACATCATACTTTGTTGTAAATTCAATCAAAAAGCATTTTAACTGGTAGCATCGTTAACTATTTTGCAAGAAAATGTGTTTAATGTGTGTTACACCTTTTTTTTGTCCATTAATTTAACAATTATTCATTTTCTACTGGTAAATCTAAAGGGTCCATGTATAATACTTACTGTATATTTTTTTTATTTAAAATGTGTAATAAAATTGACTATTTAATTGTAAATAGGACTAGACAGATTTTTTGAACAGTTCTCTGATCTGTTTTGCAGCTCGGCATCAGAGGATCTTGGGTGCAGGAGAGGAGAGTTCAGCCGAAAACATTATGGATCAGTTGAACTGGTGAGGAGCATGCATTCAGCTTCTCATCAATCATTTGCAAAATCCATTTTTCTACATAAGCAGTAGCATCTGGTGGAGATGTGCAGACTGATTTTTGCTTGTGTCAGCTTTCAATTAAATAAAAATGTAATTGCCCTAGAGGGGAATCTCTTTGGGAAAAATGAATTGAGAAAGAGTCACTGCATTGACTGACCACTGACTGGTCAAACATGGATCATGGATGAAGTGGGTGAGGGCTGTTCTAATATAGTTGTTGCATGGAGGAGGTAGCTCAGTAATGCA
Source organism: Danionella cerebrum (assembly GCA_007224835.1). NCBI lineage: Eukaryota > Metazoa > Chordata > Actinopteri > Cypriniformes > Danionidae > Danionella > Danionella cerebrum. Next base: position 478,052 of record SRMA01027115.1, on the reverse strand, counting down.
CTAGATGTTGTTTCCTATGTGGAATGATTTAGAGGTTTGTGGTAAAATGCAACAGAGGGACCTTGGGTCTCAAAACAGCATGCATTATCATACGTGGCATACAAGAGAATATAAATGTGTGTATGTGGACAGAAAGAGGGATTTGTCGTCTGCATGTTCATAGCCCGCTGGTGGAACGTTAGGAAAAACTCTGAGTGTTATTCCTTTTTATTTAGAGTTTTAATAGTTAAATGTTTGATTATCTGAAAGACTTGCTGATCTGATTAGTCAGTTTTAAAAATTATCCTTGTTTTTGTTGTAGAAATTAGAGAAGTCGAAGACATTTAAATGAATTTGCTCAAATCAACATTTCTTGAGCGTGCTTTTTATGCATCTACATTGAGAATACTTAACCGACATCATCAGAATTCTGTCAGCGGGGATTTTGTAGAATGCTGATCTGAGTGTGAATATGTTTCTTGTCTTTTTACCACAGTTTTTCCATTCATTAGTTTGTTATTGTGGTTTTTTTTTTGCTAAAACAAATGGACGTGTATGTGTCTGCCAATGGAAGAGACCCATCTCAATTACGCAGCAAAATATTCCAGTACAAAGACACCAGTAGTGTTGATTTAACACTGTGATGTTTGATGTGCTGCAATTAAAGCAACCTGGCTTTAAGCTACAATTTCATTGATTAGGGGAATATTTGAAAAGCTTCTTTTACAGCCAATAATTAAGTTAAAAAACAAATATGTACATGACATTAGAAAGTAATTTCTAATTTCATTAATGCAGTATATAGGTTTCAGTCAGTTCATTTACTGTGCGTGCATTAGCTCCATGGATCCTCTGATTCCTAGGTTTTTTTTATGACCTCTAAGTGCTAAGGGTGTATTTAAGTGCAGAAAAAATGTAATGTATGCTTCTATGTGGGGTTTCTGAGATAAAAGCTTTTCAAGCACTCCATCCTCTCATTACTGTCTAATGTAAACATGTCTGAAGCCAAAATATACCAATCAGCCAATTTCAAAAATAAACTCTAGCTTCTGTTTCTGCATTGGCCTATGCATCGGTGTGTACTTAGAATGTGTATTTATCTCATTGTCAAAGCTAGTAAAACATAATTTAATTTAATAATTACATTGATTGCACGTTTTTAACTGGTTTTTCCTTCCCTGGGACAGTAACCTGCATAATTGCCTTTGCTAGAGGCATGGTTGCTTAATTTGGTCAATATGAGACATTTTTATGTATTTATTTTGCTCGATATTTTCTACAATGCAATTTAGGGATGCAATGGACATAGACTTTTTTATCAGTTCTTCCATTCCCATTATAGAAATCAAATCCAACATAGTATCTAGTGCCACGTTAACCCAACTGACCTATTCATTATAGCATCAGCTAACATTTAAACTGCTTTGGCACTTCAAGAGAAAAACAGCTCTGCCTGTTAATGGAATGTATTTGTGGAAAGATTAACATTATTAAAGTCTGATTAGTTGACTTGAATCAGTTTCCAATTTTGAACTGTGACTGACACGCACATTTTTCCAGTATGTGACTTAAAACAAAAAAAAATAAATCAAGAATTCTCCTGTTATTGGAGTGAAAGGGGGCGGAGCTTAGCTATAAGTGCTAAGCCACAGGAAAGCTGCAAAACGATTGATAGAAAGCTGATGTAAATAGATGCAAATTTAATTGGAAAAGGTAAAGTTTTTCAATTTCCAATAATTGAATTGGTGCAGTGATAGATGTAATGGTGGAAACTTCAAGTAATTCTCCATGAGCTTGATGCTCCATGACATTACATAAAATTCCCTTTCTGCATGTGACCTATGGCTCTTGTTTTAATTATTTTAAAAAGAATATAAATAATTGTAACGCCTTCAACACACATATGCAGGTTGGAGCAGGTGTAAAATTAACATTTTGGACTCGTTGGAACATTTGCCTGCAGCTCCTTTTAACGAAACATTGAGTGGTGTCTCACACTCACTCCATACAACGCTGTGTGTGGGTCACTTTCACGAACTCCAGAAACAGATTGGGACTCAAACAGGCACCACTACATGCCTTTAGGTTATTAACAATGCAAAAATAGCATGTATGCTTCCTATCACGGGCAAATGTTATAAAGATACCTACAATTAAGATGTAAAGGACACTTTGGATATCCCTTCTACAGCCTGTGGCTCTTTAAATGCCTACCACTCTCCAAAATGTCACATGAATAAGCCCCTCTAGCATGAATCTAAAGTTGCCCTTTAGTGTCATAAAGAATCAAATCTGGGAAATTCATTATTCCTTTTGATATGTATATATATATATTTTACATTTTTTTATTTTTTTATATATTATATAAAATATCTAGCAGGAGCATAAAACCTGAGATCAACCTTATTCTAAATTTGATTTTAATCAGGCCCAGTTGTTTGATTTTGTGATAATTTTAAGCCTTTGTCTGATGATGGCTTCCTTGCATTAACTCTGTTTTCTGTTCCAAAATTCATGTGCATGCAGTTCTATTTAGATTAGGGAAATATTTCCTTTTGTTGTTCTCTCTGATCCTGATGGTTTTCTTTCTTTGGTTTCTTCCTTCTTCGTATTCTCTCCTCGACTCATTTATCTCCCTCTCTATGTATTGTGTGAAGAGGAGAACACAGTGCAGTCCACAAAAAATCAGTAGTACACCCCAAATCACAATCACATTTTTGATTATTTTGTGCTCTTTCTCCTTGCCATCTCTCACAATAGAGCTCATCATATTTTTCATCTGTGTGTGTGTGTGTGTGTGTGTATTACAAACTTTTGTTTGTAATATGGCTGATTGTCATGTCATTAGCCGGCTATCTCAACCTTGTGGTATTTCTCAAATCACTTTACCAGCTCTAGAGAATGTCAGTGGCAAAAAAAAAGAAAAAAGATTCCTGAGATGTGCAGGGCTGAAGAAGATGCTGTGCATCGAAGACATACGATGTGGGAAAAAGTTCCTAGGGTTGGTTCTAGTATCTCAGATCATGTGTTTAGGGGGTCTTTGTATGAAACGCTGTCATGTATATGCACTACTTCTACACCCCTTAATGATGTACGGTACTTAAAATGTTTTTTACTACTTCAAAATCTTAATACTTGAAAAGAAGTGTAATCTGACTAATATCTCTGTTATTGTTTAATTTGCTCATCACCATTGCTTTTAACATACTTTATAACATTTTGAGAAGTTTGTGGTCTGAAGGGAGGTGCTCAAATTGATGTGGAAACAAAATGTGTGCATTGTTATGTTTAATCCAGTTACTTTTGGCTGTATGTACAAAATATTATTATTTGTTATTATATTAAAATATTATTATTTTTACAATGTTGCTTACAAACGTTTTGATGAGATTGTACTTTAAGGAATGAATGCATAAAGCTATTACTTATAGGGGTGTAACAATATATTGTGGCAAAATATATCACAATACGTATCTTGAAACTACCAAGAAATATCATCTAGGAGCTGAAGTGTATTTTATTTCTTGAGTGTATTGTGATTCTAGTCACTTCTGAAACTCCTGTAACTTGTCTTCTTGTTTTATGTAATATTTACTAGGAGACAATTATTCTTTACCCACATTTTAAATGAGAAAAATTGTAAAACTAGCTGTAGAGTAAAAAAGATGACATAAAGATTATTTAAAATCATAAATCACCTTTATCTCTGCAACTCGTAGGCCTAAAGCTGAACAATTTTTACAGATCTTACTGTTCACAGTGAATATCCAGAAACACTTTATCAGTTTCAACTGGTCAATCGCAGTTTGTTTGCAGTTTCTCACAGATGAACCAAATGGAAGAGACAGACCAAGGCAGATCAACAGGTGGAGAAGAAGGGTGGGGGAAATGTGAGGAGAAAAACAAGATGACTGAAGAAAAAAGGAAAGGGGAGAGGTTCTATGTTTTGTTGCCTAGCAACCAACAATGTTCCATCTGGGGGGGATGTTGCAATTTTACTGCAAAGGGCATTACATCGTGTCAGGTGCAAGTGGCTATACCTCACACAGACACATATATCTGTGTAGATAGACTTCTACTGAGCCAACTTCCGCTCACAGATCTTTGTGCAATAATGCACACAAACAATGTTGCACCCCGTCAGATCAGACACTCATCAGTAATTAGTCTGTTATTGTGTCTGCAGCTGCAACTGCATCCACTGCATTGAACAGTTGTCATTCAGACACAGCTATCTGCGTGTGTGTGTGTGTGTGTGTGCGTGTAAGTTTGTGTCACAGCAAAGCAAGAAGATGCTTTCTATTCTCTGCATCATGTGTCTTTCTAAGAGCCTCTCTGAAGCTGTCGCAAACCTGCCATTTGTAGAATTAATTGAGCGTCTCTAGAAAGAGATGAAAGAGAAGGAGGTACAGTCCAAGGGTCCAAGCCTACAATTAAAATTGGCTTTACGCAACCTATTTAATATCTAAAAGTGTTGCTTGGATTTTAAAGTGATCAGAACTACATGAGAAGGGAAACACAGTTATCACCAATAACCACAATAAAGAATTAAAATCCTACAACGCAAGGTAGAGAAAGATAGAAATGGTAAGAAACAGGTTAATAATTTTGAAAAGAAACTAAATAAATATTAAATTTGGATCAAACAGAAAAGCATTTGGCCTTATACCACTTCTAAATGAGCATTAACATGATGATTGTAGCCTTCAGCAATGCCTTACATTTCCAACCTTTTGCCTGTAAGTTGTTTTTCTGTAGAGTATTTCTGTCATTCTCCTTCAAGGGACTTTCAAGGTCTTACAGAAGAAGCTGAAACTAAGTTGCACAGTGTCAACCCTAGAACCTGAATATATGAACTGGGCCAAAATTCCTGCTGCCCTGTGTTCAAAAGAAAGTTGAACTGAAGTTGTTAGATTTGTCTATTATCAAATATTAACTAAACTGCAAAAGTTTGCTTGCAAACTTTGATTTGGACTTTTTTGTATGTAAACTATTTAAAAAAAATGTGTCCTTTGTGGCTATGAGTGCTATACACTGTATCCATTAATCTAAGATTTTCCTGAGCTGAGCTTTTAATCAGTTGCTAGGTTAAACAATCTGGTTGCTATGGCGAAATCAATCATGTGATCAAAAGGTCTCCTTTTCACTATGAGTGAAATATACCAAATCCCTTGCCCCTAGCATGTTCTGAAGCTGAGATATAGATCTGCTAATTTGGTCGCTAGGCTAAATCTGAGTAAAACAAACAAATCCTATATTTCTATCATTTACTAAATTTCAAACATTTTGGTTGCAGTGATGTCATAAAAAATGTAAGTTGTTACTATGATTAACATAAACAAACCCGCATTTCCTTATGATGTTTTTTCCCTTACGTTGCCTTTTCCCAATTATTTATTTTCAAAGCCATTATAATGATAAATGTGCAACCCATCTGTAGCGTAGGGTTCCAAAACTTTTGCACAGTGGTGTGGCATGTTCTTGCACAGACTGATAACCTCAGTCTGTCAGTTTGAAGTGTCTATGATGAGTTACAGTTTGACCCCTTGATAAGTCAAATATCCCAGCATTCTCAGCGATTTTCCAGTTTCTGCATTATGTGTAACGCTTATTTGCTCAACTGCCTATGTGCAGTTTTTGCTTCCTCACATTAAATTACACAATCGTCTCTGAACTAAACCATTGCTGTTTAAGTGGCGTTACATTTTCTACAGATAATATAAACTCTAGTGCACCCTGGGTTCAGATAGAGACAGCACTCCCTCGGATTACACAATCTCATAGCACTTCATCCTCCATCTAATTAAATCAATCCGTCTATTTGTCTTTGTGTGCACAATTTATAGCATTCCATAAAAGACGGAAGGGAATTGCAGGATGCACATAAATCCTAAAAACACACAGAATAAAGAGTTAAAGCATTTATATCAAATAATGGTATTTGTGTGTCAAGACATAAGTAAAATGTGATGGCTTTTCCTGCTGTCCAGTGTTTTTGATGCACAGCAGTGACGTGAATCTGTTTCTCCTCAGCTCATCTCCAGTGATGCAGACGGAGCCATCCAAAGAGCCGGGAGATTCCGGGTGGAAAATGGATCAATCGATGAAGTATGTAGATTCTGCAAAAAATATTAGATCTGTACCAAAACAATAATGAGAAGAGAATCCGTAATAGAGTCAGTTTTTTGGGCAAACGAACGATGGTTGCCGTTTCAAGAACTGAAGGGGTTTTATGGTTGATGTAATGATGTGCATATGGTTGATAGTGGAAAGAAAGTGAAGGAAGGATCACACAAAGGTATGGACAGAGAGAGAGAGAGAGATATTTATCTGATGTTGAGTAATAAATCCGAACTGCCAGCTCTTCTGTTTGGTGAGCTTGTCTGTGGGTGTTTCAATGAAACACACATGCATCAGCAAAAACAACAATCGAAGCCAAGTGATTCAATCAATGGCCAATGTTCTAGCCCTCATTTCCTCTCCCCTCTCTCCCTCATCTACTTGTGCTTTTCATTTCAAGCCCCACACTGTAGCTATGACAACCTGCAAAGCTTTATCCCTGCAGAGCAGACCTCTGATTGGGGGTTAATGATATAGGGTGCACTGTCACCATAGTGATTTGTATCCTGGGCCCTCTGAGTACTCATAGTGTTGGTCTGGAGTTGTTTAGAGTTTGCCGGTTTGAGAATACCATTTCGATGTTGTGCTGGAGCATGACTGGATTGATTATTGGGGGAGAATTTGTGAGCCAGACACGATTGTGTGCAGAGGCACGTGTCGCTTTTGTTTGTTTGTTTTTGTAAGTCAAGAAAGATTGAGATTGCGTGTTCAACAAGTGATTTCATGTCCCACTCACAGGGCAATTGTTTTGCAGTTGGAATTATAATTTTATTGATCATGTGCATCCAAATTAGTTCAAAGATTCGATCCATTATCCATTCCACATTGCTGTTGGAAATTAGGTTGATATGTCTGCCAGATCTTTCAAATGCTACACTTGTTGTTCATAAGTGTTTTTCTCATGTAAAATAACAGTTACATTGAAATGACAGTAATTTACTCCTCACAGTCAAATTTATTATAGTCACTTTTCTTAAAAGGGTCATATATTTTGCCTTTTTTTTGTTGTTGTAATATAATTCTCCAGTGTCTAACAAATGTGTCTTAGGTTTCAACTCAAATTACCTCATGGATCATTTATCCTTCCTTGCTGCAAATGTCTCATGTTCCTTTTAATCCTATCTGCTTCTTTTCGAGAGGGTGGTCCTTTAAAAACATAGTGCTTGATAAAAAAAAGGAGCAAATTAATGTATACTTTTTTTTAAAATGATCTTATCACTTCATGCAAACCTACTGTGATACATTAAGTTTTTTTTTAATTTCTAAGTTTTGGAAGAGAAAAAAAAAGAACTACGAAGCATACACAACGATGTGAAAAACGGTGTTGTTTTTTTTGTTTTGTTTTTGTTTTTTCTTAAAAAAAAAAGCCACATTTTAACTAGGTCAAATATGAAGTTATATTTGAAAAAGTTGCACAAATTCAGATGCATTTGGCCAGAAGGACTTTGAATCTTGTTTGTCGAGCTTTTAAATCCCAACTCAACCTTTCATTCTAGGATGAAATCGGATTGGGTGTTCAAAAAGTCATCAGGCTAACCAACACAGAGATGACACATAGCTGATCAGGATTTACTGAAATGATTTGTAAAAATATGAATTCCTTTTACTTTTTACTGTTCCTGGATGTCCATTTTATAGGTATAGCCAATTTTAAAACAAATGATTTGTTGATTTAAAAAGAATATACAGTATTTTACAAAATTATTAAATACTTCATTCAAGTGGGGGGCATCTCACTTAGCTACCAGGGACACCTCTCTCTAATTGGACAGTGGTTTAAATTTGGATGACCATATGCAGTGCTCCTTTAAAATGAAAGCATTTGTAAACAAGAAAGTTTATTATGCATATGTTAATTAAAAAGAAAAATAATAAAGTTTTGAAATCTTTTGAGAGTACCTTTGTAAGCACTTGCCATGATTACTACAATAATTTACAACTTCACTTTGCCTTTGTTTGACTGATGGCATTAGCAAGAGTGAATGCAGAACTGCGTGCATTGTGCATCACCACCGACTGGACTTCATCTCATGAATATTCTCAAAGTTTTGGTGTCAAAAACTAATCAAAGACTTATTTATGAGAATGATTTAATCATGTCACCCATTATGCTTCAAATCAAAGCAAATAACCCTGAACTCATTGATGAATAAAAGAAATAAATTCAGTTCATCAGATAAAAGTACATTTTGCCAACCCAGGAACTGCCAAGTGAATGGTACAAACTATATGACAGACTACTAATGAACCTTTTCCATATAACAAAAACATATTTCTAATATGAAAGTGTGAATGTGATAAACTGGAGCTCTGTCCCTGGTGCATAGCCTAGACCACAACCCTAGCAATAAGTGGGTAAAGAAAGTGGTTGGATTAAAGATATATATATATATATATTTTTTTTTTTAAATTTGGAACTAAACTTAGCTTGATGTGGCTTTCCTGCAGGTCTCTGACTACACACCAGGAACATGGAGGAGAACTGATGTCCATCTGGAGAACCCAGAGTACCACACCAGATGGTACTTCAAGTACTTCCTGGGAAAAGGTGCGATTCCACTGCCAACAACAGAGCATATACATGCACCCACGCTGAGAGAGAGAGAGAGAGAGAGAGAGAGAGAGAGACATGGGACAAAGACCACATAAAGGATAATGAAGAGCACAAACATAGAACTGTATGTTTTAAAACTTGACTTTGTGTAAAATGTATGATTTCTGTAGAGCCGGTTTATTGAAAGTGGTGTTACATATTTTATTTTTACACAGGACAAATATCTTACATTAATACATACTCTAGACAGACAAACAAAGGACCTTTTATTTAAAATTTTCCTTGTTCATCTGGCATCCTCACAGTCAAACAGGAAATCCATTTGTTACATACATTTTTTAAAAATGTATTCTGTGTTTTGTCTCTTTAATTAGTTAAATGGTTCCAAAAACCTTTCATCCAATGAAGAAGAGAGGGAGAGAGAGAGAGAGAGAGAGAGAGAGAGAGTATGCTAGAAAGGAAGGGTTGGGAACCAGAAACAGACCTGCTCTGGTCCTCTAATTCAATTCTGTCTTCTGTCTGTAAACCTGGACTGTCTCGGTGCTAAATATTCATATACTCAAACAGCAGGCTTCCTTGTGTCAATATTCCAGCGCTCCAGGAATAGATTGAAATAAACAGGCGTCTTCACTGTCTCGTCTCTGAGGGCAGTTCACATGCTCACAATGCTTTGGTATGACATTTAACTGTGACATTGAGTAGGCGACACAGCAAGAAGCCACAGTTTGCTTTGTGTCTGAACAGTCCAATTAAAAAAGCCGACACTTGAGTCGCTCATTTTCTTGATTCACTGTATAACTTGGTTCGTGCTGATACCACTTTTTCATGCTGCAGTTAATTGGTATAGCTTTAATTGCAATGTACAATTATAACATTAGAAATTCAGTTTTATGTGATAAATATTTTTAAAAGAAACCAAATTCTGTCTTTTTGTCTTATAAATGATTTTACATCATACTCATTTGAACTCTGCTGCATTCGTCAACTTACAATCACAATATTTTACACTGTATAACTTTTTAAAAATTTCATTTTAGTTATTCAAATATGTTTCATTTTAACAGCTAATGGAATTCCGTTGAATTTCAATTCATGTTCAGAATGAAAATAGAAGCAAACTTTTAAAGAAGCAACCTGAATTTTAACGGTGAGTTGTCCTGAAAATGAGTGCCCATGTTGGACGTGTTTCTATTTCGCTGCGATTTTCCAGCATTCCATGTGGGACTGTTTATATTCAAGTATGCATGCATCCCTCACTCAGCTTACACATGTTGCATTTAATGTCATGTATAATCCTGGATGTTATTTCTGGGTGTTTTGTATGGTTTCCCAGTTCATAACCCATTTAACCCAGCCATAGCTCCAAACAAGCCCAGACTTTACTTTGTGTGATCAGGCATATGTCATAAAGCCCGAAGCTAAACCATGTAAGACACTCCAGGAACATGGTGTTGCCTTTTTTATTTTTCAGAAAAATGTAATATTTGGCTTTTTTTGTTCCCATCTCTTTGTAGTTCATCAGAATTATGTGGGCACAGATGCAGAGAAGAACCCGTTCTTTCTATCTGTGGTTCTCTCAGACCAGAACAACCAGAGGGTCCCACAGTATCGAGCCATTCTCTGGCGCAAAACGGTGAGTGACAGCATGTGTATGCATTACATTGTTTAGTGTTCAGGCAACAGATTTCTTCATAAATCTCTTTTTTAAAAAGTCTATAGTGTGGAAGGAGTAACTTAAAACTCTGAATGATACAACACGATAATAAATGTCACTTTCCTCGAAGGAACACTGTCTCGTTTTGCACCATGTGTCATAGCCTCCAGCGCTAGTAGCTGGCTGTCATGTCATATTTCATTTTAGATTCATGTTATTTATGAATTGTGTCCTCTTTTTCCAGGGTACTCTAAAAATCAGCCTACCATACAGTCCAACAAAAACACTATCAGTCAAATCTATATTAAGGTAAGTCTGCAGCTGCTCAAACCAGTGTAAATAGAAGCAGATGGAATAAGTACAAGAGGCAGATAAAGAAAGATTTTCTGCAACTTTATTGCATACTAATTTAAATCAACATCATTTCTCTAAAATCCATTTAAATAAATGATGTGTTTTGCCTCGTCTTGCTCTTTGATCCCCCAGTGCCATGAATGTGGATCGTTTTGAGAAGGGCCCGAGGGAGATCCTGACCCCAGAGATTCAGAAGGTGGCCGTCCACAGCTGTCAATCGACAGCAAATGTCCTCTGCTCAGCTCATTACTGCCTGTTACTGCTTAGCTTTGTTTTTCTGGTGACAATCACCTCAGGATTCAAATGCAGATGCTACCTGAGCTGCTGGCACTGCATGGACAGCTCTGCTTTTGTGGAAATGTCTCCGCTAATCAAAAGCATTCAGACATTTGAATGCATGAGCACACAGCTTGTGATGTTTGTGTAATCCGTGCTATTAGTGCTCCCAACCGCTGCTTTGACATTTTATTGCACTAAGAGATCATTGTTTCATCCTAAAGGGTTTTGTGTGGATTTGTGTGTGTTGGCAGGACTTACTGGTGCTGGAGGAGCAAGAGGTGTGTAGCATCAAATGTGTGTACGTGTTTGGGTTGTGTATGCAATGATCTGTTAATGATTTCTAAATGGTTGATTTTCTAATTCCTCCCTGAATGCGTCTTGTGTGTTTTAGGGCAGTGTAAACTTTAAATTTGGTATTCTTTATGCCAAAGATGGGCAGCTGACAGATGATGAAATGTTCAGCAATGGTGAGCAACAGAAACTAAAATCAATAAACTTATTTTTTGCTCTGCTCAAATATAACTGTAAGTAAAATACAAATAATATTTTAGAAATAGATTTGCCTACTATCTATATATTCTCTTTGATTTGTTTTATGTTTAATGCTTAGTCCGCAGCAGAGATTTTACTTTGTCTAGTTTTGAAATGAAAAAAAAAATGAACTTGCTAATTGCTATTTTTTTTAGCATGCATCATGACTCAAGCTAGTTTATGCTACCTGGTTTGAGTTGATCCACCATTTCAAAGCCCATTAGACCAGTTATCATGTTCCAAAACATAGTTTGAAATGGTCATGCTGGGTTTTTCCCTAGGATAGGCAAGAAATGATACACTGTTCATAGAATTCAAATGAGGAATTCTATATGAGTGCCCGAGTTGGTCAACTGGGCAACAAAGATCAACAATGATTGGCAGATCGGTCCTTGTAGTACATGACTAAGATAAAAATAAAACCAACAAACCCTCAAAATGAATTTTTGCCAATATAATTTTTAGGTTAATAACAACAGTTCACAGATTTAGCTTCACCCTGATTTAACTTCAATTTGTTGTGAAACCCTCCACATAGTCTTGTGTTTCAGGTTTGGGAATATAAAATCTAAATTGGAAGTCAATGATAGACATTTGTAGTCAACCACTCAATTAGATGGTCATTTTATTAATGTTTTATACGTAATATTTTCCAGAGACAGGAAGTGAGACCTTTGACAAGTTTCTGAATCTCCTCGGTGACACTATATGTCTGCAGGGCTGGGCAGGATATCGTGGAGGACTGGACACTAAGAGTAGGACAAATGCACATGCCTCTACAAGCCTTTGTGTAAATAGAGTTGTGATTATTCCAGTTCTTTGTCTGTTTAGATGACACTACAGGAATGAACTCTATCTACACGGTCTATCAGGGTCATGAGCTCATGTTCCATGTTTCCACCATGTTACCGTATTCTAAAGAGAACAAGCAACAGGTGAGTAGTAGGACAAGATGCTCTTTACATTGACATGAATCAACATTACATAGGGTAGCATTTATTCAACTCACAAAGTTTTACATTAACACTGGAGAAGTGTTTATTTTACTCAAATAGTGTTGCATCATCACTTGGGTACTGTTCATTCAATTCACATGGTGCTACATTAACACTGTGGAAGTGTTCATTCAACCTACGTAGTGTTACATTAACACTGGAGTAGTTGATTAAAGACCAAGGAGCTTTGACTTCAGGAGGTCCAGCCCACTATCATGGCCAGCGATCATCAGGCACGATGAGGTGGCGATTGTAGGCAACTACAAGAAAATACATTGGGCTGGACATGCTGTTTGGGGGGGGGGGGATTGGTGACATAAACAAAAGGTGTGTTAATAGGCAGGACAAACTGATCAGGTGGGCAGGACTGTGGTTGGCATGGACCTGGACTCCCTGGAGACAGTCAAAGAGAGGAAGTCATTAAAAAAAAGTTGCCTAAATAGTAACAGGCTGCTCCTCTCAAAGAGCAAAACTCATATTTTATTATATTGACACAAGCGTAGTGTTTATTCAACTCGCATAGTGTTATAGTAACACTATGGTACCGTTTATTCAACACACATAGTGTTACATTAACACTGGGGTAGTGTTAATTCAACCCACAGTGTTACATTAACACTGGGGTAGTGTTTATTCAACTCACATTGTTATGTTAACACTAGGGTCATGTTTTTTCAACTCACACAGTGCTATATTTAACACAGCAACAGGGTGTTATTATGGGTCCTGATCATTGAAACCAGTAGTGTTGATTTAACACTGCATTTTGTAATGTGAGAAGTCGGATGGAATCATGATTTATGTATTTAAGAAAATTCACCATTTCCAATTTTATAAAATTGAAGCTGCTGTGAGATTGCCGTTAAGGGCAACGGATTAGAGAGAAGGAAACTCACCCGGGTCTCAGGAGGCAGGGAAGGGAAGCAGGTTATATTTAACATCCAAACGCTCTGGACAACATAGTGGTCAGCCTGTCTCTTCCCCCCTCCCCTCACAGCTCTATATCTTGATTTCATCAGACGTCAATCACTTCACTCTCGCTCACTTCATATCCCTCTGTTTTCTTGATTATATCCCACTGAAATTCATCTCTCCTTCTCGCTCCTTCTATTCCTCTCCATCCGGTCTAATGTCTGATTGAGTACAAGTAGAGCCCTTGAGCAATGGAGTGCTTGTGGATGCATTCACAGTAGCGTGCATACAAGTGTGCTGGTCCAAGGTCTCGCCTCTACACAAACCACACAGAGCCTCTTCATCTCTCAGTGTTGATGAGCACCTTCACCTGTGCTCATCTGCACTGGGAAAGAGCAACAAACATCCTATGAGCCAAACGTTGTCAAAGGATCTTAGACATGAAACAGATTGACACCCTTTACTCATTGGAAAACAGTTGAAAATATTTGAAAATCCATTTTTTGTCAGTACTGATTGTCTTGGGGTTATATGCATTTTGCAAGTACACAGATAAACATTTATAAGTAAAGTAAAAGGCATAACACAAAGTTATTTTGTAAAGTATGTCAAGTTTTACACAAACTCTTCACTTCTATCCTTTTAAACACCTTAACAAACAGACAGAAATGACACGCAAAGAGTAAAAGACTGTGCTATAATCCTTGAAGCTTAGCCTTCCTGTAAAATAGCTAAGAGCAGGTAGGAGTCAGGTATAAAAACCTTATTAGGTTGATGCAGACTTATGCTTGTGTGTCAGTGGAAGGAGGTTCACGTTTGAGGTTGAAGGGTGGCAGAGAATCCTAATTGAGCGCTCAATAGGAATGAGTCTGTCAGTGCAATACGTTAATCCTCATTCCTGTCACAGCCCACAGACATGAGCATGATTTTCTGTGTGTAGTTTTTTGTGTATGCAAGAGGAAGAATAAGCGAGCTTTTGTAATGAAGCAGCAAGTGAAAAGTAACCTTAAATCTTCGGGGGTATGAGCTCTTCAGATAAAAACCTCTTTCTCGTTATAAACCTTGTTTATATTTCCTGGCTAACAGTCATGATGGGTCAGAGGTCAGATAGTAGAGCTTACACTAGAAACACACAAAGGTGATTAAAGTGGTTTTTGAAAAGTGCACCATGACTGTGTGATGAAGATTCTTTCTTTATTCTGCTTTGTGCAGGTAGAGAGAAAGAGGCACATTGGGAACGACATTGTTACCATTGTGTTTCAAGAGGGAGATGACACCTCTCCATCCTTCAAACCCTCAATGATTCGTTCTCATTTCACACGTATCCTTCAAACTGAGAGAGGGGGTGGTTGATGAAATGGTTCTGTGTATATTGGATACGATTTGTAGAAGAATGAAAATGATTATTTCCTTCACTCACAGACCAGATATTTTTGCCTTAGTTAGATATAACAGCCAAAACGATAGTTACAGGTATGTCCTTTGCATATAAACACAATATGTAACCTGATTTTGAAAGTATTTATATAGTACATGTTGCAAATGTTTATAATCCCATTGTAGCATTTGAAGGTTTGGGGTGAAAGTTTGCTCAAATATATACCTTTTTTTCAAATTACCATTAAAAGCTCTATCTTTTTCATGCGGGTGGTTGACAAAGAACACAAATCTGATTGTCTGTGTTGTCACATAGAGATAAAAAGTAGTATTTTTAACTAAATATATTTAAATGTTAATCCACTGACAAGATGTAGTATAATGCTACCAAATGTATTGTGTATTTTAAGATTTCTACATAGTTTTTTGATCCAAGCATAAAAAAAGTCAAAAGGCATGGCGAAAATAAGAAAGAAAGAGTGAAAAGAAAATAAGCATCATCAATGTTCTCATGCAATTTCTTACCATTGTAAAAGTGAAGACTACTTGAAGAGCTACTTTACATTATGATTCAGAAAAATAACCAAATTCCAATTCCTTTTCACAGAAACATTAAATATCAAAGAAGTCATGCAAAATATTTGAGGAAATGAGTTGAAAATACTGCATTTTCACATAAGAAAATATAAAATGACGATTTCATATGACAATTTATTTTTGTCATTCAAATTTTATTTCAGGCATGATATTTTAAGTAAAAAAAAAACGTTTTACATCAACCACCCATATACTGCAATATATGGTTGCAATGCTCAGCAGAACTATTTATATGTATGATACAATGAAGACTCAAGTTGGCAGAAATACATTCTTTATAACCATTTCTTTCAATTGAAGTAGATTAATGTAAGTGAAAAATGTGTGGAATCAAACAGATGGTACTGGAAACAAAACATCCCACTATACCACAGCCAAGTGGCTTTATGAATCAAACCCAACCCTTTGAATGGTAGTGCATTATAAAAGAATCCAAGCTACTCTATTGTGTTGCAGGTTAAAGATTTTCTCAGAAGAAAGTGTGCCACTGTTTGGTCCACCTCTCCCTTCCCCTCCACTCTTCACAGATCACCAGGAGTTCAGGGACCTTTTGTTAGTTAAATGTAGGTATCTTTATCCATCATTTATATGAAATTCTGACGCAATTTGAATCCTATTTGCTGAGTACTCAGTCGAATCTAGAGTAAAAAAACCCAAATTTTAAATTCAGTGTCATCTGTACTGCCAATTGTGCATCTGGGTTGTATCTCTCTGCTGGCATGATTTGTTTTCTAATTGAAGCAGATGTTTTTATTAAACAGAGCTGGTAATGTGTTGTGCTGATCCCCAGGGGTGATTCTGTTATAACAACACTGCTATTATCCCGTTGTCTTCTGTAGTAATAAATGGAGAAAAAGCCACTCTTGAGACACCGACTTTTGCTCAGAAACGGCAGCGTACACTGGACATGCTGATCAGATCCCTGTATCAAGACTTGACACCAGACATGCACAAGGTACAATGTTTTTTATGTTAAGCTTGTTTCCTAATTGTCTATTTTAATCTACTTAAGCAATAATAGATTCAAGGCCCATTCAAATAACTTGTTAATGTAAATTTATGGCATAACTTTTTTCTTCATTTTTTCATTTTAAAAACTTCTCCATGTCTTCTGCGATTGCTTTCTTCACACTTGGAATCAGGATCTCCCGTTTAGTCTATAGAAAGTAGCATCAGAGAACAATTACCAGACTAGAATGTCAACGGCACTCTCTGCTGCGAGTCAGAGGACAGAAAATAAAAAACTTTGACAGTTTTAATACAAATAAAATGGATATTGTGCCATCGGTCTGCGGTAAGACTCCAAGACAAGTTGGAGTCTAGGAAACAATGTGGTCGTGCGGCTGTGCAACGGCTCTTTTATTAAACTCCGTATTGGAGCGAGTACAGCAAGAACCTAACGGCGAAGCCGGCTCAACTCAACTGAACCAAAACAACAATATCCCCTTAACGTAAGTTTTGACCGAAATAGACCGTTTTAAAGTTAACATAATTAACAGAGAGAACATTGGTATGTCTTACCATCAATCGGATCTCTCTGCGTTTGCCCAGGAAACTGCAGCAGCGCGAGACGTGGTGCGTCAGCAATCATTGACGCTCGCAAGGAGTACACCTAATCTTCTAAATTAATTTTATTATTAATATAATTTATTATTTGTTTTTAATGTCCTCTGATGGATTTGAGTGCGGTTTAAAAGGTAAAAAAAAAAACTAAACATGAAATGAGGCAAAGAGCCACATGCTTATTTGGCCGAGGCTCTATTGGCGCATACCACATTGCCTGACTGACGCCTCACTGCCACCAAGTGCTATTAAGCACCATTCTGGTCCCACAGGTTCAGAACAGATTTTTTTTCGTGGCCCACCGAGAAGAGTTGCCATCTCTTCTCTTTCTGTCTTGATACTATCATCTCCATTCTAATTAAGCACAAATGCCCCCAAAACAACTTTTAAAAAATGTACTTCCATTGCTGCAAGTATGTAACTTGCAGACTGCATTTGTGAAAGAATGGGCCACTCTCTGGAGCGCAGTGCTTTTCAGTGTGGTGTTGTAAAAGGATGCTATTTGTAAAACAAGTTCAGTCGTGAAATGTAGGGACATTTACTACTTAATATTCCATAGTCAATGGTCAGTAGCAATATAAGTACAAGCTAATGGGAACCAAAGTCCTTAAGGGGTATTAACAGATTTTAAAGAATTCAGTAGGTCTCTGCTGGGCTCTCTTTTTTCAGCTATGTGAGGATCAGTCTCTCAAACACCTGTTTATCTCTGCTTCTCCTGCAGGTTCCATTCTCTCCTCAGAACATGCTGAATCGACGCTCATTCAGTGATGTCCTGCCAGAGTCCCCCAAATCTGCTCGCAAGAAGGAGGAGGCACGGCAAGCTGAGTTTGTACGAGTTGGACAGGTAAGCTGAATACATTTGAATACATTTGTTGACAGTCCATAAATTCTGGGAAAATCATTGACAATGTATTTGTAATGTATTCATAATGTATTCATTATTTTCAGGCTTTAAAGCTGAAAACTATAGTCCGAGGGGATGCACCGACCAGTTTAGTCACTACAGGCCTATGCAGGAAAGAGGTAGGGGACAGAACTAGAAGCTTTATTTTTCTCTTTCTCGCTTTTCTTTTAAATCTAACCTTTTGTTTGTTCTGATATTTCCAGCCATGGGAGTCTCAGTCATTCTGCAGCAGCTTTCCATACGACGTTGTGTGTGGAGACTCATGGGGGCAGTCATTACTGGTGGCCACAGACTCAGCAGGGCTAATGCTACTGGAGGGTAATGCCTTGGCCACAGTAAACTCTCTGTGCCTTCAAATCCAACACATGCTAAACTCCTACAACCAAAAACATAATCCTATGGAATCCAAATGGATTTAGTATTTTTAAAGAAACTCCACTTTGTATTTAGAGTGTGACTACAGCTACGAAGAGAGTTTGCAGATCTACTTAAGATTAGCAAAGTTGTACTTTGGGTGTAACTACAGGTAAAAAGAGTGTATAAACATCCGCTTTAGATTACAGCTCTCATTTGTTGTTCTAAGGGTTTAACTACAGTTTATCTACAGGTAAAAAGAAGGTTTGATACACAATTTAGATTATAGCCCTCATATGAATCAGAATGAGCTTTATTGCCAAGTAGGTTTGCACATACAAGGAATTTGTTTTGGTGACAGACTGAGGCAGCCATCTGCGGCGCAACTATATGTTGTACTAAGGTAACTACAGGTAAAATAAGTGTATAAAGAGCCACTTTAGGTTACAGCTCTCATTTTGTTGTACCAAGAGTGTAACTACAGGTAAGATGCAGGCTTGATATGCCACTTTAGATTATAGTCCTCATATGTTTTGCTAAGGATGTAACTAAAAATTGACTACAGGAAAAAAAGATGGTAAAAAGATACACTTTAGATTACAGGTTTCAAATGTAACTGGAGTGTAACTACAGATAAGATTTAAGAAAACTTTAACACAAATTGTTGTTCTTTTATTTTAGCCTCAGATCCACTGCTCTCCAATGCAGGTGTGTAAAAGTGCAACAATAAACTACAACAAAAACACTTACAAAAATGCTTGTGTTCCCTCTGTGTTGTTGCAAAGACCATTATTTATTGTGTCTGTGATCTATTCTTGCCCTGGATTCTGCTCTAGATTCACCAGCCCTGCCTCCTGTGCAGGTTTTTGACAAAACCTTGACCGTCAAACAAATGCACGTGCTTGAACCTCAGGACCTCCTCATTGTGAGAGCTGATAAGGGTAAGATATTTGTTGGTTTTTATATTTCTATGCAGATAGATTATTGCCTCACTCATCATATGGGTAGAATAAAGTGTTTCAACTGATTAGGCAAAAGAGCGAAAGAATAAATAATAACTATCTCTCTGTAATGAGCATCTTTATGCAGCTGCCAGCCCTGGGATTATTTGTGACTCACGTCGTCTAGACCTATACCTCATTATAAAGGAAAGCACAGAGAGCAAGCCTATATAACTTCTACCACCACCGTCTATATTGATCATTAGTTCCAAATGGTCACAGAAAATTGTCAGGCTTACAGCGAAGTACACATTCTGCTGAGAAAAATAATGAATCAGCTCCGTCACCATGGAACTTTCATTTACTATGACAGACATGTGAAAAGAAAACATGTTGCGTTAGGCGCGAGACGCCATTCTGTGAACTCTCATCTTCGTTGCCAGGCAATTATGATAGTAACAATGCTGAAAGCCATTGTTTGCAGAATTAACTGAACAGTTGCACTCTGTTGAATTTATTTCATCAGAAGCATGAATGCATATATTAGAGGCCTGAAATTCCAATGTTTGTTCTAATATCCAATATGTTGTCTAACTTCTATGTACTTCAGGGAAAGATGCTCGTCTGTATGTTTATAGACTGAGCACGCTCAAACAAGGCATAGAGGAGCGACAGCTCGTTCGAACCAAGTGTGACAGTCGAGAAAACAAGCTGGAGAAAACCAAAGGTCCCTCTTCACACATATTTTTTTCATATGCTTTTCAGATGCAATATTTGAATTTTTGATGCAGAATTTGTTTATGATGGCTTAATAAAAACCTGGCTCATTTTCCAATTTCCCAGCATTAATAAGTTGTATTTTATCCATTGCCCAGATATTATTATAGCAGTTGAAGCATAGCTTTGTAGTGATCAATGATTCTAATTATACCCAAGTCATTTGATTTAAAAGATCTAAGAATTACATCGAAAACCTCTATTTCCTCTATTAACCTTTATTCACATAGGGTAAATGTAAACATTGTTTCATTACATTGTTTTTATTTTATCCATATTAATATCACATCTTGTAAAAGGAGCATAATAGGGTCGTTTTAATGGAATTCAGGCAGTTCAATGTTCTTTTTTTCTTTAATCTGTTAAACCTGCTGACATATCATCCACAAACTGTTGTAATTAACGCCAAACACTAAAATCTGTACAACAAAGTGCCTTCCATGTACAAAATCTAAGGCAGTTAAACGTAACATATTTGTGTTACTTCCTCAGGCTGCCATCTTTACTCCATAAACACACACCATGGAGTGGAGCTAAGAATTGTTGCTGCGATAAGAAACAAGCTCCTTTTGATTACCAGGAAACTGTCACGGCTTGACAGCATCAGCTCCATCACTGGAGTCACAGCGACGACTGACTCACCTGTGGAGGAATTTCAGTACATACGGGTAGGGCACCAAAGATATTCAATAAGCGCTTTATAAATAAATAGATTTGTAAAATACTTTTTCAGACTTTATTTTTACACTAAAGTTCAGTCTGTTCTACCATTGTAGGAGATCTGTTTATGTGACTCCCCAGTGGTAATGGCCTTGGTGGATGGTCCGACTGGAGAGAATGATCACATGATCTGTGCAGCCTACAGACATCAGTTTGATCTGATAAACGAAAGCACAGGAGACGCCTATAGACTACACCATGTAGAGTCCAACCGGGTGAGATAACTCAACAGAAGAACACAGCACTCATTAGGAACTACTCAAAGGGGAAGCAGGCATCTACTGAATATTTGAAAAGCTGCAAATTGTTTAATAAACAGCTTTGTTCACTACATGCTACTGTTCATCCTGATCCTGGGTGGTCTTCTGGACCAGAAACAGTTGGAAAGCAATATATTTAATATTTGCATATTGATAATTATGAAAAAAATAATGGCAGCAGGACTTTTTGGATGACATTTCAGCTTCACATTGTAGATATGAGAAAATACCATCAGCAGACATTTGTATTTCTGAATAATTGAACGACTGTCTCTTTTATATCTCTATTGTGCATGACATTTGGCAGTTAGTGTTAAAGTTCCCAGGGAAATGTAGACTTGTATTGTTTCCATCTACAGTGCGACTTCAGGAAAGGGCGGGAATAATGTGGTTTAATGAAGGCATTCTTCATAATTGTAGTCATGTATATCAATGGTGCCTAACCTTTAAATGCTTTAAATTTCTTTTTATGGACTGGTTTTTAGGAAATTCCGCATTAGAAAGATGGTCGGGGCATAATAGGCTTGGTCTGTGAGAGTCATCTGTAGCAATAAATCCATATTTAAAGTCACAAATTTGTTCAAATCACTGATGTACATTATCAATTCAAGTGATTCCCAAAATAAAAATAAAAAAAAACCCTGGATTGATTTCTTCAAGTTCAACCATATTTAATGCTCGGCCTATTACTGACACAAATGCTTCTCTTTTCTCCAGGTAAACTATGTTACTGCCATAGATGTCTATGAAGATGGAGAGGCTGGACTTCTTCTCTGCTATAACAGTTAGTATCAGGGGAACTCTCAGTCACCTGACATCTCTGTGTTGCCAGATCTTCTAACGCTTGTGTGTTTCAACAGATATTTGTGTGTATAAGAAAGTCTGTCCGTTCAATGGAGCTACACCCATGATTCAACCCAACACTTCAGACTTCCATTTCAGCTGGAACCAAATGCCCAATGCCATTGGTCAGTGTTTATATCTGCAACTCTATATTTTTTAACATACGTATATCCATAATTATCATATTGCTTAGAATTTCTATTTCACCCCATTATGTCTTTTCTTGTCTCCCAGTGTGCGCCTTCCCATATATCCTTGCTTTCACCACCGATTCCATAGAGATACGGCTAGTAGTGAATGGCAATCTGGTATATACAGCTGTTGTTCCAGAACTGCAGTTGACTGCATCCAGAGTAAGTGTTCCATTATATAGACACGCAATATATTATCTCAAAACATTATAAACAAATATTTAAATTAGAATTTAGATCTGCAAAATGAAAAACATTTAAGAAATTGTTAAAAGTAAAAAAAAATGTTTTAAATGAATTTAAAATGTGTATGTGCATTTTGGAATATCACGTAAAAAGAAACCCAGGAGCAAATGCAGAGATGTCTTTAAATTTTGTAAAATGAGCATAAACAAATTATGCGCACAACTTAATAGGATAAACAGTTTATCCTAAAACAAAAAAATGCACCTAAACTTTGATGGAAACGCATTTACAGGATAAATCCCAATGCAACAACGTTTTTCTGTCGTTATTGGGGCGCGATGGGGCGACTAACCAACGAATCGATATCATTCCATGTCTTAAATGTTGTTTTGGTCATTCTACAATTCCTTAGCTAACGTCTATCGTCAGAGTGTCAGGGATAACACCTCCAGAACTGTTTCAACCGGCTGCGTTCCCAAAGAGCAGTCTCCCACCTCCAGAAATAGGATGACATGACTGCGCATATTGCGTTTCGTTTGCGCATTCTAACATTCTTCGGTTTCTTTGCTGGCAGTTTATCTGGAAGTGATGATTTTGTTCTCTTGGACTGTGGTGCTTTGTTTGTAAATGTTTTATGCAATATTCCAGTTTTGTGCATACTTTTAATTTGCATCTTTGGATGCAAAAATGGCTATTGACATCAAATTGTATTACTTTTGTTTCGGATTGATGCCTTTTATACTCATCGTGCTATTTGTTTAGTACAGTAAATAAAACAGGGGTTTTTGTCAACATTATTATTAAAATTCAATGTTGTTATTTAAATTTCTCACTGGTTTTCCACTTTTCTCTTCTTCTGTTTGTTTCTAGTCTGACATCTATTTCATCTCCTCAGCACCTATAAGCTCTGCCTCAAACTGTAGCTCCCGAGACACTAGTTCCCAGAGTTCCCCTCAGACCCCCACAGGCTATGAGATGCCTGTCTTCCCTTCACCTCTTGGAGATGGTATGGATCTGCTCTTGATACAACATCTAGAATGTTTCCTCTCCTAAACTAAATTGCAATGGTACTGTTCTTAAATAGGAGTATAATTATTTTCTGTGAAACACTACTGAAGCCCTTGTAACTGATCAGAAAAGTGGGAAAGTCTGCTGAAAACGGGAAGTTATAGAGTCAGTGCTCGGAAATACATGTGAAAAATATTTATCAGAATACTATAACCTAATTATATAATAAACAACATTGAGAGTAGAGTCATCTTGGTCTAGTCACTAGCAAGCATTAGTCCAATGGTAGATCTGTAATCTAATTCTGTGATCGAATAACAACGAAGGACTACATTTGAAACTTGTCCTGGGTTTCATAAGAATAAAAACCTTCAAGCTCGTGAAACCTTTTTTAATCTTGTGTTAGCAATGACATGCGCTCTAAAATCTTCAGATTACGTTGATTTATCTGCCTTTGATGAGAAAAAGATTCTGCTGTGTATATTGGCTTTATGTGAGCGAAATGCCATATAGCAGAACAATCAGGATAGGATTGGGGTGGTGTAGGGGTGGGTTTGTTGGTTCTGAAATGAAACATTCTCTCACAGAAATTGAAAAACTACTCTGCTTTTATAATTTTTTATTACCATATATGTTTTTTTTAATTATTATTATTAGTAAGTACTTTTTTCATATAGGAAGGTGAAGAGAGACAGGAAATGAGTTAGGAGAGAAAGAATGCGGAGGATGGGCACCATGAATCAGGAATCAAACCTGGGTCGGCCTGTGCAACGCTAAGGAGTTAGGCTTACACAGAAATCTCTTAATAGCCGTCAAGTGTCTGTTTTATTTGAATCTTTTATTCTGTTTGATTTGAAGCCTTTATAAAAACTGTTGCTTGTTGTGGCTTAGTGAGGCGGGGCGCGTGCCTCATTTGTCTTTGAATCTATGCGTGGGTTGGGTTGATCTATTGCTTTTTTCCATCCCTGGTCCAGATTGTATTCGGATCCCCTACGGCACCAAGCTTTCACTCTACATGTCTAAAGACTCTGAAGGTACTACAGGCACTTCTGCTGCCTACATTTCCCATGCTGCCTCTGTAATGCACGTTGCCACGGAGACTCAACTTTTCTATTATTGAATGACCTGATGCATGTATATATTGAGTGAAATTTACACATAGGATAATGTGTCCCTTCCTTATTGCAGTCCCAAGGAGGTATGACAATGAGAGAGAGAGAGAGAGAGAGAGAGAGAGAGAGAGAGAGAGAGAGAGAGAGAGAATGAGAGAGAGAGAGAGACGCTTTATGGATATGGGACACATTTGCTGCAGCATGGGTTACGGATCGCTGTGTCACCATGGATACTTTTGTCAGAGCCCCTCTTCAAACATACACACAGATTCTGAATGGTCCTCCAGAGCCAAGATTTTTCTCTCTAAACTCTACAGAGATGTGCGGGCCATGCCAGCAAGGGGCTGTGACAAAATCCACATGTTGGTGTTTCTAAACATCCAACACTTTGTCTGTGGCTGCCATTTTTGCACCATGGGAAATAACATACCACAATAAACCTTCATGAAGTTCCAGTAAAAACAAGGCAAAAGCATTAACAGTGACATTTTTTTCTTTCAGACTTGTATTTGTACAAAGTCCCATGTTGCAAAGATGTCTGGGGACTATTCTGTGTATTCCATACACACACATGGATTTAGAACCAAATAGATCAGTGTTTTGATTATGACTCTCCACATTCTTCTATAGCTTAAAGCATTGCACCCTCCCTCATCTGGAGATCTGACTCTGCCATATGAATGTCACATGTCTCAAACCATAACTCATCTTCTTTCATCTAACAATTATACACTTTTCAAGGAGTTTTCAGTTTTTCTTCTTTCTTCATATTTACTACTGTTCAAAAGTTTGGAATCACTTTATCACTGCACAGATGTTGTTGTTATGAAAGGAAACACAAGCCTGAATTATTCCTACAGCAAAACATTAAAGGTGATGACATTAGGATTACATATAAATGTCTTCTTCAAATTACGCTTTTATGAAGGAACAAAATATAAGTGATTCCAACCTTTGTACCATTAATATAAAGAAATCAAAGAGAAATAGTTAAATCAACTCTACAAGTGTTGACATAAACACTGCCCAGAGTTGAATTTGCTCACAAGTTAGTCTTAAACCCAATAATGTTATAACAACTCACATAGCATTACATTTAACACTGTGTTGAAATAGTTCCAGACAATTGACACCAATAGTGTACATTTAACAGTGTGAATTTTGCTGTGTACGTTTGTAAAAGTAGATTTTTTAATTGTAATATTTGGGTAAGAAAGCCGATATTATGCACCAGACGATGTTACAAATGTCTTAAACATCTTAAATCTCATGTAGAGCTTGTGTAAAAAATGTCAGGAGCCACAGATTTTCTGGAGCTAAACATTCTTTCCACTATTTTTAGATTTACGTGGTATTTTTCACCCATACATTCACATACGCATAGACTACTTGGACTAAAGCATCATCACCCGGTTAAAAAAAGAGCTCAGCCAGAGTCATCAGATCATCTGAGTCATCAGTCAATGCAGAGATGTGCTCTGATCTGATTCAAGAAGGAGTCATAAGACTCTAAAGCTCACTCTTTGGGAAGAGGAACACCTTCATAGACGACTCTATGTCTAACCTAACTGAAGACTATCTTTTTATTGACTTTTTCTGTAAATAAAAAAACATTTTACAATGGCCAATTATTGGTAACCAGTAAATTATCATAAACATGGGGTATTGAGATATTTAAATATAGGCTTGTCTGTCGGCAGATACATATCCATCAGCGCTTTACATGGATACAATAGAACAAAAGCATAGGATTAGATATCTTTACACTTTAACCACTTTAAAAAAAGCTTTTACTAGTGTTTTATGAAGCTTCAGAGCTGATGATCAACAATAAACCAACTGAAAAGGTTAAAATCAGTTCATGCAGTTTCTTTTCCCACAGGAAACAGGTCCAAAAGTGAACCTCTGATTCTAGACTTATTAAAGTTATACCAAAGTCCTGGAGGGCAGCATCCATGCACAGTTTTGCTTCAACCTTCATGAAACACACATAAGGTTTCGTTTATATGTGTAGGGCTGCAACCCTCCAGGAACGGCTTCGGATATGTCTGCATTCCTTAACCTCAACTATCCTCCTCTTGCATTTCTAAATATTCCTTCCTTTCTTGAAGGTGAGGCTCCATCAAAACACATCTATAAGATCCCGCTGAGTAACCTGGTTGGACGGAGCATCGAGAGGCCCCTTAAGTCTCCTTTGGTTAATAAAGTGCTCACAGCCCCTACATCCAGCATAATCGGACCTGCGCCCATGATCGCAAGCACACCATCACTCTCATTGTCTAGGATGGAGATCAAAGAGATCGCCAGCCGCACAAGAAAAGAGCTCCTGGGTGAGTGTCTGCATTCACCTCAAAGCTATCATTAGTAGCCGTCAGAGCAGCTGAGGGAGTCTGATGAGGAACTGACACTGATGGAAAATCTGCGACATCCAGGTTACTCATAAGACCCAGCTGTGTCAGTGTGCCATATTTCATAGCTTTCCCCAAATGTTTCATAGGGATGCCATTGGGTAATTGGAATGCCAATGAATTTTGACATTTGCACTTTTGGTGCTTGGTCCCTAACGAAACTAAATGAACATGGCTAACTATTTTCTTAGATGGCAGTTTGCTGAATTAATTCAATCAGTCACACTAATTAATGAAGAAATCATCATAAGGATGTTGACCTAAAAAGAAACGTACCTTATTAAACAGGAAGTTATGTTGTGAAAATGTCATTTGAATTTAGCTGTAATAAATACATGGACAACAGGCATTCAGCAGTCAGCACTCGAAATTCGTTACCAAGTGCCGGAGTGAGACATTGCAATCACACATTAGGCAAGCTGTTAGATCAGCTAGACTGCCACACTTCGCACCCCATGTAAACACATATTAAAAATGACAACCACATTGTGGAAGGTAGTATAAAATGTCTATGTGCATATAATAAAAGAACAGTTTTAGTAATTCTATGTCCTCTGGTTCTGTTTCAGGATTGACTGAGGAACCCAGCAGTAAGGCAGATGGAAACTCTGTAAAACAGAGAAGAATCAGCAAGAAAAATAAGGAGGATGAGCAGAAGAGAATAGCAGAGACTAGCATCGCTGAGCAGTAAGTTTCCATGTGAGCAGGAGAAAGAATATAAAATATAAAATAGTATTTTCAAATGTTTCTTCTCACCACCACATTTCTTTGATTAATTATATTTTCTTAGCAAAGCGTCCAAACTGAAAAATGAATTATGTAGCTATATGAAATCAGCTGTCCCATCATGAAGCCCCATGAAAGCTGTTACAGACCATAACTAGATGCCCCGAGATGTTTTGGGGGATATATTTCAGTTACAGAAGTAGCAGATTTACTCAAGGAAAATGCACAATTCAGAAAAACTTTTGAGAAAAAAAAAACCAGCATTAATATCATTAAATTTGTAGATACCGTGTTTATGTTTGATTGCCTATATATGAAAAGCCTGATTTTAGAATCAAAGTTTTATCAATTTACTTTCAAAATATTAATAGTTGAACCATTCAACTCTATAACCAGACTGATGTGTTGTGTTTTTAGCCTGGAGGGCTAGCGTACACAACTGTTAGCAGAAGCTAATGTTAGCTTGTTTTAGTGACCGATACAAAAAATCTGTTAAAATACTAATTAGATTTAAATTAATCTTTAATTAATTAATTTGTAAACCTGAACAGATAACACGTCGGTGGTGTAGAATATTGTTGTTTAATGATTATATTTACCATTTCTGAGTATTAAAAGTAAATGCAGTACTGGAAGTTGTGGCACACCCCATTTTAAAACCCTCACAAAACAGGACAAAAAAAATAAGGCCATGTCTACATATTTCTACACACTGTCAAAAACCCCATAAAACAATTTAAAGACTATGTCAAAGGATCAGGTGATCACAATGCCATCATGTCGTGCCATTTTTAAATAATTTTAAGCATAGAGCTAGCAAAAACACAAGTGCCTCCATTTAGTGATTAAAGAGTAAACTGCAACACAATCCACTGTTAGACAAACAAAAAGGATGCTGAACACTAACGGCAAACACGGGGTGTGACGACAATGACAAACCCTAGCTCCAACAGCCATGCAAATCTGTTTTTCCCAGCAGTTTCAAAATGACACATGGCCTTGTAGACAGTCTCAATTTCTATATGAAACCACAACCCAAGAACAACCTGATCGCATACCCTATTGATTATTCCTTCTTTAGTAAGCCTAGTAAGAAGTCAAATGTGGCGTTGTGGTGCAATTATCAGTAATTGCATTCATCTGCACTCAGATTGGGACTGGAGTCTGTAGATGGAGAAAGTGACATCCAGCAGACTGTGTGCCCATCTTCTGCCTCTGAAGCAGAGCTGCGGGAAGATACCCTCCCCACCACAATTCCATTTAACTTCACCACATCTTTCGAGGAGGATGTGTTGGACCTTAAGTGATGACAATCACAGTCTGTGAATTATCTTGCACCAGTTACCTTATACATCCCTGACCTTTTGCTTCACTTGTCCTTTTCATCATTTTTTTGTAAAATGTTGTGTGTTTCTGAGTCTGGCTACTCATCTGGGTGCAAATTCAGGCCGGGAGCTTTTATCTGATGGAATTTACAGTGCAGTGATGACAAATCCGTTGCTGGTGGATGTATGCATGCTTGGGCGTACGATCCTATTGACTCAAGACAAACAAAACTAGTTATCAGCAATCATTGCAAAATTTTCAGCTTGAAATTTTAAAAATTACCAAAAATTCCCTAGAATTAGAATTTGTTTGCTTTTTAATATGTTAGGTACATTTATCTGAAGTGTTCAAATGTGTAGCTTTGCAGCAGACCTGTAGCCATACGAACAGAGTTTGAATATTTTGGATATTTCACAGGGTTGAGCCTTTAAGAACATGTGTTCAATGCAAAAATGACATCTCCAAGACCTGAATGTAAGACTGGCACTCAAATCTGAAAAAAATATTTGTAAAACTCCATATTTTGTGTTTTAAAATGTTTATCTGTGTGTGATGTGTACAAGATGTGATTCTTTACAATCTCGACTTCATCTTCAGCAAACGAACAGGCGGCTAATAACACAAAGTCTATTAAACAAATTTCAAATCAAGCTCTATTATAGCATGAAAATTACATGTACTTTGTATATTTTGCATTAGATCTTACCATGCTTTGGCTCAAGAGCTATTTTCTACTGAATCCATTCAATCTTGAGCGCCCTCTATGACAAAAACCAAGAATTGCAGAAATAATTTCACAGGTCTTCTTTTATATCTGGATTTGTTTGCAGAGCTTTCATGCAGTGACACACACTAAAGCCAATCAGTAAAATGCTTCTGGAAAAGGGCTCATGAGTCCCATCAATCTCATCATTAATTAAAAAGGGATTTGACAAATCAACAATTTTGAAGTAGGATTTAACGTCTTAGCCATAGACTGTATAAAATAGGTCTCAGACTTTTTTATGAATTAGGTAAAAATAAGGAAAGAAAAAAAAAGTCAAGGATTTGAAGCCAGTGTTGAATTAAAAACTTTAAATGTTTAATTGATTTAATAATAATTTAAAACTAATAAACCTTATTATGTTATAATGTTTTCAGGAAGAGGAAAAGGAGATTCTGCTGTTTACAGTTCAAACTCAGAGATGTTTTTAAAGTCATGAATGCGACACTAGAACAAAAGAGCCTCAGGAACAGCATAAGAAAAAAACGAAATGTTTCGCTGAACTCATCAGAATATTCTTTTAACGAATATGACCCACTTGACACTTTAAGGATTATGAATTAAAAAAAATCAATATAGGAACACTTGGGAATATGTTTGTAAATTACAAGCTTTACATATTTATTTATTTGCTCTGTTTTTGAACAATGTGCAAGAGAAACATGCTTTTTGTCTTTGGCGGTCTGTTGTCCTCCTCATCCTTCTCCTTATTCTCCTGATCACAGTTGTTTTGCATCTAAAGTAAATCGATATTACCTGTTTTGACTGTTGGAGAAAATCTGTGTTATCAGAAATTAACGAAAAACTATTAAAAAAAGCACCAAGTGTCTTAAAATATTGTAATGCCATTGTTTTTAAAGCCAAGTACTACTTGTAAATGTTTGTGTTTAAGATGTGGCCTCAAGAACTATTAAAGCATTTATTTAAAGTGCTGTAGCCCAATGCTGTAGTTATATTGTTCAATGCTATATAAAATAAATATTTATGAAATTTGAAAACATGTTTTGTGTTTTTTAACCAATATATGTGATATAAAATGTTGTTGAAACTTCTTTAGATACCACATGACTCTCTGAGACTCAATCAATCCTGCAGTTCATCAACTGACCATTCATTCATTCCTTTTCCAACCCGCTTATTCTCTTTTTCACGGGGGTCTGCACAGATTGGGCGAGAGAAGGGGGTACGCCCTGGACAGGTCGCCAGTCCATCGCAGGGCATCATTCGCTCACACATTCAAAACTAATGGGAATTTAGATTATTCAATTAACCCAACCACATGTTTTCGGGATTGTGGGGGAAACTGGAGTACCTGGAGAAAAGCCACGCAAGCACAGGGAGAACATGTAAACTCCTTCCTGGAAGGTCACCGGCATGCCTCGAACCGGCAACCTTCTAACTGGAATGCCACAGTAGTACCCACTGCGTCACCGTGCCGCCCCCATCAACTGACCACTTGAGGTTAATCGCCCAACTTAAAAATATTTTGTTTACATATAACGTGTATATTGCTTCAATTAACCTTCTACAAATTGGGTCCAAACAATTGAAAAGAAACATTGACATGTCTCATTTAAATACAAAAGTTGAATTTTGCGTTTTACATTTTTTTAATAATAGAACTAATTTAAATAGTACTTTCCTCAATCATTGGCTAGCCTGTTTTACATTTTCTCAGAAGCAATTACTTAAAAAAATTTAATTAATTTTAATAGTACCGCACACCTTGCATTTTGTAATTTGATATTTTTGCTTTTTTCTTTTTAAGAATCCCTAAACCCTTAGCAGGCTAGAGTTTACAAGCACCCAAAGGATCAACAAGTAGGAACACGCTGCAGATTACTTCAGGCCCCTAGGCCCACATTTTAAGGTGTCTTGTAAACTCACACGTCAGTGATGGGCAAAATTATACTGGGTTATTTGTGTTGGGAGCTGAATTCCTAATGTTCAGCAGTAACATTCCTCTCTGACAAAGCTTTCATCTTTTCCACGTCACCCTTTTTCTTCCCCTTTTCAAACATGAAGGAACAATAGGGTCTGCTGTGTTATAATTGCCTATTGGCTGCAAATCCATTCCCGTCTTTCAGCTCTCTTTTAACATGTACTGACCATAATATCTTTTCTTCCCATTCAGCCAAAATGTAAAATACTTTGTTGTAAAAAAAAAAAAATTATGACCCTACATTTATTCCAAAACTGAGCACTTCTTTCTATTAAATAAGTAAGTTTCAATGGAAAGACATAAATGAGCACACATACCAAGAGTAAAATGTGATAAGTTAGTAAAACTAAACTGAAATGAAAGTGCTGTTCACTTTAGTTGCATAGAATTCCAGAGTTCAAGTCGAGCCCTTTGTGGCGTCAACTCGCTGTAGCTACTAAAGTGGTGAAAAGAAAGCAAACAGTGTTTGTGCAGCAGGGTTTAAGGATATATTACGTTTGAAAAGCCAGGGTTCTTCTGGGCTTACGATATAACAATAGTGCCGTGGAAGCAATATTTGCATTAAATAACGTTAGTTGCAAAGGTTTTTTTATTTTTACATTTGTACAATATTTCAAATAATACTTATAGTAAGAGAGCAAAGATCCAAACAAAGAATAACTTTTCTTCTCGAGCTTTGAACAATGGATCCCAGAGTACACACATGAGCATAGACTTGTTATCTTTACATTCTTCTTTCACTGATTCACACAACATGTGTTCTATCCAAAACATAAATATAACAAAATCATACGAACTCTGATGAAAAAGTAAATACCATTAAATAACCTTCATTACAACAGGAAAACAACAGTACTCACTAACAAAGAAACTAGTGTTTAATGTGAATTCTGTTCCTTTTGTGATCCTGATCTCTATCAAAGCAGCAGAAACCGTCTTAGTCTTTAACGATTACAAAATTGGGTCATGCATAATAAGCCACTTCCAGAAGTATCTGTATTGCCATGGAAAGGCAAGGCACCTGGGCAACAATGTATGCTATAGAACGTGTTGGCGGTTTCAGTGCAAGGAGATATGCAACGCTGTGAAGAACCCGACCAAGGAAGTAGACCAGGAAATGGAGTCGTGCGATTCCATATGAGGGGCTCAACATTGAGTAAACTGCTCCAAGAAATAAAAAGGGGAAAATGTTCTCCATGTCATTCCGATGTGCTCTGAAATACAGAGAATTCACAATCAGGCACTATGTTGAATATGTATTAATGACAAAAGATCATGGGTTTTCCCTAGAAAGCCCAAAATTCTAAAAATCTAATTAACTGACTTGGGTTTTTAAGCATTTATTCGCTTAAACAAGCTTTTCTTTTTTGATATACACAGCAATAAATTGACATACTTGAGTTAAACAATTTTGAGTTGATTTCAACTAAGAGATTTTTTATAATTCAGAATAAAGTGGTGCTCTACTTTATGTCGTATTGTTGGATTAGCTAATTTAGAGATGATTGCACTCCTCCTAATATTTCCTGCCATCTTTAATCATTGCAGCTATCTATATGAGAATCTAGAATGTCTCATACGTAGTTACATTTTCAAATGTTTTGACAGCGTTTCTTGGAAGTGTGTGGGTATATAAATACAAAGAAATTGTTAAAATCACCTCTAATTAAATCAACTCTCTAAGTGATATAATCTAATTAATATTCACAATTATTTATATTCATATTCATCTGCTGTTTGGGTTCAGATCAAGCTGTGGTGACATCCCTTCTCTTGTTGGGCATAATCAGGCTTGTTCTCGATCAGCTAAGCGGCTTTAAATAAAAAAATGTTAACAAAATGTTAGACATTGGAGCATTTTGAAACTTTCCAAATGAAGAAAATCAAATGTGGATTCTGGAGCCAAGGAATGTACACTCAACATCTGCCATGGATCAGGACTTCAGCTGTAAACTCTCTGGCTCTGTCTAATGACAACATGCCTGGAGTTGCTAACCTTACAACAAACCCATGATAAAAGATTCACTGCATGCCATTGAAGCGGCTGTCTCATGCACAGCTTTCCTGTTTCTCAGTTACTACGCAAGTAAATGATAATGCATTTCTTCAATTAACTTGGATAAAAGCATTTGTCAAATGCCTAAATATAACAAACATAGTGAAGAATAACATTCATAATGAAATGAGCACATTGTTGCCACACAAATTTGTCATATCCACCAATGTTGTGAAATCACTACACACCCTACATCATTTTTTTTCCCTCAGGGAAGTTCCATTATTTGCTACGTTTGGGAAGTATTCTGATTTTAAAAGAGGCAAGCACTATTCTGCTTATGACAACTTTTCCATTATTTTCTGTTATAGAAATCTCTAGCTATAGATGAGGACAATTATTTTTCTCAATTGTTCTGCAAAAGAAGGACATTTCATATCAGCTTCTTTGTAAGTTCAAAGAGGAGCTCCACTGTAGATTAAATAACTTTTCCACAATCATTCAGTTTACGAGTCAATCCTCGACTCAACATTTTTTTTTCTACATCTGTAATTAGGGATAAATAATGGTCCTGTTAGGACATGCTCAAAGGCATCAAATTTCACAATTTGGCAACCATGTGTTCCCACAGAACAATCTTCATAAGATAACATTTGATGCCCAATCCCCATCCAAAGAAAATAATGATTTTAAAGTGAACTACAGAAAAACATCCACCCGTTGCTGTTTTTACAGAAGTAAAAAGGGTGGGGAGCAATGGACTGGCCAAAATAAGCAAGTTTCCTAAAGATAAGTAAAAACAACACCCATTTTATTTTCGCTTTTCATCAAACGAAGATTTTACTCTACCATCTAAAGTTTTCTCCACAGAAAATCCCTTATCCAGAAAGTGTCGAAAAGTTTGGTAGTTCAGAAAGTCACTTTAAATGGAATTAAGTTGCAAAAAGTAATATATGATACATGAAAAAAAAACTTTTTTTTGATCAATTTAAAAGCATCCATTTACGCACTTTAGTCCCATTTAGAATCTAGGGCATCCCTTGGATGGTAACCTTCAATTCTTGCAAACAGATACCGCAACATATCCGTTTGCATGAACCAAAATATACTTATATATTTGTTGAATTTTGAACATGCCAATTTGTGAAATTATAAAGTTCATACAAACAAGCCAGTGTTAATAGCAAAATTATTTTAAAAAAAATCACTTTTGGAAAAAGTAATAAAACAAAGTAATAAAAGTAATAAAAAAGTTATCGAGAAAACGTTTTTAAAAGGGTGCTAAAGTCTTTTGATTTACGTTATAATTCAATGCATGGCCTACTTTTGGGTACTGCCAAAGTAAAGGATTGGTGGCATCCATTATTTGCCACGTGTAGAACAACATGCTTTAAACAATGTTAAACATGTTTAAACTAAAAGAAACCGCCCTTAAACCGCGGTGGAAGAAGATTGTGGACCTGAGCTTTTCTGGATCATACCTCCTGCAGCGATCTACGTCTGGATCTGCACGGCAGAATTGCACGCCACCGTGTCTCACAGCGTCTTCTGGGTTAGCAAATGCCTGCCAAACACATACATCCAGTTTACAACATATACCTTCAATCAAACGACACAATAAACAATGTCTGTTCCAGATCAGATTTGGCTTCGGTATGCCAGAGTTCTGTTCAAGACTTTTGACGAAGTACAACTTGCGGTGATCCTCCCGAGCTGCTGAAGCTGTTTGTACTATAGACTGGAAGGAAATCCACATTGGAAGTAGGAATATTAATATTACCTTTTTCCGAAGTCTGACTTGGCCCGTGATGATAGCGATGACGTACATCTTCGAGATTAGAAGCGTACTGTAGAAGATGAAGCATAACAACACATCGTTCCCCAGCATCTTTTCGCTCGGCGAAATGTCCTTTAACAGCGAAAACGTGGTGGAAAAACCCTTTATATGGGAACCCTAGACGGTTTAGCCCAGCCTATAAAACTCTCACCGACGTGCAAACTTCCGTTTTTTCCATGCCCCTCTTATGACACACACCGATCCCAAGTGTGGAAAACTATTGAAAAACAAATTGATCTGGCATGTAAACAATTTAATCCACAGGGAAATGTTATATACTTAAAGGCGTGCAAACTTATTGCAAAGCGGACCCGTTTTGATTAAGTGTATATTGGCCAACCACTCTTCAAACTATTAACTTCTCATCAAATGAACTCTTTTTTTGAAACACAATAGAATCTAAATAAAAGAAATTAATAAATGGTCATTTATATAATTTTTTATCCATTAACTTCTAAATTCAAAACATGTTAACTGTAAAATAACACAGAGTTCACTGAAATTTTTTTTCAAAAATGTTTCAATTGACAAGCTTTTTGAACAACTCTGTTTCATACTTTGGTCATCAATGCCAATGAAAAATAAAATAAATAAATAATACAGCATAAATAAAAACCAATACCCCTTTTAAATGCAAATGTCAAAACCTTTTTTGAATTTTATTTTATTCTTTTAACTGAATAAAAAGAAAACACAGCGCAACAAAGTTTGCAGAGGTGAGATTTAATCTGCTGTTAATCTTCTTTTGATCTTGATCTAAACCAGTTGACAACGTGTACTTGTTAACGAAGCTGCCAAACACAGCTTCATAGCAACAAAGAGGGTGACCTTCATACCTTGCTTTTAAAGATCTGAGGCCCCTCGTCTTCCTCATTGATTGAGAGTCTCACTTTGTTTTTTAACTAAAAAATAACTTTCTAAAGATGGTCCCACTGACAATCAGATGTTCAATGCAGCAAGTTAACCAACAATAAAGTTACTGAGCTTCATTTTAAAATAATTATTGACCGTAATAAAAAAAATACACTTAAAATTGCAGACAAAATGACAATTACAGACCCTAAAAAGAAAGTGTGCATAATTGCGGCTTTATTGAATGATTAATAAAATTCATTTTCAGATTTTAAAACAGCATCTTCCCATATACACAAGCTCAGCTTCTAAAAACATTTTCGTGAGGGTCGATGTTTGGATTTAGTTTTATTAGCAAAAATTCAAAAACAGAACAAGGGTTAACAGTCAATTCCAAGATAATCAGAGGAAGACGAGGAAGAGGAAGAACATGTGTTTGTGATGTCATCACAGCAATCCTCTGCATCAGAGAAAGAGGAAGTGTAGTGGAGACCTGAGAGTCTATGGTAGTCCTGCTGAGAAACGTCTGGCAAATGGGACATGTCCATTGATGTCTGGCCCCTATTTGAGCCAGAAAATCTCCACATATCAATCAACTGTGTGCAAATAGCACAACCCATCATTTTATGTTCAGAATAACATTAGTGCAAAATGTTTCTTATGAAATAAATCACCATTCATCAGAAAAACACTGGAACATGCCGGCAATTAGAAGATCTGTGGCCATTATAATACCTTTGATAGCCTTTATAGATGGCAACCAGTGAGACATAAGGGAGATGTATCCCATGGTACAAAACTGTGAGAAATTTCAAATCATGCATTGAGGAAAGATCAGCACCAATACTGAGGCCAGCAACCAAACAAATAAAATGTTACTAGTCAACATCCATTTTCACACAAATAGTGGAACATGGCCCGAAATATCTCTTCGGGTTTGTTTAACTTGTGATCTGAACTAGAACAGGACACCAGATAGGAGTGTTCAGCACTAAAATCTACTACCACACCTCACTTTTAGGTAGCTCTGAACTTGCATTTCTTTTACCAATGGGTAGAATATCAGAAATGTATGCAGTTAATTTGATCGCTTCAAAGATCAGCTTTTTTCTCCCACCCAGTGGTTCCGGGGCGTGTCTCTCTTCATTGTTGCTGAAGTCTCCATGGTGTCATCCTTCTGAAGAACAATCATGACATATTTAACTTTCTCATCTGATGGCATCACAGGTAACCTCAATCCATCCAGTTTCACTATAACCGTCACTCAAAGATGCTTGATACATTAACTTGCGAGATACAACACTTTGCATTCTTATACTCTCAATCATGAATAATAGGAGAATTAACTGGACATGAGTGATCTGTAAAGTCTTGTTTCTCATATAAAAATTACAAATTTAGTTATTTTCCCCAGATATTGCTAGTTGAATGTTTGAGAGGTTGTATACAGAACAAAAATAATGTCTGAAAGTCAATATTTAAATCTTGCATTGATTAAATTGTTAAAAAAAACACATATGCATACCTTTATATGCATATTGTTTTGACATTTTATTTTGATTTTAAAACTATTTATTTTTTCTTATAATTATACTTATCATCCCAAGACTTTAATTTAAACCTGTTTTAATTTAAACCAGTTTACAAATAGTAAAGTACAAATGCAGTTTTCACATGGGAAACAGGTAACAATGGAAGATCAGGTTTCTTTCTGTATTCTTTGTAACAATTAGAACCAAACAGGAGATAAACAGTTTACCAGATTTCAATGTTAGAGCAAACACAGGGATGTTGGAGCTTCGAAATATGTGACTGAGGAGAGCTGAATTCAATGAACTGATGATAAGTTAGTGGCATTAAAGATGCAGCTCACTCTGAGGCATGAGGTTATTACAGTCCCTGATGCTGTATGCCGTCACACAAGCAGCACTGCTGCTGACTGCCGAGAGGGTGTGAGCTCATGGTTAACGCCTCAAGCTGCCTTTGTGTCTGACACACTAGAGGGTATCATCTTTATTGACATCATTTGATCCTTGGCTACTAACTTTCAAACCTGATTTAGTTGTTTTCTTTAGAGTGTGTTTTGTAAAGGAGTAAGTGTTTTGTAAGGAGCAAATTTAGTCATTTTGTCCTGGTTAAGGGCTTGTGGTTCTGCTAATGCCAGAGGGTGGGCACATTAGGGCTGTCAGCCCATTGCAATATTCACCCCTGAGGGGGATTCACTCACCATTTCATATATTGAGTATATAAGAAAAAAACATGAGTAATACATTTAATAAATGTTAAATAATTACAAAACAATGTGTTTGAGCACAAAAGTCTGCATAAAAATACATTGTTCTCTGTTGATAATTGATTTCAATATTTTTATTTACAAGCCACAGCAGCCACATCCTAAAGAAAAGCATGCATTTATTCAAACAAAAAACACATATTGGCAATTTAAATGATATTGGTTTTTTCAATTATTAAGAGTGCAAAGATTTCTTTAACAATAATTTATCATTTTAAAAAGAGCTCAGCCCAGAGATGCTAACCATTAGGCTAGAGCTAATTCCCATTTATACGCATCGACCTACATACAAGCAAGACGAACATTTTTGTATTACCGAAACAATGCCAATCTCCACAAACCCTCGAAATAATAAGGTTTAATCGGTGTATGTCGAAGGGAAATAGCTCACCTGATCAAACTGACGCTATTTGTCCAGCTTCAAGGCTGCTCCTGCTCCTTCTCTTTTTCTTCACAGAAAGCCGATTCTCCTCGTCCAGTAATAATACACAGTTAGATTATTTGGTTTATTAAACAGGACTGAAGTCGTTCCCAGGCCCAGTCTGAACGAGAACAAAAGAGAATGTGAATCAAGCATACCGGGTGTTGAGGTTGAGAGATGCTCTGCACGCTGCGGTGATTATTGGGGGCGCTGGCAACCAACATCTAGCAGCTTATATTGCACAATAAACGTTAGATAAAATATTGAAATCAAAATAATATTTTTCAAATGAACGGAACAAAACTTCTAAGCAAAAAATGGCGTAACCCCCATTTATTAACAGAAAAATGTGTTATGAATTTGAATATGGAAGGGTGAGATATAAACGTTTTTTTTATTTTTTTAAATTTGATCCATTAATTTTTTTTTAGTTATGGCTTAGCTATTTCTTTTGTTTAGTTAGGTTTTTCATACTTAGATTAATTTTATCTTAAACAAAAATGTACACATTTATTTGGACTATTCAAGTCTTTATGATAACAATCCACTAACTTTACACAACTTTAAAGCATAAATAAACTTTGATCATGAAACAATGGCAACACTGGAGACTATAATCAGAAAACAATTTCAAAGCAATCCAAAACCGTCATCTAAAACAAATGAGCTTAAGGCACTGCAAACAAAATGAATAAATTAACCTTTTTTATTGAACAAGACACCCACAGCTACCACAACATAAACCTGAATAATTTTACTTTTTAGACATTTTTCCTGAGAATTTCTTTGACCCAAATCAAACCGTAGATGCAGAGCCAAGGAAACGACTCAGGATGTATTAAAAGAAAAGAACACTGTGGAGAAAGAACAGGCTTTATTTCTCTTCGTCAAATTAGACAGATTTACATTAAAAGAAATGTAATTAAAATACATGACATCAGAAGTTATTTTGTTGTATCATTCGCCTGCATCAAAGGCCATGCTGTCTTGAATCCAGCATTTTTGCTTGTGAGAAGACATTCACAAATAAAATTGATATTTTACCATGTACAGAGAATGTATAGGCTAAAGCAGATTAGCAGCTTGCTATTGCCATATCCTTAACATCTGAAATGCCTCATTGCACAGTCCCTCTAGAACATACTTTATTTTAACGGAGGCTGCAAAGCCACATTATTAAATCAACATTAAGCATTTGAGCAAGACATCGTCATCTTCATTAACAAGGAAACTGGGAACATTTTGAAGATAAATTAATACTGAAAATGTTAAATATTCAAGCAACTTTGTGCCACTGTGCTGAGAATATAATACACTGTAATAATTGGCTTCCATTGGTAAAAGTCATTGACCTATGCATTTAAAGTGCAACAAAATGAAATGAAACATTAATGGCAAAAAAAAGAAAACATCCTGAGAGTTTACTATAATGAAGTAGTGTTCTGAAATGATAGTTAAAAATAGAGAAAAGTTTCAGGATGAATTTGAAAGGTAGTGTAACCTACAGCATCAGAATCTGCTTTTACCTACAATTAACTTTTCCAATTCATCAACATCACAATGCTGAAAAGCTTCCTCTAGTCATAGTCGCCAAAGAACATCTAGAAATGGTAGGAGTGAAGAATGTCAGATTTTATGTAGATTATGAGAATAGAAAATAAGATGAAAGTAAATGTTTGAATGACATGCTCCATTTCCACACACTTGTATTGCAGATTTTAAGAATAAAGGGACCCACGTAACAAGAAAAGCGTCTCTGAACATGCACATACTTCAAGCCTAGTCAGAGTCAGCAAAGAGCTTCAACAAAGATTTCAGAAATCTCTGAGCTACTCAGCACTTATTCCCACTGACGACACACAAATGGTTCACCAGAGCAAAGCACTGAAGCTTATTTGTGAACAGTAGATAGTTTAAGAGTAAGTTCGATTACAGATTTTGCCACAGAATTAATAAACCCCTTCTCTCTGCCTGGAGAGCTCGGTCAGTCACAATAATCACATCCACAGAGCTGCTCAAAGCGTGATTGTGGAGCAGAAACACAAGTGCAGTGTGTAACGGTCAACCAAATGATGGTATTCATCACCTACAACACAGAGGAATAAACACAACCGTATTAAGAACATTTCTAATATATACCCAACATAACATTATTATTTTTTTATTCAAACATTCCCAAAAGGTACATTTAACAGCTAATACATATGTTCATATACATATTTTTTTATGCCAAAAACACAAATATTTGTCCCTTATAAACTTGCCTCGATTTGGAATTCTGGCCCAAAAAACAAAAGCTGAACCTTTGTCAGTCAGTCTCAGGTTGATTTAAAATAGGTTGTTATCTAGTATCTATTGAGAGGACCTTAAAAAGAAAATAATTTAGATTTTTTTTTTTTTTATGGAAAAGTAAAAAAAAAAATGCTCCTAACTTAAATATAAAAGTGATTATTGAATCAACAGTTTTTATTCATTTAAAAGAGATAGCTTAATAAAATTTATAAAGCGTTTGAAAAACAAATGCTCCAGTTACACAAATAAAAATTCAACAAAAATTATAATTCAAAATTCCAAAATATAACAACCCTAACTTTTACTTAAGTGTGAATGTACAAAACATTTCTAAATTAAATGTTCCCAGTCAGGGCTGTTAGAACAAAGTTAAAATCTAGGGACACAGACGAGTGTCTCCAAGACTGTAAAAGCCAGTGAGATTCAGCAAGCTCCTACCATTGAAACTGCCAGGCCAGACACCTTTTTTTCTGGGCATTTTAACCAATTCAATTACGTTAAGAATGATATTGACTGCAGCTTGTAGATAGTGTGATGCTTTTCTACAAATTGTAAAATGTGATGTTTTAATTGAGACCTTTTACCTCCAACTCTATTTTAACTCGATTCTGATGCACCTTGTTGCATTCCATTTGCGGACAAGTACTTCATCAAACAGTTTCAATTACATAGTTTTACTACTGGTTAATAAAAATCTCTACAAATGCTTGATATCAGAAACATATGACATCACAGGATCATTGAATCACATTAATTCTTAAGACATAAAGACACACCCTTGCAAACACAATGAGTAACCCGACTTTTTGGGTTACAATCATCTGAAGAAAACAATTTCAAAACACATGCACTTAAAGTCATCATGATTGGGGTTCTCAACTGCAGGGGGGGGGCGGATCATCAGCAGATGAGAAGAAAAGAACAAAAAAATAAACAGCCAAAAGATGTAGAACACATAACACGTAGTGTCAAACTCAAGGCCCGCGGGCCAGATGTGGCCCACCATGTAATCTAATGTGGCCCGCGAGAGCTTAAAAGTTTTGAGTGTCTAAAATAAACGAAAACGAAAAAAAAAAACCCTACATTGCCCACAATGCCTTTGGCTACGGTAGCTGCAATGATGCTTCCGCATCCATACTAACAAGCAAAACTGCAGAGCTGCCGTTTCTCACACATTGAACGTAAGAATCACGCATTTGAGTGATCTCTTACGCCACAAATAAAAAAATTTTCAAGATGTAAAATGGGCACAGCTAATAGTTTATCTGTGATCTGTTTGTTGAGCCTGATGATAAAATATGATGATCGATATGCATGTCTTCAGTCTGTGAGGTTTTTTTTTTTTTCGCTAAACAAATGACAAAAATGCAATTTTTCTTTATTCACTTGGACAGTTTGATCCTTCATTAATGGAGTTATGTGGGTTTTCATAAGCTGACAAAAATCAAAAGGATTTATATTAGAACAGCAAGCATACAATTGTTTCTATGCAACTGAATTGTCACTTGAATAAATTATAAATAATGTGTCATTTAGCATTAAGGAGTAGTTACATTTATTTTACATTAAAATAATTATTAATTAATTATTAAATATTTTACATCTGGGGGGGGCAGATTCTTTTAAAGGTTTAAAGGGGGGCTCGACCAAAAAAGTTAAAGAACCACTGGGTTAAAGTATTGTCTCCATTCTGTAATATCTCAGAATGTTTGCATTTTTTTAAATGCTAAAAAGCTCCATGGCCTGTGGATTGTGACTTGAACGCCTTGGAAATGTTCATTGAAAATGTGAAGAGTTTGGAATGTTATTAGTTATTCAAGCCTCATTTTTGTACAGTTGTGCCTTAATAACCTAGGTCTTATGGTACAATGCCCCTTGATTGTATGGTTGGTACTAGGTGTAGCACCAATTTAGTATTGAAATAATTGTGTCTTACAACCTTAGAGAGCTCTGGTCTCTGCTTCTATCTTCCTTTCACCCTGTGCATCGGTGTCTGGGGGGCTGATTGTTTGCCGCACCGCAATCTCTGGCCCGCCGGCATAAATGCTTAACAAGTACTGCCACGTT
This sequence comes from Danionella cerebrum, assembly GCA_007224835.1. NCBI lineage: Eukaryota > Metazoa > Chordata > Actinopteri > Cypriniformes > Danionidae > Danionella > Danionella cerebrum. Next base: position 434,918 of record SRMA01027115.1, on the reverse strand, counting down.
TCTTCAGATATCTGCCCATAGTCTGCTCCTGGAAACCGAAGGATTGATAATGAACCACACAGGAATGTCAAATGAACTTTTGAAATGAGTCAATAAGCAGACACACACACTCAGTCATAAACAGGTCATACCTTGCTTAAGCTGGATGTGTCCGCTTTTCATTACTGCAATCTTACTGTTGTCAATGGGGCCTGGAGGCTCTGTAACAATAAAACAGACAAATTAGAAAGAAAACCACAAAACATTTCCTGAAAGGCAGAGAAGAAAACGCTTGAGTCAATGCAATAACGTCATGTTTATTCAGACAAAGTAACGCTATGAATGAGTCAAAACCATTGTGTTTAGAATATTTCAAAATATCTTTACAGCCAAAACTACATTGAAAAATAGTCATCACCATTTCAGAATAGCGACCAATTTCACATTTGATCACTCTATCTAGATGGAATGTGTCAAGGTATACAATTTTATTCATCCATTCATTTCCTCATTCATTCATCTTCTAACCCATTTATTTCCTTTCAGGATCACAGGAGTCTGCTGCTGCCTATCTCCAGCACACATCGGGTGAGAGGCGGGGTTACACCCTGGACAGGTCGCCAGTCCATCACAGGTATAGAATTTTAGCAAAATAAGAATTATATATCCAAGTATAGAACTTTATTTTGAAAAAATGCTTGTTTACAAATGTTTTCCATTATCCAACTTTTCAAAGAATTCCTCTTCTGTAAGAAACCTAAGGCCTTTACACACAAAGCGTGATTTTAATGTTCGTTTTAATTGCAAATTAATAATATACTTCGAAACAATACTTGTTAGTGATCCATTTACATCAACTGTCGCTGTGTGAAAAGGCATAAATTATGTCGATTTTCTAAGCCATCACAGCTGACACAAACACATCTGACCAATCACTACGCAGCTTGTTGCTAGGCTACAGGAAATCATAAACATTCTGGCAGAATGATGAATGTGGAATGATTAATCAGTTTTGTGGCTGCAAACAGAACGTTGTATGCACCTAGTGTTACTAAATAAAAGTCAATAATGTCTCAGGTTAAAAAAAACAAAGCCTTTACAGTGTGAGAGATCTGTACATGTTTGTATACCGTTGTCTTTGCCCTTGACAAAGCCCTCCCACTCTCTGAACCACTGCATGCTGATGCAAAGGATGACTGTGGGAGCTTCTTCTGCCTGAAATTCCTTATTTAACTATAGATAAAGAGAAACAGAGAGGGTTAGATCAAACTCTGAAACCAAACGAGTTCCAAAATCTCAAGAGTCAGATCTTTCAAGAAGATAACCTGCTGCATTCCCGATAACACTATAGCTGATAGCTCAGATCACATCCAAGATCAGGCCAGTCTGATGTTTTAGCAGCACTTACACACGTAAAGGAACAGTATGATCTTTAGAGGAGTCTCCCGGGGTATTCTAAACATGTTTACATCTTTTAAAACCAAGAAATACTGTTCATCTCATTAACTAATTATTAGATTATTTCAATAAACAGTGCATTTAAACCCCTATTTTTCCAAACAGATTTTTTTTTATAGCGTTCACCTTGATGAACGTCTCTATCTCCAGCTTTCGTCGTTTAGCTAAGGTCTCGATCTCCACTTGACAGATTGCACAAATGTACAAGTGATTCACGGCTGGGCCACCTCCAAACCTGTGAAAAGTGTTTGAAATCATAAAAACAGGCACACAGAGCACTATTTACATTCTGCAGGTGGAAGAGCTCTTTTGGTATAACATCAGATGGACTGATAGACCACTTTACACCTTGTTAGCTCAGGGTTGGACCTAACTTTTTTTTATTTCGGCGATTAAACATCACCCCTTGTGTCTCAAAAGTGATAATTGTTATAAAAAAAAAAAACTCCTGAATATCAAACTCCGAATGACTCACCGGTTGTAGAGATATTCCCAAACATTTTGAGGAAGGATCACGACCAGGTCATCTACATAATGGTACTTATTAGGAGGGATTCCTGTATAAAAATTTAACCACAATGTGTTTAAATGCAACAGTAAGGGAGGAAAATCTGCAGCTGTATAGTGAGATTATGGGCAAAACAATTGAGAATTGAGTGTAATGAATATTTATGAGACAGTTTCGCCATTTCATAATCTAGTTTTTATATGAAACGTCTTTCTTAAAAAATATTTACACTGTAGCAAAAACTATAATATCTTACAAACTCGTCAAGAGAGAAGCAAAAGCTAGCTTTAAGATATTCATAGTAAATTGTTCATGGAGGTACCACACTGTGGTCTCCTGGGCAGAAATATTTCCACATTAACAAATTCAGAAGGGGCTCACAGCATGAACTATATACAATATTTTACTCCGTTTGTGGTGATTTTTTTTGTTTTTATTTAACAGGTTTTTGTTTGGAATTGACGGAAATGTAAAACTTTCATTATTTTCATGTAAAAAATTATTAAACTTCTCTTAAAACCATTGATCTACAATAACTATTTACCCATAAATTCTCTATGATGTATACCAAGATTATCAAAAGTTTAATAAACAATTACATTTCAACAATACTTTGGATCTAATACAAAGTTATAGAACATCCCGATCAACATTAATCTCCTTAAGACCTTTTTTAACTTTTTCACTTACATGCTGTTTTTGTTAATAATAGAAATTGTCTGTCTCTTATTCGCTGAATCTAAAACACAAAACATTTTTTTACATGTGACATTAAGTTAGACCTTTATAGAGGGTTAACATAAAAAAGGCAAAATGTGCATATCCACACAATATTGGGTGTAGTTTACTGCTGAACCTCAGGACAGAGATTAACTCAATTGCATATCTCAGTATAGATACGAGCATCCATCTGGCAGAGCTAGACATGGCACGACTGCACACAACTCACATGCTATTTTTTATTTAACCAACATTCGAAAGGATCACAAATTTACAACATTTTCATTCTTTGTGTACAGCTGCTATTTATCCTTAATGTGCTGAGGGAGGCAGACTCTGAGCACGTTGGATTACAAGGCATTACAATTGGCACCATGTATCTGTGATGCATGCACAAAATAGAGGAAGATAAGGACCAACAAGAGGGAAGAATAAATCACTTATAAGGTTTCTCCCCCCAACTTCCTCAAACAGTCAGAAACAGTTGCCACATCTCTATAATGGACCATTGTTGTTTTGATATTAACAGTATAAAGGTGGGAAAACTATATTAAAAATCAAATAAACTATAACGCACCTCCATGCTGACAGAGGAAAGTATGGTTGGTGATGGGTCCCGGTTCAGTGAAGGTATTGAACTTGTTAAGCCACTCTCTGGAAATGTAGAATTGCAGCAGACTGGGTTCCTTGAGATTAGCCAGAGCTACAACCTTCTGTCTCTCTCGAACTGACTCCTCACTGCTCTTCCTGAAACACAAATTAACATTGTCCATTTGAAAAACTGGTGAATACTGGACTTTCAAATGGGGAATTTTAAATTGTATAATTGTACAGCGTGTGACTTAAAAGTACATTTAAGCAGTTGTTGCCAGCATTAAAACCATAGAAACACAGCACAATAGAAAAAAAGGAATGTGACAAGAGAAAACTGGCCCCAAAAAAGTCACTTTAGAGCACAATTTAATAAAAAAACATTTTGGATAAACTACAGCACAAATGCATTCATTGTAAACTGAACCTTTAGAACTGTGTTTTTTTTTTGAGAGATTGTCTAGTGGGGTAAAAAGTACTGAAATATCATACTCAAGCAAAAGGACCATTACTTGACAAATAAAGTAGAGTAAAATAAAGAAAGTAGAGTTAAAACATCTGGTCTAAATACGACTCAAAGTACGAGTAAAAAGTAGCTCTTCTAAAACTACTCAAGAGTAGTAGAGAGGATCATATTAGAGCCATTTTTAAGGGTGTTTCTGAAGATAGAAATAGAGAAAAGGTAGAAAGAGAGAGAGAGAAGAAGAAGAAGAAGAAGAAGAAAGAGCAAGATAGAAGGAAACAAGATAGTGAGAGAAAAAAGAAGGGAAAAAAGGAGAGCAAGAAAGAAAAGAGACCGATAGTTGGCATTAAGAGAATGAAAGGTAAAAGAAAGAAAATAGAAGAGAGGCAGATATACTGAAGAGAGAAAGTGAGAGAGCACAAAAGATATAAACAGAAGAATGAAATAAAGAGAAAAAGAAAAAGAGGGAGAGAAAGAAAAAAAATAGAAACCTAAGAAAAAGCAGAGAGAGAGGGGGAGGAGATAAAGAGAACAAGAGAGAAAGAGTGAAATAGCGCAAAACAGATAAAAAAAATAAAAAAGAGAATAAGAGAGAATAAGTGCTTCAGAATTAAACTTTAAAGTATTTTCCAGGCAAGTGAAATGATAAAAGAAAATTTATGAGTTTCTTGCAAAATAATTTCTACTGATTGTATTAATGTGATGATACATTTGGAAGATATCATTTTTAGGGATCATTCTTCATACGCAATTTGATTGGACCAGTTATGTGCCAATCCCTGTAGAAAAAAAAGTAGTTAAGTCAGGTTGAAGAAAAGTAGTGCCGTAAAAGTACAGAAATAGAAATCCACTCAAGTAAAACTAAAAGTATACATTTTTTGAAGTCTACTCACAAAATTACAACTTCTGAGAAAAGGTACTCATTACAGTAATTTGAGCATTTGTAATTAGTTACTTTACACAATTTACTATTCTGCTCAGGACCCACCCCCTCTCCATTAGATACTGGAGTTGCATAAAGTTGTGAACACTCCATATTTTGAGCTATTATAGCAACATATCTTATCATATTGAAAGATTATTAGTCAATAAACCCTACAAACCTCAATAGAACAATACCTGTAGAAAAGGACATAGGCCTCAGCATTCTGCACCACTGTCTCATGCACTTCAGTAACATACTGATCATCAAACTCGTACCACTGTCCATTGATCACATTCTGACAGTATGCTATGTAATGCCCACCTGTGCAACAGACAAAAACAATACAATGATTTAATCCCTCGCATAAAACCGATAAAAAAACATTCTCCTCTTTTTTTTAATTAGTAATGACCGCCAGGACACACTTCAAAAGTTCACTCAATTTTCTAATTACACTGAATTCCCCCTTGCAAATTTTACAATGCTCAAAAAATTGCTTACTCCCAGCAGTGCCATGATGGCAGATGACAGACAGCAGGTCGTAGGTGGTAACCTGAGATGGGCTCTCTTTAGCCAAAAAGGGCTTGAGATCCAAACCCTCCAATGGGAATGACACATGACTGTTTATCTTGAAGGAGTACATGACTTCATGTCTAAAACGCTTCAAGTGAATGCAAAGAATCTGCAATTGAGAAAAAAATCTTTAAAAACGTGAGGGAAACGTGAAAATGTATTAAGCAAATTACAGTAAATAGAGCATGTAAACTTACCTCTGGAAGACGCAGAACTTTACAATATTTCACACCATTCCTCAATCTGGAAAATAGGTAAAGCATTGGGACTCAATTTCATCGTTCAATCGTAAAAACTGTCACAATGCAAATTTGGCTTTGAAATAAATTAATTGGGAAACTCTCTGCACCCATTTGATTTTTATACAGCAGAGATTGAGAGTCTTACAGTGAGCCATAAGCTTTAAAAAAAAAAAAAAAAAAACAACTACAACAGTGATCAACCAGATTCCAAAATGTCTATCAGGACCATGACTAAACATCATCCCCATGGTGGTTAAAACATTTCATGGTGGGTTTTTGAGGGGAGGGGTTAACTGTACTAGATCAAAGTGACTTTGGGAGAACTTGGGTAAAATAAACTAATAAAAATGGGTAGAGGAGGGGATTGCATCATGACAATGACCTTAAACATAAAGAAGAAACACGTTAAAATTTGAGTGGACTCACATTTAACCTGAGTGTGCCCAAACCTGGTGGCATCTACAAGAGCTGTCTGACATCTATGATTGCCAACAGGCGTTAGGTCATTTAAGAGGTTAACCACTTATTGTCAATGCATTTTTCTAGACTTTGTTGTCATTGTCTTTTAATATTAACATACAATTGAATTAATGGATGGACCATGTGTCTTTTTGCCAATGTTCAGAAATACAGTGAGGAAGAAATGCTTCTTGAATTATTTCTAAAAATATCTTACTTTTTACACCTTTCACAGCTATACATGTTGTCTCCTGTTGGCAAAAAGAAATCAAACATTACCACAAAAGCAGCATTAAAATGTGTAAAGTATTAATTTATTGAAATTATCCTAAACATGACTGATTACCTTTTAGCTCATCAGCAGCAAAGAAGGCCGCAAGGCAATCCTCCAGCGTTACCATAGGGCCCCAAAACCAACTTGGAATACATGAAACTACAAACCTGCAAAAGCAAACAAACATATAAGATCAAAAACACACTATATATGATGAAAGAGGATACTTTCATATAACATAGATTTTTTTTTCCTTCAATGTTCCGGTTCACATGATGTTCATTCTCATTAAATTCACCTCACGATACCTTCTTATGGATTCCATGATGAAGGAGATCCAGCCCTGAGAGGCGTAGACATCTGTGCAAACACCAGCCTTGACAGGAGCACTCTGGTGTATGGAGGAATGAAGCTTGGCTAAATCTTCTTTACCAGGAATTGGTAAAGATAAATCCTGAAATGTTTCCACTGTTGTTGAAACCTAAAAAGCCAGATATTTAACTAAATCCTGCTGTATTGTCAGTCAGAGTGTCCTCCTAGCGCATGTTCATGAACGTAGACTTTATGTGACATTAATTCAAGAAGGATAAATCACCATAGAATTATTAGAGACAATTAATGTGATTTGATATTTAGTGCCCCCTAGAGGAAAAATGTTGATTGCACAGTTTCTTACCCGATCACATGTCAAACACTGAACAAGACTCAGAATGGACCCATCGAAGATATCTGAAATAATGCTCCGGAAACGGGAATGCTTCTTCTTCCTATTTCCCAGGAGCATCTGAGCTATAATATAAATAATTGCAATATTTCAAAAGTTACAATTCACAAATAGATTTGGGGAAATGCTGCATTAAATTAAGAGCTGCAAACCTTTCTTGAAAGAGTAAATTGGGACAGTTCTGAGAGGGCTGGATCTTGGTGGGCTGCTAGAAAGCCTGGAGTGAAGTTCCTGCATGGTTTGGACAGGAGTACATGGACGAGAGGATGGACAATGCATGGAAGCTTCATTATCAGGTTCTGGAAATGAAAAGTGGGATTGGTACGTCTGTTGTAAATAAGATAGGACGGTATGATTTCAGATCAGCACGTTTTTAAATATAGAAGCACTTTTTATGAAACAAAACAAAATTGCTTGTTCCATTCACATATAAGTACTCCTGGAATAAGGACAGCATTAAAGTTTAAGATGAATAATAGTGTCATTTTATTTTTTTATACAGTGTTTTGTTATGTCTTGATTAGTACACCTCAATGAATAGTCAGTTCTTGGTGCTCTAACCCAAAAAATATGGAAAATTTGGAAAAGATGGGGAAAAAAAGTCTGATTTACATTTGGCCCATCTTACCAGTTATTCCAGACAAGGGTACTGTTGGGGTTGCAGTCACTGCCTCGTTTTCTTGCTCCGCCTGTGCCTCTGGTGCTGTGGTGTCCACATCCGCATCTTCATCCATTTCGCGTGTCCTTTCTTCTCCTCTTCTGTCTTTCAGCCTTTCCTTCTCTGAGATCCCACCATTGGCTCTCACTCCCACACACTCATCTTGAATGAGCAGCTCAGGCTCTCCTCCAGCTCTCTCCACATCTCCTCTCTCACTTCCTGATCCAGAGTCACATGACAGGAACTCATCCTCGGAGGGACTTCGGTCTCCATCTAAATTGTTCCTGCTGTCTATATTAAGCTCAGGATCAGCTTCAGCAACTATACCAGTGCAGTCAATCAAAGGCTCCTTCAGCTCCTCATGAAGCTGATCCATCAGACATCGTAAGAACTCCTGAGTGTCCTGAGAAGTCAGATGAAATTAACAATTACAAATACAAAATTTGGAAAAGATGTAATAAAAAAAAAAACTTTACAGTCACTAACTAAAACTGTAATTATCTTCAGCTTACAATTACTTATTAGGGTCACATCTAGCTCACAATGGTGAGAATAAAAAAAAAGCATTGTGTACGTGTATAAACTATTTAGATTCACCAAACTGAAAGAAAATCTCTAAAGTTCTAACGAGCAATGGTGCTTAACAGTTAAACATCCTGTTGTGTTAAAAAAAATGTTCAATAAAAAATAGTTTAGAGGTTAGCGTTGTGACCCCCCCCCCCCATTTGATTAGTGAACTAAGAATCTGATTTTTCATTTATATATAAAAGAATATAGTGGGGACGAAATCAAATACAGGGTCATATTTTCTCAACAAAAAAAAAATTCTAAAAATGTCATATTTACTCTTATTCCTAGACTTGTAAGTGGATTATATAAACCTCTAAAAATTAAGGCTTGAGTGTTAAGTGTATTTTTTGTAGTAATTTACCCTTAATAAACTTCTTGTAGTAACTTTAGTCATCAGTCTTACCTACCCAAAAACTATGGTATTATGGTCAAATGAATTGAGGATATACTACATCAGCCAAATTGTTATCATGTGACCTATCTACGTCAGTTACGTTCCATTGAGAATTTCATCCATGCTGCACCAAAGAACCAAGATCTGAAGTAATGGAAGTAGTTGGTCATCCAAATATTTCTTGCTTAAGAAATACTTTAATTAAATTCTTCCACATTTTTTAATTTAACATACTGAATAGTAGTCAAAGAGAGCATAACTTTTAGCTTCTTTACCATCACAACAAACAAAACCATAAATTGTACAAAAAAAAAAAATCAAAATCTTCATGTACCTGTTGAGCATAGCCCCGAAACATGGGGTTCACTAGTTTGATTCCATGAAAAAGACTAGTGGGAACAACATAGCTTGGCCTGGATGTAAAACAGACAGAAGAAGGAATAAAACAAATCCACAGAAAAGTTTCAATTCTGATAATTAGGTCTGAGAATATTTTAAAAGTTAACATCCCTTAAGATTGGATTTTGCAGTCTGAAAAAAAAGTCAGTGCTTGTTACCGTTTCTTGTGCCAGAGCTCTGAGATTAGCTTCTGGTAGCTCTTACACAATGCCGGCTTCTTGTCCGTACGTACCAAGCCACTGCAATCCATGAAAAACTGAGTCAAAGGAGGACTGCAGTGAAACAAAAGAGCCAGTGTTTTTTTAAAACACCAACAGCCAGGATGCACATGTATGTAAATATATGCCAGTAGAGTAACTATTCAATCTTAGTTTTTGTTATAGACGCAGCATCAGATCTGAACTCACCAGTTGGATAGGGCCTGCAGGGCTGCATTCATGTAACAAGAATTTCCAATGTTCTTCATCCCTGTGAGACCTGAGAAAAATGTAAACGACATTAAGAAGTCTAGAAATTCTGAAGAGCTCAATTATACTGCAGTTGTTTATATTCAATCATATGTCATTTTTATCTTTCTGTTAAGCCTCTGTTTTCCCAAAATATAAAGTTTACATTAGACGTTTTGCAGCTATAACAGATTCAACTCTTCTGGAAAGGCTTTAGATGACCCACTGGCCTGGCCTGCAGTCTATTTCATCCTGTGTCAATCAAGTTGAAAAGCTATAATGTGCATGCTTCCTTCAAACATGCCGGGCGATACCTCTAGGTTTGAGCTCATCCTCCTCAGACTCAGAGCCTTCGTCATCCGCCACTGCAATGGGCACAGCTTTCAATGGATGGCATGTTGGTTGTGGAAGAGCCTCCTTCAGGTAGTAAATTTAAACCTAAATCATCTTCATCTTTTACACAGTAATAAATTGGTAAAGCGACTGATTATTTTACCTGCTCATGTGATTTGCATCGGTGCGTCAATGTCACAGGAGCAACTGATTTTGGCTCCAGAAACACTTCCCTCTCACATACGTAGCACCACACCCTGAACGTTGTCAGGTTTACAGTCAAATTGTGTTTTTTGGTCTGAAAAAAGAAACACAAAACAGTTATTATAAAAGTAATTTTTCATCCAAATTTTATTCTTGGAAGATATACTTAAAATACACAGCATTGAATACTTGACCCTGAACTTTACCTGTGCATGAATTGTACTGTGATCGGAATAGGATTCTCCGCAGCCTACATAGGGACAATCACACTGATAAGAGAAGAAGAAAAAAAAGTGAGGGAAACAATAGGAATTGTGCTCTAATTTTAACCCATTCAAGTGCACGCACACACACACACACACACACACACGCACACACACGAAGTAGTGGACAACTACTGTAGCAGTGTCTGCGGAGCAGTGGGGGAAACAGGTGCCTTGGTTGTCAAAGAAGCTGACTGAATCCTGTGACTTTCTGTTCACAAGTCACACTCCTTATCCACTAGGCCATAACTGAGTGGTAGGCCATATTTCATTGGTATGCTATTGGTACATTTTTCCTCTGTATTGTGGAGCACAAACTGGTTCAAAGCTGGGATGTGTGAGTGAATGTGTGTTTTGCCTTGTGATGGACTGGCAACCTGTACATGGTGTACCACTGTCTATCGTTAAAGACAAGGACCAGCAGACCCCACGTAAACAAGCGGGCAAGACGACAAATGAATGAATATTCACATTCAAATGCACCAAATCAAACACACCCCCACACCAAAAGGGCCTTGCCAAAACACCTGCGACTTCCAAAGCTATGTCAACTATGAGATAGGTTATGGAGGCTAGATTCGATTGCTCGGATGAAATGTCTTTCATGAAATATCTCACCTGCAAACATGCCCAAAGGTTAGGTCCACCTACCCCACATGACTGACATGTACCCTTGGGAATAAAACAACAATATTCACTACTCAACACAGGATTACATTTAACCCTACAATAGTAGGTCAATCAATTCTAACCTTTGATTTTTGAATCAGTTCTTCCTTGGAAACCTCACCAATAGAGTCCATGTGGGGACAGAGATCTCCAGGGTCAGCCATTGGGATTTTCTTCTCACTCCATTAAGAGACACATGCTACTTTGAGATCTGCTGGTAGAGCTCTGCATCGCATCAACACATAAACAAAACGTGCAGCTGATAATACTCCAAAAATTGGGCATTTGAAAAAAAAAATACATTATTAATTTCACTCAAAACAAAAATACACGTCAGTTCATTTTTGAAGGAAGATGTTGTGGAGAAATTCAATATAAATTATGGTAATATAAATGTCCTATATAATAAAACATTTCTATTTCAATAAGAGCCAGAATACGAACCAACCGAACATGTTTTTTTCTCCAAATTAAATGGCAGCACACCCAACAGTGCGGTTTCTTTCACCTCTCAGACTCAGGAAAAGAAAAAATATTTTCTGATCCGTTTATTTTAAATACATTGTCTTCATAAAATAAAATAAACACGTTAAAATGGTATATAATTTTTTTAAAATCAGGCATACTGCCAAGCTTTCGAACGCTCACATCGTGCCTTTAGGGACTTTGGTAATTATTTTGTGACAACAAAATATACACCTCCAACTAAGCGTCACAGTTAACCAACCAAAAGATGTTTTACATACTATGTCTTGCTGAATTTAAAGGCCCTATTTATATAACGCTAGGCTGAGTAAACATTCAATTTGTTTACAAAATAAACAGTGACAGCGCACTTTGACCTCATGTAAGACAAAAACTGTTGTTTACCTTTGCTGGACACGAAAAAATAACGTTTATAGATGCTCATTTTCGGCCTATGTGTACGATTTATTGTAGCAGTGTACTAAGCAGCATCCATTCTGAACAAAACACTTGCCTGCGTCACAGATTTTACCAGAGCCAATGAGCTCTTGAGAGTCGAAGACGGTATATGTTTTATTCGTTAACATTGTATAAACTTTTTAGTAATACAACATACTAATTTAAAATGTTATTTTATTTTATTTATTTTTTTCTAACGGGGTTGTTTTATTTTTCTCTGGTCACTGGAGCACCCGATCTTGAATCGGTGCATTTACCCAAGAACGCTGTATTTGTTTAAAAACAAAAACAGGAAGGCTGATCTCAGATCAGACCAGTTGCTGACTGCAGTTGTGACATCAGCGGAAGTTTCGCGAGAAAGAGGTCCGTCGCTAAAAACATACCGCCGACGTTGCGTTCAGGTGTTGGAGCAAAATAATATGTTTTAAAGGTTTTTTTGTCATTTATTTTAAACCATGCCACCGAGCAAAAATTTCAGGAGGAGGAAAGAGGATTCATCTGATGATGAAGACGATGAAACAAAAACTGTGGTCAGGTAACGTAACTTAGCGTAAGGTAGTCTAATGTATTACATGTAATCCGTGAAATTTAGCGTAGACGTAACCAATGTAACATGAATTAGAGAAAACGGCGTTTAAATTGTTCAAATGACGAGTCAGTTTTATTCTGGGTTCACGCACAGGTCGAAATTGGACGAAGCCAAAGAGCTACAGAGTCTACGCAAAAGGCAGCATGGAGTGAGGTTGGTTGCGTTACGCTAGATCAGTTTAAATCTTTACGTGTGTAAACTAATCCTTTAAATGCTTCGTTTGGTTTTATTTGTCATGCAATGTGCTGCTATCATCCATTTTTATAGCATTGCAACTTTACTAGTTGGAGAGAAGCTCCCTTTGGAGGCCGAACTTGAGGTTTGTTAACGCTTTTTGTTTTGTTCCAAAGAAAACAGAGGAGCATAACGTAATAACGTCTTTTTCACATTAGGACGACCCGTTTAAGCTGAAGACTGGAGGTGTTGTTGACATGAAGAAGGTAAAAGACCGTAACCGAGATATGTAAGTGTTATGGAAGACTGAAGAGACATTTGCAGATTATACCTCCATACTTTTGTAATTTATATTTTCTGTTCTTTGCAGGACAGCTGATGAAAATGACTTGAATCTGGGTACTTCCTTTTCTGCTGAGACTAACAGAAGAGATGAGGACGCTGATATGTGAGTGGCTATGTTTGTGGCTTAGTCCCTGTGAATAACGATTATCATAGACATCTCTATTTCTCCTGCTGTGTACTTGATTTAATTCAGGATGAAGTACATCGAGACTGAGTTAAAGAAAAAGAAAGGCATGGTGGAGGCAGAGGAGCAAAAGGTGAAGGTTAAGAATCCTGAAGATCTTCTGTATGAGCTTCCAGAAAACATCCGTGTAAGTTCTGCCAAGAAGACGGAAGAGATGTTGTCCAACCAGATGCTGAGTGGAATTCCTGAGGTGGATCTAGGGATAGAGTAAGTTAAGACCTGTTCACTGGCCAATTGTATTCCATTGGGTGAGTTTAATATATTTTCTTCAAGTCTAAACTTAGCTTTGTCTTTTCTCTTTATCAGTGCAAAGATCAAGAATATCATCAGTACAGAAGAAGCCAAAGCAAAGTTGCTTGCTGAGCAGAGAAAGAAGAAGAAAGATAGCGGGACCTCATTTGTTCCCACTAATATAGCTGTCAATTATGTACAACACAATCGCTGTAAGTGTGCAGTGTACATCACATTCTTTTCACCCCGAAATTTTTTAAATACAAACTAAAAACTTTTACCGTTAGATTGGTTTGTAATGGGGCCGTCGGTTTATTAAAAATCCAAGTTCCTGAGGTGCAGTTTTTGTTTAGGTAGAAGCAATTAAAATTTTGTTGGGTAAATCTAACTGAGGTCCCAATCCAACAATGTTGCCTTGAAAAATTGCCCACCCGTATGTTAAAACATACCCACCTGTGTATAAAGTTTAGAGCAGAATGCATCTAAATATGATGCATGATTATTATTAATAATAATAAGTAGTATTAATTTTTATATCCACTTTTATTTTCACAAATGACAAACTCTATGACAGAGCAATAATATTAGCGGTTGGCTCAATGTTCTGAAATACTTTTTAATTATGTTATTAATATTTTAATTGTTCATTTTGGTCATCAACTAGTTTAAAAAGTTTTTTGCCGACATTGTATAAATCGATTTAAATTTTCTGTTAAAGCTAAAATAGCTTTTAAAAACTAGTCACAAATGTTTTTTGTTTTTTTTTTAGTCTATCACGAGGATGCAAATGCCCCTCAAAGACGCCACAAAGAAGAGCCCAAAGCCAGGCCGCTGCGAGTAGGAGACACTGAGAAGCCAATCCCTGAGCGTAAGATCAAAATGAATCAATCCTTTTTATTCAAACTCCCATACCATAGTTCATACTTGAATTCCTTTTTCCAGCTTCACCACCCAATTTCCGCAAGAGACCAAACAATGAGAAGGCCACAGATGACTATCACTATGAGAAATTTAAGAAGATGAACAGACGATACTAGTGCTCCAGTTCTTTTAAACGGTCATCACAATGTCCATTTTGTCCCTTTCTGTTATGTGATTGTAAATATTTCTTACTGTATGTAAACACTTCAAGGTTTATGTAATACAAATACCCCATGTTATAATAGAAAATAGTTTTTGGTACTTTACAATATTTTGTAATCAGTGCATACTGTTGAAACTTTATTTTTAATTCATTCTTAGTAAACGAGTAACAAAAGGAACATTTAGGAGTAGCTTACATACTACACACAACATGCTTATATGCATCATTCAAGAAAATTCCTGGCATTCATATTCTGGAATAAAAAGCATTTTCTTTACAGGTCTCAAACCATTGATTTAAACCTTTTATTTATTTCTATATGATTACAGATGTAAAGCTACTAAAGCGATCACTTGTTAATATGACAACACACATAAAAAAATGTAGTCAAATCCTTTTTTTCAATCTCTCTACATTTTGTTTTAAATTCTTTATAGTATTTTTTTATATAAATTCTTCATTATCAAACGTGTATGTAACCACAGATGTAGTGTTTATAGTCAACCGTAGGTTTTTGATCATTTGGTTGGAGGCTTAAACTTGCTGAGACTAGCCAAGAAAGTGCCTCAAAACCCAGTAACAAATTGTGGAGGTAGAGATGATGACAAAATGGTTAAAAGTAAGTTGCAGTGAATTAAGAAGTGAGCACTTGCTGTATGAGAAGCACCCAGAAACACTTGAGAACACAAACTACACATGGTCCACACTTTATACACTTCTCAATCACATGCTGTGTAATCCCTTCAAATCATAATATGTAGTAAGTACTTCATTACATTACTCGAAAAAATTACTTGATCAAGTACCCACTTGGCTACGGCATGATTTAAGTTAACTTTATTATCAAAGTAAGAAATCAAAATCCTTGCCCTTTGCCATTTTTTGAGAAATTCCCTTATGTCCCAAGAACCAATCAGAGATGATATAGTGTGTTCTTTGCAACAAGGTGGTCAAAGGAAAGAAACACCAAGCTTTTATCAAATGTAAAACTTAATATTTCACTCAATATGTGGATTTTCAGGGCTTTTCTGAATCTATAGTTTACTCTTTTAACGTCGCCTTATTTTGCCATGTTGCGATCATTCTTTGAAGGGTCAGGTTTATTGCATAATTTAAATGTATTAAGCTTAATCAGAGTTTATTTGGTACTCATTGCTATGCCTAATGTACATTTACATTTATCTCAAAATTGAGTTTCTACATAATTTTATAGGTTTCACCTATTTATTAATTCATTAATGTCCAGGGTGTTCCCCCACTTCTCGCCCGAAGTGAGCTGGAGATAGGCACCAGCAGACCCCCGTGACCCTGAAAGGGGTTAGGTGATTAAATGAATGGTTGTAAAAAAAAATGTTTACCTTGATCATGGAAATTAAATGAAAAGGTAGCCAAATGTATTTAGAGGGCTTTGCAACAGCTTTTCGTATGTTCTTGGGCCCCATGGTGGTAGGAGGATTATTAATCCACTGCTTGAATAAAGAAACTTTATTTGTCCCTTAGTGGGGTCATTAGCTTTTCCACATTCTTAGGCTTGTGTAAAGTCCAAAAGCATGAGTTTAGTGGATTGCTGATTTACAAACTATCATCCTGGAAACATGCCTCCGCTTGTGAGCAAATGTAGGATAACAAACAAAAAAAACCTTGTGTTTCTAGATGTGGGTGAGAGACACAATTATATAGTCCCGTGTATTTACACCATGAATATGAAATGTTCTTCTTCATTACTTTTATGAAACCATGCTATTGCAGTGCATCAAAACTTTAATAAGACATCATTATACAAAGCCTTCTTGTTACATTAACCTACAACAATACTGAAATCATATGTGCAGCAATATTAACCATGTTTTCTGCGAGACCAAACTAAATTTCTAATTCAAGTAACTCTAGATTAGCAATCTGCTGTTGGTGTCTCACAAAAGTTAAACTGTAATGTGACTGGTCCATATTGGAAGTCTTTCAGGACTGGTGCTGGTCACTGGCGCTGCTTCCATGGCCGTTGTGTTGCCGTTGCATGGACTCTTGTGTGCCCAAGTGCTCTGAATCCTCTGGGTTGACATGTGAGGTGGAAGAGGTCATCTCGGGGGACCCCCAACTGTCCTGCCGATGAAAGGCCTCACAAAGTGGCAACTCAACACCATCCCACTGTCCACAGCTAGAAACGTTATATACACACTTATTACACACAAGCACAAACTGGAAACTTAAGTCCAGCTCTAAAGTAAGTAGCTATTCAAAATAAACGATGAACATTAAAGAGTAATGGAAAACATGCACAAATACATCCACATATGAAAGAAGCACAAGCAGGGAAAGATGGGAAAGCTACTGTTACTTAAAGTGAATGGAAACACGTGGTCACATGACTGTTTTCAGCTTAGACCTTACATTTTACTATTCCGTCTGTGTATTGAACAGATGTTTGAAGAGTTTAGTGATAGAATTGCTCAATAGAAAGGAAGCGAAAAGCTGTTAGCAGCAGAGAATTTAGACTCAGCAGACAGAGGCAGAACAGAATTTCCACATCTGAGGTGAGCAAATAATAGATCCGACACTTAATGTGTTCTAGTTTCTGTCTGGTTTATTTGTCAAATTTGAAATTACCAGTAGATTAATGGAAAAACTGACAAATAATCAGATACAATTGGAACAGATATTAATGTGACCAACAATGTTTCAACTGAAACCTTTACCAACATAAATGTCATTTTAAAAAAAACAACGTCAGCTGATGAATGGACACATATGCTACCCAAGCCAGTATTGTGCAAGTATACATTTAAATGAGAAGAGAGGGGTAAATGACATCATTTAGAATAATAAAAACAAATTCTTTCTTCAAGCACACTCAGAGTTAGGTAGTTGTAACAGAACATTGCTAGTTTCATTATCCACGGGTGAAACTCCCAATATAGTTTGTGCTCGGTTTTGAGATCTACTTGTACTAATAGTTTTTTTTTTTGGTTTGCATCACTTGAAGATAATCTGGCAATTCATGTTCATCTCACAAGAGGATTGTGGGTAATCAATCATTCGGCATTTAGGCATCAATCATTCAGCCCTTCAAGCCGGAAATAATAACTACTTGGTTTACGGTAAATGATCTGGGTATCCATTGAAGAACTTTTTATTTATTTATTGCACACATGCAATCTAATTTCACATACATAATAGTGTTTGGATTGTGACTAAATGTTCTGTAGCTTTATAGGTTCCATGTGACCCATTAAAAATTAAAAAAAAAATTGATTACACACATTTAAAAATTGATTACTGCAGAAATTCATAATTTTGTATGAATAATGAAAAGAAAGTGAAAACCTTCAGACTGTTCTTCTAATTAGAAATTACAAGAACATAAGGGATATATTTTAATTATTAAGAGTTTGAGAGGTTTTACATTGATCTATTGCATTCACACAAGGTTAAATCCAGCTATTTTTGGCTTATTAACAAAGATATACAACTTTTTTTTCCCTAAATGAACATAATTCAAAATAATTTCAATTTAAAGTTTTTTCTACTCACAAACATACCCAGAAGGAACATGGTGGGTTTTATTTTATTTTTTATTTTTTTTGGAGGGCATTCCAAGTCCTTCTTGTGGAACTGGAGTCCTGTACAGCATTACACACACTGATTAAGGTCCTTTTGATTTAAACTACTGCTATGTGTATTGAAGCATGCAGGGCTGTGGCACTTAAGTATTAATAGCCCTGTTTTATGATATTTATATAGAAAATGAAAACATTTTCACAACATCTCAAACAAAATTTCTCATTTCTTAAAAGCACTGCTTGAATGATTTCACCAAACAGCTTTAACATTAAAGATTTAGACATAGTGTTTCAGCACCTTCATCAACACCCTGATTTCTGATTGTAGAATAAACGTGATATTAATCACATAAGGCACCTAGACTAACTTTATCCATACTATGGATTGACCGAAAGTGCATGGTAGTGTCTTTGGTTTTCTATATTTATAATACTATTTTAATTAAGAATACATCTGACAGTTAAATAAAACCATCCAATTTGTCATCCAAGTACATTATGAAAAATTAATTGACATGGAAAATATAGTTTATCATAGGCTTACCTGCAAGACTAAACATGTTGTGATTTGAATAGGCGTATGTGCATATAAATTCAAACAGATCATAAAATAAAAGCGGTTATGGTTAACACGTGATGGATCCAATCATTAGTTGTGGAAGTTAAAAAGACTTTTTAACATATGGATGGTGCCATGATTCACTCTGTATTACTCTGGTGCATTTATGCATCATGTTTATGGCTCTGGTTATGGGAGAGTGATTACACGGGTTTGGGATCACTGCTCTATTTGTACCTGGAGGAGTAATACGCTTCCTCGAGCTCATACAGGTCGATGGCAATCTCGTCCCTCAGTGAGATGAGTTTCTTGTCACACTCTTCCTGCAGCACACGCAGCTGCTGGTTGCTCAGACTGATGGCCTCGTTGACCGAGGGGAAGTCATTAAGTATTAGGAACTGTTTCAAGTCTGAGACGAGCTTCATCAGAGACTCT
Organism: Danionella cerebrum; assembly: GCA_007224835.1. NCBI lineage: Eukaryota > Metazoa > Chordata > Actinopteri > Cypriniformes > Danionidae > Danionella > Danionella cerebrum. The sequence continues at coordinate 415,984 of SRMA01027115.1, read as the reverse complement.
CCTGCACGTACCTGGGACAGAACCACATTCAACATGTTTTTTTTTTGTTTTGTTTTTTTCAAAAATAACGACATCCATTAGTTATGTACATTTCTTTAGCTCTTACTATGTTGGCAGCTCGCACATGCATTTCAAAGTGATCCTGCTCAGCTTGTGTCGCCCTGGAAACCTGAGTCTCATCTTCAACCTGGTGGGAGAGATTAATAAATAATTGATCCAGCGAAGCCTTACAATAGTCGAACATGTATATTGTACACTAAAATAGGAAAGCCATACCTTAGCAGTTTTTATTATTTCTGTAAAGTTGTCAAGTATTGACCTGACGTCATCTTTAAGTCTCTTGTTGTAGCTCTGCAAAAGAGACTCTTTGCTTTGTGGCAGGACTCTCTGTGCGGCCATCTCAGCAGGCTTTACTCAGTGCTGAAGGAAGTATGTCTTTAGAATCAATCGTTCAGAACGACAGTTTATAATTTATAATCTTTACATTATACTGTATTTAACTAACTTTTCAAAACATTTAAGGCTCATTAAAAATGATTAAAAACCCATAAATATTGCTGCCAATTGGCTACTGAAAAAAAACATGAAGTATTCTTTTCAACTTATAATTTATGTTTTTTTATTTAAAACAATAGTTTTGATTACAAGTCCGTTACTACTAGTATTGAAGATCTGATATTATGTTGACAAAACACGACAAACTTAAAATAAAATATATTTACCATAGGCTTTTACGTGTACTTTGCATCCTACCGTTACCTATATACTGTACTACTTGACAACCTCATTGACCTACATGTAGTTTACGTCGCTCCATTATTATTAAACATTAATTTGTCTAACTAACTAAATGTACAATCATGATGATTAATGAATATTTATTTTCGGAAACCACGTAAAATTGATACTTACGTGGAAATCATTATTGGTTTAGGTCTTCAACGAAAAATGTACTATCCGCTTTTGTTGAAGTTGTTGAGGCGCAAATAAATGACGTAATCTACGGTCGCCATGTCGTTATATTTCCCACAATCCCTTTCGTCTTCCTTTCCGTCTGATCCAACATGGTGAGTGTTTGCTAGTTTAGATGTGGGAGCGTTTACATCTTAATATCTTTAAGCATCCGTCTTCATATTATACTTTATATCCCTTCAAGTATTATATAATGGTTACTAAAGCATTCCCGACCTTTCCTCTATTATTATTTGTCGTCATTTGTTGACTTAAAATATAAAATTAGCTGCGCTTTAGCAAGCCGAGTTTGCAGTCGGTATAAATGGCTTGAAGTCTGACCTTGTGGTTTTCTATTTAAATAATTAGTTTATATTAGAATTTGACTTTAGTTATGTATTTATATCCGACTCTAACGTTACTTCTAATCTAACGCTAATCGGCATGGTTAGGACATAATGTTTAATGCGGCTAAGTGTACATATCAGTGACCATATTTTTTGTTGTGTACTAGCATTCAATTCTATTTACAAATTACCTTTACAGCAAAATGTCGTTCTTTTCTGAAGGGATGCTGTGGTGCATCTAACGCTAGTTGCTCCTCGTCGAAGTTCCTTGGTTTTTGCGGTGATGGCATTGAATTTCTTCACCTGATTAATTTATGTAGAAGCTTTTTCAAAACTGAGCAAAAACCACAAATAGCATTCTTTTGTCCTTTTCCTTTGAAATTGCGCTATATCTACTGTTTGCATCCTTTCACAGCCCAAAGGGAAGAAGGGGAAGGGTAAGGGGAAGAAGGTGGCACCAGCCCCTTCAGTGGCCAAGAAACCAGAAGTTAAGAAAGTGGTGAACCCACTCTTTGAGAAGAGGCCCAAGAACTTTGGCATTGGTGAGTTTAAAGTAGATTCTATCTTTGTACGCACAGGTGCTGATGATGTAAAGAATATTTGCTATCTTAACACCAATGCAGACAATCCACCAAGATCGCTGATGCACATGTGAAACCAGTGTTAAGCTTTTTACTCTATATTTTTTGGGAATTACAAGTAGTCCTTTTATTTTAGGTCAGGACATTCAACCAAAGCGGGATCTGACCCGATTTGTGAAATGGCCACGTTATGTTCGGTTGCAGCGCCAGCGTGCCATTCTTTACAAGCGTCTGAAGGTACCCCCTGCAATCAACCAGTTCACCCAGGCTCTGGACCGCCAGACTGGTGAGTTGTTGTTTTTTTCCCATATATTGTCAATGTTCATTAAATCAGCCAAATTCATATAAAAGGCTGGGAAGAATTACTTATTTTTGGCCTAACTGTTGTATCAAGTCTGGATGGATGGGCTTCTGTGGGTCAGAGCATCACTCTCATTGCAATGTGCATATGATGTGAAAGAATATTTGCTATCTGAATTGTTGGTGCTGACAATTTCCACCAAGATCACTGATGCACTTTTGTAATAAAAAAAGTAACTTTAGGTTTACAATATTGGTGTTCTGTTTACTTGGTGTCAAGAATTTATTTAATTTTGCACTGGTTTCTGCAGCTACTCAGCTGTTCAAGCTCGCCCATAAGTACAGGCCTGAGACTAAGCAGGAGAAGAAACGAAGACTGTTGGCTCGTGCTGAACAGAAGGCTGCTGGAAAGGGAGATGTCCCAACAAAGAGGCCCCCAGTTCTTCGTGCAGGTTTGGCTTTTTTTAACATCAAACATTCGCTGACTGGTCAGTTTTATTAAACAAGCTCATTGTTGCTTATTCAGGTGTGAACACAGTGACCACTCTGGTGGAGAGCAAGAAGGCTAATTTGGTCATTATCGCTCATGATGTGGATCCTATCGAGGTAAGGTTCAAGCTTCTTTTAGTTGTACTGTATTAATTGTGGTTGTCTGCAATGATGTTTGAATTTCTTCACCTGAATAAAAGCTGAAGATTAATATTACGAGCTTTTTAACCCTGAGCAATAACCACTATTTAATGCATGCTGCTTATTGTTGTAGTCATTAGTTCATTAGCTGGATAATTCAATTGTGTGAATTGTTTGTAGTTGGTGGTGTTCCTGCCTGCTCTTTGTCGAAAAATGGGCGTTCCATATTGCATAGTCAAGGGAAAGGCTAGATTGGGCAGACTGGTGCACAGAAAGACCTGCACCTCTGTTGCCTTCACACAGACCAACCCGTGAGTAACAAACCTTTCTCTCGCTTTCCTTCACTGTGAATCTGATTGCTGTGATGTCTGAACTTAAACTGAACAACCATGTTGTTTTTATTGAGCTTTTTAACCCTGAGCTAAATTCACACTTGTGCATTAGGCTTTTTTTGTGTGTGTGAGTGATTGTAATTTTTTTTTTGTTTTTCCCCACCAGGGAAGACAAAGCAGCTCTTGCCAAACTGGTTGAGGCAATCAAGACAAACTACAATGACCGATTTGAGGAGGTATGTTTGGAATTAAGAACTTGGCATAGGGTTGGGGGTTAATTCAATTCAACTTCTACCATCTTCTTTTTCAGATCCGTCGTCACTGGGGAGGCAATGTTCTGGGTCCCAAGTCAACTGCCCGCATTGCTAAAATTGAGAGGGCAAAGGCCAAGGAACTGGCAACTAAACTTGGTTGAGCTCTTGTCTTTAATAAATAAAAAAACAATTCCCAAAAAGATTGTATTTATTTTTTTGTGATGTTGATGTGCTACAAAAGCAATAAAAAAAAACTTTGTGCAGTTGAAAGTCAATAACCATAGAAGTGCCAATCCAAAAGAAACAATTTAATCATTTGTTATAAAAAGTTGCTACATATGAAATTGCCCAAAATATGGAGTGGAAAATTAAGATCTGGAGTGAGTCCTAAATTTTATTTATTTTTCTGCAACATACTCTTGAATGTCAGCTTAATAAATACAGGGGAAAATTTATATTTTACCAATTAAATTGTATATTGACTTACTGGCAGTTCCATTTCCACCTTTTTTTTTTTTTTCAAGGCAATTTTATTTGTACAGCACACGTTGAAGCAAAAAAATTCAGAGGTACTGGCAATATGCAAATGATCTGTATGCAGTCTGAATCCAACCAGAATCTTTAGTGAGCACAACATTTGTTGAATGTGAAATGGGCTTTTCTGGTCAAATGTTTAACACATAGGAATTTTTTTTATTTTGAGTGAATCTTAGTCTTTCAGAAACTACAAATCATGATTCTTGAACTCAATTGAAAAAAAAAGTAAAGTTATTATTATTGTCCCCTAGTTTGGGACTCATAAGGAGTTGAGTATTACTAATAATACATAATTGTAAATTGCTTAAAGTAAATTAATTTCCAATTAATTAAGGTCTTTCCAAAATAAGTTAAGATCTATTGTATACTTGCCTTTTACGTGCCATGCAGTTAAGAAAACAATGAGAAAATGCTAATAAAATTAAATGAACAGGAGTAGTTTTCCCATATTACCATTTATTTAACAAATAAATGACGACCAGTTTTTTTTCCCCAATTTTATTTTACAGTGTTAAAATAAAATTTCACAAAACTATCCGTTTGATGAATTTTGCATACCACATATAGGAAGTGGCAGCACACAGTCCGTACCTGGAGGGATACATGTTTTGATAAATTGTGCAGTTGTTCAATTGAAGAAAAAAAAATTATGGTATAAATAAACAAACCATGTGATGACATATTGCATGTGCTCATTCCTCAGGGTAACTCTTGTCTGCCCTCCTATTGGCCCACCAGGGATTGTGCTGTCTGGAATACAATTAAAAGTTGTTATTTAGTAAATAAGACCGTAATGTGCGAAAACCTAAGAAATATATTGACCCTGCATTCGAAACCACACAATTTTGACAATCTGTGGTTATACACACTTACGGGATTGAGAACTTCACAAAGAGTGGATAGATTGCACACTGAAGAGTTCACAAAGCAGTATGTAAGAAGTGCTTACATGATTCTTTACATCCAAACGCACTACTCGAATCTCACTATTAAAGGGCAGTAACCAATCGTGTCCTTTCGAATGCACTCTGATTTTTGGAATTGAAGAGAGATTCTAACCATATACAGCATCAACAAAGATCTCCTCTGCATCAGTAACTTTTGCCATGGCCTCCAGGTCCCGATAGTGCCAACGATTTGCCTCCACATTGTTTTGTGGGACAAATGGTTTCCGCTGCTCAGTTAAGCGTACAATTCCAACAAGATCCACATCTTCAGTCACCTGTTAGAAAATATCAATACCCCAAAAAGAAATGCAAGAGTTTAAGTGAATTTAAAGTAAATATTTGAGTTCTGAAATTGCTCCAAATAAACCTGTACCTGTCCCTTCGCCCTCTTTTCTGGATGCAACTTATCTCTGGGTACATAACCTCGATTCACCAATATGGTAATCCTAAAAAAAATAGTCTGTTATAAGCTTACCATGAATATAAAATAAAGTGAGATTTAAAGTGTGTAGATGTCTGTACCCCAAATCAGTGCAGTAGAAGGGTGTAATGACATTGGCTCCACTTTGAACACTGGACGAGATTCTACCAGCTTCGCTGGCCTCTCGTTCAGGATTTACAGGGGAACGGGGAAGAACGTAAAGCTCTTTAGAGTGATCAAAATGTCCATGGACCTTCACTCGCCTGTATTCAAGCTGGTTGACTTCTGTAGGACTGTATCAAGCATCAACTACACAATTTCACCCACCTCTAAACTTTATCAGAAGAAGGATGGAGTGTAATCACAGGAACTCACTCTGTAGGCAGTGGTATAGGTTCTGCTGTAGTCAGACTCTGTAGTTCACGAATCAGCTCCAACTTCCACTTTCTACGTTTCAACTGAAAAATCGTGAATTTAAAACTATATATTTTTGTATAAATGTACATATAGAGCATAGAAATATCAGCACCTGCCATGTTCCAAGACAGAAGGTGGTGGCAGGTATCATCAAAAGAAGCCACTTCAAGAAGGAGTCTTCTACTTTTTTTGTTTGTGCTACAGTTGAACTTGATCGGCCATTAAAGTTGCCTTGGTTACCTGGTGAAAACCAATATTTTATTTAATATTGCTTCTTCTCTTGATAAAACTCATGACATTATTACATTTCAATCACATTGAGTCCGGTTAAAGCTGTAATTAAAGAAATTAGATTTTTGGGGCTTATTGAGCGTTAAAAATGTAAAACAAATGTGGCATTTAAATATTTGTATCTAAAACAGATTTTAACCGCCTGGAACTGTATAAAAACAAAGAATTATTTAAAGACACTAAAATAATGCATACACTTTTATAATGAATGCAGGGGATTATCAAAATCAAGCTCACAGCCATTTGTTTTTTAATTGTACTGCAACCACTGTCTCAACCGAACGCTATGTCTAAAGAAAAAGATGAATAAAAATACTAATTACAAAGGCGAACTGAAGCATCCCGACGTCGGAGTAAACGCTGTCCATTCTCAAACAGTGTCCTATTGGGTGAGATTCTAGCCTTGAGAAAAAGAACAAAACTACACTTTATGTATTTTGACCTTTAATTGTTGTAATGAAGTACTGAACTACTGTCTCAATATCGAAATAATGGGATTAAAATAAACTTACATCATATCGAATTATCTTGAACGTTTTATTAGAGAACATCAATAAAAATTTGAAGGTACTCATCTTAGCTGTGTCCACACAACACTAAGAAGATAGGTCATATATATAACTTGCTTTTCAGGGGAATGTTTTCAATGTAACCATTTCCGGTGGTGCTGACCCATCCTGCGCATGCGCAAGGTTCCACGCTCTTTCTGAATTCATGTTAGACAACTCAACATGTAGTACGTTTACCTTAAAAGTTACGATTTTAGACCTCTCGCTGTTAAGTTTTTACTTAAGATAACAATTTTCGTAAAATTTGCATTCTTCTGCTGATGAAACAGAGATATAACAACACATATATTGAGCGGCGAAGACTTTCCACGGACATTTTTCCCAGGTAAAATATGTTCGGTCGTGTGACATTTTTGTTATTGTGACATGCAGAAAGGAATACATTTATGAATACATCATTTGCTAACATATTGGTCATGGTATTAACAAAGTTTTGCTTTAAAAATGACATTTTTCATTCTGCGTAATTTTGTACTTAGGAAACATGACCAGCCTTGCTGCCAAGTATGATTACTTGGAGAAGTTGACACGCAAAGTCTGCGTGTCTCACAGTCGGGATCTAAAACAAAAACCCTATGGTATACACATGCAATGATGATACAACATTGAACTGATACATAAAGTTGTAGTGATTGTATATTATTTATTCTTGCTAAATTTGTGTTTTCATTTAATTGTTAATGCCACATTAAGCACATTATAACAAATAATTTCAATAAATAATATTTTGTTTAAACAATTTTAGTTCCATTCAGAGGTAGTGGGGCAAATGATGGTGCTCCTCCAAAAAAGAAAAAGAAAAACAAACAAAAGCAACCAAAAGAACACAACAATGGTGTAAAGTTGGTTCCGAAAAGCTCCCAGCCTCCAGCGCAGAAGAAAACAGCTCAGAGTGGGAATTCAGAAAACAAGTCTGAGGGTAAAGGCAGTTTGTTTAGTGAGAATATAGAATTCTTTATCCACTTTGAGTCTACATGCATGTTAATTATTTTATCTATATTAGGTTCTACACCAAAGGAAACAAATGCTGTTGACTTCCTTCGTCAAAGACTGTACCAGAAGATAGAGGAGTCTCGTGGACAGGTACCAGTTTTTGTTAAAGCATAGCCACTGCCCGGAATTGCCATGTTAGGCTGAGGAAATAATATTTAATGTTGCTCGGTGGCAGCCCATATTTCAAGATGAAATCAGTCATCTGAACAGAAGCACACTATGTGCAGACCGTGTGCCATATATGTAGATCCGGGTGAGTATGTCAACAATTTATATCACAAAACAATACAACACAACCTGCAGCCAAAAAAAATCCATAAAAACTTCGTGGTAGACCTGAGGAGAGTGTGCTATTGTTAAAATGTGTTTGTGAAGCTGATTTGGCATAATGAATTTGTAATGTTTGTTTATTATGGCTTAAATTAAAATAAATTACTTTCCCTACCTTTCAGAGACAACCTTTGGTTGGTATGTGTATGCAAAGCAATATGTGAAAATCGGAAAGTTCACCAGCATTTTTTTTCTCCAGGGCCCTGCTAAAGATCCCTTTTCAGAAGATGTACAGAAGAGAAGAGCAAAAAGAAAACAAGAAAGGGATCGTCGTAAGAGGAAAAGGAAAGAGTTTAGAATGAAAAAGGTAGCAGATGCTGCAGCTTCGGAGGCAGGAGAAGAAGTCAAGGAAATAAAGTCTGAACCGCAAGACAGTTCTACAACAGGTGCAGCGCAGAATGAGAAGAGCTTCATAGTCTTCAATAAGATGGAGGTTGGAGAGGATTATGTGGAAAAAGGGACCAAACTAATTGAGAAGAAAAAGAAAAGGATAAAAGGTACGCTCACACCACTCACTGGCAAGAACTACAAGCAACTTTTAGCTCGCATTGAAGCAAGGAAAACTCATCTGGAGGAGCTCAGGGAGAAGGACGAAGGCAAGGCTAAAAAAGAAGAAGAGAAGATGAGGTGGACCAATGTTCTCTACAAAGCTGAAGGAATGAAGATCAAAGACAATGAGGAACTTTTATTGGCCTCACTCAAAAAGAAAGAGAAAAGAAAGGCTCAGCTGAAAAAGAAGTGGGAAAAGAGAAGCCAACATGTCGTGGAACAGATGCAAAAGAAACAGAACAAGCGCAAAAGGAATCTTAAGCAGCGTGCAGATACGAAGGTCGAGAAGCGCAAGCAGAAGGCAAGGAAAAGGGGCCGTGTTCTGCGTGAGGATCTCAAGAAGGCTGGCATATTGTAAAGCAGGGTGTTTAACGTAATTTCTGGAGCGTTTAGCTTTTAAAAAAAAAGATTGTCATTCAGACTTGATCTAATACTGAAGGATGGTTGTAACTAAAGTGAATTTGCACACCAGATGAAAAGACAAAGTTGCTTTGGGATTTGGACTGAGAATCTCGATTTGTAACCTCAATAAATTCACCTCATCGTGTCAATATTTTTAAATGTTTATGAAGAGCGTAATTCTTTTTGAGAAATTTTTATCAAACACTAAATTGACCTATATATATATATATATATATATATATATATATATATATTGACCTATATATATATAACTGCAATACAGTTCTTAACCAACAACATGGGGAAAAAAAATAAACATAAATAAATCATATAAAATTGATGATTGATGCCTGGAAATAGGAATGGAATTCTCCAGAAATGCAAATGACCATATTGACGGAGTTAAAGATAGAGTCGGGATTGAGTGTAATGCCTCATTCTGCCTATAGTGGTAGTGTCAGCATAAATCGCCCACCATAGACATTGCAAAACACTAGATACATGTTAGCCATATGGCATTATGTTCTTCATATTTACTGGGGCTAAATATCTTAAAAAACAACAGTTTATTTTTAACTGCAAAAATGATATGTTCAATCTCTCTTTCTTTAGTTCAAGTTTCGTATTAAGCTTTAATTCACTAAAAATTGGAAATGGAACACCGAGAAATACAAATCACTCATTTGTCTCGTTTTATACCACATTAAATATTTGATATGAGAAAGAATGAACAAAACGGAAACGTTGACCCAGGTAAGATGGCGAGATACAGCGACTTGTGTGTTGTCTAGAATACATTTTCTATGGCTCATGCTCGAGGAGGAGATGTCCTTAAACGTTCATTGGCTCGGACTCAGGAAGACTTTAGAAGAAGCAATGTGACGTTTACAAGACCCAAGGAAAATAAAATAAGAGTTTGCTGCACAGCAATCTGATGCAGGTTATTTTGTAGCAATATATCGACTTCAAGAAAGTTGTCGTCTGCTCTAGTTGTTAAAAGGAGTCCTCAAGGAGAGCAGTGCACTGTCACTGTGTTGTGTAGATTGCATTTCAAGGTTGACAGTTCAAGCGCTCAAGATGTGATTTTTAACTTCCCAGTGTTACTTATTTACAACTTTAGCTGCATGTCTTCAGAGAGGTTGTGAAACTGGAATGTGGAGAACAGCTTCCTTGTGGGAAAGATTATTTAACACGGTCGTCCATAACAGGGTAGGAATTATTTTAGTGCAAGGTTGTGTCCAGTGCCTTTGGTTTTGTAAAAAGAAATTGTTGTTAATCATGCAGGGCAATATGTCTCGTAAACTACACGCAAGAAGAATCGAGGGAATTGACAAAAACATATGGTAAATATATTACTTTACTAATTTTACATGGAGCCCAATATTAACCTAAGCATTTAATGAACTTTATATGTAGAGTGTTATATGTCTGTCTATCTTAAGACCATGATTTCTTGGTAAATACAACTGGTAGAATCACAGTTATAAAAACCTGTTTTCTGTGTGATATTTATCTATATTACAATATATGTTACTGCAGCTTACTGGGACTTGTCAATCACTAATCTAAAACTTCTTTATCTAATCTTTAATCCAACTGTTAACGATTCTGAATTTATCTGTGGCTCTTTAATGGTAAAGTTCATCTTTGAACTGAAATTCCAGCCAGAACAACAGAGCAATACATTTCATAGTAAGTCATAGTAAGTAGAAGAGGTATGAATTACCCATAAATATTAATGTTTGTTCATAAAGACAATGTATTTAAAAAAAATTGTTTTAGACTTTTTGTAAATGGCCTTTTATGCAGTGTCTTAACATAGCGCTATATTCGCGAAACATCCCGTTTGAGGTTTAAATGTAATGGTACTTTGTGTATCAAGTTATTGTCTTTAACAAGAAAGTGAAGTCAAATTCACTGAAATGAGGCACACAAACACCAAACTCCTCCCTCAAACATTATAGTAGTACAAGCTTGTAGCTGTTGCATCTGCAAAGAAACTCCTTTATTTCCACTGCCAAGAGTAGAGGCTGTGGGAAAGTTTTCATCCATACCACAGCAGTAAAACACCAACAGGTGTTCTTACACTATTGCTCACTCTTTTATGTAAGTAAGAGCAAACAACCACTGTGTGTAATATTTCAATTCTCAACACTGATCATTTACATTACCGATGATCCTCAGATACTTTTTTTTAACTCTTCATTCCCTCCAATGTTCCACCACTTCTGGCTCTGCCAGTCCCTCAGTTCCCAGCATATTTGAGTTAGCCTCTTCCAATCACAGCCAATAAGTACAATGATAACAGTTATTTTAGCGTTCTCTGAAGCCTGCAAAATATGTGCATAATTTGTTTGGGGTTTTTTTTGTAATTTTTATGTGGCCTACTCCGCATCCTCTGTTTAACAAAGTTCGTTGTACAACAATATGTGCAGATGTTTGGATAAATAGTTGCAAAGTAAATAGTCGTAAAACAAATAGCTGCAAAGTCGCCTATTATATGACAATTAACATATTTTTTGACCTTGTATGTACATGAACCTTTTGTTAGATACTTTCAAAACAATGCCCCTTTAAAAATCACAATAGGGGCTCTTTATAGTTTATGCTGGGTTAAAATCTTTGTCATTCCTTCTTGGTTTTGATGTATTTTCTTGTGGTGGGTAGGGTTGAATTCACTCAGCTGGCTGCTGATTACAAAGCTGTGAACCTCGGCCAGGGTTTCCCTGATTTCTCCCCTCCCAGTTTCATCCAAGAGGCTTTCTGCAAAGCACTAACTGGAGGATTTTCCATGCACCAGTACACACGGGCATTTGTGAGATATTATTTTTGCTCATCCCTTACTTTTAGTTCACAACAGTCAACCACGTGTGTTTCAAAACTGTCTATATTAGTTCTATTGTTATCTAAACAGGGCCACCCAAATCTTGTGAAGATTCTGGCGAAGTTCTTCAGTAGAATAATAGGGCAAGAAATAAATCCAATGGAGGATATCTTGGTGTCTGTTGGAGCGTATCAAGCTCTCTTCTGCACTTTCCAAGCACTCATTGATGAGGGTGATGAGGTAATGCTCAGAATGACTGTGTAGTTTTTTGTTTCTTAAAGCAAAATGTTTTTTGGTTTGTTTCTTAAAGATGTTCTTTTGCAGGTGGTTATTGTGGAGCCATTTTTTGACTGCTATCAGCCCATGGTGATGATGGCAGGAGGGATAGCCAAATATGTGCCACTTAAACCTGTAAGGTTATGTTTCCACAGCTGTTAATCAACTGAGATGATTATATTTATTATAAATACTGTCATTTTTCTTGCAGAGGGAAGGCTGTGGTCCTGTTGTCTCTAGTGCCGACTGGGTGTTTTCTCATGAAGAGCTGGCCAATGCATTTAGTCCCCGAACCAAAGCTATTGTCATTAACACTCCCAATAACCCACTTGGCAAGGTACGTCCGTAGGGTTTTTTTGTGATGAGTTTGTAAAAGTCACTTGATTTGACTCAATTCAAAATCATGTTTGTATGCCAATATATTTTAAACCTATTTAAAGTGGACAAGATGATATGATTATTTGTGGTATTTATAAAAATAGAACATCTGTTCCATAATAAAATTAGATTTGTCTAATTTTTCTTTTTCAAATCAACCGTTGACCGTGAGCTCATGTTAACCCTAACCCTAACCCTTCACACGGAAGTTGGTGGTATAAGGGTGGGCTGATGCTTTTTTAAAAATGTCTGAAAGATTAATGGGCTCTCCTTTGTTTCTGTTACCTCACAAATACCCCAAGACTCATTTATATATTTAAGATTTATTTTTATTCGGCAAACCTTTATTAACATTTGGATAGGACAGTGAAGAGAGACTGTAAATAAAGTGGGAGAGAAAGAGAGAACAGGAAAAGATGCAAAAGACAAGGGATTTACACATTTACACCACAGAAGTTGGATGAGAACACTCATTTTTTTAGGACGTTAAAGGTTTGTCAAGATTAACTAACTCCATGGATGGATTTAAGTCATAGTGGTCGGTAAACAGACACCACAAGGCTGCATTTTATGTCAGTAGTTTATTACATAAATGTAATACAGATACTGGATTGTTATTTATTTTACTGATGTTTACCATAATTGTTTAAATCCAAAAATCTCTGCTTTTTATTAAATGGTTAATCGCTGGTCAGAAAGGGCTGGGCATTGATTATATCTCACTTTTACTTCCAGGATGCAGTGTGTAACTGCAGTGCAGTTCATTTTACCTTATGCTCTATTGTTTCCTTTTAGCACTGATTTATCTTGGGGTTAATAGCTAACTTCTGGTTCATAGTCAAGACTTATCATGGGGACTTTGGGACCCCTGTGTTATATTATGTATTGGATTAAATTTAGGGGATCAATATTCAAAGTATTTTTATTTTGCTAATAATGCCGCTTATTTTTCTAAATGTAATGAAAATATAGAAAATGTCACTTGTTTAAATTTATACTGCATAAAAACATACCATAACTGTTTTTCACAATTATTTTTTATTCTGACCCCTGTCTTCAGGTTTTTGAGATAGTTTAACCTTTTTGTGAGGAAATGGTGCTTTTTTTTTAATCAGTTTATCTAAACTGATTAGCAATGACATCTTGGAATTACACTCATGTGAATTAAATGCTATTATTAATGGTTATTCATTTCTTGCCATCAGTATTTTTTAGCTATTTATTTTATTCAATTGTAATCACAATAACCCTGATTATGGTTGTGGGTGGCACAGTGGCTCAGTGAGTTGCAGTGGGGCATTCCAGTTAGAAGGTTGTTGTTTCGAGGGTCGCCGGTGACCTTCCTGGAAGGAGTTTGCATGTTCTCCCCGTGCTTGCATGGGTTTCCTCCGGGTACTCTGGTTTCCCCCACAATCCCAAAAAACATGCAGCAGGTAAATTAATAATCTAAATTCCTCTTAGGTGTGAATGTGTGAGTGAATGTTGCCCTGCGATGGACTGGCGACCTGTCCAGGGTGTACCCCCCTCCTCTCGCCTGATGTGAGCTGTACCTAGGCACCAGCAGACCCCCATGAGGGATTAAGCAGGAAGGAAAATGAATGATGTTGTCAACTCTCAGTTTGATTCTTATCCTCTGTTTCAATTAGTGACATAATCATTAAAATCTGTCTTTTAAAGAGTAAAATGAGGAAGCTTTTTCATTGCAGAAACAGAGTTGATCTTAAGACTGACCTCCCATGGGTTCTACAGGTTTACCAGCTGGAGGAACTTCAGGTGATCGCAGACCTGTGCATTAAACACAATGTCATCTGCATCAGTGATGAGGTCTATGAGTGGCTCACATACGATGGAACAAAACACATCAAGATTGGTAAAAGCAGAACTGGAGGTTTTCCAATAAACAACCATTTGTTGCCTTTTTAAGAGCATGTTGTTTTTCTATAGCCAGTCTCCCAGGTATGTGGGAACGCACCATTACCATTGGCAGTGCTGGAAAGACCTTCAGCGCTACAGGATGGAAGGTAAACTAATGTTTGTTCCTTTTACTCATAATGTTTAGATTTGTTTTTTATATTGTTATGCTTTTTTTTCTAAATGAAGGTGGGTTGGGCAATAGGAGCAGGTAACATCCTGAAACACTTAAAAACCGTCCATCAGAACTCAGTGTATCATTGCGCCACTGCTGCCCAGGTAAAACAATTCTTCAGCCAGTGTCCACCCCCCACCCCCTCCTGAGGCTTACGGAGTCTTTTATTGCTCTCAAGGAAGCCGTTGCGGTGGGTTTTCAGAGAGAATATGATGTATTCGGAACAGAGGAGAGCTATTTCCAGCAGTTACCTCTTCATCTCCATGAGAAGCGCCTGAGGCTGGCTGAGTGTCTGAAGAGTGTTGGTCTGAAACCGATCCTGCCCCAGGGAGGGTACTTCATGATTGCTGACATCTCAAATATTAGTAAGTTGTAAACAACACACATTTGAAAGAATAAATAAACCATGGAAATTATGGGTGTTTGACATACATTTATTTTCAATTTTAAACTGAGACAATTATGGCTCAGTTTGTTAATAATATGTAATGTGCATTTTTGGATACATTTTTGAATGAACATGATGACCTTGACATTTCTACCTAATATTATATTGCAACAAATATTACATAAATACTATAAATACATAAACTTGGATAAACATGCTTTAAATAATCAATGTTTAGTTTTTTTTAATCAATAGTAGAATTTGTTGAACAAACTACTGAAAATGTCTGGAACACTTTGAATTTACGCTCATATTTTACAGCTTCATATTTCCACCATCTTTGAAGGTTTTCTTGCTCTCGCCCTACAGATAGTGCTTCTTGTGAATATGCAAATCTTGGTAACAGAAAGGAGAGCTCATGAGTTATTCCAATCATCAGGTTTCTCCAATAGAAAATATTTTGACCAGTTTTTTAAAGACTGTCTTCAAATTTGTCCGTTTCTTTGTGTTTTTGACTGAATCTTTGGCATGAATTGTTCATTTCCATGATTGGCAAACAGTTGAACGCAGCTCAAGTCTGCAGAAAGTCTCATTTATAGCACCTTTCAGCCACCGGGAGTTTAATCCACAGTACAAGACAAGCATACTGATTGTCCTCGGAGCCATCTTTAGATGCAGACTGTAAAAGTTGTCCCCTTTATTTATAACACTGGTGGCTTCTGTTAGGTTAAGGGGGAGTTGGTGATTGTGAGGGATGGGACGGGCTAACAAACATCACTTCCAAGGCTATTTCTAATAAAATATTATTAAATAAACAAAACATTTAGAATTTTACTACCGCTCTAAAAGAGAAATGATGTCATTCCAGAATAGAGAAATGTTGCTAATTCTTCCCGTATTTCAAATGTTTTTCCTCAAGATGTTGAACTTACTGATGCTAGTACTAAAGACGAAGCCTACGACTACAGATTTGTCAAATGGCTCATAAAAGAGAAGGTGAGAAAAAACTGTAACTATTTACATTTTAGTAAATACTTATGTAAGAGGTGTTTCAAATGAATAATTTATATGTTTTACTTTTTAACAGGGACTGGCCACGATCCCTGTGTCTGCCTTCTACAGCCCGGAACACCGAGATGATTTTCAGAAATACGTTAGATTCTGCTTTGTTAAGGTAATTTGTATTTTTCTATTTATAAATATTTGTTGTTTATTGTAAAATGGTATATTTTGATTCACCTCTTGTTAAAGATTTCCATACTTTAATGGGGACTTCAGATGACAAATTTAGTTTATATGAATCTTTATCATATTCACCAAATAAGGTCTGAATATTTCTCAAGAGTTTTGTACCTACTCAAATCCACTTCCTGTATTAAACTAAATACACACACATTTTTTTTATTGTCATCTGAGGTCCCATTCAACATACATATCAGTTTTATGATGATGCTTTTTTAAATACTGATATATACATGTAAAAGTTGTTTGCCAGGTTGAAAGTGCATCTGATTTCTTCAGTCTTTGGTACATTTCTAGGAGGACTCAACTCTCCAAGCAGCCGAGAACATCCTGAGACAATGGAGTGAAAGTAAATAAAATTTCAGAAACAGATGTAGATTATGTAGGTCTCAATGTGGGCTGAAAATGTAGCATTTGAAAGGTTGAAAAGAAGTTTGTTGTCCTGAGATTCTTTTTTGATTCGAAGATCACAGATGGCGCTATTATCATCTTTGAAGATTTGAAAAGCTTTTAAGCCTTTTATCTTGAAAATGTGTTCGTTGTATTTTGTTCTTGTCAATTTTCTTGATTCATCAGTCACTGCATACATAATTTAAAATAATCTGTTTAGAAATGTTTTTTTTTAATTCCAGGTTTAATTTTATCACTGTTCCTATTTTCTAATTTTTGTTGATCACCTGTGGCTTCTTTTTCTATTCTTTCTGACTTTAAATGTACATATCAATACAGAATATTCTAAGTAGGCTGTATTTTTGTTTAATTTTATCATTAAGCAGATGTGACTATTGTTCTTAACAGGAAGCCTTTGTTTTTCCTAAATCTAAGTTCCCAGAACCACAGAGGAAATGTGTTCATTTTTAAAAGGAAACCATTAACTGTTCCCAATAAAGTATCCTTCAGTATTTTCATTAAATAGTGTGGTTTTTAACATTTTCTTAAATTGTCTGTATTTCAAATACTCTTAAATGTGCATATTTATGATGTTGTGTGTATAGGTCTCTCATACATGGTGAGCGAACATTTAATAGAGGCACAAATGTATGTAACTATATCTGCAAAAGAGGAACTCCGTATCATACAAGGACCTGTTAATACAAGAGAGACAGACGTAAGCATGATCATAAAAGGGAAGTTGCCAGGAAACTAAGCTGGAAAAACATCATGAAAGGTTTTGTGAGTCTGTGTGTTCCTGTAAGTTTCGTTACTCTTACTTAGTCTGTAATACTCCCCAAACCTCCAGTTGTCCAACCTTCCTCCGATCTCATCAAGACTTATGTGTTATAAAAATAATAAGCACTCTGGAAATACGGCTCATATCAGTCCTCCTGATATCTCTGTAGGGATCATCATTAACTCTCAACTATAACATGAAATGAATTTTAGAGGTCTAATACGACTAGGCTTCTGTGTGTTTTTATTTATTTATTTTTGCTTTGATACATGTGTTGTCTATGAGTACATCGTCCTGTTTCTACCAAATATTTCAATAATTTAATTTTGACACATTTGAAGTAAATGTTTGCAGTATTTGGCTGTAGACAAGACAATGCAAGGTTCAAGAAAGCATAGAGATCAAGCTTTTATTCCAAGGTAGGATCCTCTAGACTTCCCTATAAGGAGCTGGGCTCAGCCCCTAATGTTTTCAGTCCCAAGAAATGCCCTTATTTCCAGTGCACTGGTCATTGTTATTCTGAAATACCCACCCAAAACCCACTTTCTGTGCCCTAGCTGAAAGAATCTCAGCAATATCAGATCGGTATATTCTTGCTGGATTCATAGAGAGCAATCTTGATGTTGTTTTTGTAAAGATCAGAATTTTAATCTCTGAAATGACATGGTTGCTCTCTCATGCATTTTTCCAACTAATGAGATGAGCGTTTAATAGAGTCTAAGATTGTTAGTTTTCTTTATCAATTCTGTCTGTCAATGTTGAAAGAAACCTACATTCATCAGTTCTTTGTCTATTGACAAAAAATCAAATTGCCTATTCAGAACAAATGAACCAAATGCCAATAGTATTGTTCTATTCAATCATTGTAGATTTCCCTCTTAAACACAAAACAATATACTAGGTTTTTAATGGTCTATGAGTGTTTTGAATAAGAAGAATTGTGCCTGTCCATAAATGTAGATTCAAACACGGAGACACATTAAATAGGTGAAACATACTATCAGCATGCAAAATATTTTCATCACGGGTACAATATGCTTTGCCGAATGTTACGTTTTGTCATTTACACAATGCTCATAAGTAAAACCACCAAAGTCTAGACAGGTGACTCACACCTATTGGCTTGAGCCTTTACAAAAACTAAATTTAATTACATATAAATATTCATTGAGTAGTCCACTTGTGTAGAAGGATTGATTCATTTTGAATCAGTGAAACAGATTAAATTACTTTTTATTTCAAAAGTAGTGAAAAGCTTTTTTAACAGAAAAGTGGTTAAACAGATATGCGTCATTGAATTGGCAAAAGAAGAACAAGGAACAATAAAAGAGCATGTATGAACAAAGATGGGCGTAAACAAAACCGTTTTGAGAACTCTTGTGGGGCGGTTTGTGACATTCCTGAGCATGACCATAAAAGGAAAGTTACCAGGAAACTGATTTATATAAGCTCTTCATGAAAAACATCTGGAAAGACTGAGTGAGTGTATTCCAGTAAGTATTACAGCTCTGCCTTAGTTGGCAATGCTCCAAAACCACAAGTTGCCTAACCTTCCTCTGATGTCACAGGAAGTGGATACCTAAAACAAGTTCAATCCTGTATTTTTCTTCTGTAAAAGTTAAGATTTACTGAAGATTTTTCAAAGTTATTAAAGACCAAAGACTTTTTTTTATCACAAACTACTTCTCAGAAAGAAAATAAATACAGCCCTCTAGTTATTGAATATGTTTATTAATTTTTTTTAAATATTTAGAATTTTAACAGGATAAAGAACTTAAACATATATACAATTTTTATATTTTCATGAAAATATCTGTTTAAGTGACATTT
The DNA here is from genome assembly GCA_007224835.1 of Danionella cerebrum. Lineage (NCBI taxonomy): Eukaryota > Metazoa > Chordata > Actinopteri > Cypriniformes > Danionidae > Danionella > Danionella cerebrum. The sequence continues at coordinate 396,938 of SRMA01027115.1, read as the reverse complement.
AATTTTTTAATTGAACATTGCAACAAGATATGTGAGAGAGAGGGAGGGAGGGAGGGGTCACCGATAGAAGAGAGTGTAGATGGACGTATAAAAGAGAGCTGGAATCTGACTCTGAAAACTTCATTTTGAAAAGCTTGATCCTGCACGAATCGGAGAATGAAAATGAGCCTGCAAAACTATTCAGTACTGCAAGGAGGAATCCCCCTGCACAATACAAAAGAGAACCCAGTGGTGCTGTCCATGCCTGAAATTAATGATGATCTTATATTTTCTACTTTCAACCTTAGCTACTGTAACCACTGCTGCCTTGGATTTGCAGCCTTTTCCAACTCTGTGAAGGTAAGGAGGACCATGAATGGGTAAAAATGACAAACTGTGCTCCTGCTTTAGAGATGAGCTGACTGAGTGTGTGTTCTGTTCAGGCCAGGGATCGCCACATGCTCGGAGACTATGTTTCAGCACGGGAATATGGAACCAGGGCTCGCCGCCTCAACATTGCTGCGATTGTCATTGGATTCTTCTTCATTATTCTCCTGATTGTGATCATCATCATGTCCATTTCTGAAATCACATCCCTTTTTCATCACAAAGGCTGAAAATACAGGCCTGGATAGGATTGCTTTTCTGTCCACCTTTTGTAAATAGGACTTTATTTGGTGCTGTTTATATCGGACTCTTATTCAAGGTTATCATACTCTGATTTTATTTTCATATATTATTTTTAGGTTATTTTCACTCTTTCTTATAGGATGATTCAGCAGTGTTCTTTTTATTGGTTGTCCTAGTAATTACATTGTTTACTCTCTATTATAGAATACTTACTCTGGTTTTGTATGGTAATGACTGTTGCTTATCAGCATTTTTTTGTTTTGTTTTTCAATTAAAATACCTAAAATTGATCATGGCATAAACTGGTCATTATTGAACATAGGCATATTTCCACTGGGCTATACGAACATAGACAAAAAAATCTTGTTTTTGTTCTAGTAGTTTGTTTCAGCTTCCTGATGTATAAACTAAAGAGGAATTACAGTTGTCATGCAAAGCAGAGAACAGCAGGAAACTGCACTGGAGTCACTATGTTGCAACCACAGAATTGCATCTCTTAAAAGTAAAATTAATAATGCGCATTAAATGCAGAGTGGAACTTCATTAGAGAGGAAATAAACAGAGCAACACATTTTAAAAAAAAGTTTAACCGCCCTTTTTATGTATACACAAATTGTATGTTTATGTATTTATAGTAATGGAAAGCAACTCAACATTATTTGAATAAATTATGAGATCCCTCAGAATTATTTGGGATTGTAGTAACTGCCACTATTCTTTATAACTTAAATAAATATACATTTAATGTATATTAATTACACCCACCCACACACACATATTTGTAAATCCTGATCTGTATCCCGACAAGAGCTTCCATTTTTTTCTTGATTGGTGCAGTTTTTTTAATTAAAAATGTCACCCCAAAAGAATGTGCTTCTGTTATGGCCATTTTGCTTTTATTGATTCTTTGCAAAAGTTCTTTATTGACACTGTAGGCACTTTTTATGTGATATGCACACTGAAACACCTTTATATCTCTTCTGGAGTTGCCCTTTCTTAACTTTTACCAAATGTTTTTCTCAATCGACTTGTATCTTCGAATTGAACGCTATTTGATTTACCTGTATCTAAATTTACGATTCACAAGTGTGAATTCAGCAACAGCAAACCTGTGTTTCTCATATTAGAACCTGAGTTTTTGAAATCGAATTCAATTTCATCAATAAGAAAACTTAAATGTTTTAACATGCGTAAACACTTTGATAATATTAATTGATTTATGTATTTGAATTTGGACATACGTACTTTGGTAAAATGGTCTGCTCATTTTGTTATCACGTTCTCTTTGGCTGTAATTCTGTAATTTAATGTATTTGTGTGCCCAAGCACAACTAGACAGGGCAGTTATATGTGATGGGGAAGGAATTTGGTTTAGTGACCGATTGGTAACTAGTTGCACTTTTTTAAATGACAGGGGAAAAGGTAAGAAATAACTAATAAAAAAAGTAATAAAAAATATAGAATTTTAAAAATAAATAAGTAAATAGAGTAGTATTGCAAGGCTGTGACGTGCAGAAAGATATTCCACACGACAGCATTTTAATGTTTGTGTTCATGAGGCAAGTTGAGGCATGTTGACATCCAGTTTAACACCAGACATGTCACACCGCACCACTCTCGCTGCTGCCGAGTTTCTCTCACAAGCTTTTAAACACTTGAGAGACTTTTTACAGCACTAAAGTCAAATCAAGAGGCACTCTCAGCTAAACCTCTCAACAGCCTGCATCACGTTTGCTGCTATGCTGCTGAGCGCGGTGGAGCTCAACAGGCGCGGCCTGAAGTTTTCTGTACAGTTAAAAACAAGTTAAAGTTTCAAAACCTAGTTTTTGAATGATCTACTTCGCTTACGGCCATACCAGCCTGAGAACGCCCGATCTCGGAAGCTAAGCAGGCTCGGGCCCGGTTAGTACTTGGATGGGAGACCGCCTGGGAATACCGGGTGCTGTAAGCTTTTGCTTTAGATTCAGCGGAAAGCTACCCGCGCATGCGCAGTTCACTATATTAATGGCCTCGTTGAAAATGCATGCAGGCTAGTTTTACTCTCGTGCTGTCTTCTTATTTATCTATTTTTCATTTATCAATCTAAAATAACATTGAGACCCCATTTAAAAATCCAGCTGCTGTTAATTTAAATGATTCACATTATTTATTTAATTTTCTTTATGTTTAAATAAATCAATATGTGGCAACTTGTACCCTTGCTCCTAAAAGTTTTTACATTTATTTTGTCACATTTTCAGATATGGATCAGGAATGCATATATGCATGTGTCCGCCCAGATTTTGCTAGTTGCTATTGCTACCCTCTCAATACTGTCCTCTTTTATACGAGGTAATATTTATGATTTAAACTTTGATTTAAAAATGACCAATGGTATGTTTGTGCCCATTCGCACAACGACAAGTGAGTTAAAATCTGAGAAGGAAGCAAGTTCCCTTTGAACACCGGTTCAACAGTAAGCTTTATAAATTAAGTGGAGCTTGTAGAAGTTTACTTATTAGTTATTTTGCATGCTCCGTCCTGCCTCACTTCACCGATAGAGGTCAGTAGAGAAGTCTCTATCGACTCTGCCAGAGCCGCTGCCGCCTCGCTCTCTCTCAGGTAGGGCCTCCTCAGAGCGAAGATGGCGACGGACAAACAGAAACATGAAGGGAGGGTGAAAATTGGACACTATATACTAGGAGACACGCTAGGAGTGGGGACGTTTGGAAAAGTCAAAGGTAAACTTTTCGAGGTGTTTTGAGGCTGGTGTACTGAGGCTAGGCTGCAGTTGCTCGAGTATTTAAATGTGGCTAACGTAAAGCAGCAGCACTTGTTGGCTAATGACAGCGCGGACTAGAGACACACATTAAACATGCTTTTCCTTATTGTATCTTCTCCGGTGGTCGTGTCACCTGAGCGATTCTTGCGTTTTTTGTAACATCTAGCTGGGTATAGAATTTTTGTGTGATTTCCAGACAAGAGTTTGGTCGTAGCTAACGTTAACCTGCTTAGCTAAGTTACACGGTTTAGGATTCTGAAGTTCCAGTTCTACGAACACTTTTTCTTAACGTTAATAACGTTTCGTTTATGAATCAGATAAATAACGTTACAAGTAAATAAAACCTGGTTGTTCTATGCGGTTCACTGTTCCTCGAAGTGTTGACATGTAACATTAACTTATATTGACGCTGCTCGAGTGGCGCTTGCAGCATCCTGTAACGTTTATTATTGACATCCGATTTGGTATTACTCTGCAAAATACAACTAACCCCAAAGATTAACATTTCTACTGTCGAAGTTAGCGATTGATCTGAAAAGTACTATCAAAGTACCTCAGTGATCAATATTTTATTAACTGATATTGGATGTAAATAGGCGTTTGGTACTCTTGTAATCTCTCATCATCTGGGACCAGTCCCTTCGTGGTTAGTGTATGCTAATATAATAGCATAGAATATTAAAAACATTTTGATTGAAACAGTAACATTTCTTATTTGGCCATTGACTTACTTTGGAACCCATTCATATGTTCACGTTTGGATTTTACTCCTAAACTTGACTTCACGTCATATACATATTTATTGGATTTCAACATCTCTTAGATTTTTTTCCCAAAAAGTTTATCATCATTGAAGAAAAAGTTGGGTGATTTACAGCATTTTATACTTAAACATTTTTATATATTGTATTAAGATTGCAACCTAACACTAATTTAATTGTTTGGAAGGGATTTCACCACAGTATTTTCATTACACACGGTAATATAAATGGGTATAATAAATTAAATCTGATGAAATGACAAGTAAATTAATTTTTAAAGGACTTTATAAATAATTTATGCAGCAGCTCAATTGTAAAATGAAATTAGTTCCATTTCTAAACAGAGTAAAACACTAATAATCAAACGTGTAGTTTTAGTCAAAGCGAATGGGGCAAAACAAACTGTTAATAATGGTAATGTACTGGTACTGTAGTCATTGTTGTTGATGGACTGTGGTAAACTTATTTAAAAAAAATAAATCTGTGTTTATCCCCTCATTGCAAACTGTTGATATAGTTTTTTAAATTAACAATGAAATCATCATTCTAGAAGTTGCAAAAATCTATTAGCACAAATCACTCAATTTGCTGAACTTCAGTAAAAGCTCTGGGCAAATAACAGGAATGGAAAATTACCCTTTGTGGAGAAAAATTCTCCCAAAACGACACGTGTTCTTTGTCACAGGGCTCTTTTGTTCAAACTAAAATGGCTCTTTCTTTGCATTTTTAGGGATTTGTTTAAACTCCACTTCTCTGAGTGTTTGCTGCATTTATAGATTGTAGGGAGGTCTTTAATTAACTATAGTGTTAACACAAGCAGTCCTTGAAAAACTACATTTCCAAGTAAAATTATGTAGAATTAAAAGTAAATGGATATTTCAGCAATGCATGATTTTTCCTTTAAACAATATAGTACTTGCAGTAAAGCACACCATCGTGATTCCCCATGAATCACGCTGTACTTTTGCTTGGATGAAAAGCTTGACCTAATGACCATAATGGGGTAATTTAGAACAGTTGTTTACATCAAAAGTTAACACATGTTCCTCCAAAATGAAGCTCTAAATATTAGTTTAATAGTTTTTACATAGTTTGTTTAAAAAAACAAATGGACTCTGGATATGCCTGGTCATGAAGTAAGAGGACTTAAAATGTCACTTTTCTACAGGACTTGAGTTTGTGTTAATGCATAACTAGTGTAGCCCAGTTAAAGCCTGACGAGCATTTTTAATGTTGCAACCATACACCGGTTCTTAGAAGCGTTCACTCTTCGACCTTCAGCACTTGCAGATGCAGCAGGAACAAGTGTAATATAAACCTTAAACACATTTATTTATAAACAAGTGTTTAAAATGGATCACAAAAGTCAGACTTTAAAGCAGGTAGCCTTGTAGTTTCCTCTAGCACGGAAGAATTTTGTTTTAGTGTATTTGTTTTGTTTCGTTTGATTTATTATGATGCAGAGTGGAGTCTAGTGACCCACCACATTTGTCAAGTACTGCTTTAGTTAACAAATGTCAACAAAATAGAAGTTACTACTAGCCCAGTCATGTCCTAATACAATGAGTAATGTGGTGAACAGTACCTCAAAGATGGTTAGGCGGAACAGCGAAACGAGAACAAGCTCCATTATTATGAGATTACAATGGTGGGTCTTGGTGGAACCGACATACGATACTAAGTTACTTCCACCTGTATTCATGTGCAGTTGGTCAGCATGAGCTGACGAAACATCAGGTTGCTGTTAAGATTCTGAACCGGCAGAAGATCCGCAGCCTAGATGTGGTGGGAAAGATTCGACGAGAGATCCAGAACCTGAAACTTTTCCGTCACCCACATATAATTAAACTGTGAGTAATGCTTAAGGCCTTTCTGTGCTAAATTAGAGGTAACATTTGTTTGAGTAAATAATAAAAAGTATGATTGTAAAGTTAAAGCAATACGTACATTGTTGTATCTTCATAATGGTTTATATTTGGTTGGTATTCAAATACACATGTGGCAGACATAAATGTGTAATGCTTGAATTGATTACTAAACAACTGTTGACTATGTATATTTGTTCTGCACTTAAGTCATATTTATACTGATTTGTCCTTGTGGCTATTTTGACAGTTACCAAGTCATCAGCACACCAACAGACATCTTTATGGTGATGGAATATGTGTCAGGGGGAGAACTCTTCGACTACATTTGTAAAAATGGCAAGGTGCAACTCTTGCTTCGTTTAAGTTCTATTATATTAATATTTTAATTATGAATATACATCACCATCAGTGCTAATATTGTCTTGAGTTCTTATCACTCCATGTAAGATAAATAGATTTCAAACATGGTTCTGTGTCCGTGCTCAGCTGGATGAGAAGGAGAGCAGACGTCTGTTTCAGCAGATCATCTCAGGGGTGGATTACTGCCACCGACATATGGTGGTGCACAGAGACCTCAAGCCTGAGAATGTCCTGCTGGATGCGCACATGAATGCCAAGATTGCAGACTTTGGTATGTCAGCCCTTCACATCTGATTTATTTAACACGCAGTTTTCTATACTTAAATCACTTCTTTTCTCTCGTGTAGGCTTATCAAACATGATGTCTGATGGAGAATTTTTGAGAACTAGTTGTGGTTCTCCGAACTATGCTGCTCCAGAGGTCATCTCTGGGAGGTACTATTATGTTCTCAAAACAATTTTTTGCTGCTTTAAAATGTTTTTTGTTTAAAACGTTTCTTTTGTTAATCTATATACAGGTTATACGCAGGGCCCGAAGTGGACATTTGGAGCAGCGGAGTGATTTTGTACGCACTGCTCTGCGGAACGCTGCCATTTGATGACGACCACGTGCCAACACTCTTCAAAAAAATCTGTGATGGAATCTTCTTCACACCTCAGTACCTGAACGCCTCTGTAATTAGCCTTCTGAAGCACATGCTCTTAGTGGACCCTATGAAGAGAGCCACCATCAAAGAGATAAGGTCAGAAACTACGTCAGACACTGAAATTACAAATTGTTTGATTAAATCAGTAGTTTTTTTTTCATGTATTATTGGCATTCAGTTTCCACAGCTAGGTTAAATTGTTTGGTCATTATTACTATAGGGATATAAAGCGTACTATTATATAACACTGCAACGATGAGCTAATATTTATAGCATAAGTCTATAACAATGAAATCAATAGCTTTGTATTTTTTGTTAAGCTTTAACAACTGATTCAATCGAACTAGGGTTCACTTTCCCTTTTGGTTCAGTTTAAGCAGGCAACAACTGCACTATAAATCAAATCGAAAGCAGAATAAAAAACCTGTCTGAGACCTGCTTGAAGAGGTGGTCTCAGTCTGGTAAACTAAAAAGTGGTTTGTTTGTGGTGAGAACATGATTGAACTATGATCAGAACTAAAAACAAACGGAGACAACAAAAGCATGCTCTTTGAATGAATATAGCTACAAAAACATAGTAAGGATTTCAACTCATTGCTAAAGAAGGCAGTGACTGCTGATTGGCTATACTTGGATTGGTGCTGGTCGGTTATATCAGGAATACATTTGAAGGAAACATGGCTCAACATGAATCTACTTGGCTTTTTCATTGCTTTTTCTATTAACATTCTGCTAGTTGTATGGTCTCCACTTCTTCTGAGGTGACGCCGTTCTCCCTCAATATAACAGTAGGGGAAACGTGTATTTATCAATCTCGTTTAAACGCCTATTAATGTTTCCACATTACAATAAATTTGTTGAGCCCCGACAGCATTGTACATCATCAGCGGTTAACTTTATCAGTCAGTTCTTGGTATTTTCTAAAATGTATCCATTTAATGCATAGATATTGTTGAATTTCAGAAAAGGTACTCGTTTGACTTCTGTTTGAGCTTGTTTCTTGTACTGCCACTCAATATTTGCACAGGTTCAACTTTTTCCTCATTCTGTGTTAATTACTCTCCAGGGAGGATGAGTGGTTTAAGCAAGATCTCCCCAAATATCTATTCCCTGAAGATGCTTCATATAGCACTAATATGATTGACGAGGAGGCACTGAAGGAGGTGTGTGACAAGTTTGAGTGCACTGAGGAGGAGGTGCTCAACTGCTTGTACAGGTTTGTTTGCTCATTTGAGGATATGATTTGACCTGGGAGTCTCAGAAATGTACAAATGATGGACAGTTTTTCTGTTTCCTGTCATTTCACACGTGCAGTCGTAATCACCAGGATCCTCTTGCTGTGGCCTACCACTTGATCATAGACAACCGGCGCATCATGAATGAGGCTAAAGACTTCTACTTAGCCTCTAGTCCTCCAGACAGTTTCCTAGATGATCTGCCAGCCCATCACTCTGCTAAGATTCACCCAGAGCGGGTGCCTTTCCTTTTGGCTGAAACACAGCCCCGTCCTCGACACACACTGGATGAGCTCAACCCCCAAAAGTCTAAGCATCTTGGGGTACGACGGGCCAAGTGGCACCTGGGAATCCGGAGCCAGAGCAGACCCAATGACATCATGAGTGAGGTCTGTCGTGCTATGAAGCAGCTAGACTATGAGTGGAAGGTAAGAAGCTGAAGTTTGCTTTTTTGTTTTTATTTCTATATTTGTTTCACACTTTTTGAAACACTTAGTGACATTTTCAATTTGGCATTTACTGTCTTTCACCCTGGGATGTCTCTGCTATCACCAGTGCGTGTGCCAATTACACTGGCTGTTTTGAAAAACTAGTAATGAGACAACCCAGCTGTTGTTTAATTTTGATTTCAAATATAATGTGTTAGTTTCTAACATGTTATTAGCTTTGTTATTTTTTGGTTTTAAACAAACATTACAAAAAAAAGTTATGATGCATAATTTGCAAGGTAATTAAAACCACATATGCGCAATGGACACGCTTGCATGTCTAATGTGAAACAGGCATCATACAAAAACAAGTCAAACAAGTACTGAAGAAGAGTTGATGAATACAGATATAAATTCTGAATTTGCAGAAACTCTCAACCCCTTTTAGACTGGCTAACTAAATTTTTGCATCAGACGGTTTAGACCTAAACTTTGTTTCTGTATGTTTGATAGGTAGTAAATCCTTATTACCTCAGAGTACGGAGGAAGAACCCGATCACCAGCACAAACACAAAGATGAGTCTGCAGCTTTATCAAGTGGACAGCAGGACCTATTTACTAGACTTTAGGAGCATAGATGGTAAATTTCTCCCTCTGTGCTTGAAATATACGTTAAGAACTTGCTTAAATCAATCAATATCCTGCTTTTGCTTGTGTTTTCAAGATGACATGGTGGAAGGTAAATCAGGGACAGCCACACCTCACCGCTCTGGATCTTTCGGGAACCACCGGACTACAAGAAGTGAGAAAAACGAATGTGAGGATGGGGTTAAAGGTGACGGTTCGGCTCCTTCTACACCTCCCATATCCAGAGGGAAAGCAGCTGAAAGCTCCTTGGCATCTTCTCTTACCTCGTCTGTGGACTCCAGCGGCGGAGAAATTCTGCCCCGTCCTGGAAGCCACACCATAGAGTTCTTTGAGATGTGCGCCAACCTCATCAAGCTGCTAGCACGATAACTTGTGGCTCCTCTGATGCCTTCACTCTTACCCTCCGCTGTCTTCCCTCTCACTCTCCAGCTGAGTTTCTCTTTCTTCTAGAAAACAGTCTACCTCTTAGCCTTCTGTCTGTCTGTCAGTCATTCACACAGCATTCCTTCTATCTCCATTCTTTCCACTCGGTGGCTTTAGAGCAATAAGCATGCGGACAGAATCTAAACTCCACACGTAAGTTGAGCCTCATGAACAGGAAGATGGAGTTTGCTTATTGTGCCACAGTCAAGATGTTAGACAGGTTGCTCAACTACTTTCTATTGTATCTTTTCTCTTGGAAGTGGTTTAACCATTTATCTGGGTTTTACAGCAGCGAGGGATGGGTTGAGGTGCATTTGAAGTGAGGAGTTCTACACTGAGCTAGCTGTACTGTACTCAATGCTGTTGCTATTCTTGATGGGGCGTGAGGGGTAGAGAGAGCCCTCGAGAGGCACGTGGGAGGACCAGTAAGATGGAAAGCGCTTTTGCACAGTTTTACCTGAACTTTTTTGTGGGCCAATGTCATGACTGGTTATTCCATGGAAGTGACCTACTGCGATGTAGACAACGCCAACTTAAAGCTGGCCATTTTAGCATGGTGGCACTTTAACACAAAGGGACAACTTGATATGTCAGCCTTTCTTAATGTGGAGACCAACATAAGACCCATATCTTCTGAGGGAGTGCAATGATCTTGCCTCTGTTTCATACTTGTTCGTTTGTCACACTTTTGTCTTTTTTTTCTATTCACTCAAATGTAAGTATATACTGAATTTAAACCTGCACTTGGATTATATTTGTCAGTGCTTTAAACGGGGTTGTAGATTGTTATGAGATTTTTTTTTAATGTTTGACTTTATGGCTGCGAAATGTTTTATTCCACACATTGCTTTATTCCTTTTTATCTGTTATTTTAGTTCTTTTACACAACAATGGTTGCTATAAATAGAACTAAAATACTTTGATATTCCCTTAGTTTTCACGTTAAATGCTATAGGCATACAGACAAATATATAAAACTGTTTTTAGCATGTGAAAATCCATGTTTATGCATGTTAACATCTACGGTTGCTAAGTAAACATGTTACTTTCCCATGTTTTGAAGCCCCCATGGATTGACTTCTAACATTTTCATGTGCCATTGTTTGTTTTTCTAAATAATTAGAAATAATTAACAGTATGAAAAAGTGTGATAAAACAAAAACTGCAGAGAATGCTATGAACAGTGTGGCTTTTCAATAGTTTGCTCACCTTGGGCCACACCCGTGTTCATAGATTCCCTAATTGCAATCTAAAACTCGTTTTAAACCTTGACGCCACACTTTGATTTGCTGGGCTTAACTGCATGAGATTTAGCTTGCAGATTGGCTCAGTGCACATTCTTTTCACTTAAAGATTCAATACTTGCTTTGTTTGGTGCTCGCAGATTTTGAGTGAAGAATATTAGGCCAGTATTCTTGTTTGTGATGAGATTTTCCAGGGTGTGTTGAATGTGGATATTGGTATAAAATAGTCATCATTTCAGAGAGCTCAAACTTGACAATCTGCTTTGCTAGCCATCTTCAGTCAAATCTAGAGAAGTTATTTTGGTTTTGCTCGGTTTGCCCATGTTTTCAAAGAATATAATGCCAATGGAGCAGCCTCTGAAATGTTTTCAGTGTTTATACAGCCTTTGTTAACAAATTCAGAAAGTCTTGATTTGAATACTTTTTAATTGCAGTTGGAGTTCTGGAGTCTTGCACCAAGAGAGTGGGTTGCCAGTGTAAAGTTACTGATGATTACCTATAATTTACTATAAAGAAGATGATTTGTAAATAAAACTGCTTAATAAATTGATACACAAAAACATCCTGGTTTGGTGTCTTTAAAAGCAATGTGCAAATATTATACATAAAGATGACTTATTTCAAGAAGCCTTACTATAATACAAGATACATAAACCCGTATACCGGGTTTGAATGATTAATGTTAAGTGTATGTTTTAGTACGTTTATATCTATCTATCTTGCCCTTGAGGTAATGATCTTTTTTTCTCCTTCGTCCTCTCCGCTTCTATTGGTCAAAGAAGTATATGCCCCACCTCCCTTCCATTTTCATTGGTTGAGGGAAAGCCTGCTTTATTTTCATTGGTAGGTTTAGCTGGATGATCTGTCTCAACGTTTGCCTTGATTCGTATTAATACTTGATCTGTCGTTAGTTTATTCCATTAAATTTATTATTGCTGCACTCTGCTGTGTTTTAGCATTTATTAATTTATGCCTTCAAGGTCACGATGCATATTTATATATAAAAAAACAGGCTACAGTAACATCATGGATCAATAAACGTCATTAACTCCTTTCCTTGCTACCTACAACTGCTGTGCTTACGCCTAATGGTAAAATTGTGTAAAATATTTTGAACATTCAAAATATATAAAATTAAAAAATAATAGGTTATTTTATAATATAAGGTTATAAAATTATCCCAGATGCGTAGCAGGTTCTCCCAGCTGTAAAACCATTCACATTTATTTTGCATGAATTCCTGATAAAAGCATCCGAACGCTTTTTGTATCAGACCAACGGAAACAAAAAGGAGGCGGAACAACACGTGTGTAGTTCTGGCGAAAACAACAAAATGAGCAGCAGATGTCGCCGTAGGCCACTTTACATACTTCACGCACATAAAATTGTACATTACTCACATTTTAGCTATTAGAACCTAAAATGCTAGTATTTGGCAAAAAAATGATGATAGCATTATACGGAACATATACAAGATACATTTTTTTTACAATTTCACAACTTAATTTTGTGAGGTGTATATTTAATTTTGATAAATAATTGAAAATGTTTAACCAATTCTAACAATTATTTGTCTTAACGTGAAACAAGTACCCCGAACTTTCCTGCATGCGCCTTCGTTGGTCGCTCACCTGCCGTCGTGCGTCATGACGTATGCAGAAATTCCTGACGTCTCTTAACGGAGCAGCGTGATAAAGAAAAGATACTTTTTTCCAGCCGTAACGGTTTTTCTCTGAAGTCCCAGAATTGTCCCTCTGCATTTAATGCAAATCTCATAAAAGTGAACGGATGTGGACGTTCTTCGTTTGGGGCTCTGTGTTACTTGGTGTTTCTTCCTCCTGGTATGTAAACAACACTTTTTTCACACCCGCACCGTAAAAAGTATGTTAATCAATAATACACGGCTCAGCAAATCAATAAACAGTTTTACAGCAGTGTGATTCCTTTTTAAATTAATAGGGCAAATACATTAATTTCCATAGCCTTCATGTGTTAATGTCATGTGATGCGGCTAAAGTTAGGTGTACTAGATATATTAATGCATTTTTACTTAAAATAAGTTTATATCGCATGATCATGTGTATGTTGTGCATTGTAGAGCTGGACAGGAATTAATTGAGACTCTGTGGTACAGTGGTTCTCCAGTCATGTATAATCCACTGAGCTGCAGATATACTGGACTGGTCTGTACCAGGAGCAGATTATGGACATTAATGCAGTCTTTATTCCTGTTTAAAAGTTAGCATGTTTTGAGAAGGCTGTATGGGGCCTATAGCAGATTGTTTTAGCATCAGCCACTGCATTTGAAGAAAATGGATTGTAAAAGTTCAGCTACTGTTTCATAATTGTATGAATTGTTGTTTAATAAAGCTGGGTGAAAGGAATGTCAAAATAATTTAATCCTGAACAAAACCATTGGCTTCAGATTTTTCAAGAGTTTCAAGCCACCTTAACATGTATCATATTTTGGTTTAATGTCTATAAATTATTTAAGCTCTTGTTACATATAAGTTTGCATTAATGGATTTGTGTGTGTTGTGTCAGTGTGTCCTCTCATTGTCACACAGTTTAGCTGACTCGATGCTTTCCTCAGAGCAGCTCTCATGTTTCACAGCTCTCTGCATTGAACAGTCCCAGTTCAAGCATCTCCAAAGGGTCCTTATCGATCTCAACGGCTTTGAGACACCGATTAGAGTTGAGCAGCTACATTAAACCCTGCTTTAGCTTATTGGTGTCCCTTAACTCCAACTTCAGCAGTAGCAAGAACTATGCCCAAAATGATGTTTTCTGAAAGAGCAGTAACTATTGATTGAAGCCCATAAAACCACCGCTGTTAGCTCAAATGGGTGATGGTATATTTGTTTTTCTCCATTTATTATGTTGGCTTGGCTAGTATTTGGCAAAAAAATAAAGATAGCATTATACGGAACATATACAAGATACATATTTTTCACAATTTCACAACTTAATTTTGTGAGGTGTATATTTAATTTTGATAAATAATTGCCAATGCATTGTTATTCATCTTTTGCCGACAAAAAAAATTCAGCCACCAAACCTGGTCTGACTCAGGTTTCTCTATATTTTCACACTGGTGCCACTGTTTACCATAGCAACCAATTTGCCATATCTCTATCTTTGGAAAGCCATAGAGACATGGGGGTGGGATATATTACATTAAGAACATTTACAAATTGGTAAGCTAGACGAGAACTACAAATCATCAATAGAAACTTTATGCCCCTTTAAGGCTGACTAGCTACAAGTATGTTTTGATAGTCGGCCCTATTCTGTTCTCTGAGATGTTTTAGAGAATACTCTGTCTTCAGCCACAAATACATGTAGACTGAAGTATAAGAAACCCGCCTATCTGCTTTTACTTTTTGATGGAAAAAAAGTGCTTTCTTAGTTTATTTCCCTTTACATAAGAAATAATGTGTTCTCTGTCCATGCAGTGATCGTCTTATGTAAGGTCACTAAATATTAAAAGTGTTTTTGAGTTCTTACATTGATAATATGTGAGATTGGCATTCCTGAGATTAATCAAAGACTGTATGGTTTGTGAATTCACTAGGTCCCGCTGCTAAAGAAAAAATAACTTGTATCAGAAGTGTTTCGACAGTGACCATGACCCAGGAAATACACTTGATTCTGAATCAACAAGGTAAGTCTACATTGATTCATGTTAGGATCTGTTGCTTAAGAATGAAAGAGGAAAACTAGTTTTATGTTTAATCACTTTTATTTTAATATGCACGGGTCACAACTCAGTTTAAATATTCTGGTCCTTGTTTGTTCAGGAGAAAGTCGAATAGAAAGTTAAAAAGGAGATAATGGAGGAAGGAGTGGTTGAGGTTAGGAATAAAAAAAAAATCTGTGGGAGGGGAGAAACAAAATAAGAATGTGAGGACATCCAGGAGCACAAGAGCAGATGGTGGAAGATGGGACAAGGAGGAAACATTTGAACTTTACTTAAACTTTATTGCTTTTTTTTTTAATCAAAAAAATTCAGAACTTGGGGTAAGAAAATCTCTATACTTGTATAAATTGGAAAGACAATTAGCCTGAAGTAAATGCATGCTTTGTCTTAGAAATATTGTGCCGTTTATATATTAATCTGTAATATTTGTGCCTTGCTACTACATATGTTGATTAAGTTGCATCATCTTAGTCTGTGAATGGAAGCCTTTTTCAGTAATATGACTTAATTCAATGTACACTGTGTTCGTTTGGGGGCTTTCACACCTGTGGATTGCTTCTGTAAGAAACCAGGAGATTGTAGGTTTATTGGTCTTGAACAACTGTGGCATTGTAAAACTTTCATATCACATGATATGTAAAAAGTCAAATGTCACTGAATTTATGTTTGCATTCAGATTTTGTTCTCACTATAAACTTCACAATTTTGCTTGGAAGTATACCAAACCCACCTCTCCAAATAGGTCTTGGTACACCTTTTTGGTCTGCTTCTTTTCTCATCTGCCCAAAAGAATCATACCATTGCGTAATAAAAAACTCTTGTGTGATTCAACTTGAACTAAACAGACAGGTGTGAAAGCCCCATAAAAGTCTAATTATTATCATTACAAAACAGTATTAGCAATACTCTTATGATGGTACATTCATGTAAATTAATCAAAAGTCATTGTTTTCTTATGCATTTGAGCAGAGTGGGGTGAGATCACTCCTGACACGTTCCAGAGCTGCCCTTTTAGTATTAACACCCCTTATGGTTACCAACTTGACTTAGACTTTGTTAAATACGTGGATGATATTGAACAAAGTGACACCATTCGTCGACTGCATTTCACCAAACGGTCAGGGGTGGCAAATGCTGCCCCTGTGCCGCAACACACCACAAACCACACTCCGTGGACTTCCTCTGAGTCACTGTCCCCCGTAAGCAGTGATGAAGCCAAGAAAGTCTCCCCTGCTACATCCCTTAATTCTGTCAACAGCAGAAGACCCCCACTTCCCCATTCCAAACATAAATCCACAATTCAAAGACCAGAGTTTTCTGAAGACCAAAACCTCTCAGAGAAGCCAACTTCTGCAACACAGCAAACAACCCTAACTAAATCAAATCCTGCTGTTGAGAAGACTTTGACAGAAACTTGCAAACGCTTGGAACATGAGAAGGGATCCCTGCAGCATGGAGCTCCAGAGCCACTACCACGGCGTAGACTGTCCAGTTTTGGTGGCCTTGGATCCAGTGGAAGCCTGTCTCCATATACAAGTTGGAATGCCTTAAATCATAATGCCAAGATGGCTGTCTTAGGCCAACACAAAGAACGCAGTTTATCACTGGGGAGCGGCATTAAAATTAGCCCCTCAAGCTCCGGCCGGGCATCTCCAGTTGGTGGAGTAAGCCCACTCCATTTGCAGATGGTCAGGGACCAGATGGCAACTGCTTTACGAAGGTTACAGGACTTAGAAGAGCAAGTGAAAGCCATTCCAAAGCTTCAGTTGAAGATTTCTGTTTTGCAAGAAGAAAAAAGGCAATTGACCACTTTGGTCAAGAACCAAGATCAGAAGTCAGGCTCTTGCATTGACCAGAAACAAGCCGAGGACAATGAGCATAGTTCCATTTCTGGGCTGACAGATTTTCAACAGCTTAGTGTTGAAATGCAATTGCTCGAAAGGAAGATCCAAGATGCATGTCTTGAAACGTCAACCTGCAAATCGAGGTCGAATTTAAAATCTATCGCAGTTGATAATGATTGGAGCATTGATGCCAACTCTGAGACTTTGTCCATTGGTGTCAGCGTCACTGAGACTATGCTTGGAGAGTTGCCAGACAAGGAAGAAGAAAACCAATCGCAACAGCAAATTATTCAGGACTTAAATGAACAAGTTCAAAAGCTCGAGTCTGATCTGAAAGAAGCAATGCTTGCGGCAGAAATGGGCAGGTTGAGGAGTGAACTGCGTGAAGCAGAGGCAAGAAACCATTCTGACAAGAGCTCAACTGCAAAACCACGAGTACAATGCACTGCAACCCAAACTAATGGTTTTGAGAACCACACAATCCTTGTGCATTCCTCTATCGGGGATGGACTTCAAGGGATTTCGATTGCTGATGGAGACTCCCGCAAACCGGAAGTGAAAGCTGTGTCATCTGGCCCAGATCTACCCATGGAAGAGTGGGAAATACGAAAAAGAGTGGAGAGAAAGGATCAGTGTGTCGGAAGAGATTGCACAGACACATGTAGCCAAGGTGTTGGTACGACACTCTATATGTGTGATGCTGCTACAATTACATCAGAAGCAACGCAGAACAGAAGGAACCCCTCCATCAGAACCTTGGCTTGTGAAAATTCCACAGTCAGTCTTGGTGTTGGACCAGACAAATGCCTCATATCTCAAGGAACAGTCACTAACCAAATAAGAACTTTTGACTTGGGTGTAATGGCAACGCCACAAACACTGTCCCAGCGCACCAGCACATCTTTTTCCACAATCTCTCGAAGCACCAGTACAGTGCAGGCCAGTAACTCTGAAGCCAGCACCAATACAAAGCACATGCTCACCAGGGAAAGACACACCAACACGCCAAACGCATTCACACGATCTCTTGCAGTTGGGGATGGAAAGGTTTGTGACCTAGTGGCTACTGTTCAAATGCGTTCTGTTGGTACCACTGCTCTTTCAAGCACCTCTACCATCCCTAAAGTGATAACACGAGATGTTGGCATCGGAATGGCAAATATAAATGAGAATGTCCTGATTGGACTCCAAACACGCAACATTGCATGTGGTCCAACCTGCCTCCCGGATCCAGCCAAAACCCGCAGCATCGGCATAGAAGTCGGAGATGGCAGGATACGGGATACAGAGGGTCAGATGTTTGTCCAGAGTGAGCCTGGACTCGATCATTACATAGATCGTATGCAAAAATTGCTTAAAGAGCAGCAGGACCTGTTAACTGATGGTAACCCTGTGTCAAATCCTGAACTCACTCTACAATCGGGACAACAACTTCAAGGTAATAGTGTTAAAGTGTGTATTTGCTCTTTATATTGTGTTTAGTTTATTTAGGTTTGTTTTCTTTATTTTTAAGACTCTGAGCGAAGCCTGATCTCTCATGACACATCAGGCATTCAGCCTATGGAGTTGCAGATGTCCAAAGCTCTTCATGGTATGTTTGTTGGCACGTCCAATACAATTTAAAGCAGGGATTGAAAATAGGAGATTTTTGAGAGCAGTCTTTTTGCAGAGGAATTTGTGAAGGCATTGAAAATAGCTCTTTGGTTTTTCTTTTGGCTCTCTGAGACCTACACTTAGAATTTTTGGGCTGTTGTTGGCTCATCTGGAATGCTCTTATGGTGTCTGGTATGTGGCAAACAGGAACGACGGATGTCAGTGCTGGATCCTGCATTGTACAATTGTTCAGAAAGACAGAAATGTTTATGTTTCAAGAGTTTTTGTAGCAGCGTGAAAGAATCCTTTGACGGGTGTTTGTTTAAAGAATTGCATGAATGAGGAGATGCTTCTGGAGAACTCTAGGAAATGTAAATCAGACAATTTATATTGATTATATTCATTTAATCGCTCTTTGCAAAGATGCTGCAAATAAATGTGTTGTATTGAAGGGAATGATGAGCTGTTTTTATTTCTTTATTAGGCCACTAAAAAGTATTTATTATTAGCACATATTATTAAAAAAATTACAGTTTTGAAGAAATGTTAAAAATATATTTTTTATTATTTTACTTTATTTAACATAAATTTTTTTATCAATATCATTCAAGATATCTTGAATATTCCCTTTAAAAGATAAATTCTGCATTTTTCTATTGTTTCATCGGCTCATATATGTAAAAATATTTTTTTTTTCTCCTCAGTCCGCAGTAAGCTTAATTAAGACAAGTTTTTACAAATGCAACAACTTTTTGTATTTTTCAGGTGATGATCGATGTAAAAGGATCATGAAAAGGAAAAGCAGCAAACCCAAGTCACCCGAGAGTATAAACACTACGACTGCATCTGTTGTGTAAATACATTTGTTATAAGTTCAAGCATCACTAATAAATTCGGTTCACTGAGTCGTCACTTATTAGATTATTGGTTGTGTGAGGCATTTGTCTTTTTTTTGTCTACACAGATACAATCTGGTCCCATTTTCAGAAAGTGTTGTTCCTAAAGCTGAAGACAAGAAAAGAGTTGGGAAGAGGGACAAAGAATGGGGTACAAATGACAAAGTCAAGAATCCCAGAAGAAAAGAAAGGTTAATTCTTATGAAACAACATTAGCATTTGAGGAAATGTTTCATTCAAAGTTTGTTATCTGCCTCATAGATATAGATTCAGTGAGAAGATTCGTTCCGCCTGTCAGACTCTCGAGGTGCACCTCAGTGGCTGCAGGCCTGTATCCAACAGAGAACTGGTGAGTTACAGACTGTGCAGGAACAGAGATCTGGGTTCGAAGAGCACAAGCAGTGGGAAGATTTTATCTTTTGTTGATGAGGGGAAGGTCAGTTATTCCTTTAAAACTTTGCAGCTTAATTTCTGTAATGTAGCATACTGGGATCTGTAAATATGACCATATCACTCCAAATCCTCTTCATCGAACTTCTTTATTTGATGTGGGTATTGGACCCACAATTTGCTTGAAGTGGTATTCAGTCCTTTGTCTTAGACCCTCCACACAAGGAGGCCTCCAAGGGGAAGGATGTAGAGCTGACAGGGTAGAAATGGGGGCATAGCATAATAAGATAATAAGTCTGTTCTTGTGTTCTTAAAAGTTCTTTATCAACGTATAACTTAAAATACAAATAAGAACAATTCAAGTCTAAATTGGAAACAAAAAGAAGGGGAACTGTTACTTTAAAAAGATATGTTTTTTGTTTCTGCTACTGCTTGTATGTTTTGAGATGAGGTTGAGATGCATGTTGAAATGAGCCTGTGGATTAATAATTCACTTATATTTTTGCTCAGATTTTTCTTAATTTGAATTGTTTTCTCCCTGGAAAGCGGTCATGTCTGAGCAGCATCCAGCAGGAGTGGTTCTGTCTGTCCAGTCAGAAGAAGGCCTGCCCACAGATGGTGGAGGACTTCCTGTCCGCTTGCTGCCAAATATCTCCAGACGTGCTATGTTATGTGGCCAACATGGCTGACCAGAATGGCAACACCGCCCTCCACTATAGCGTTTCCCACTCGAATTTCAGTGTGGTAAAGGTTCTGCTTGCTGCAGGTACTTACTAAATAAAACACCAATTTAAAGTTCTAGATTAGTCCAGTGAGAACCAAATAACTCTATTACACAACTGAATATTGATTATGTTTTGTTGAATTGACTTTTGTTGAATTCCCTTCAAAAGTTCAAAACACTCTTTTTAAAAAGTGACTAAATTACAGGAGCAAGCTCTGATGAGTGTTAATCAGCTTTTTAAAAGTAAAGTGTGTGACTCAAATGAAAAGTTACACACTGTTACAAGTCACACAACTGTTAACAATTATTTAAATGTGTAAACTGTCAGAAAATAAAACTGAATTTAAAAAGTAAAGACTGAAAATTAAAGATAAACAGGGTGTAGTTTAACTCCACATAGAGATTGTAGCACCATCCACCTGCTAGAGGGCAGCACTGACTTTTGTGCACTCAGAATCTAAAGAGGAACTGAGGGAGAGAGTATAAAGATGGTTGGTCCTATCACCCCTACCCTAACACTGCCACCATTTGTTTTTATATCATTACATATTTTTTTACAAGACTTGAGCAAAGAAAATAAATCAGCGCTTTATAAGTAAACATTTGATATTGATAAAAATAACTATTTTAATATTTACAGTGGCATGTAATTGTTTAATTCTGGGAACCCAAGTTTGACTTGTTCCTCTGCATAAAAGCCTGTTCTCACCATCCTGCGCCAATATTGGCTTTAACTAGAAATGTGTCTTTGGTCTTCCAATTCCGCACAATGTTCCTCAGTTGAAACGGAGAACTTAAATCTCTGAGAGAGCTTTCTGTATCCTTCCTATAAAGCATTATGCTCAACAATCATATTCAGCTCATCTGTGAGTTATTTTGGGGTTCCTATGTTGTCACTCTTTAGAAAGGACTAGAATACCGAACCAATTTTGAGTTGTAATAATTAGTTCTAAAGGTATTGAATCAATTAAATTACAAAGGTCCAAAGTACAATTAAATGCCCAAATTTATGCCCCAAATGCCCTAATTTAAAAAAAATTGTTCTTGCACATTCTCAAATTTTACTGTGTTTGTCTCCTATACAACATGTAGATTTACAGGGGTGCCCAAACAACTGTCCAGTATATAAAGGGAAGGTTCTTTTGCATTAGTGTATTATCCCTGTTAATGTTCGGCGGCTAACACTGGTTTTAGTGGACTGTTGCAGTTCTTGATTTGTAAAATACCTGAGAAATGACAGTTTGATTTGGGAATGGTAGATTCTCAATGAATCCACGCTTTGTTCTCATGAAGGTGTGTGCAATATTGGTCATCAGAATAAGGCCGGCTATACTTCCATAATGCTGGCCTCTCTGGCTGCTGTGGAAAACAAAGAGGACATGAAGGTGGTTGAAGAACTTTTCAGCAGAGGCGACGTGAATGCCAAGGCTAGCCAGGTTTGGTCTCGCTTTCGTTTCTTCTTTTATTTTATCAAGGATCTCTGAGAATGTGCTTAAGTTTTCTGGACTTTTCCTCCCAGGCTGGTCAGACAGCTCTGATGCTAGCGGTCAGTCATGGGCGGGTAGAGATGGTGCACGCTCTGTTGGCTGCTGGGGCAGAGGTTAACATCCAGGATGATGAGGGCTCGACTGCTCTCATGTGCGCTGGGGAACACGGCCATGCTGACATCATCAAACTGCTGCTGGCTCAGACAAGCTGTGATGCCACACTCACTGACAATGTGAGTAACCACATTTCTGAAAGAAAACGTTTCAGTGATCCTTTTTAACCATCTTTTATTTGGCTTTCATGTGCCGGAAGGATGAAAGCACTGCTCTGTCGATAGCTCTGGAGGCTGGCCACAAAGATATTGCAATGCTTCTCTATGCCCACATCAACTACTCAAGGGGACAAACCAAGGTATTATACGTTACATTCATCTTCTTTTTTTTCCATCTTCCTCTTCTACCTCTTATTTCTTTATCTTCTCCTTCTTCCTCTTCTTTCTCCTCATCTGTTTTCTTCATTTTCCCCTTACTCTTTCTTCTACCTATTATTATTATTATTATTATTATTATTAGCCAAAGACGCCAAATTGTTGGGCTAAATTATTTCTATTTTTTCCCAAGAGGTCCAATTACTTAAATAATTTTTAAAAGCAAAATGTTTTTTTTTAAACAAATTTGCCAATAGGTTCAATTGGTAATCAGTTTATAAATATTTATGAATTTTCATGATTTGCTCCTCATCATTCTATTAAAACTTAGGATTCATTTGTTTAGGATCAGTACATTGTTACCAATTCGGTATACGTACATTTGTGTGTATTTAACTGCAGGGATCCCCTCGAAGCAAGACTCCGCCAAATTAACCCCTTGTTTGAGGACATTCTCCGACTTCCAGCTTGAAAGCGCTGGATATGACAAATTAAGTAATCAGTTTTTCTCAATCATTGGGAAAATAAAGACTTGTATTTTAATGTAATTTGATTTATGATGATGCATGAAATTAAAGTGTTTCTTTTCATTTTAGGTAGTCTATAAATTACATGTAATTTCCTAAGCTATATATTTTTATAATTAGCCTAAATCAATTTATTGTACTACATATTACACTTATTATAAACAGTGGATTTTATTTGTATTTTATGTGCTGGTATTTTCTGGATTTAATCAATCGTGATGCACAAGTAAATAAATTTGTACTTATATCACCATCTTGTGGTTATTCAAAACATTTCATTCTTTATGTGTCATGACGCTACCTCCAGTTGTACATTTTATTAGCCTTTTTTGCGGCTGCTGTCAAATGTTACAACTAAAAAGACATACATCCTTGTGAAAACATTATGAATCTGAAATTTCATATTAAGATGACCATTATATACATGTACAACATGCATCTATCTACCACACAGGACGAGTGTGAGTGGTACAAGTTCTAGTTTAAATTTTGAGTGAAGAAAAGCTGATATCTGCTACAAAAGTGACTTTTTTGCCATGGTAAGACTGGAAATGGTAACAAGATGCAAGGTTGTTGCATCAACAAGGTCTCCCAAAGATATCAAAGCAGAGTAGGTATGCTCTGCAAGTTCTTTTGAAGAATCTCAAAGGAATAGGCAATGTTGAGGACCTTAGAGGCAGTCATCATCCAAGGAAATATGCACATAAAGCTAAATTGGAGATTTTGTTATGGTGCTCTGTAAAATACAGACAGATGCTTATCCATCATGCAGTTCCATCAGGGGAGAGTATGTCTAAAGAAGAACAAGAAATACTGGAAATGAAAGCGTGGATTCCACAGAGAGCTGATCTCAACAGAGACGGAAGGATGTGAGAATGATTACAAGCAAAGAACATCTGTCCTTAGTTCTCCAAGACATTTGGAAGAATACTAGCCAAGTTCTTACTAAAACTGGGGGCTAGTTTACATGGAAGAATTGCTCTTGTTGTGAAATAATGATTTGATTTAGATTTCTATTTGATCATTTGCTGTGGGAGATTGTCTTAACACAGATGTGCACATTTGTGGAGGAGATGCTTAGTGTTTCACTTTTCAGTGAAAAAATAAAATATTGTTACACTTAGTAGGGTGCCTGCAGCGGAGCCCCTGTGTAGCCCATTGTGTTTGAGACTGTTCAGCTTGACAATGTGCATGTCTGTGTATTGTGATGGAATGCTACAGTATTACAGCTCACTGCAGTCCTCAGCCTGTAAAACCGCTGTTGCCATAGTAACCGCCAGAGATGTTTTACTAAAATGCCCTTGTCGACCTGATGGCAAAACATGCAGATGAAATGCAAAATTACGACAGCATGTAATCATTGAGCATCATTTCATGCTTTTGTTTTCTGTGGTCAAACAACTTGCTGCTGTTTAAAGTATAATCATATTATTCGGTTGATCGAGTTATTAGCAAAGCAGCTGGGATTTACACATAAACTATGTCCCTTTTTAACAGTTTTCACAAATATTCTACACAAATACTCATATGAGGTGGGATATAAATGTTGAAGGCAGGGATATGACTCAGTTAACTTTGCAGATTATATGTAATTAACCAGATTAGAAACAAACAGAGACTTTTGTTTTCTCGTACATACTCATTTTCATTTATAATATTGTAAGATTTTTGCAGATAACTTTACTTACTGCTTAATTTTTGCACTGAATATGAGAATCACAGGATCATTGTTTTGTCATTTTAAGTGATTTTAAAGTCACTATAGCTCTAAGAATACAAGAGATCTCTTTAATGCGTGTTTCATCATTACCATTGGTTAATCTTCATTGAGATAAGGACAGTTGCTGCTACAGTACAATATAATAATAAAAAAACCAAAATGCGTCACATGACTGTACTTCTCATTTTATGATGTCTCTGTTTTTGATGTGAACCAGATCGAAACTACTACACATCTGGGAATATTTATAGCCTCAATTGATTTCTACAAACCCCCCTATAGTTTTCAATGTTATAAAGGCTCCCAGACAGAAAAATAAACATGTTATTAGCCAGTGTTTGTGTATTCTTCAGTCCCTTCCACACAAAATGAAATCTTGCTGGAATCCTCTCAGAAAAGCTTGCACAAAACCATCTGCACAACCATGGAGCCCAGCTTCTTTTAACAGAGGGGCGTTTAAAAAAAGAGCATAAAAGAGAGGGAGAGGGGAGAAGAAAAAAGGGAAAGAAACAAGATTGCGACAGTCGATATTAAAACATGCAGCGAGCAAGGGAAAAAAGGAGAGAGTGAGAACCCGAGCTAGAGGCCTTACCACGGGGACAAACTAGCTGAGAGGAATATCACAGTTATTCTCTTTCCTTGTTTCTCTCTCTCTCTCCGCATTGTGACTGCAATTTATTTGTGTATGAAGAGCTGAGTGCTTTTCACCACCCTTTTGGGCTGTTTTTGAGTGATCAGCTGATGAAGAGACTAGATGCACGCTGCAATGCTGGTCTGCTAATTCTCTCTCCTCCAGACCAGAGCCAGCCTGAGGACCACAAACAGGTAAATTACCATCATCCCTCTCTCTCTCACTCTCTCTCTCTTTCTCTCTCTCTCTCTCTCTCTCTCTCTCATGCAGTCATACCAGTCTTCAGCACATGTGCATAGTGAGAGAAGGGAGAGTGTAGGTGTAATCTGTGTCTGGTGAAGGAAAACACTGGCCAGACAACTAGAGGGTACTGGAGTACCTTAAAAGTAGGATATTATCGAGTGTATATTGTGAAGGGGCTTTTCAGGCGTTCTGCGTGTGCCTGTGCATTTCTTGATATGGTGCTGGTTATTTGGCATCTTGCCTTCCACGTGGTCCCTTGGGGTACGTGAATAAATGCTTTCCGTTCGTTCATACGTCTGGAGTGTTTGCATGTAATGCGCGTGTTTTCTTAGTTCCATGAGGTCTTCACTGACATTTCTCACCATGTAAGTGTTCGAGTGAGCTCTGTGTGCCTGTGTTATTTATTCAGACGTCTGGCTGGTGCTGACTGCATAGCGTCATCCTCAGAAAACATCTCATGTGCTCCCTCGTGTGCCAGCGGTGGCTGCGGCAGATATTTCACTGCACTTCACCGTCTCCGAGCATTTAAAACACCAACTCGACGGTTATAAGCACAAACTCTGGAGCGTACTCTGTTTTCGTGTGTTCATTCACGTGAGGAGTGGGAATGTTTATGAGCGGAGGTGTCTCGTCCGGTTTGGGGGTGCTGCGTAGGGATTGATCCCGTCAGGCGTGATGACCGATAAGCATCGCCATGAACGTCAATCATTTCGCTCACAATGAGATTGAGGTTGTTCCTGCACCTCCCTCAACCTCAGCAGCAGCCTCTATGTGAGGGATTTCAGATCTCTGTACTGGTTATGATGTACGCACCAGAATGAAAAGAAATGCAGGCAGCTACTTGAGTTAAGGCTACTGTTCTTCTGTGGTCTCTGTAAAAACTGGAAACCCTGTTTGGAGAAAGGCCCGGCATTTTACCTTTTTTGTCACAAAATTACACTGCCAGTATAAAAAAAACACTTATTTGCTTTGCAATGTCTTTCTGATTTCATGCTACATCAAAATAGTAATCCAATTTGAATATTTATATTAACAGAATATGGTATGTTTTAAGTTTTTGCTTAATGTTACGATTGTATTTAAATATTTTTTGTGAGCGTTATCATATACAAAACATAATTTTTAAAAACTAAAGTGAGTTTTTCAATAATATTGAACTGTCTTAGTGTTTGTTTAGTTTGTTTGGAGTTAAAGTTCAACTCATTGTTTATGATGACTCTTGGTTGGTGTTGGGAGAGCAAACACCTTTTAAAAGTATTGATTTAACACTTTGTGGGTGGTTCTCGAATATGCATTTTAAAATGAACTCTGTAGATGTTTGTTTCCTGGTTTAAAATGTACTGGATTTTACAAAATGCAGCTTGAACTACTTTTTTTAAATCTAATTTTAGCGACTTACGGAAATATTAACATTTTTGCTAAATGTGCATTTCCTTTCTTCTTATGACGTTTGCTATGATCGATTGCCAACATACAGAAGCTCACTGGGATTAGCTGAATAGATGAAACTTGGTGAAGCCTTGGTGAGAACATGCACCTTCCACTCGCTAAGAGATGTTTCTACCCCCAGACTAGGACCAGGAACCTCACCTTCAGAGCTTCAGTGCTATTCATTTTTCAAAGTGTTCTTTTAAAGTGTTTTGCTTTGCATTTTCAAAAGCTATCTTTCATTTTGATGTCGTCTCCACACGAGAAAATTAAGTGGTTAAATGATTTGGAAAGTTTCAAAGCTCAAAGTACTGAAATACAAGCAGGTTCAATTACTATCACTGATTAGTGCAAAGAAAAAAAGACAATGTCTCACGCTGTAGATTTCATTTCCTTTGGAAGCTTTGGAACACAGAGTGATATTGGTTCTGTACTGCCTTTTGTCATACCCAACACCCCACATCACTCTATCTGTGGATGCCGTCTTGTGCTCAGTCTCAGGCTGTCCAAAACGGAGTGTCTGAGGTTATGGAGGAGGAAAGCAACTTAAAGAAAAGAAAAAGCAATCAAGAAGGCATCCAGGGTTCTGAGGCTGGCCAAGAGGTGGTGGAAAAGGTCAAAAAACGCCGGGGTCGCCCTCCTGCCGAGAAGCTTCCCCCCAATCCTCCCAAACTCACTAAACGGATGAACACTATTGTGGATATGGTTATTAACTACAAGGACACGTCAGTATGAAACACCATTTTCTGATTGCCAAATCTTTATTTTGATTTGCCAGTGCATTTGGTCTTGGAAACAAACTACAAATCAAAGTGCGTAACAAGCTTCTTTGTTCCGCTTTTTTCATTCAACCTCATTCTGTAGATTGGGTCGTCAGATCAGCAAAGGATTTGTCCAGCTTCCTTCAAGAAAAGAGGTGCCAGAGTACTATGAGCTCATCCGAAAACCTGTTGACTTCAGGAGGATCAGAGTGAGGCAGACAGTCTTTCAAACTTTCGTCTTTTCACCATTACTCTTTTTCTCTAGTGTTTATTGTGTATTCTTTGAATCGATACCATTTTGTTTCTTTGTAAATGTATACTGATCATTCAATATATTGCCCTGTGACTGCCCTGCTGTACCCTAACCAATCCTGGATTTGTTTATACAGGAGAGAGTGCGGAATCACAAATACAGGTGCATTGGAGACCTGGAAAAGGACTTCATGCTGATGTGTCACAATGCTCAGACCTTCAATCTGGAGGGATCTCAGGTGTGCATTCAGAATGTGTTTCAAAGATGGAAATGGCAGTGGAATTTTAGATTGTGAAATTAGATCAACTGAACGCTTCACAGAGTTGCACATTTCTGTCAACAGAACATCCAAATGAGTGGATTAAGGTCTTTTTTACTATAATACACTGAGGTAAACAAGTTGATGGTTGTGAACTTGTGACGTGCATATGTCTGAAGTGGTTGAAGTGAGGGTAACAAGTATTGGAACCTTTCTCGATCCTCTTTGTCTCAAAAAGTCTTTAAACTTAATGGTAGGTTTATGTTTAAAGTGACAGAAGAATAACTGCTTGATTTGTTGACAATCACAGAGACCAGGGTGATGTTGTATTCATGGCAAGGTTTCACTTCATGGCATGTAGGTTTCCAAATGTTTTCTTGGTGACTGTGGTCTAATAGACACCATCCTGGCATGTAGCTCTGAGCTTTTCTTAACCATTGTCATAAACTTTTAATCACATATTTGCAGTTATTTCAGTATTTTTTATTTATATTTGAAAAATCATTGAGGTTTCAAAACGTCTGGTAACTTCACCCTTTAGCTCCATCCACAGATGTATTGGCTTAAGATCTGGTGACTGGCCATTCTAGGACCTTAGCATGCTTCTTCTTGAGCAACTTCTTTGATGCATTGACATGTGTTTTGTACTACGGTCTTGCTGAAATACCATTTCCTGAATAATGATGGTAGTGCATGGTTAATATTATTAATATTATTTAAATGTGTTTTTACAAGCCCTCAGATTTACTTTTTCATGTCTCCACCTCTATGTTTGATGCTGGGGGTGGTGTTTTTAGACTAATAAGCAGCGTTCCTCCTCTTCAAAACATCTTCTCTCGGTTCTCCTCGGATCATTCAGATGTTCAATGGGGGACTTTAAGCAGACATGTACTTTTTTGATTTGGGTGGATTTGTAGAATTTCGGTTTCTCATAGTATAGCATGTTTCCAGTTGTTTCTCTGGTGACTTAGATCCCAGCTGTTGTGAAATCTCAACAGTAGTTGAGGGGCAGTAGCTCTAGGCTGGTTATTAACAGTTCGCATTATCAATACACTACAGACAGGTGTGGTAGGTGTTCAAAAAAAAATGCTTTTTAGATTTACTTTCGTGTCTTTATGTTAGATCTTCGAGGACTCTGTTGTTTTGAAGTCTGTTTTTGAGAGTGCCATGCAGCGAATAGTGGAGCTGGGTGAGGAGGATAGTGACGTTGGAAGAAGTGAAGCTGATGGCGGCCATCTCTTAAATATCAATGGTAAGTCGTGTACTGATAAAACAAAATAGTTGTAAGGGTTTCTAATGAAATCTGGATATTTAAAACAAAAAAAATCCACCTAAAGTGATTTTTTTTTTATCTGACAAGATCCTGTTTCCCAGACTACAAACCCAGAGCTGGATGAACTAGAGGCGACATTTCAAACCAACCCTAGTATTTCTATCCCCAAAGAGGTGGTGGCAAACAGTGATGAAGATATTGGCAAAGATTATGAACTACTGAATTAGTGTCAGATGGTGGAGCATTGTGTGTCATCTTAAAGCATTGTATGAAAATATCTGTTCACTTTCCTTGAGGTTTTGGTCAAGGGTTTGCTCAGAATGATTAGACATCATACAACTTTCTTATACCTTTGTATAAAAATACACATTGTAAATGCTGTGCAGTATTCAGACATTATCAAAGTCCCACTTCGGATAGCATTGAGAATGTTTCTCTTGTTTTTTTATTTTCCCAAAGATGGAAAAATGGCGATTACAAGACGGTATCATCAGGTACCGCATTAAATCTTTTCAGATGGAATAAACTGTGCTAAATTTGCTACAGTATGTCTCTGTTTCAGAGAATTTTTAATCAGTAGACGATGAGCACTTTTGCCACCTGTTTGTGCTTTGCCCTTTCCTTCGTTAAGAACTTTCAAAATGAAGTTTTTTAAAGTCTCTGGTTCGCTCAGAATCGGACTGATCTATTACTGTAACTGAGAGCTTTGAGGAAGAAGACATTGTTTTCTTAAGTGATCAATGATGTTGAGTGTTCTGCTTGTGTGTGCTGTTTATAACGGACTCAATATGCTTGGATTGGTTGAATGACAGTGTGACTGGAGAATGAGTGTTTATGTGATGTTTTGTGCAACCATCACCCATAAAGTCTGACCCATTGAAATAAAATTTTTATAAAATCACAGCAAGTTTGAACATGATTGTCTTTTCTTTCTATGCGGGGTTATTAGAAGCTTGTTTTGCAGAGACAATATTACTATGGGCATTTGTCTCAGGTAAAAGGCGTACAAAGTAGTATTTAATCGGTTGAGTCATTATTTATTTATCGCTTTAAATGCTACACAGCACATCAAAAATAATGGCAACAAGAATGTAGCTGATATTACTTTTTAAAGCTTTATGTAACGGAGTAATGTGGAATTGTTGTTTTCTTAATACAAACAAAACTACTTTTAGAAAGGACAAGTTTTAATGCTAAAATCAGTTTATTTCTCAAGAACAGAAGAAAGAGAATCTGCAGAATGTGTCAGAAACACTAGATTTCCTCTTAGTGGCTGTTCTAGACAAGCAGTGTGTCATCGGTTCATCCTGGGAAAACAAAATTGCCTGTAAAAAGAGCACACCTTCAGTGTGTCGCAGTGTCAAGTACAGAGGATAAAAAAGAAGATTCTCTGGAGACAAATGTTTGTATTTGCACCAAATTTCTGTTGAGTAAAAAATAAATGCAGTTCATTAAACATAATTTGGGAGGTTTAAGCTTTTCATGTGAGCTATTTGTTACACCATTGATTAATCAAAAGTCAGATTAAAAGCCATTTTTTCTAAAAATGGAAAAGGATTGATTCTTTTGTCAGGGACTCTAATACACTCAAAAATATTTTCACTAGATTGTTTATTCTGGTATCTACCAAATAGTTAAATGTAGGAATTTATGCCCAGGGCATTATTTGTCCAATTCATATCTGGGATAGAGACTCTGATTATTAACATTGTGTACCAACATGTTGACATTTTTTTGTTTAACATGTTGTTTTGTGTACAAAAATGATTCCACCTTCACAATCAATAATCAGTAATGAACATATGTGAAAAGAGATATTTTGATATTTGTTCAAAGCAGCATTCAAATTATTCGTTTGTTTTAAAGGCATACGAATATGCTTTTAAATAAAGACTTTCAAAAACAATCTTTTTGTGAGTAATTTACAAAACCAATAGATGGCGCCAAATACCTCTTTAGTGTTTACAACTAACTAAAGACTCGACTGTTTTAGTCAATTTAGAAAAGTACGTTTTAGAAAAATACCAAAAGATAATACAGATAATTTCAATTAAATGCAGTTTCATTGTTGTCAGAACAAATTGATAACTGAACTAATTTCATGGATATTTAGGTACACTGCTCCTTTTAGATGGTCGCTGGTTCAAGTACCTGCTTGAGAGGAGTTTCTCCTGTGCTTTTGTGAGGAACTCGTGCTTTTAAATTCCCTTCAGGAGTGAATGAGGCTCTGGGATGGACTGTTTGTTCAAGACCAAGTTTTAGTCGTCTTTTCCTTCTAGAAGGTGAGCTCTCTAAATTTTAGCGACTTACTTAAATCGTTGGTTTTCAAATGTACGTTAAGCATGTAATTTTGAAGACAAACACTGTGGCATTTAAGAATATAAATAATGTTAATATGATTTATGAAAAGTGTACATAATTTATTTAAACAAAATTGACCATGTGAATTAGTTTAGTCTTGCACAATACCTTTAGCACTAATTATTAGAGCTTAAAATAGCTTTGGTTTTCTCAGTGCATGCCTAAACTTGGCATAGCACTGTAGCTATATACCAGCAGAACCACGTGACCCTAACAAGGGTTCGATTCAAGCAGGTTCGATTCCTATAAGCAAGAACTGACCAGCTGTGTGTATTCCTTAAAATCCGAAGTCACTTTGGATAAAAGCATCTGCCTAAAGCATTAAACATAATTATAATTATTTTTTTTAGCTAAATAGTAATTACATGTAATAGAAAATCAAACTCACAAATACTGATGTATTTTTTTACATCAGTGATCTTTAATAATGATGTTAAAACCTCATTACAAAATGTCTCATCATATGAGTGAAAAATACTTTCATAATAATTATTATTTTCCAATTGTTCTCTAGCAACAACCTAGCAATTAGATGCCATTAATTCCATCACCTCTCTTTAGATGTGTTTCTACTTTAATTTCTTTCTACCCTGTGCTCCAGAGGGCTTTAATCTTTTATTTATAGTTATATGAGCACACTTATTGGTCAAAATCATTAGTCAACGATTAAGATGAGTGAACATGAGAGAGGTGGAAGGTTAAACTGAAATAGAACATGCCTGAAATAACATCACATGAAACATATGTATAGAATGTTCTTTAATGACTAGCTTGCTAACTTCAACCTTACCACAAATGTTAATTATTTAAAAAATGTAATAAAAGCTATATTGTTTTAGCTATAAATGTGAAAAAAAGTTTGTGTATAGTCAGCATATCACAATATCATCTATTGGGGATTTCATTGACTCAAGTACTATATAGTAGCTCTGAACATGGACTTATTTAGATATTTGAAAGTCAAATACATGTTGTTAAAAATGAAAGAACTGAGAAGAGAAGTGACTAAATGGTGTATTTCACATCAGGGCCCATTCTTTCATCATCTTTTACTCTTTTCTCAAGAAAAAAATTCAAAAGCAGTAAGCTACAGATTGTTCTACTGTTAGCAGGAGAATGAGATGACAGAGATTTAAATGTCTTTATTCTGTAATGATTGTAATCTCAAGAGCAGAAATCAGATCTTTTTGCATTGAAGCTTTCTTCATGGAAGGAGGACATTCCCACCAGTGATCCAGTGATAGAACATAAATATATGTGTTTACATTTTCATCTTGTTTGCAATATATGGTAGAAAGTGATGCTTCAGCCAGTCAGTCATGACTTGTGAGCATCGGAACATCAGAGAGGAAAGGAACAGTCATTATTTATTTGACTATTCACTTGATGAGGCTGATCTGACAGTTTGACAGAAGGTGTCATCCTGAACCAATCCCTGAGTTCTGTTCTGCTCGCTAACAAGGGCATCTAATCTGACACGACAAAAAACTAGAGCAAAACTCTCCAAACATACGGCCTCCCAGACTATTCCTGTGATTATCTCTGGACACCTTTGTCAATGTCATGAGCAAATGAGTTTATCCTTCCGAGCTAATTCAAACTGTAGCCATTGAAACAAGGGCACATTGGTAAGATTTTACCCAACACGCCCCACCCCCCACAATGCCACTGTCAGTATCAAGAACAACCCTCAAATTTCTCTTGCCACAACAGGACCATGTTGATTAATGGAATATTGCATACAGAATAATGACCATTGTCAAAATGGCTTGCCATCAAATTCCTTAGTGACAACTGTAATTATGAGTCATAAAATATTGTAGGTTTTATGTTTTTCTTTGAAATAGATTGGTTTGAAATGGTTTAGTGTTGAACAAATGGATGCTGTGACTGATTAAGAAGCACAACCACACATTAATATAAAGTTAAAAACCTCCCAAATTTGTGCCCTCCCCATACTTTGCCCTCTGGTAAGATTAATTAAAAACAATTATAAATCACAACATCAGTATTGGTGAGAAATGGTGTGTTTATTATAATGTTTCATTGTTAGTGTTGTTAAAACTAAATATTGAAACTTGGTGTCATATTGTTAGTAACGCAGCCTCTCAACAAGGCAATATGTTGCTGATTGAAATATTGCTTGGGACACCTTTTTTGAGATTTTCATAAAATTAGAAATTATTAGGGGTATAATACACTCATGTCCACAATATTATTTGAAACACAATATAAATAATTGAAAAAATAAACTGAAATGAATACATAAGCTTTGCAAAACTTTTTCTAACAACTAATGAAACTGTGTAAGCGGTCATTAGACACAAAAAAAAAACAACATTTTGAAGTTGTTAGACCTTTAAGAGAAGAACGGCAGGGTCTAGTTTGATTTGTATTAGAGTGTGCAATATCAACACAACATCTAGGGGGCAGCGATTTGTGAACTCAGAGCATTTTTAAGTTCATTTTGTTTTTTCTAAAGGGTTTCTCCTCCTTTTTCACGTAGTGAAATTCTTATACGATATATCCCACAATGCATATTTTGACATTCTTGCATCGTGATTTATTGTGCCACGATATATTTTTAAACCTCTACAAATTATTGCAAAATTTGATCTAGTATCCTTTTAACAATTAAATTTCTTGTAGTGAAATTATATTCTTTGAGCACTAATAACAATGAACTTGTAATGGAAACATCCTGTATTTTTTATAAATAAAACACCCAACACCCAGTGGACAATGTAGATATTGCATGTCCTGTAAACTTCACCTGTCTTTTTTACCAGTAGGTGCTGAGATGGGTATCAGCAGCTTCTCAACCTTGATAAACATTCCTTAGTAGAAATACGAGTTATCATGTCATTTAGATTTGTTAACCTAATATTTAATGGAAATTGTTAATAGGATATTTTATCTGGTTATTTAAATGTGTATAAGTCCATGTTAGAATGTTTCCTTGCTCAAAAACAAAATTGGATTTAAATAATTCACCCATATATATATATATATATTTCATCTCACCCCACTTGTTTTGGACAAATTTCTACAGAAAACTGTTCATTTAAAATTATTATCCATAATACGTAATAGAATAGAATATCTGTGTTTCATGATGAAAATACAGGAACAGGTATAATATATGATCTTGGTGTTAGGATTTTTCAGAATGGCTAGGAACTGGGTCTGGACCTACCCTTTTCGGGAGACGTGGAACTGGATTGGTGGAGTATCAGGATCAGGTGTGACTTCCGGGAGAGGGCAATGCAAACGTGCTGGAGGAGAATTGGGAAATCTGAGGCATGTTTCCAGGTGGAGCCTCGAATGAGGTCTGGTAGAAGTACATGTTAAACAGTGCATCAGACAGTGAGGTGAAGAAGAAGGGGAGTGTTGGGAAGGACACTTGTTATGTTAGAAGACTCACTTCTGTGAGTGTTAGTGGAATTGGGCGTCACGGTTACGGTTAGAACAACAGATCAAAAGAGTCCCAGACATAAATCCATTTTCATAATTTTATTAAATTCCAACAGAAGTAATGCTACTGCTTGAGTGACGCAAATTCATGAACATAGATAACTCCTGTTGTCATGGTGACTGGAAAAAGAGAGAAGAAGCACAGAATTAGAATTATTTACAGATTTAGGAACACGCAATAAGGCAGCTTAACAGAAATACAATGTCCTTAGGAACTTATTGTTGTATAACAAGTATCTCGGGAACAACAGCTGAATACAGTGGAAGGTTGCGGCAAGAAGTGGAACCCACATAACTTCAGAAGAGATGAAAGGAGTAGAGGTGAGTAGCAGGAGAGACATCCCATGAACAGTTGCCAGGAGCAGATTGAGAGATCGAGAACCCAGAGGATGCCAAACGAGGAGTGCAGGAAATTCAAGAAGCCAGGCATTGATAATGGAGAGTCAGAAGGTTTGAAACATAGAACTGACAAAGAGCGAAGGAGAAAAAACTCTGATAGGGTTAGGAGAAAACAAGGAGATTAGAGGCGGGTGATTGATTGATGATTTGATTGATTGATTGATTAAAATGTGAGACAAAAATTGGGGAAACCATAAACCTTAACATAGGCCTGACAGCTGTTGAGCAGCTGAATACTGTCATACCATGAACTGTGGTGTAAAACAGAGTTTTTATCTCCTGCAGGTGCTTAAACATTAGGGGTGGGTCTTGCAGTAAGTGATATGGCAAACATTCAATCAGGTGTCAGAATTTAGGACAGGGTAGAATTTAGGACATAGGATTCAGGGTGTCGCTGTGAATTAAAGGAGTAGAGTAATTAGTCAAGATGGGTCAGGTGTGCTTGATAAAATTTGTATATATTTTTAAGTCCAGAATGATGTAAAATTCATAGACATGGTGTAGGATAAACATAGTATTGATCATTCCAAAGTGGCAACAAACCTGAAAATGAATTGTAGTATACGACCCATCAAATGTAAGCTTCCCCTTGCACAACCATCTAAGCATTGCCACATAAATTAAATGTTTTGATTCCTTTGTCTTAACTTGATCCAGAGCTGAAGACATCATTTAGAGATGCGGGTCAGCAAAGAAAAGAGACGGCTCTGTCTCAGATAATAAGTTAGGAGAGTGATGTGTGGCGCCTACAGTGCCACTAAAGTAATGACGTCTGCAATCCCCCTTGTGGCTCCCCGTCACACTTATCTTTCAGCCTCTTTGTTTCTCCAAGTTGAACGATGTTTTCTCCTTTTCACCAAATGGCACAAGCCAGCAGCTCTCACATTTTCTTGTGAAAGCAACCTTTAGTTACAAGCCCTGATTTGGATTACTCTGCTGATTTAAGGAAAACGTTGTGCATGTGTTGATAGAATCCATGCGGGATCCTAATTTCATGCTGAATCAGGTGAAGCTGAAATTAGTATCACATTTTTCTGACATGGCAACAACCACAGCTCAATAAAATGAGAAGATACAGTATTCAGCAGCCTTTTCTGTGTGAGCAGGCAAGAAGCCTACACTGCCTTAATAACATCTTACATCTCTTATTTTACAGCTGTTGTTTTAAAGAAAAATGATTAGCAAAAAAGTGGTGTGAAAAAGTGTTTGCCACAATGTAATGTTTCAAAGCGTCAAACAAATGTAAATAACAGATAAAGACAAAGCAAGTCAACAAATCAATGTGTTTTTTACATGTTACTTTTTTATATAAAGGGAAAACAAAGTCAAAAACTACATAGCACTGTATGAAAAACTGTACCCCCTCAATTTAAAAACTGGTTGGTCCACCTTTAGCAGCAACTTACAATGAGTCTGATGCAGCGCTGTGGAGGAAATTTGCACAATTGTTGTAGTTCAACCACATTGGAGGGTTTTCAAGCACGGTTTTTAAAGGTCTAATCACATCACCTCAATTAGATTCAGGTCAGGACTTTGACTAGACAACTCCAATGTCTTAATTTGTTTTCCTGCAACCATTCAGAAGTGGAGTTGCTGGTGTGCTTTGGATCATTGTCCAGCTGTAGAACCCATGTTCGCTTCATCTTAAGGTCACAAACGGATGACCGGACATTCTTCTTCAGGATATTTTGATACGCAACAGAATACATGGTTCCATTTATTCAGCATTTAACACAGCAATTCTTCCAGTTAAAGAAGCAGCAAAAAAAGCCCCAAACCATCACACTACCACCACAATGCTTTACTTTACTGTTGCCATGAAAAGCAGTATTACTTTTATGCCACACATAGCGAGATATACTGTACTTCCAACTTTTGTCTCGTCTGTCTTGGAGATCATCAAGATGTTTTTTGGCAAAACAGTCTCTTCCTATGGTAGAGTCATGAACATTCACCTTAACTGAGGCCTGTAGTTCTTGGGATGTTGCTGTGGGGTCTTTTGTGGTCTCTTGGATGAGTTGTCGCTGTGTTCTTGGAGTAATTTATGATGGCAGGCCACTCCTCGGAAGGTTTTTCAGTGTTCCATGTTTTTGCTATGTGTGGATAATGGCTCTCAGTGTGGTTTACTGCAGTCCCAAACCTTTAGGAGAGGCTTTTCCAGACTGATTTTTTTTTCTCATTTGTTTTTGAATTTATTTGGATCTCAGTATGATGTCTAGACTTCAATGTTTTTTAAGCTCTACTTTACTTTGTCAGACATGCCCAATAGAAGTAGTTTCTGGATTGCAAGTTGGTGTAGAAGTAATCAGACAGTAATCTGTAATCAGTGCAGTTTTTGGATTTTGTTTTCCTTTAATAATAAAAACCTTAATTTTATAAAAACCACATGATTTGTTGATTGCTATTTACATTTGTTTCATGATTTGAAACATTGAAATGTCACAAACACCACTGTAAATGGACATTAACTTGTCCATAATCTTGCCCAAACAGTCCTGAAGAAAGATTAAATACTTTTCTTGTAGAAAGATAGTGAGTGTCAGTGAGAGACATCATATCTAGACTGCAAAGGCCTTTTTTGAGGAGGATGAAAATGAAAGAGCACTGGAGCAGTTATCACCGTGAGTGGAAAAATGACAGGTGAATTATGACGGGAAAAATCCTTACAGTTCCACAGTGTGACTCAGCCACGGGGAAGGAAAAATGAGAGCGTGATTTAAGATAAGACCAAAAACAAACCATACAGATGGCTGTGTCTGTGACTGATGGAAGCTAGACGTGTAGCAGGGTTTTGTCACAAAAATATTACAGTGAATACAGATGATATGAGATCACACACACAGACACAGCTAAATCTAATACTTCCTCTCGATAGTGGACAAGTGAACATTATTAAATGAAAACGGTGCTGCTGTCAACAGACCATTGATTTTTCCTTATCCAATTCGAGTCAAATATAGCATTTGAAGGGAATAGAAAAATAATAGATCCCATCATCATCATCACTCGCTCTCAAGCACACCTTCCCCTTTAGATTTTCAAGTAGCCGACTGAGAGAATCTGAGAGAAGATTAATGAGGATGGGGAAAATAACATTCTCTATTTTCCCACAAAATAAGATAAGCATGATTTTACAGGACAAATATCTAATATTAGACAACATGCTTTTTGAAAAGAGTTGGCAATACTTCAAATCCACTTGACTAATCAGGTCTTGGACCAGTCTCCCTTATTAATTAGTTTCTTTTTTTTAGTTTGCCTTTCAGTTTTCTAGACAGCCAAGCCAGTGGTGAATTGTTCGTCCGTTCCTTTCAAGTGCTTCTGAATGGTTCACACATAATTCACAGGATTCTTATTTCCTGCCGAGCCACATATACGGTTTCATACACAATACAATGCAGAGAGCAAAGTGTAGAGACCTGCTGATTCGAGCATGATTCATGATGTTTGTCTGGTACAAGACTTCAGAGTTAAAGGGAGAAAAACATTGAATGTTCTAAAGAAAAGAACACAGAAGCGATGCTCACACTTCAGTACTTTACTGTAATTTACTAAATAACAAATATGTGATGCACAGTTATAATTAGGAGACACTAAGTACACAAACTTGGTTGTCAAGGTAGAATTTTTGTCGTACAAAGTTCCCCATGACAATATGAGTGTTTTAAACCAACCCCTATGTCTCTGTGATTTTTCTCAGCTAAGATAGTAATATGCCAAATTGGTTGCTATGGTAAACAATCTGGTTGCTATAAATGGGTCAGTGTACAAATATATTGCTCCTTTTGTCACTATCATTTTCATAAACTGACTACCCAATCTATCAATATCCAAAGCTGAGATAGAGTTCAGAATTTAGGGTAAAGTTGGGTCGCTATAAAAAACTTTTTTATCAATGATCTTTTATCTTGAAGATGTTTTCGTTGCAGTTTGCCATTCATTTTCAAAGCCATTATGAGTCAATGGTAAATATTTAACCCCTTCTAGAGTGTGAGGTTCAAATTCTTTTTCACAGTGATTGTGCAAAGACTTGTGCAACATCCACAAATGTGATCAGTTTGAAGTTTCTTTGAGGTTTGAAAGGTTGATTTTCTCAGCATTCTCAGTAATTTCCCAGTGGTACCACTCTGTACAAATATAGCAACATGAGTTTGGTGGTTGTAGTTGCATTTAGATTTTTTTTTGTCCAAACCAAGGATGAATAACAATATGTTGGCTTTTACATTATTATGACTTACTAAATTATAGTATAGATGAGACATGTTTTATATAATTATGAGATGGAGACAGAACTGATATTTCATCACAAATTGCTTGATGTTTTTTTGGGATCTGCACAATTTACAAATAACAATATGCATGTATTATAAGCGTTGTGTACAAATAAAATACACTATTTTAAATCTAAGTATATCTTGTTAAGCAGTTTCAAGGAGGACATGAACTTTGGACAGGTTGCCAATGCAGGACAGGACTAGGATCTCTCTCCTTCCAAAACTTAAATTACCCCCTCACAAAATATTGTTTATTACAGTGTATTATGCTATAAAGTTAAATGCTATGACAGGATCAGCCAAACTCTGCTACTGAGGTGAGGATGAGAAAGAAGGTTTTGTATTGAAATCACTGGAAAACCTCTTTAACAACTTTTAACTGTGAGAAAGTGTGTCTGAATGGCGATTGATGAGGAAAAAGTTGGATACATCTAACTGTTCAAACAGGTCGCTTTTGAAAAAATCAGATACCTATCCGAACTAGTACCAAATTCGCATTTGACCGTAATGAAAAAAATCAGATACAGGTCAAGATTTTTTTATTTGAGTTACATTGGGCTGCAGTCTGAACGTAGCCATAGATACAGTGGTTACAAGCAAGGGGTGCCACAAATCGGCAGCAGGTGCTCTGGAATGACGAGTCAAATTTCAAAATATTTAGCTGTAGCCAATGAATATTTCTTTTTCGTTCATTCACTGCCCTTGTTCTTCAATGAAAATAAAAGACAAACCCTTTAAAGCATTCTTTGTTAACAGCTATTTTTCATATCTGACTTTCACTTTTGCACCTTACATACCTGAAGGCTCTTGAGTTTAAATAAACTGTCTAAAAAAATATTTTCTGTATAAGGGCAACAGCAAACCGTATCTTTGCAAAAAAAAAAATCTGTGTACGATTATTCAGCAAAATAAGCAACAAGTTGGCGATAAATTACATAGAGCAGATTTTATTAAAACTTTTTCGGAATCAGGAATTAACAAGTCAAGCAGTAGTAAAACTATATGCTTGAGAAGTAGCCCATGTATTTTTCTTTATTATTCATGAGAAAAGGCTCTCTGACTAATGCACAGAGGTCTGTAATGCTTCCATATTTGCAGTAGTTCTTTTGTCATCACAAAAAAAATAGCACAAACATTAATAGGACAAGGGAAAGTGAAGATGAAAGCATCCGAGCAAAACTCAAAGTCTAAACATGAAAAAGTCTCTAGATCCATTCTCGGTTATGTTTTCTCAGTGTCTGTTTTGTCAACTGTGACATTAAGGCTCTGGCTGTGATCAAAGCAATCATCCTTCTGAAATCTGTAGCACACCGCATTTAACACGGACACGGTTTTAGAAGGATCCAAACTGTTCCTGCAAGACATTACAATAGAACACAATACAAACAAGATTTGTGTCTTTAACCCAACAAGTCTCTTTAAATGTTACATTGTAACATCATTCTTCAGAAGAGAATCATTCTGCTCTTCAAAATAACCAAAGGGGTAGACATGACCTTGCTGGTAAAGACATGAACTCAACTTTAATTGAATGAGACATTGTTCCACACCAGGCTTTGTTGAACCCTTGCAGGAGGCGTTTGAACTTCAGTTATGCGAGCATTATGGATGTGCCACTGCCCCTGGCATTGGCACTCACATGTTAACTGTCTCTCTCTCTTTGCCACAGTGACATTGATTTCAGTTTGATAGATGGAAGACTCTAGAGAGAGTGGATGAGGTATATAAAATCCAAGCAAGAAATGGATCTGTGAGAGAGGATAAATCCCAATAACATGTAAGGGCATGTTTGATACCAAAAATACAGCATTTTTTTCTCAACTCTCCCTTTATCTCCAAAGGCTTACTTTTTCCCAATTGACAGTGTCCTTATTATCAACTTGTTTTTGAGTTGATGTTAAAAGCATACAATTAACTTCTGCAACAGAAGCGTGTTCTGGTGTGCAGCAGGATACTGTAAAAACTTCAGTGCCCCACTGTGGTCTCAATCAACAGCATGTTACTGTTTATTTTTTTGCAACTGCATTAAAGGGGTGTTAATGTACAAGATCCTTGTAAAAATGTGTTAGGGGCAACCCTCCAAGATGGTAAAGGAAGGGTTAAACGAACTCAAATGCACACACACACAAGATGGGATCAACACTCGTTTAATAAATAAATATAAACAAATAAACACAAACACCCGAGGTAGGGCAAAACCTAACATAAAATATACTGAACAAAACTAAACTAACTCTGAAAACAAAACAGGAAAAACATTAACTCAAAAGACAATCAACGATTGTTAGCCAGCCGGTTGCTGGGGAGCAAATACAAAAAATATATAAACTTTTCAAAGAACTGAGCAGAGATAGACGATGAGAACAGGCTTACCGGACACAGAACAATATTACTAATAATGAACCCGCACTTGGGACAGGGAGCAAGGGGCTTAAAAAGGCAGAAAGCAAACGAGGGAATGACGAACCAGGCATGAGGAGCAGGTGGGGCACATGAGGGCAATTAACAATGACACAGAATGAAGACACACAGGAGAAGGGGCCAGAATATAAGGTACAAGAAGGTGGAGACACAGACAAAGAGGAGGAGCAGCAGGCAGGAACAGGAGAAAGTTAACAAAATAAAAGACTGAGAAAATGACAAAATAAAAGTAACAGGAGGAAGAACCTAACATAATCCCCCCCCTAAGGGGTGGCTTCCAGACACCCCAACAGAAACGAAAAGGAACAAGACAGAAAATAAATAAAAACAGAACAGAGCCCAGGATCCTGTAACCCATAAAGGGGGGCAAAAGCACACAGGATCCACACAAAGGGTCAGAGAATAGGGGCTAGGGAGACTCTGACAGACAAGGGGGAAAACAAGACCAAGGAGGGGCAGGAAGGGTGAGCCAGCGGACGATCAGGGAACAGAAAGGGGAGGCAAACAAAGGGGGCAGAGAACAG
The DNA here is from genome assembly GCA_007224835.1 of Danionella cerebrum. NCBI lineage: Eukaryota > Metazoa > Chordata > Actinopteri > Cypriniformes > Danionidae > Danionella > Danionella cerebrum. The sequence continues at coordinate 354,344 of SRMA01027115.1, read as the reverse complement.
AAAACATGGACAAAATTCATAATAAAATAATCATAACAAAACTTGAGTCCAAACTTGGTGGTGCCGACCTTGGCACAGAGGCTCCGACCATACTGAGCAGGGGCAAGGAGAGGAGCAGAGGTGACTTCTGCTGCAGGCGCTAGGTTCCCAGGAGGCCAAGCTGGAGACAGAACTTGAACCAGGGCACAGTTAATCCCCATCAGGCTGGACAGCAGCACCTCAGGAACACACTGGAGAGAGCGCAATGGAGGCGAGCAAAGGGAAAGGCGCTCAGGAGGAGCAGGCAAAGCTAAAAGTGTTCTGGGAGCACAGATGCCCAAACGCATTGGGGGCGAGCACAGGGCACGACGATCAGGGGGAGCTGGTAATGCTAACAGTGTCCTGGGAGCACAGATGCTCAAGCGCATAGGGGGCGAACAAAGGGCATGACGGACAAGGGGAGCAGGAAGGGCCAACAGGGCTCGACGATAGGTGCCAATAAACTTAAAAAAATAGCACAATAAACCAAATAAAAGTCTCACAAAAACAAAAAGGCAAAAAACTACATAATGCCCAAAAATTATTCTCTCAACAAAAACGTGAGGGGCAGCGCAGGGACATGTCGACTGGGAACCCTCACAAAGCTGCTGGCAGGCAAGTGCACTGGAGAAATCCTTGTCCAGTGACTGGGCAGCAGATTCCACTCCTCTAGTCTGCGCCGGAACAGCAGACACAACAGCATGGACAGGGACCACTTCAAAGGGAACAAGACCAACTCCAAACAGACAAGATACAGGGGTAACAGAATCCAGGGGGCACACAGGGCTAGACCTAGAGGACTTGAGCCATACAGAATCCTCCACCGTTCCAGGGTTCTCCTGGAGCGCAGTGTCATCACAGGGGTCAGCAGGCACAACATCGGGCAAGGCAGCAGAGTACTGACTGGTGGTCGTAGCCAAACCCAGGGAGGAAAATCTTCCGGCTCTGACTTCATCTTCCACCAGCCAGAGAATCCAGGCAGGGACAGCGTTGCTGAGGACCGATGCGGGGTGACCAAAAACGGATGACTTGGCAGGCAGAGGTGGTTCTGGACAACAGGAAACTTTGTTACAGCCGGGGTAACTGGACAAAGGGTTCACAGACAAAGGATCATCATTGAAGTGGAGGGTACTGTGGGCTGATGGGGAGTGGCTCACTGGATCCTCACTCAGCCTGTGTTGGGACGGAGTGGAGAACCCAGCGGTAGAAGGAAAGTTGACGCAATGAGAAGCGGTCTCACTCGGAGCAACTGGAGGTGAGAGATCAGCTGGCTCAACCGGGTGGCGTATGGAGTGGATGTGACCAAAGGCCCTCTCAAAAGAATCGGGTCCCTCCATCACATTCATCACTGACCTGATAGTCTCCCAAATCGAATAGTCACCATCCTCAAGAAAAATACTTGCTGACACAGGAAAATCCAGACCAGAACAGAATAGCCGGATGACTTCATGCTCCTCTAATCCATGATCATTCAGGGCGAGGAGCAGGGAGGCTGCATATATTCCTAAGGGGCGACCAGCTTGTTTGAGACTGGAGACATCAGGGTTAACCGGCACCACACGGCAGGGAGCTGAAGAGGGGGGCCGTGGCTTGCGTCGACGAGAGTGACCCATACTTGTGAAAAAAAAAATAGTGTGTGCTGAGTTCTTCAGAATGGCGGGTTCATTCTGTTAGGGGCAACCCTCCAAGATGGTATGGAAGGGTTAAATGAACTCAAATGCACACACAAGATGGGATCAACACTCGTTTAATAAATAAATATAACAAATAAACACAAACACCCGTGGTAGGGCAAAACCTTACATAAATATACTGAAGAAAACTAAACTAACTCAGAAAACAAAACAGGAAAAACATTAACTGAAAAGACAATCAACGATTGTTAGCCAGCCGGTTGCTGGGGAGCAAATACAAAAAAAATATATAAACTTTTCAAAGAACCGAGCAGAGATATATGAAGAGAACAGGCTTACCAGACACAGAACAATAATAATAATAATGAACCCGCACATGGAACAGGGAGCAAGGGGCTTAAGAAGGTAGAAGGCAAACGAGGGAATGACGAACCAGACATGAGGAGCAGGTGGGGCACATGAGGGCAATTAACAATGACACAGAATGAAGACACACAGGAGAAGGGGCCAGAATATAAGGTACAAGAAGGTGGAGACACAGACAAAGAGGAGGAGCAGGCAGGAACAGGAGAAAGTTAACAAAATAAAAGACTGAGAAAATGACAAAATAAAAGTAACAGGAGGAAGAACCTAACAGAATGATTCATGAAAGTTGCAAAGATCCCCATCTGTGTTACTGGGACATTCGAAGACCATTCATATTTAGTATTCTAAATTTGTTGCAATTAAAATTCAGCAAATTTATGGAATTCTATTTTTGTATTTTAGTCATCATGTGATTGCACGGCTACTTCTCTGCCAGCCATTATCTGAGAACAGTGGAGGACACAGTGAGGCCCTTGCCCCCTTGGGCAAGTGACCTCTTGTGGAAATTATCCCATGATCATGTTCTTTTATTTCTGACCATGAGGAAAATCATTATTTTCAGCCATTTTTCTCCTTTGACAAGGAATCATCTTCAGTTAACGCTTTCTCTTACAGTCTCTGTCTTTTTCTGCATTTCTCTTTTCTTTCTATCGTTTTCCCTTTTTCTTCCTGGGGGGAACAAAGCATGATCTTAGCCCTGGCTTGATCCCTGCGCTCTGAGCAGATAGTTCAGCCAGGATTAATATTCTCTGTCACTTTGATGTCAGAACCACATATCACAAAAAATTGAAAGAAAAAAAAGGAAAAGAAGAATAGGGGGTGAGAAGGCTAAAGAAAGATGATAGAGAATGAAAGAAAAGGATGAGCAATAAAGGATAGAGTGAGGCAGAAGAAGTGCTAGCAATGTGATAGATTCCTTCTTGGCAAGTAAGTACCAGATGTATAATCTGGTTCCTTCTTGCCAAAGAAGCAGATGCCCCCTCTCTACCCTTCATCCTGCCTTGGCAAGCCATGTGACACTCCATACCAGGGGCCATGTCTGTACAAGTGTATCACTTTGGGTACCATAAGTGGGGGATTTGTGGGGGGTTCACTGAGGGGGTGGTGGCATACTCGGTTTCGCTCTATTGGCTCTCTTCAATGATGTCGCTGGCCCCAAACATTACGACAATCAATCCCCCACCCACAAACCCTCTAGCCTGACTGGTTCAGTAGAAAGAGAGCAGAGGCAAAACAAACAAATGGATTGTGATGGTACTGGATGAGGGCACTTTGGCTTGTTATAGAGGAAGGTGCCAAAGGTGAGAGCATCTTGTGGGCGAGAGAGAGCCATAATCTTCTCCAGACGAGGGCATGGAGAGCTTTGCCCCTCTGCAGTAATTACATTAGAGTCAAATGAATCCCACGTATCTGACAGAAACACATTTTTGCCCTAGAGGAGAATCCCTGGCTAATTGAGATCTGCCATGAGAGGAATGGAGATGGCATGTGAAGGGGACTACCTATACTATGAAGAGGTTTAAAGGGTTATGTGGGAGAGTGGATGTTTTTGTTGAAGGATCAGCATTGATTCTAAAATAAGTGTAAAACAATGTTCTATTGTGTAATACAAAAGACCCAATGGAGCATGGGTATCAAGGCTGCTGGGAGAGTTAACTCTGATTAGTAGTTAATTTACCAAACAATTTAGTTCTCAATATTTGAAGTCACAAATGTTAGAAATAAGTCTTAAACCCAAAAGAGGCTTTGAATGTCTAATTAGAAATTACTTTTTCCATCCTGACAGAATGTTCTATGAAAAAGCAATTCTTATTATCAATATTTATTGCGGTGTGCTAGATCTGCTTTGTTTGCTGCGTTTTCTTTGTAAACTAAAAACATTTAAACCTGTTTATTTGATAAAATATTATCTCTTTCTGATGATCACCTTCACATTTATGTTTTTATTTGTTTTTACTTTTGGGAGACACTTTTCTTCACATTTAGAATTCAGGAAAGGAACACCTTTGGTTAATTCTTGCTTTCCCTGGAGTATGAACCCACAATCTTCAGAAATAACACAAGTCTGATTTTTTTATCAGAAGTTTTGCACGACAATGCAACTTGATCAAAAACTTGATTAAACAGACTTAAACATGCGCTGGGATATATTTACATTTGAGCAAATGGAACAAAAGGCACATTAAAGAAATTGAATCGAGTGTGTTTGAACAGTAAGTGAAGTAAAATGCAAGTGCACTGATTGCATTATAGGAATATTTAAGAATTTAGTGTGCTAAAACGTGTTCAGAGGTGTGCAAGCACTAAGAGTTCTAAGAGTGGGAGAGTGGTGCTGATCAACTTTTGCCGATTTCTTTGGAAAGAAACTCCTATTGTCAAATATGGCAGTGGTTGGACTTTTAGTGCCATGGTTTACTAACTGAGCTACAGGACATTTTTATGGTTTATGATCTGTAATTTGTGTCAAATTTGAGTTATATGCATTTTCTGATTGATCGATTGATACATTATTGACATTGTGTGATTTTAATAATCCAAAGAGTTCCACTGGTAAAGACTAATTTATCTTTGTGTTTTTAGATCTCAAGAACCGTAAACTTTTATTTACAGACTTTTTTGTTTGTAAATGGAACAACTCAACGTTCTGTACCCTTTTGAGATTGAGATTGTCTAGTGCCAAGCCGTACCAAGCTGAGCCTTGCCATTACTAAAAATCCAGTGGAAAAGCAACATTAGAATGCAGACAATCGGTAGGCCTATTTTACCATACTGTACTGATAATGAAACTTGCTCATGTTTTCGTTTTTGCTACATGAAATCCACAAACTTCAAAGTCATATAATTGCAATTAGTTTGTTTGTTTTAACAATATTGTTCCCTTTTACATTGATCACTGAAGATCAACAAGTATGTGTAGTTCTTGTAGCACAGGTTGTTATCAGAAGTCGCCTAGTCACTTTGAGTTCAAGTATATGGTGTTGTCTGAATAAGTGTATATGGATTCTGGGCATAAGGATGTATTTCCTTACTTCATCAAAATACTAGATTGGAATGGTTTGACTAACCTCACACTTCCCTGAGCTACTAACAGTGATGTGGATAACAGGCTCTATATGTTTCGCGTCCATCTCTTGCCAGCTTTTCAGTGGTCATTAAAAGCCAGCCGTTATCTGTCTGCACAGGATGGATTCTTAGACGATGCAGGTTGAGAATCCCACTTCAGGTAACAGGTCCTTATCTGCCTCCTGATTGCCTCCGCACTGGCAATCCAGCTGACGTTAGCGTCTCAATCAGTCTTTAAATAATCTGCCTGGCTCTCAGGCAGGATGTCTCTCTCTGCAAAGATGGGAGGTATATGTGACTTTTAGCTCCTTTTTCAGCGCAGAATTGAGAAGCAAAAAAAAAAAAAACATAAATAAGAAGGCTAGAAATGTTTATTGTTGTTTCTTTTGGGGTTAACATGAAACAGCGGCCTGAATTTGACGCATTTACATCTTGTAATGGTGTCTATTTTACATATGGTACCCATGTGGTATTCATGAGCAGGGAGGCATGGTAGCTCATTGGGTAGCACTGTGACCTTCCAATTAGAAGGTTTCCAGTTCGAGGGTCGCTGGTGACCTTCCTGCAAGGAGTTTGCATGTTCTTCCTGTGCTTGCGAGGGTTTCCTCTGGGTACTCCGGTATCTCCCCCAATCCACAAAACATGCAGTTAAGTTTATTGAATAATCTAAATTCCCCTTAGGTGTGAATGTGGGAGTTAATGTAGCCCTGCGATGGACTAGGGATATGTCCAGGGTGTACCCCCACCTCTCGCCCAATGCGCACTGGAGACAGGCACCAGCAGGCACCGAAAAAAGGAATACGCAGGTTGGAAAATGAATGAACAAATGAATGAATGAATGAATATTTTAGCATTGATTTACGCACAAGAAAGGAATTTCACTGTGCCACTAAAATATTCCACAGAAAAGTATAAATAGGAGCTTGATTTGACCTCTTAGATCCAGAGCTCTATATAAATACTTCAGTATAGCAACAGATTTTGCACTGCCCATGCTCTCAACATTGTGAAAAAAAACTGAGAGTACACTTAAAGATGTATGCACTGTATTCAGGGTGATTTTTTTATTATTATTATTATTTTTTTTTTTCAAAAGAACCATTTTTAATGAAACTTTCAACCAACTTAGATTAACATGGTCGTCATTTCCCAACCTTCCCCCTCACTCTACCCACATCTCTTCCTGTCTCCATACTGTTCTATTGGTTTCAAATAAAGGCAAAATGGGCCAAAAAAAATTCCAGATCATCGAGACTAGCACCGGGTAGCTAGCAGCCAGGTTGGTTGTGGAGAGCATCCCAGTTCCTGACAACCACTGTCTCCAGAAAGGGATAGAGAGAATAGACCACTCCAGGCCACTGCATTGTGGCCTATGCAAGGAACAAGAATACTCACTGGACAACATCTCTTTGTATAATGCAATGGTTTCTACAAAAAGAGTCTTGTGTCCATATAAGTCAGTGAAAGTCTCTTTCTGCCATATTGATATTCCATCATTACAAGAATGCTCTCTTGGGCTCCTCTGTTTCCATCTTTCATTTCTTCTCTCGCTCTGTTTCTAGTGATTGTGGACACTGTTCTTGGGGAGAGGTGAACCCATGCTGGAGCTGTCACCCTGAGCAGGATTTGTCTGTGTAAAAATAGAACAAGTCTTCATATCTCTGAGAAAAAGGTCAAGAGCAGATGGTGTGAACTCATAGTCAGCTCTGCACTTTTACCTTGAATAGATCAAGTTAAACATGTCAAGTTCCCACTAAAATGATGCTGAAAGGAATGAAAACAGATTTTCCCCCTAGTGCTTCACAGAAAGCTTCCATCAGTTTTGGCTTTAAAAACTCAATAATGCCGACTGGGGGTATCAAATCTCCACCTCGTATTTTTGTTCTCTCTCTCTCTCTATGGCTTGGCAGAGTATTGACACATCATGAGCGAGGGGAGAGTGATGGGAGTCTTCCAGTGCAGTTTCATGATCCCTCATTAGTTTTCCTGACTCCCCTACAAAACCTCACGTACGCTAACGGTGCTTTCTCAATGTCACCAGAGCAGCTGCTCTGTCTTCATGACCCATTATTGTCCTTCCCCAGTAAAAGATATTTTCCAAGTACTAACAGGAAATAAGAAAGGATTGGTTTTAATTTCTGATGAGATGATGGTGCAGTTGCTAGTACAGCTGCCTCTCAGCTAAAGGTTTGCCAGTTCGAATCTAGCTATGTTTTTTTTTCTGAATAGACTTAGGGTTAAACTTGTATGTTCACTCCAAATTTACATGTGCTCTTTGTACACTATAGTTTTCAACCTAAAATTTAATACATGTGTTGTTTAGTTAACTGGAGACATGTAACCCCAGGTTGTTACACAGTATGTGCTGGGTATAGTACTTGCAGACCCACGTTTTCATAGGTTAAAAGAATGAAATAGTGGTTTGCAGAGCTATTCGAGTAACATGGATGTCTGTATAGGATTAATAATAACCCACTCACTTTTTTTTAAGACATGCTTTTAATTATGGCAGTCCTTTTGATCTGTCTAGTCGACAGAGCAAATGTCCCATATGCATGTGACTCACATAAATGGAAACAAATACATGAAAAATATCTAATTAAATAATACAAATTCCAGATTAGAAAATGTTTTTAAATACATAAAAAATACTGCCATGAATCATGGTGGTTTTTGTGAAGCAGCTGTAACAACAGATTTTGTAAAGCAACAATCTTCAAGCAGCACACACTCAGAGGTAGGTGCCGGCAGGGCCGTGGAGAGCTTCCCAGTTCCTAACAACCACCATCTCGAGAAAGGGATAGAGAGAAAAACTCACAGCTGTGAGAATAACATACAGTACCACACACTTCAGAAAGGACAATACAGGAAAGGATCGATCAGGTAAGCATGCAGCAGTATCTCTGAGAGGTTGTTTGGTAGAATTGGTGGATTAGAGAATAAAGGGGATATAAGAAAAGCCTTATTAGAACGCAATGTGTGGCAGCTGATTCAGATGAGAAATTGCACACATACATAACAAAAAGACAAAAAAATAAGATAAGGACCTAACAATTAGTTACCTTCTGATAATTTGTAAGAAAATAAATCTGCTAACTATTAGTTAAATAGCTGCAATTTAAAGTTTAATTCAAACTTTTTTATTATTTTTTTAATTATTATTCAACAAAGGTGTTTAATAAACATGATACACATACAAAAAATATTCAATGTATTTTTTGTAATAATGTGTTTTATTAAAAATATCTGTGATTACACCTGGTACTACATGTTTTCTGATTAACGCATTATTGAAATGATATCAAAACTCTATAATTGAAAGTAAAAAAAATGGTATTGGCAATACAAACCCTACATTATCACTCATCTATAGAATGGATACCAATTGTTGTGAAATGAATTGTTGAACATAAAAATGTTTTGATATGCTTAGCCTTTCCTGAATTCCACCAAGCACACAACAGGCATTTCAAAACTTCTATCAGCTTCAAATCTTGTTTTATTTGTTGGTCAGAATTCTGATAATAATAATAACCATATCATCATTTGCGTTACGCTTTGATTGAATTTTCTCCCAATTGAAACTATAGTTTGTTGTCAGGGCCTGCCTTGTATCGTAAGCATTAGTGGCAAGTACGAATGTACAAAGCTAGCTGTCCGGCAAGGTTACGTCAGTGTTGTCAAGTGAGGTGTTGGGGAGGAAGTAGGGGATTATGCATGATTTAATGGAATAATTGGTAGCTTAGGGTCACATCCTAATAATCCTGAAATATGTCCAATCTTTAATGCCACTTACTGATAATCCAATAGCACTTCATTAATCATTATTCAGTTCCTATCCCAATCACCGTTATAAGTACATTTCAATCTTACAATGCATTTAAGCAAAACATTTCAATATTGTGACACAATGCTACACCTTTGTCACAATAGGTGTCATGGAATTACTGAAATATATTGTCCAGCAGCTTTATCTTCTTCTTGGAGTGTTGGTGCTCCTAGTCACTTCTTAAACTACTTTACCTTCTCTTTTTTGTTTTATTTAATATGTACTAGTGAACAATTATCCTGGAAAAAGAAACAAGATTACAAAATAGTTCTCTTAACCATTTAGTGTAAAAGAAATGACGTAATGCAAACTTTGGCGCTGCCCTCTAGAGGCTGGCTGATATTACATGTTCTAACACAAATTAAACTAAACCCTTTTTAGCTTCACTGTCTCAAAAATGTTTAATGATGGTTCATTATATAACTAGTTTCACAAGGTTAAAATATATTTTTATATATTGTTTCACAGACATAATAGTATATCATTACACCTCTACAAATTTTATCCTAAAGCCAGTGTATACGAAACATTTGGATGTTTATTAATTCATTAATTTTCCAACCCACTTATTCCGTTTATGGGGTCACGGGGGTCTGCCGGTGCTTTTCTCCGGCACACATTGGGCGAGAGGCGGGGGTGCACCCTGGACAGGTCACCAGTTCATCGCAGGGCAATATTAACTCACACATTCACACCTAAGGGGAATTTAGATTATTCAATTAACCTAACCGCATGTGTTTGCCACCCATTTGGATGTTTAGATATCTCAAAAATGCTTGGCAGTAATTCAATTTTACACCCTATAAACAGCACTTCTGCTTTTCAATTAATTTTTTTCAAACTGAAATTGTGTGAATATCCACCAAAGTGGAGCAGTGTTGTTTGACCTTCCACTTTCACTAGCTAAACATTAACATGGTCATCCGTAAGTCAAGATATTGAAAGAAACTTCACATTAGCACTAAAATGAACATGATAGTAAAACACTTAGAGAGTCAGACCGAGACATCAATGACCAAAGTGGGATGTCAATAGCCACTTATGTCAACGCCCTTGACTTGTGCCAGCCATGTCAATAACAATGAGGAGCCGTCAATACCTCAATCACCACTGCAGTCACACCGCTTGACATCATCTAATGCTCATCAAAAAAGCACTTTGAGTGTTGACTGCAACAATGTTTTTACAAGTGATACAAAAGCTAAATAAAAAAGATCTTGCAAACGATTGCAATAAACATAGTAAGAGAGCGGAAATCAAGTTGATGGAATTTGATTGACGGTATCTGAAAAAAAATCACTCATGGAAGATAAGAAATGTTTCCATCCACCTAAATAAAGCCTTCACACCAGGAGTCGACCCACAAATATGCCGGGGTTTGCTGACTCCCATAAAAGATACCCTCGGGGTGGCTGAGAGAACAAGATGAACTGAGAGAGACTATTTGTGTTTGTGTGTGAAACTTGATGCATCAAGGGGAACGTGAGGTCTCTCAGGCAGTTATTCTCTGTGGTGTCGCTGACAATGCCACAAACAGATGTTGTTTTTGAGCGGTGAATGTCCCAAACACAGAGCCAAAATGTCTCAAACAGAGGTGACAATAATTGATGATATGATGACAATATAAGATCTGAAAAAGCATCCCCCTCCACTCAAACACAAAAGCAAGTTTCGGTAGGCTCTTAAAGCTTCAATAATGAATTCAGGAACAATATCATTCAATTGTTTGTAATGAGAATTGAGAAGTTATTACTGTACATAGTAGACACATTTGTACATAGTAGCCACATCATCTATGTGTGTGTGAGTGTGTGTATTGGGGTGTGTGTGTGTATTGGGATGTGTGATGGTTGAATCTTGTTCTCCCAGCTGTCCTAACATGGTGCTATGTTGACTGTAAACACAGCTGCAGGTCAGAGTACCAGACTGGTCTGACCTGGGTCAGTGTAGCGAAAGAGAGGGAGAGACAGAGATCTTAAATCAGATGCTTCAAGTCTCGAGCTTCAAGTGCACAGCAAACTCACAGTGTTAAATCAGCACTGCTTGTGTGAACCTATGTAAACACTTTGTGAGTTGACTGAATACTTCCTCAGCATTTCTGTAAAACTGTGTGAGTTAACATACACTCGTTCCTTGGTGCTAACTCAACTCACCTAGTGTTAAATTTAACACTGGGACGGGTGTATAAAAGTTTGCATCATTAACACCAGTCATGTTTATTAAGCCCTTAGAAGTCTAGAGCCTTTTTTGAGCATGTTTTCTTACTAATTTACAATTTTCTGTAATAAATTACTGTCATAACAGTTTTTAATACAATCCCACCTTTTTTTTTTAACCAAAAAATATTTTCGATACACAATAATGCCACACCAAACCTGACATTTTAGCAAAAAATACAATTACCTCTATTGAATTGTGTCTTTTTAAAGTGCATAATAGAGAACGAAAGTTTTGAGAGAAAATAAAAATGCAAAAATCCCCCTCAAAAAACAAAGATAATGTTAAAACAATGTTAAAATTGTGTCAAAAACCAGGTGAACCTCTCCTAAAAGATATATGCTGTTATAAACGTCTTTTGTCCCATAGTGCTTTTTTTGTGCCAGAACTCTGCAAAACACATCACAGGTTTTGTACCAAAAATACCAAAAATATAAAAAATTCAAAGCTAATAACATTTTTGAAACTTACACATTATATTTTAAATCAAAATAAAACAATAGATGGGTCGCATCGTTCCTACTTAAGTCAAAACACCCCGTGTGATTAGCACATGCACCGGTGCATGGAGAGGCTTTTACAAATTCTAACCAACTGCTTTAGTCTGCGTTAGTCTGCTATTCCAAAATTCCAAGCTAATTATCAGACATTATATATCCCATTCAAATGACACAGTAGGTACCTACTATACCTGGTATTCCACAAAAGGCCCAATCATCCATTTTTATCAGGTTTAAGCTGCTCAGCTGAGTTCCAAAATACAATTTGATTGGTCTGGTCTGGAGGCTATTCAGTACACCGAAGGATTAACTTCATGATAAAGGAAAAATATATAACCGTTAATATGTTAATGTCGTCCACCTATTGTGTGTTTGAAAACCCTTCCACAAACCCTCTTTTATTGACATGCCTATTTTGTGCTTCATTTGATAAAACGTGGCATAATAAATTGAACCTATCACATGCACTTAAGTTGCTAATTGGTGGAACCTTTACTTTTTCTTAAGAATGGTTTGATCAAGTTTTTTATAACAACATTAAGAAAGGTGAGATAGCATCTGATTTTAACCCATCTATCTTTTTACTGATACTCTGTCTAGAGTTAATTCTGACATTTACAGCAGGATGTTGGATCTTTCCAAATTTTCTTCTATAAAAATACAAAGCTAAAGATGTTTAGAAGATTATCTAATTAAAGATTGTCATTTGCTCAAACCTAATAGTTGAGGTAAACATAATTAACAGTTTATATAAATTAATGATTGTGTTATGTTTTGTGAGCCTTTTGTCTCAATAAACAGAATTACAAAGCATCTTTTTACAGTTGTTCTTTGTTGTTTCTATTTATAAAATTTTAAGGCAAAAAAACTTTGAGTTTGATGCTACGGTCCAGGATCCCAGAGGAGTAATCAGAATCAGCTGAGCCCAGAGAGGTCAGGCAAAGCCCAGGGGTCAGCCATGGATGCAGCGGGGTCACTCGGCAGCATTCTGTGGTGTGAAAAGCTAGGTGTGACCCTGACACCCAGGAGCACTGGAACACGCAACATTTCAAACCCCCTGGACTTATGGATATCGATAGAGAGCCTTGTGTCCTCATAACCTTTCATTGACTCATTGAGTTCATTTATGTATGCAGCAGCTAAAACTGGAAGACATTATATATTCAATAGCCACAGAGACCAGGGGAAGTGATAGAGGTCATATTTGTAAGTAAACAAGCCCCCATTCCTAGCAACGAGACCTTTGACGTCAGATTCTGAACAGACATGAAAAAGGTCACTGGGGTCATCCCAGGGGAATGTCAAGAGTTGGTGTGCGTATGTTAGTGTTTGTGCTTGTACGCCAAGAAAAAGGCACACAGCTACGAAGAGAGAAACAGATGGAGCAAGAGAGGGAGAATTCTGGATGGTGAGAGAGAGAAAATAGAAAAGCCAAAAGGAAATAATCAAATTAGCGTTTTTGAACTGAACTAGCACTGCAAATCAGCACAATATCCTGCCGCGCACCAGTTTCCCGTGAGAACAGAAGACGGGTACACACTGCTCACTCAGACGGTTCAAACATATACAACCCCTCGTTGGAAGGTACAAATTAAATTAGACCCACCACAAAGAGGGGATGTTTGCCCCTTCTGTTCTGATGTCATGGTAGTGGGCAACATGGAGCGGGAGGCCACTGCAAAGTAACCCACATGCATTTATCTTCCAGGCCATTCATCTTCCCACTCATACACATGCATACACACAGGGACCCTTGCCATCAAATGCAAAGGATGAAAGTGCCGCCTGCTTCTTTCTCTGCTTGGACGCTTCCGCTCCATACACCAAATAAGAGCTTAGACGCACAGTCAAGTGTCTGATACCCTCTGTATACAATTAATCTCTCTCTCTCTCTCTCTCTCTCTCTCTCTCTCAGTAATCTGTTTTGAGCGGTGAATGTCCCAAACACAGAGCCAAGATGTCTCAAACAGAGGTGACAATAATTGAGGATATGATGACAATATAAGATCTGAAAAAGCATCCCCCTCCACTCAAACACAAAGCAACTTTAGGCAGCCTTTTAAAGCTTCAATAATGAATTCAGGAACAATATCATTCATTTGTTGGTAATGGGAATTGAGAAGTTATTACTGGACATCCTGTTTGTACATAGTAGACATCATCAACTATCATCATTTTGGAGTTACTTTCCATGATTATTTCATAGGTTTTCATGCCACACTTTCCAGATACAGTATAACCAGTGGTGGACAAAGTACACAAACAGATTCATTCATAAATTAATTGCACAAAATGCTTATTACCTATGTGCTTCACAAATCTGCTATTTTAACCTTTAAAATATTAATAATCTAGTTAGCTTCTTTACAATCACTTGTTCTATAATGCACTGCAACTAACTCGCTAAAGCTGTTTCCCTTGCATTGTTTTATTGAGGATGGTTGGCATAATGTTAACATGAATCGCCACATGTAAAGCGCTAATTCTTTGTGTAAAATTCTTTGTGTAAAGCACTTTGTGTGGCTACAGTCCAAATAAACTTGCCTTTCCTTACAGTGTACTCGACTAGGTACAATGACAGAGAAAAGAAAAAAGGACATAAGATCTTTTTTTTTTCAATGAACCTAAATGAGAAGAAAGTTTACGTAGTAAGGCAATTTGGCTTAAAGAATGACTGTGAAAACATAAACAATGCAATACATAGAAAAATAGCTTTTTCACTGATCCTGAGAAAAAACTTTGAAAATAACCCTCACCCCGTCTCCTGCTACAATACTAAAAAAAAAAAAAGAAAAGTTTTTCATTGTATTATTTGTGTCCTCCTTCAAAATTTGCTGATGAGAAATTTTACATTTATTGTCCACCCCACTGTTAAATTAAATTTATGCCCATCGTGTGTATCTTTGTTCATCTTTGTCTTTCTTTAGTCACTATTTTGATTTTGAGTAGACATGGCTTCCATAGTTACCATAAACAGCATTAAATTAGGCAGTGAAGCTGAAGCTTTATGTTCTGTGATATCAGTGTTTCTCAGTATGAATTTAACTGACAAAACATATGCCAGTTTCATAATTTCAGTTTCATTATAATGTTGGCGAATGATGATAATGGTATAATCAATGGAAAGGAGTGAAGTCAAAATATCCCTGGCCCTTTTTTAGCTCTTTCGAAATTACAGTTGCTACAAGTTTTCAGTACTGTAAATGTGTGTACCATGTTAGCGTTTAAAGTGTTCTTTTTTTTTTCCTGATGAAATCTGCCTAATGTATCTACCAAATTTTCACTTTTTATAAAAATGTGTTTATTTAAAAATTAAAAAAATAATTCATAGAAATGTTATGTGATTTTTGCACTAATTACCACCTTCAGTAGCCAATTTTAGACAAATAAATTAAAAGTCAATGGATATGTTGAATTATTCAAAATAAGCTAATTGCCATGACAGTAAATAATATAAGTTTTCCATCTTTAATTTATTCCTGCCTCACAATTTTCATTTGACAACAAGAAAACCCCATGAATCATACAATAAATGCTTCCAGACATCAGGCAATCTTCCCTCTCCCTTTTTAAAATGTTCCATCTGCTTCCATCTGTTGTTACTGCTTTACTCTTGTAGTGTTTATAATTCTTTTAGTCAGGTCCAGAATTTATCTAATGCTAAGTGCCACAAACGAACCTGATCTGTGAGATCCTTATTGTTTTTGAAAATGCTGATTAGACAAGGTGATGTCACAAGCAGGAATGATGGGAAATGACCTCAAGCTGACTATGTCGGCTCTGCTAAAGTGTTATTTTCTAGTCGAATACAGTAACAATCTGGATGTAAACAGACTGCGCTTTTAGTTAAGTTGTTATGATAAAGAATACGTTATTCACACACTAAATTAAATCAGTTTTTTTTTACTCAAATAAAGGTTTGTAAAGGTTTTGATAACCATTCAAAATAGAATGGTCCCATTCGTAACATAGACTTGTGAAACAAGAAGTAAATATACTTGTTGTTGTTTTTTTAATCTTTTGTAAAGGTGGGGATGCTTAATAAACAAAAGAGGGTGAGAAATAACAAGCAGTCCCTCAAGTCTGCTGTCATCGTTCTCTGTTTTGGTAACTCTCTCTCCTTCTTATTCACTTCAATGGCCTCTGACCTCACACTTAATTCTGCCGTTAAGCTAAAGAAGGCTAGTAACTCAACTGCCTTCTGGATGTGTAAACAATAGCATTGTTTACAGTTTTGTTTATTATGTTGAAAGAGATTAGTTGTTATTGGTTTTCTCCAAGCCCGCTGTTGGAAAAGCTGCTTTTAGCCAGCACCTTCCCACACACTCATTTGGTACGGCATTGAGGTTGTCACACCCCTGTCAGTTTCAATAAAAGTGTCCTACCTGAATTATGCAGATGAGTTGCTTTGTGCTGTTTGGGCACTGGACAGGCGGCCATTCTCCCGGCCTCTTTCCATTATAGCAGAAGCTGGGGGCCAGCACTCCTGGGGTCAGGGCCTTTCACCCTGTAGGTCTTGACTTCTGCCACCATTGCCTGACAAATCACCCCCACACACACAAAGGGTCGCTTGATCCACAGCGTGAGAGAGCTGGCTCAACTACAGCCAGGCTGAGCCAACCAACGTCCCTCTTTTTTCTGTCCCTTCTTTTCGCCAGCCAGACTGTTATGACCAGACAAAAGGGAAAAGACGGGATGTTGAAAGAGGGAGAGGGAAAAGAGAGAGTTGAAAAAGAGGGAAGGGGAAAGCCAAAAGAGAGATGTTTAGACCTTTCATTTGGGGTGACTGTGATAAATGGTTGCCCTTTTGCTGTGCTGTGCACTCCCACTGTTCAGTTGGAGCCCTGGGTGACAAGAGGGGTTTTGAGAGTGAAAGAAAGACAGACAGATAGACAGACAGAGGACGACAGACACTTTGCAATATACAATCTCCTAGCAGCCCCATGCCCTTTGAGAACAGTTGCTGAAGGCGAGATGTTGCAGATATTAGGAATTTAATTTTTTAACTTATCCACCCACCACTGCACAAAGCTGGCGCCCAACTGTCATTGGAACAATGTGAAATTAAGTTTTTTTTCTTTTTTTTTTTAATTTTTGCAAATATTTTATGTATTTTACGAATCAGTATACATTTATATGCAAAAATTTTACCCATGTAAATGTTCACAATTTTCCTTTATAATCAGAAATAACACCCTCTAAAATCATTCTGTGGGTAGGAACTCAATTCTGACAAAATCTGGTGATCTGGACAATTCTTCTTTACAAAACATCCAGTTCAGCTAGGTTTGATTGTTTCTGAGCATAGACAGCCCACTTTAAATCACACCACAAATTTTCAATAATATTCAGGTCTGATCCAGCCTTATGTGAGATTTTGGACCTTAATTAGAATTGTGCCTCTGGAATTCCAATTGCTCACAATGTTCCTCACAGTTAAAACTGAGAGCTTAAATCTCTTAGACATGATTGTAATCCCCTTGGAATAGATGTTAAGGTTCTCTGAGGTTACCAAACCATTTTCAAGTTCTCATCATTTGTGGTAATTTTGTGTTTTTGTCTTCTATATGATATATTCAACTGGAATTTCTTATCCAACAAATAAATGGTTCACAAAGAAAAATCTAAGTCTATTCTATCCTGTAGTATAGAGCAGCGATCTCCAACCCCAGGTCTGTGTATTAATTTTTACCGGGCACAAAAAAAAAAAAAAAAATCAATATATTCTTTTCTCAGTTTGAATGATCTTTTATTTTAATAAAAAATATTTTTATTTTGAAAAATGACCATGTTCTCTAGAAAATGTAACTCACAAGTTTGCTAAATGAGTAAGAAACAGATCTTTCAAAAGTTTTGGACAAGAAACAGACCACACACCAAGCCCACTATGCATAGTATACAGCGATTGGCTCTCTAATGATTCCAGTGGATCGGCCCATGAAAAGAAAAGTCTACATTAAACCAGTTTGCAGCGTGACAAAGGTTGGGGACAACTGACATAGTGGACTTATTGAGACTGTATGGTGTTAAAATGAAAAGAATGATTGTAGCTCTATTTAATAATAATAAAAAAAAAAAACAACAACATTCAGGTTTAGTGTCTTGTTTGTTGCTGTAATGTTAGGGCAATTAGTGCTTTCAGACTGTATCGGAAGCATCACCCTGAGCCCAACAAAAGCAAATGATCCAATTGAAAGCGTTACAATCTCCTTAATTGGCTTCTAAAGGCTGATTAACAAGTTTGAATTAAAAGAGAAAAGCAGGAAGAAAAAGAAGAAGGTTGAAAGGCTCTAGTGAGCGATATAAAATTCATGGTTGATTTAATTGTTTGTGATGAGCCCTTTAGGTGGCAAGGGGGTGAGGGGCTAGGATTACATGCAGCTAAAAGTCACTGCTCTGGAGAAATTGGTTGGCTATTGGTATTAAGCACACTTTGCCTCCTACCTTTAGCTGGCATGGTGCAGTCGAGCTGTTATGTGAAGCTCAGGGGGAGGAAATCGGAGGTTATGCTCCTCTTTTCCACTATAATCCCACCCTAGAGGTTTGAAAAAACAAGTGCTGAGAAGACTGAGCAACTTTGGTTGGACTTCTGGATGGCTAAATGGAAAACTCGCAAACAAATTTTCACTCACTCAAGCACACTCTGACAAAAGGAAGGTTTTTCCTCCATGCCTTTATCTCCACTTTTACCCAGTGGCCCAAATTTAATCCAGCCTTTGATCCACCCCCTAATCTGTGATTACAGGCCCAATGCTGAGGGTGGGGTGGTGGGTATGAGCATCTTGTTCTCTCTCTCGTCCCGCAGGGAGTCTGCCAATTGACACAGGCTTTAGTGCCTGCTCTTCCATGGGCGGGCAGAATTACACCCTAATGCCTATTTAGAGAAAATTCGGAATACAGTTACTATTTACAAGCCCTTGGTGGCAATGATGGGAATAACTGTCTTTCATAACTGGTTGCTTCTCGAAGAGGAAGGAGTTACTTCCCAAAAAAGGGATACTTGGAGGGCAGGTAAATCCCAAATGTTTAAATATTACATTTACTATATGTTTGCCTTAAACAAGCCTGAGTGGAAAAAAATACAAAACAGCCTGCAAAATAAGTCCAGATTTTGTTTAGTTTTTTTAAGATAGATGTCATTCTGAGAATGATTACATGCAGTATTTTAAATATAAACATGAACCCCATTCAAACCCGTATCATTTTCAATGGGAATAATTAACCAGCTGAGGCAGCATTTGCTCATTTTACTCACATTTATTGATATGCAAATTACCACAACTTGGGCTAATTAAATAGTTCATACCACTCTAACAGTATATAAATATAATTACAACTTTATGCAAGCTTTTAGAACAAGATCTTACCAAGTGTCATGAGTGTCTTAATTTGTGACTTGTGTCTCTCTCCTCATGTCTCTCTGCTCTTGCCCCTCCCATCCTTTGCTCTTCTAATTGCCTGCACACCTGTGTCTTGTTTGGTCTGGTGTTTCTTTCCCTTTAGATTTTTTTTATTTGGTATTATTTAATACCTCTGTTCAAGCCTGTTTTCTGTTTTTAATTCAGAATTAAACCTTTAGTTAGTTTCTAGTCTGCCTTAAATTTTAAATATTTAATGTTTACAATAATGTATGATTGCACTAGTTCTGCTGTACTGTTTATTTAAGAATAAAGATATTAAGCAAATGTGTACACATTGCCATCCAAGAATGAATCAGGACACTTCGTTCTACAGTTTCAACTGTATTGTAATTGGATATACAGTACAGTACTGTCACAGCACTGATGTAGTTGTCTTTATTAGTTTACTCTATGGCACCTTACAAATGATTGCCTCCAACTAGAGGAGGCTGCTGCCTCAGACACCCGGATGATGTTTCTCGGACTAGCTCTGAGAACATTTCAAAATGTCTTAAGAACATAAAAACACTATCCCAGATTACTGTTATGAAACAGTACTGTTACAAAATCAGACAAACATGACAGGTATGTTGAGAAGTAAATATATATTTTCAAAAAAAGTTTAAAAATAATTTATTACTTGGTAAAATAATGATCACTTCTGCTGTTTTTTTTTTCCTGTAATGAATCACTCTCAGACAAGCAAGCTTTATTCTCTGCTTTCATTATACATGCTGACAGTCTAATAGTGATCATGGTCCAGCAGGTCAAGAGAAGGCTGCATCGTTCACAAAAGCAAGCAGTCAATATTATCTGGATCTTTCGAAATATTGGCATGACATTTAAAAACGGACCCTAGAGCAGATGTACACTTGAGCAATGGCAGAAATATGCTTGCAGCACAGTTTTATGAGGTCCCTATTAAGGAATATATTATGCAAGTTGATGCACCCAGATTGCACATTTGTCATGCAACATTCAATTAAAAGGGTAAAAAATATATGTATATGTGATTACTTTTAGTTATCTACACAATGGATAAAGTTTAATAGGGTTTTTATCTATAAAGCTAAATTTCAACTAGTTATTTGAAACTGAAATTTGTAGCATTCTCTTTTGCCTCATTCATTAGGCATCCTTTTCAGGGTCCTTTAAACAGGGTCATTTTTTCTCTGTATTCATTTTATAAATATTACAAAAAAGCAGCACTCATCCCACATTTTCATAGCGACTTTGTACAGGAAACAGGACAGAAAAAGTGAGCCGCAAATCCTTCTCTACATTTTTACCAAACAGTTCCATGTGATCAGCCACCAACATTCTAAACTGCTCAACATTAAATTATGATTTTGTTTCTTATGTGTTTTTTGATATCTTCTCTGTCCCAGTGTGGTGCAGAGTCCATCTGTTATACCGCAAACACTATCTTCAGGCAGGGAGTGACATTGCATCAATATTTCCTCAACCAAGACAAAGAGCACCCCGCTGAGAAGCCATCCGAAGATTTGTGCTAATCTCAGTTACAATCAGTGTGTAGAGGCCTTTAGTGGGAAGGAGGAGACATACACAAGGCAGCAGAATCTGGTGGAGAGTAGATAGGAGCAGAGGTTCCAGAGAGACACAGCAGGAAGATCAGGAAGCTGGAGTGGAACCAGGTAAGTCACTCTGGTAAGTCTGGTGTGAACTGTGGATCTGACAGTTTAGGAGGCGCAGGAAGTAGTCTTGTAGGTTGTTTAGGATGATTGGAAGGTGATACTGATTGGATAGTGGCTTCTTGGATTGGGGTTTCCTTGGCAGTGGATATTGAATGTTGGTTAGGAATTTACTGTTTCTCTGAAAAGCATACCAAAACCCTGACATCTGGCAAAAAACATGGTCTTCAAACAGTTGACAATATTCCAACTTTTTTAAATTGGTACCACTGACCATCTCACTTAGAGCTTATTAATTTTTTTTATTATTTTAGAAATGGAATAATATTTTGGAGTGTGAGTATAGTAAAAGGAATGTAAACAATAAAACTATATCCGAACTGAACTCTAACACAACTGTCTATGTAATATGAAAGTTCTCTGCATCCTGTGCAAGAATGACTCATTCACACAGTCACTCAACATCTCACACGGCCACAAATTACCTTCTGTCACACACTTCCGCAGTTTAATTTTCTAGCAAAAGAGGCACATAGACACACACATCATTCTGGCAGAGTGTCATCCCTCATACATGCAGACATATCGTTGCCCTCATATCTTAATACTAGCCTCATTGGAGAAGGAGAATATATTTTGTTTCATCGACTCAATGTATTAGAGCCAAGCATTCCTAATTAACATGGAAGTGATTGGAGTGGAGCTAGAGCTTGCAGTATGGCACCAACGTGTGAAATGCGCCATAAATCCATCTCACAGAGAAATGTGAGGACAACTTAGAGACTGAATCATCCTAACATCAGTGTACCAACTGACCTGGTGCCACCTTTCACTATCTTGAAGTACTCACTTCCAAACGTAGGACTCTAATAAAAGTATACATTACCCCCAATTGTGCATGGTCATAATTTAGCCTATAAAAAATTATCCCATAAAGATATATGTATGCGTGTGTGTGTGCGTGTGTGTGTGTGCGTGTGCATGTGTGCGTGTGTGTGCGTGTGTGTGTGTGTGTGTGCGTGCGTGCGTGTATCAGCTGGATTCACCTGCTCTCACTTAGACTCATATGAACCAATCTCAATCACGATCTGCAAACCACCAGATCACTGGTTCCTTAACCCTTATATTGCCCTCTGTCTAAGGACCAGTGTCCAGTCTCCCTCACAAATCTTCAAGTGTACTACACTGAACTATAGCCAATTTGATCACTTGCTTATCAGCTAGTTTTGATCCTCAAAAACCTATTACTTTGCTTTAAAATATTACAGCTACACTGCTCATTTTTGCTATTTAGTAGCACCTGTTTAAGGTTAGCTTTCACAAATACACCTGTACACCCCACAATCAGACACATATCAAAGCTCCCACATGGGCATAGACACAGAAGACAAAATTGTTGAACTTCACAAAGCTGGAAAGGGCAATAAGGCAATTGCCAAGCAGCTTGGTGACAACAATTGAGGGGAGGTTTATGTTATGATTCATATTTTGTGAAATATATATTGTTCCAGGGCATGTACACTTTAGGTATTTTATTCATTCCACTTTCGTAAATGTTTTTCCATAATTGTAATATTTTTTGGTGACTCATAAGCGCATAATATGAAATAATTAAGCTGAAACCATTTTATTTATTTAATTGTTTTATCTTTATTTCATTGTGTTTTGCACTACTAGTCAATGTACTATATATTGGAACACGTGGTGTGTTCAAAGAACAGTCTGACTGTAAATGTAGATTCAAATTAATGAAAAAAACAGTCGGTGACCCTTAACAACCAATGACCTCACCTAATCTTAACTGAACATAGATCATTGTTTGTTTATTACACACAATAACTGAAATATTTCACCCATTAAAACTGACTCTGAAGCAGATTCAGATTGCTAGCTGGAAGGCGAGCCATCAGAAGCGTGGTCGTTATGCAGATAGCACCTCAGCGTACGTTATTACACTAAACTAGGCCTGTTAAGCCTTCAGGGGGACTCAGCACAATATCTGGTCAGAATAAGAATAGAGTCTAAATGACTTGGCATGGCAGTAATGTAAATGAAGCCAGAGCTTTGCTCCAAAAGCAAGAAGGTCACGGTCCAACTGTCAGCTCACGTTTGGGAGTAATCGTTTATATGCCAAGCTCTTTCTCCCTCTCTTACTCTTGTGCTCGTTTGCCTTCTCACTTCATTCTCCCTGCGTCTGTCGCACATCTCGCCCTCTGTCCTCCATCCTCATCTGTCTTTCTCAATGCTTCTATGCACTACTTCATTGTCATGTCAACCTACATGCACCAGAGCAGGGTTTTGACCTCAAAGATATGTGTATTTGTTTGAACTTTGGCTTTGGCTTTGCATTAGAGTTCAGCTTTAGAACTCATGGCTTTTTCACACTAAATTTGTGTCTGCAGAGTAGTTGCCTTCAACGTCAACAGACTCAGTGACTTGATACCAAGCTTTGTCCTTGGCCGACAGGATTTTTTTAAAACGTATTGTGTGCATCGTAAATAACTTCAACGAGGAGGTGAGTTTTACCAGCTGATGTTGGTATGTAATATTTCCCCTTTTTATCTCTAAATTTATAAAAAGTTGTGGTTTAAAACTCAACTTTGACCAATTAAAACCTACAAAATATTGTGACCCTGGCCTAGCGTTGGGTTCAGTGTGTACCCAGTTTTTCAATCAGTGTGAGATGGTGATTGACACAATTAAAACCTTGTGACCATGAAGTAATAAGCTGATTCAAGAGTTCACCATCAGGGCCTGGCTTGCACTTAGGAATAGAGGGGTGAGCAAGCTGTCTGGACGTTGATCATATCTGTGTTATACCTCCCAAGTGAGGAGTATTGAGGTGGAAGTAATAGTCACATGATATAAGGTAGAACTGGCTTAAATCAATATGGTTTGATGGATTGATTGGGAACACATGAGCTTCTCCTAAAACTCGTTACACAATCATGAATATGTATGAATATATGAATGTTTTAAATGAAACCTAAGATGGTTTTCTTTCATGTGTTTGAACATAAATGTGGCTTCAAAATGTGTGTATAAATCCCCCTAAATGGTCAAAATCCATTCTGGGGTTTTCTATTAATCTCAACCAATGTGTCATGCCCTCTGTGAAATAATATTAAATACCTCCCTGCACATAATCATTAACCATTCCAAATGCATAATCTCCATTTCTTCTCTGGAAGCAAACAAAAGTCAACCATTTTGCTTGTGACTATCCACAGGTTCAAATGTGTATGATGGATTGTACATAATTTTATCCCCAACAAAGCAACAGTTGAGTTTTATTTATGGAGAAAATTTGTTGGCTCAGTGAAAGAAATGCGCCTTAGCAATGATTTTGCTAAGAAGTTGAGATAGAAACTAAGATGTGTACCAAGTGTTTGTAGTCTAGTCTCAACTCTTGTTTTTTTTTTTTGTTTTTTTGTTTTTTAATCATTGTAAAAGTTGTCTCAAACAGCAGTAGCAATTCAAAATGCGAGACATCTCCATATTTAGAACCAGACTCTGGCTAAAATCTATAATTTTTAAGCAACTGGTTTGTTGAACATTTGAGAATTCCGTTGCCATATTCTCCCCACTAATATTAACTAATTGCGTATTATTTGGGAAAAAGAAAGGATACTCCTCACCTGCAGTCATGGCACAGCCATGAGGTGAATTACAGGAAGAAGCCCTCACAAAGCGATTTTTAAATCCTAAAAGCTTTTGTCCCAAAATGTTGTATGGGGTGTTTTAATTGTTAATATACCATAAAACTGAGGTTTGTAAGCGTGAAGGCTTTCAGTTTTACACCTTTAGTAACAAATGATTTATTGATGCTCCAACGAAATGTTAATCATTTAAAATTATGGTGTCTATCTCCAGCGTACGCTGGGCGAGAGGCAGGGGTATACTCTGGACAGGTTGCCAGACCTTCCCAGAACAACAGACATAATCACTCACACATTCACACCTCAGGTGAATTTAGATTATTCAATTAACCTAGCCGCATGTTTTTTGGGATTGTGGGGGAATCCACAGTACCCACTCATGCACGGGGAAAACATGCAACCTCCTTCCAGGAAGGTCACTGGAGAGCCTCGAACCGGCAATCTTCTTACTGGAAGGCAACAGTGCTGCCCATAAAGGCAAAATTAATTGGTCACATTTGAATTAAAATCCTCTTCTGATTAAAAAATATAAATACAAAAAAATGCCCCAAAATTCTCAAAGGGTTTTTTTCTTTGCCATTAACCTCACGAATAAACTTAAATAAATCATTTACATCATTTATGTAATTTCTTTTATTTCTCATTTATAATGGCAGTTAATGTTGACCAAAATGTTTAATAAAAATATATACATCTTACATTTCTTAATAGTTTGTAATTAAAAGTAAACTGTGAGGTTGAGGCATAGAAATGATGACAGACTTTCAGTGTCTCTCTTACATCACATCTGATCAACATCTCTGTTAGCTTTGTCCATCACTGATTGTCTTTACCCCCTATCACCACCCAAGTTTTCTGCTGGGGTGAGTGGAAACAGCTGGTGTTCTTCAGGGCACTGAACTCCAGGCCTTGGGGCTTTGCAGCCCTCTCAGTTTCAGACCCTCATCTGCTTGGAATCCTGAATTTCCTGCGGGCTGCTCAGATGACAGGCCCCTCCACTGCATCCTTTGATATATGGACACCCATCTCACTGGCCCCTCAGCATTGGGATTTACGCTTGACAACACTGTCAGTGTCACCTCCGCCCAATGCTCACACAACACACACGTGCACACGCAAACACACCACTGTCTGGGGCCTCTGGAAACATAGGAGTCCTTTCACAGCCCGCCCAGAAGTTATTTATTAAATTTGTTGCATGGTGATATTGTTTCATGAAGACCCACTTAGTTTTGGATTGCACTCTGGATTTTTCAATTATGTGGTTCGTTTCACCCTACTGCTGAGGGTTTACCCTCCACAGGCTGGATCAAGGGCAGGGATAGCTCTTTAATAACTTTTTAACAAGGACACGTTTGCCTGTTTGGCTTAATTTAGATGCTTGTCAGTGTTTAGAGGGAATCTCTGTTGTTAATTATTAATGTGAATTCAAAGGTATTGTAATTTATGTCATTTACACACTTTTAGTTGTCAGTTCACATGGTTTGCATTAGCAGTAGGTGATTGACAGCTGCTTCTGTTTGTCAAGAGATCAGGGAGGATTTTAGCTGTATTATTTTACAGGTAAATGCAGATATATACACGGGACAGCTGTGAGATGTTTTAGGATTAATAAGGCGTATTGAGGTTTGTCTTTCAAAAAGTAATGATTAGAAGGCAGAACGCACACAAAAAAAAAATTCAAATGGATTGTATCCATTCCAAACCCATGTTGATTTGAAGTTTTTCCACTTGCAAAAAAAAAGATTTCTGTCAACTCCATCCTAGATACACAGTAGCCATAACAGTAATATTGTATTATTTTAAAACGATTTGTTTTTAATGAAAAGAATGCAATGTGATCACTTATCAACCTTGAAGAATGCTGGCACTCACCAAACAGTTGTTTTTAATTAGCCCTCCTATCTTTCATTTATTACAAGGATTGATTAATTGTATCTGTTTGATCTCATTACGTGTGAAAGGCACCTGTTCAAACTCTCAATCATTCACTCAAACTCATACATTATGAGTAAGACCAAAGAGTTGTGTAAGGACACCAAGGAAATGTAGACCTTCTAAGGGCTGGGATGGGTGACAGAAACAATTGACATAATTATCATAGAAATAAAAACATTTCCATACAATCCATATAAGAACTTATAGCTAAATGCCTCAACAATCCAGAGAATGATGTGGATTCTTCTAAGTAAAAGTTTTTTTTTTTTCGCACTCATAAAACATTGAGTAGAAACATCATTGTTTGGGGTGTTTTTTTGAAAAGGGCACAGGCAAAATGCACTGCATTGATTGGATGAAAGATTTGATTTTGTATTGTAAGATTTTGGGCAACAGCTTTCTTCCCTCAGTAAAAGCAATGGTATTTAATGGTAGATCTTTTTTCTCATTAGGTTAAGTTATATTAAGCAGCCACACAGTCACCTTTGCTCTCTTCCTCTGTACACCCTTTCCCCAATAATGGTTACCTGGTACTGTTGCAGTTAAATAGCTGATAATGCCCAGTTTGAGCCCCCAAATGCTTTCTACAAAACCTCTGGGTGAAATCACTGCTTTCACTCAATTGGCGTGTCTGATCGGTGGAAACAAACATGAAGGTCTTGTAGAGGAAAGGGTGATCATCTTTTTAAAACAGTCTTAAACATGTTTTTTTTTCCACTTGTCATCAACAGATGCCATCATGGCTCTTGAGTGGTCACAGCTCTGTCTCAAAGCCATGCTGTCAGGAGTCACGAGCAAAGGGGGCTCACCAAATGTCTGTTTGGAATGAGCTGATGGCAGGTAGCATCTTGCTTTTTCACTACTTCCCCCGTGTGTTTCTCATCTGGTGAAGTGAGTTACTGGATAATGCAGAGAAGCATTGTGCCAGAGAAAGCTTTTGTCCTTTTGTCCTTCTGTGCATTGGAGGGTGCCCGGTCACGTTTGACTATCATAGGTGTTTAGTTAGAGACTGTTGATTCACATCTATCATAGATGAACAGAGTCCTCGTTTCACTGTAGCACTGGTTTCACTGGTCCTCCCTCCTGCCTTGTTTGCCCTGTTGCCCTGTTGCCCTGGCTCTCACTCAGAGGTGGGTTAAGTTAATTAAACCATGGGTACTGCAACATAAGCTTTAGGTCCAAAGTTATGCACAAAGGTGTTGAAACCTAAATGTGTGGCAATTTAAACAAATATGATGCATATAATAATAGTATTACTACTACAAAACTATCTTTTTGCAGTCTATGACTGAAGAGAAAGTTAAGGTCACAGATGTTACTCATCAGTCCTGAAGACCCTTTGCTTGGGTTGCATGTTAATATGAGGAAAGTGTGCAATACTACCATCTCCTCTAAGACAAAGGAAGTGCTTGTGTCAACAGCTGGTATTTATACCCTCATGCAGGTAGGTGGGCGTGGTGTGCTAAATCCACCACTGGGGTTTTAATGTTTACTCATTACCAATAATTAATCTATATATCAAATTAATTAATTTTACAGTGTGTAGTATTTTTAAAAAGCCATTCTGATTTTTCTGAAGCATTAACATATTGTTCAGTATATTACACAATAAATAGCTAGACAATGTCCCATGAAGATCTGTGAAGCTCCATGAATAGACTGGCACCAGTAGAACACTGTGATCCTAACAAAACTAAGCGAGTTTGAATGAAGAAAATATTTTTTTTCTAAAAATAAAATCTCTACAATCAGCTCGAATGTGATTAAATTTCTATGCTCATGTTTCAATGTAAGGAAAGGTTTTGTTATCTTTTTTAACGAAAATACACATTTTCTCTCTCATCACGGCTCATGGTTAAACTGCCAAAGGGAACATGGAAAGAAAACGACCTCCTCCAAAAGCCTGTAGTCACTGCGTGATTTAAGAGCTTTGTTTTTGTAAGAGTCGCTAGTCATTAATATAATTCATTACTCATGAAAGCATTCTGCCTTGACAATATATCAGCTGGCTTTTCTTTTTGATTCTAAAACAGAGGAGCATTTGGCCTGTCTGCATTGTTTGAAAAACAGGAGGAGTGGGGGTACGGCTAACCTTGGCCCGGCTGGGGTCGAGTGTGGGAAATGGATTGATTTCTCTCGTCATTTTTCTCTCCAACACACACTCTTTAGTTTTTATATGACCCCCTAACTGGAGCAATGGGAGTAGGAAGGGGGTCTTTTAGACATCTAAAATTTATATTCGGGAAAGGTTTTTTTTTTACTGTTGGCAGCATTTAGGGGAGTGGAGAACAAGAGGCTGCCAGCCGTCTCTTGGTTGCTTTTTTTCTTTACTTTTGCCCTCTTTCAACTGTGTCTGTTATTTGTGTAAATCACTGTAATAAAGTGGCCTTTGCATTCAGGCAAGACAACATGACCACAATGTGACCTTTCTGCACAGAACCCATGTGACCTGCGCTCCTGGGTTCAATCGGTCAACTGCAGGTCATCATCCACGAGAGCCTGTTTGTGTGTGTGTAAGAAGAGTCTGGTTGAATCTTATCTAAATAAGATTATGAACGGAAGACAGAGAAACTGCACAGTCAGAATCCCTCACTCCCATTCTGCTACTAATTTAACATCCAGGATGTTTTGTTATGACATCAGAATTAGAAACATGCCTCCTTTCTTCCATCATTTCAAGCTTTATTTCTTTCATTCCCGCTTGCTCTCTCACAAGCTCGCTCGGTACAAAATCTCGAAATCTCTACTGGCTTTGTAGAGAATGTACAGAAGTTATCAGGTTTTCTGGACTCACTGTCACATTTCTTGCCACACTTTCTTTTCTTCGAGATCACTCCATTCTGGCAGGTTTAGAAAACAGAAATAGAATTAGCACCAATTTAGAAAAGCATGATTTTTAGATAGACCAAAATCACCACCAGGGCCTACCTTGTAGTGGAAGCCTGAAGTGGTATGAATAAGGCAAGTTATCCAGTGGCGGATCCTATCCGTGTTATACCCCCCATTGAGGAGTCAGGTGAAGCTCATCGTTATCTTGAGACAAGGTAAGAGTAGCTTAAATAGTACCTTGGGCCTAATGGATAGATAGAGCAGTTGGGGAATGGCACCTGTTCCGTACCCAATTAAGCAAACATCACATAAATAACTTTCTTTAAAAGAGCACCAATGGATTCTTTGCAATAATTTTTTTATATTATATCATATAAATTATATTAATTATAATATATAAATTATATTTTATATTCCATTCATTTTTTCACCAAACTGTCAGGGATCAAGAGTTAGGTTCCATAAGATCATATGCTCAACAATCATGTATTTGAATATTTAGATTTTTCTATGTAGATTTGTTATTTGTTCATTTATGAACGCAGCTCTATGCATTTTTGAAAAAGATGTGTTCTATTTAAAAAAAAAAAAAAAAAAAAATTTTAGGCTTCTCATTGGCCAAAATGACATACTACCACATGTAAAGGCATGATCAGAAACTGCACTCATTTGAAAAAACTTGGATTTGATTTTTCAGGAACCCTGTAGTTTTATTCACATTAC
The DNA here is from genome assembly GCA_007224835.1 of Danionella cerebrum. Classification (NCBI taxonomy): domain Eukaryota; kingdom Metazoa; phylum Chordata; class Actinopteri; order Cypriniformes; family Danionidae; genus Danionella; species Danionella cerebrum. Next base: position 324,516 of record SRMA01027115.1, on the reverse strand, counting down.
TCTGAAGCACATAGAATCTGCCACTAGGTTGCAACGGCCTCCAAACTTGGCTCACCTCTGTCGATGCTGTGGAATTCCCCCTCATGCTCCTTCTTTAGCCTTTTACAGTTCGTTTGTTTAGCAAGATGTCAGGCCCCAGAGGGCATGTGTTGTAGATATGGGAACAGTGTTCTGTTAAGAGCTTCGGTCTGCAATGCCACTCTGGATGACCCCACACTTTCACATTGATAAGAGGTACAGCTCTGCAGTGAGCACTGATGTGAAGACAAAAGGAGCTTGTTGCATAAAAATCAAACACGGGGGTTGAACTGAAATATAAAGATTTAGAGGCTGCAAGTGTTTCCAGAAACTGATTTGTAAGTCAGTCAATAGTTTGTAGTTGTTTGTCCTTATCGTTGTATTGGAAGACGACAAAGGTTCTCCATATGTAACATTTTGCCACCAGCGATCATATTTACCAATGCCTCGTGCAATAGGGGCTATGCAAAGTCACATGGCATGGTGTTCCTAATGAATTAGCTTATTATTATCTGACAAGCATTGTGAGGATTCGATTCTTTGATTCCGGTCAAGATTTAGGTCATGCTTTCATCACTGGACTCCAAAAGAGACAATTAGACAGCTTCAGCTCATCAAGAAAATTTGTGCTAAGATCCTGACCATAACTAGAAAGTATTAGCATATCTCTCCATTTCTCAGGTCTCTGCACTGGTTGCCAAATTGTTTGTGATGCCAAAGGGTTTGTGATACTTGTCACTCTCTCATTACCTGCTACACCTTTCTCTTTGTCTTGCCTCTCATCTGTCTCTAGTCTCCTTGCTTTCCTCATATTCCCACTTGTCAATAATTTCATCCCTAGTATTGTGTGGCCAATCTTATTGCATCATTGAGTGTACTACAAGTATCCATCTGTTAGGTTGATAAGTGTAGTGTTTATATTATCTGACTGTCTGCACCCACTGGAGATCCTGAAAACCCACATTTTATCTGCAGGATTTTCTGGAATCTGATTTGGCTTATTGTGAAGAGCTCACTATTTGTTCCCTTTCAGTCGGTCACAGAGATATATGTCCCTCTCCCAAAGTCAAGTCATTTGACATACATCTCAGTTCCGTTCTTCAGGGAGGGATGGTTGCACAAGTAACTAAAATGCTCCCTTTCAGTCTGTAATTAAGACGTATGTCACATGACTCAAATATCTTCATTCCCTTCTTCTTGGAAGATGTTTTGTGTCCTATTTTTCCTGAGCCGAGTATCTTATGTTTTGCCCTCTGCTGCAATTTGAGGTGCCACCACTAGACTTTTCTTGACCTTCCTCACATTTTCTGTAATAATGGATGAAAGGTGTGGAGAGGTGAGTTTGGCCAGAAGAGCAGACGATGAGAATTTATTCCTGAGCTACAATGGCCATTGGGTTGAACACCCTTTTCTGCCTGACCCGGTGCCCCCGCTGTTGGATAATGTATTTGTGGATATGGCAATAAGAGTCTCCCCATTGCACCCAGGTACTTTTTTTCCCAGAACTGCATCAGTAACTCACTCAATTCTGGCAGGCACCCCTCTAATCAAGGTGCCCTCAGTGGCAGACCAGGGGATACTTGGTTATGCCCCAAGTGGAGCAGGCTTAGGCGCTGTGTTTATGTCCAGACAATGCTGCCACTTGGAGTATTTGTCCTAGTGTTTACCTCCAAGCCTTGGAAGGTCTTGTCTGCCCTGGTGACCTAGCCAGTTGGGTTAAGATGCAATTTGGGTAATGTTCTTCATGAAAGTTCTAAAATGCCTGATTATGTAAAATGGGTTGAATACATTTCCTTTTAAAATCATCAATATTTTAAGTTGAAAATGTTATTGTTTTATCTCTGTGAAGTTTATTTTACCCATTTACTTCATGTGTGTTATCCAGACAATGATGAGTTTTTGGATAAGTTTCATTTTTTGAAGATGGAACTGAATAGTTCAATAGAGAGATGTCTCCATTTCGTCCTCTCTGTTCCCCTAACAATCCTTGATACCGAGCACATGCCAGCCTAATTTTAGAAAACCTCACTTGACCCCAGGGTACCACCAATTCCTAAAAAGATAACCCAAATCTCTCTCGCTCTCTTTCATTCCCTCTCACTTTTCTTTCTATCTCACCACCCCTCACTTTTGACCCACAAAGTGCAGCGCCCCTGGGGTGATAACCAAATACTCGATGCGGGTATCTCTAAGTGAATGTCTGCATACATGTGTAGGACAGCTCGTCAGTATCGTTCAAGTATCTGATGACACTCACTTGTCGCTGATGGCATCTGGCTCTTTGCCAAAATGGCAGATAAATTGATGATGCCTGATGGAGGGAATGATGGGAAGAAAAGAGGAAGAGATGGAGCGGAGGAGCGTCTCTGTCCTGGAAGGTCTCTGGCTTCTATTCCACTGATACAAGTTTAATCAGGTCTAATCTGCTTATCGGCCCCCTGCGGCTCCCATCAGGCTGAAGTACTTAACAGAGAGCATGCTCCCCTACCATGCTGCCAATGGAATGTGGATGTGAAGTGTTTTTGACTTAATCTGATTAATTTAGAAAATAAATAAAGTCAACTCCACTGCCTTTATGTCACTGGTGCTGTGAATGGAGTGCTTGTAGATTTGTGATCTTATTTAAGATAGTTTAGGCTTTAGCTTTGGGTTTATAAGATTCAAAGAGAACCAATTTCTTGTGTGTTTGACCTCTTTTACACAGGTTTGTAACTGTTTAAACTATTGACAAAAGTTTAACAGCTCAATTTGTTAGAAAACTAGTGCACAGTTGACCCATAGTTGAGTTTAAATAGTGTTTTGGAATTAAGGGGGGGGGGGGGTCGGGAGGTCCCACATTAAAAACACACCTGAATCGTGACTTTGAATCATTCATGCATATTTGAGTAGTCCTTAAATCTCCTGCAGTAGACATTGTGGGGTGCTAAAACGCTCTGTTTTGCGAAGCCCCGTCCCTTTTGCATATCTCCGCCTCTGTCCCCCGTCTGCTTCTGCACCGCTCCTCCCCCTCCAGCTCCGGCAAAGACTCGCGTCTATGGCTAAGGGAGGTACTGTTAGCAACAGCTGGTCTCACTTTGTGTCAACGAAGCTCCTCGTTCAGAGTGCTTTTCTCTATAGTTCTCCGGATTACGAAATGACTTCTACAAGGAGATGTATGTTTGGATGCCAAGGAGAGAGCCCTCTCTTTACGCTCTCTTTACATGTAGCACTGTGGCATTCTAGTTAAACGGTTGTTAGTTCGAGGCTTGCCAGTGACCTTCCTGGAAGGAGTTTGCATGTTCTTCCCGTTCTTGAGTGGGTTTCCTCTGAGTACTCTGTTTTTTTCCCTGCGATGGACTGGCGACCAGTCCAGGGTGTATCCCTGCCTCTCTCCCAATGTGCGCTGGAGATAGGAACTGGCAAGGGTGACCCCTGAAAGCGAATAAGCAGGTTGGAAAATAAATGAATGAATGAATGAATGATCAACACTGGTTATTGAGATACTTTAATTTTACAACCATATACCTTTTTCAGGGAGTGTACACAATTAACAACTGATATTTTGGAGAGGTGCAATAATCAAATTAATCAAATAATATTTCACTTAACAACTGCTTTTTCCAGAATGGCACAATAACAACCTGATAAGGACATATATGACTCAGGAGGTACCTGTTCCACCCACTTGCAGCTTTCCAAGCATGTAGTGGTTACAATTGATTGTGTTTATTTGCTTGTTTACAAGTAAAATAAGGCATTATTAGAGGAAACATGTAGTTTTTTTTAGATTTCCAGTTTAGAGCTTGTAAAAGCTGAGAAATGCCTTATAAAGTGAAGGTATAGGATTTTTGGAAAATAGGCCTTAGGGCTTAAAAATACTAGGCACTTTATATTATGGTATATCTATGGGGAAAAAAGACCATGCAATTACTATAACAATATTGTCATTAAAATATTTATGTAGAATGGTTTGTTAAAAATATTTTTTGTCTTTTTATTGTCTTTATTAATGCAGAGATGTTCAAGTGTCATTCTCTTTTCTTGTCTTGGTCTTAATGGAAGAGCACCTACTGCTCTTCAGAGAATCTTATCATTAAGCAGGCCAATGATATACATAGAGAGTCAAATGCAAACTACTGATGAGAGTAGGATTAGACCTTGACCACTTCTGCATGGTTCTATGTGTGCACATGGTGCAGGTGAAAGTGTCAATCTATTACTTATGTTAAATCACTTGAGTGACTGTGGGCAATCCCAAGCTTCTTGACCTTTGTCTGGGAGCCAGTGAGGAAGGTCTGGGGAGGGCATAAGGAAAAAGGCTCTATCTGAGTGTTGACTCCAATACTCCCATCTCTGATAAACCTACATACCAGCAGCAACATGTCATAAAATAAATACCTGATTAGGGGCTTTTAATGCTAACATTATTTACCATCCAAAATGCTGTTTGACATAAGCCAAACCAAACACTCATAGTACCCACCTATAAAGAGACCTACAAACAATGAGTTCTGTTGGGTTGAGCCGATTCTTGATGAGGGTTCAAAAGTTCAACTTCACAAGGACCTTGTCTATCTAATTTATCTTTGCCCGCCCCCTGTAAAAAGTGTGTATTTTTTTTATATTTATATGGATTTCAGAGAGTAAATGCATCTTTCCTTTCTGTCTGTCTTCTCCACCTCTGTCTCTCTCATTTATTGTCTGGGCACCTGCGTTCTAGCACTCAGGGGATTATGTGATACCGTATTGTCCTTGCCCCTTCTGTCTAATCCAGCTAGAGGGCTATGTGTTTACCTTTCACACCAGCTCCAATGTATAGCCCTCTTGACCCAAACCAGAGAAATCAACAAGGTTTGACCCGTCTGTGTCTGATCCCTCGAGCACTCCATGGCTTAAGTTCAAAGTCCAGCTGGTTGAGTGAGAGTCGATGGCATAAATGTCATATGTTTTTATTTTGTGTGCTGTAGAAAATACAACAAATACATTACTAGATCATTTTGTGCTTCATCATTTGTTTTGAAAGAAATCGCCGTTGTTAGAAAACAAAACAGTTGTGAAAGCATGTTTTCAATAAATCAAAGGATGACATCAGGAGTAGGAATCTCATTATATTACCAAAGTTTTACTAAATAATATATATATATATATATATAATATTTGCCCTTGGGTCTACTTCTTGACCCTTTGTAACCTGCCATGAAACCACGAAATAATAATAACATTTCTGCATACAATAATTATCCATCGTTTTAAACTGCACCCAAAGGCAATGACAATTCAGTTGCAGAATTATGTAGTTTATTGGTTTTCGGCATCTTCTCGCTGTCTGTTTTGCATTCGAGTGTGCTCATTTACATAGTTAAATTAGTTAAATGGGGCAGGGGATGGGGAGGGGAATGTCTTTGCATGTTCATTTTCACATTGATTTAGAAATACTAAAATAATATACATAAGTTAATTTGCAGTTTTGTTTATTTGCGATATTTTGTTAAGAAATTCTTACAAATCTTTGTCCACGAAAAAGCATGAGAAACAACAGTATTAGAACTTTGCACAAAAATATTGAAAGAAATTGTAAAAGAACCTTCAATTTTAATGTTTCATTTTCTGAGTTCACCAACTTTATTGCTGCCCACTAGAGGCTGGATGATTTTACACAATCAAATACATATCAAAATAAACCCTGGCATTCTAGGCATAGTGGAGAAATTGTTTTAAGTTACATTTATGGCTTTAACATTGAATCAGTTTCAGTAAATTGGCTTGGCAAAGGTTATTTTTTCTTTTGGTTTATTTAATTTTTTAAAGATATCGTATCGTGGACTTGGTATTATTATGTGTATCGTGGCCGATGTCATTTAATTCACCATGTAATTTTCCTTGATCTGTGATCCTTTTTTGTGGACATTATTGCCTAAATTTTTAGACAAGTTTATGAATGTTTGGTAATGCAACTAGTGGCATTAAAACCTTGTATCCCAAAACCTCTCAAAGCAAATGATCTGTATTCTATTTGAACAAGAGTGTGAAAGTCTTTCTCACGACCCCATTGCCTGCAAGGAGAGTGTATGCTAAGTTTGACCCTCAGCCCAAGACAAGTACCTTCTGCTCCCCTTATCAGAAAGCAGCAAAGATAGCCATGGGGACTCTTTTAAACATAACACCACCAGGACTCATAGCAGCTCCAGCTACAGGGGGTCTGTCATACCCTTATCCATTTTAAAAGGTGCTCTCCTCTGGCAGGCTGCACCATGGTCATCAGTTTTGATCTGACACAAATTCCCACTGTCCCTCTGTTTGGTAAACAATCCAGTAAAATACATTTAGATAAACAGTTTGGTGCTCCCGCCACAGATGACTCATGCAAGAACAGGTGGGAGCAGTGATACTGGCAGAAAAAAAAATCTTGTTTATTAAAGAAGATTTTCCAGGTCTATTTTCTTACCTCTATTACCTCAGTTTAGTCTTGTTATAAGGGTACAAAAATAACATTTAACAACTCATGATGTACATTCTTTCACTGCCTATACCGACTTTAATTAAAGGGGTGGTCTCCTCAACCATTTCCCAATTCTTTTTGCAGCAGTACACCTCGAAAAGGTCATTATTTCAAGTCACTGAATCTAATTCAACTTCTACCCCTGATACTTTGCATTTGCCTAGACAGATGTCCATATTGTAAGCATTCTCCACAGATTCCCGTGGCTGTTTTCCACAGGGTTGCCTGATTTTCCACAGAGGTTAAACAAAGGCCCGCAATCATGTCCAGTTGAGAGAAACCAACTGACTCTGAAGCTATCAGGAGATAATCAGCTCTAATAGGTACATAATGGCTAACAGTGGAGCCGTATTTGTGCAGATGCATCACATCAGATCAGCCACAGACAGTCTGACCTCTACAATCCACTAAGGAGCAGTCACACAGTCTATCTTCAAAGCCCCTCCCTGATGGCTAGCTTAGTATTAGACTCATGATTTTTAAACCATTGACTTTTGAAGCTGATGTTCCTAGGATACAAACGCTTCTTGCTTGAAGACAATGGGAGTTCTATGATGTGATTTCCAGAGCCGGGGTCATATAAAGGATATTTAAGAGAAAACTGAGATTGCTGCTGGTTATTATTTTTGTGGAGTGTGATGTTTACATGAAATGTCAGACATTCCAAACTAGTCGAGCACATAGTAATATTAAATGAATATAAAACCATAACAAGGTGCAGAAACCCAATTTACTTGTAAACAGAGAATGCCAATTACTTTGGACCTCTGCATTTAAACTAGTTAAACTATTAAGTTTAAGTGATATATATCTGACAGAAAATATAAGGTTTAATAAACTTGTAACTTGTGAATCATCTAACAACCCTCCACTCCCATTCACAGTTGACATGAACATCCATATAAACGTTTACATACAAATCTGCTCCCCTCTGATAACAGTCTCTAGTGGCCATTTGAAGAATTACAATCAGTTACTTCACATTTCACATCCGCAAGGAAACCGGAAGTTTACCACATGGTCAAATCACACCAAATATCTGGAAAACATATTCCTCCCAAATCTTCTTGTAAATGAATTCCCATAGGATCAGCTAAGGATAATAGAAAAATTTTAAGAGATATGTATTTTTTAGAACTGGGTAATGGTGCAGCTCAGTGCAAATTGCTTTTAATCTTTTGGGTGTCCAGTCTGGAGCGGATCAAGCCATTGCACAAAACTCACAGTTGAGTAAAAGGTCAAGATGAGGTGAAAAGAGAAAGAGAAAAATTAGATAAAGAGAGAAAGAAATATGATAGGAAAACAAGAATATATAACATAAATGCTTTTGTTTCTATTCCTTGCAATAGGTTTTCAGCTCAGCTTGTAAGTAAAAAGTAAAGTATGCCCCTGCACTCCAGTGCAATAACCCCAGATGGAGTTTAACCCAGCAAGTCTGCTCAGGGCTTGCAGCTCTTTGAACTCAGCTTGTGCAGAACTTCAACTGGGTTAACCGTTATAAATTTTTAATTTAACATAAAAAAAATGTTCCAGCTCATAGCAAAATCAAAGCCAGAGCAACACCCCTCAGCCTTCATGCCCTCTGAAATGTGAAGAGAAAAGCTAAAAGCAACTAAGTTTAAGGTTTAATTGTGTTTTGACAGTTGTTCATATGAAACTTGTATTTTCTTGCATAACATTAGAGACATTGGAAGTTTGGTTTTCTTGGCTTTTAGAGAGTTAATGTGACAATTCACCAAAGTAAACTTTGTAGGTTAACATTTATAGAAAGTGACATTTAACTAACTTGTTCTTTGTGCAGGCCAGAGATTTTATAGGTAATGAAATCACCAATCATATCAGCTGGTGAAGTGAATAATTTCATCACAGAGCAGGACTGAATTGCTTTGCCAGGCTGCCATGTTCTGTGCTCCAGGCATTTGAGCTCAAACAGCATGGCTAAATACCCATCTAAACATGTCGTTCTTCAAACAGACTCAGGTAGTAGAGCTGCTGGATCCCAGCCAGGCCCCAGAATTAAGAGTTATTGTGCTCTAGTGGCATCCTCTCACTAGGACCTCACTGGGCTACCACTCGAGTACAGGGCTTGACCGTCAACCACTGAAATAAAGTCCCTCTTTTTATTTTAATGCCTTTCCGATAGAAATGTATTGAAGTCCATACATCAATATATGTGAAAGTGCAGTGGTTTGGTTTGCCATGATTCTATTCTCCCATATCTCCACATTTCCTTTAAAATTGCAGTTTCAGAATAGTCTCACGATGACTAAAGAACATTTTAAAGGCATTGGAGAACATTATTATTGAACTTCATGGAACATTCCTTCATGGAATATTCATACACAATACTGTGCTGTGTGTAAATTTTGAGTGCGACCACAAAAGAACCAAGGGTTAAAACAAGTAATTAATGAATTATTCAATACGAGGGCTTCCATATATCACGGAACAATACATTGCAATTCAAAAATGTCACAATACACATTCTAGAGTGTAACCCCCACCCCCACCCCGGACAGGGCTCTCTTGTAGCCCACAGCCAACACACAATACAGAAGTTATAAATTACAATCTTTTTCTAAAATAATAAGTTAAATGTCACATAAAAGTCTAAGAACTGAAAGCAATTTTAAATAAATACTTTTTTAAAAACATTAAATCTACATTAGGTTCCTCTTTCTATGATACTGCTTTGAAGTATCTGCATAAAAGCACTATAAAAATAAATTATACTTTAATTTCAGAATAATTCTTAATGTTGTGTATAGGCTTAAGACATCGTCACGTTTAGAGAACATTTGGGGAAGGTTGTGAAAGGTCATGTTACTCTCATCTTCTTAGATTTGCTCTTGAACACGATTGCTTCGGAGCACAACTAAAACCATTACTTTTTTACTTTGGCAAGAAGTAAAAAAAATGTGACTGGATATATTTGATTCCAAAGAGTTGTCTTGGAAATGTCAATGTTCTGAAAATTAACACTTGTTTGACTACAAGTTTAAGGTGATAATATATTAAACCAGGAGGAGAAGAAAGGCTGGAAACAATTTGCGATGCTACCAAATTAAAGTTGTTCAGCAGCAAGGGTAATTTAATTACCATTCTTTAAATGTTTGAATGACTTTGACCTCTACAGGGCTTCGGGGTCATGCAGGTGTATTTGCTTAAGCTAATTTAGAATCAGTAACATGAAGCAAGCCCTCAAATCAACAGGCCTCTTTTGTCCCATATCTTGTTTCCACGTTCCTGAAATTGACTGTCAGTGTTTGGATGGAAAATTCAATTATTATTCTTTTCATATCATTAACTGCCTTGTTTTAATGGATAAATCTGTTCAAGTAACCTATTAGCCCCAAGAGTAAACACTTTGGAGATGGGTTTGACAGGCAGAAAAAATTGAAAAGAGATGGTGGGGATAGAAATGAGAGAAAGAAGGAGAAGCATGTGGTGAGCGCTGACGGCCATGCAAGCTCCCAGGCCAGAGTGTGAATGGAAACAGGTGTGTCGCTGATTGTGTGGTGGGTCTGTGTGATGCATATGTGGCATGTCTACTGGCTGGGTGTTTTGGGTCAATGGAGCACATCTGGTACTAGTCACAACAGAGTGCACACGTTCCTGGGCTGTGATCCATCCCATGAGGCTCACATCTGGGTTAGCTCTCCGGCTGCATGGGAGATGGATAAAAGGGGCTGCTGGGGATTTTGGGAGATCCTCCAGGTGCATCTTGGTGAAGGGCTGGAAAAGGTGGTGGTGGGGGGGTCCTTTTTTGATGGACGTGTCTAGTTTGCCCCAAGAGTCAGTCTGTCTCGGGTGAGTGACTTCTTCACCCAACATGCCATGATGCCAGAGCTTGGATGCAGATGGTGGAAGCAATGACAGCTTTGTGTCTGTGCAACACTGCAAATTTATTGTATTGGAGGTTTATATATATATATAAACCTCCCTATACAAAACCTCCTTAAACCAAAACCGTAATTTAAAGAAATGAAATATATTGGTGAAGAAAATTATTATTATTATTGACCATTTTTTGGGTCAATTTGAGCGTTTAGCACAACATTGACAAATTTTCAGCAATTCTGCACCACTGCAATGAAACGTCATAATTTTATAAAAAAAAAAACTTAATCTGCTGCCGTACAGGAGATACTCACTGCCTGAATTCTTCCACGAGAAAAAAATAGACCTATCATCTTAACAGACAACTTTTAACACAATTAAAATCAACTCCACAGTAAAATTACCAGTGTAAAAAAAGCCCATGTAAAACCTAAATAACTCCCAGAAGTGTTGGATTAACAATACACTGTGTTAAAACTTACATTTTGCCTGTGTAGATTATGGGTATAAAGTTATATGGTTTTACATTTACACATGAAAGTGCAAAATAAAAATGCGTCAGAATCATGACTCCGCCCACAACAACTTCTGCCTCATGGATAGACACTGCCATTTTGTCTGGTGATGGAGAAGTGTAACACCCTATGCTAAGTGTTCTTTTTTAGCACTTTTAGGTGCCAATTTATCATTCTAAATTCAACAAATCAACCAGTGTACTTTTTACACCCGATAGATTGGGACTGTTTCTGATTAACACTGCAAAGTTTACTGTATAAGAAATTACTGTACATTACAGAAACAAGTCTGTCATCCTCAAAAGGCTTAAACAACACTACATTGAACACTGTTGGTCCATTTCTGGCAGATTAATAACAATAACAGCTCTTCCACACATGGAAATCATAAGGCCAGCCTATCATGCCACCAGCCATACACCAATCAATACACATATAGCCAATGGAATTGGCCCCAGAGTCACCAGTTCATCTAGTTCCATATGTCGCTAATGTTTGGTATACTATGCCCCATTTTTATTCCATGGATCCCCGGCGCACCATCCTCCAGTCTCCTTATCTTCTGTTTTTTTATACCCCGGTTTCTGTTTGAAGTAAAGGAAAAGTTTTAAAATAAACCAAAACATAACTTAGCATATGCATCCTTATACTCTGTGTCTCCCTGCCTGCATGGCAGTCATGTTTGGCCCACATATTGTATGCCAGTGCCAGATGCATGGCAAGCTCAGGCCAAATTTGTTTTCTGACTTGGAATACTTGGTGCTCTGTGATTAAACTTTACAGTGTTCATGTTGTAGCATTTATGTGTTTGTTCTCGTCTTCACTGATGCACTTTACTTCAGGGATGAAGACGGTGTACAGCAGAGAAGAATGTTATAAAACAGAAGAGCTTGGGAAGACTTGAACTAGACGCCTTAGGTGCGATGCTGTGAACAACAACATCTCAGACAACTTTCAACTTGCTGGTAATGCAGGTTTTTTGTTTATACAAAGGGAAGGCGTTCACTCAAAGATGGAATGTGAAATTCTGTGGTTTTGCATTAAAATGATACAAAGACGTGTTTAGCTTTAATATTAATATGAAACAGCGGTGATTTCATGGATTTCCACCATCGTTGTGTTTGTATGGCAACTGTGCTGGGCCGTTTGAACCTACTGACCTTTGGCCCTTTTCTAACTAATCTGTTGTTGAGCCTGTTGTACACATGTATGACCTGTAATCTGTGTGGTTAATTACATTATGGGACTTACTGCACGCTCTTGAAATAATCCTCCACACACAGCAACTGCTTTTGAATCTGATCTTTGCACTTTGAGCTATTAAAGTAGTATCCAACTAGATCCGATTATAATTTTCTTGTGTCAGAAATATGATTAAACATCAGGTTGTCAAAAAACTGCAATAAAATAATATTCTGGTAAAAATTAAGTAAAGTGGATTTGTGAAAAGGCATTAGAATGCATATATTCCACTTCACACTATGCTGCCTGGCGGCTCTCCTGCAGAGCTAAGGTTGCTGATGGGAAGTGACCTCACAGAAAATTGCATCATATTTAACTTCTAGGGTTTCTCTTACTTAATAGAGTTTTTCAATATAATTATATAAGCAAATACATAAGAATTTACATTTCTTAAGAAATAGGACTTAATATTTAATATTGCAAAATAAATAAAATTTTAATGAGTATCTTTAACTTCGATTAAATGCACATGATCACAATGAACCTCATACTGGTTCTTCGTGGTTTAATCTGAAAGAGACATCATTCAAGTCACCCAAGGCTACTTGCCCAAAATTAGCTCATACCAATAGAAACATAGATTGTAACCTAAAGAACTAAAGAACCTGAGGTAAAGGTGATGGAACTGTATTGCTCTTGTGAACTCCGTGTTAAGGCAGATCTGGGTAAATAATAAATGAAAAAAAATATATAAATAGAATAACAAATTGCCATAAATAAAATTGACACTCCATTTGAATATTGTAACAGTGTACTCAATGTGATATATGTTTTTTATGCGTAAATTTGACATTTTCTTGGAAAATGCAGGTAACTCCTACAACAATGTCCATGTAAACAGCTGGAAGAATGACTTAAATAAATAAAGATACCAAACTCTTTTTTTATTTTGGGTTTCCTAACAAACTACTGAAATAACAATAGTTCAATAGTGCATTCACTATTGAAACATTTTAAGAAATATAATTTCATTAGAATTTCATATAGTTTCATCATTTTTTATTTATTTTATTTTATTTATTTGTATTTTAGAACACTTAAAATATGGTTTCTTGGGTAAACGTTGCAGGGGAAGCTTTTGAACAAAAGTTTTAAACCAAATAATGGCCTCAGATCTCGAAGGTCTGTTTGATTCTCATGATAGCTCTTAGATTTTTAACTAAAACCTACACGGCATCCCTATGTACACAGTGGAACTCCAGAAACACAGTATACCTTGGTTTAATTAGTCATTTATCTACAGTACGCACTTCTGACTGGCAGCTTTATTTCTGTGTTTATTATTGCAGGAAAAAAATAGTTTCAAATCCCTTAGTGCAAGAACTTTCAAAGGTGTTTTTTCAATGTGGTGTAAGCTGCACTTGAAAAATGTGTAAATATAGATGTAATTATTTGTACATTTGTAAACTTGAACTCTTCACTCAGTGTGTTTTATACCTTCCTCCTCAATTATATTTGGCAAGAATCACTTTTTTTAAACCTCGTTTTAACCTTATAGAACATTAAACTAACTTGTTAACCTCTGTACTAATAGAATGTTGAATACATCAGGACTGTCTGAGCATTGTTGTATATTAAACTTCAGCTGCTTAATCCAGCTGCTCCAACCCCTCAAAGCCCAGCGCCAGGATAAAACCTTTTGAAAAAGGGCTATTGGACTAATCTAAACTGCACCATTTTCATTGGTCACCAGGGTTCACCAGGCAAGACCTGAAATGAACTTTTGAACCCTCTGCACAATAGCAGTAATACCACTTCATGTTAATGTGGTTCAGTATTACCTTTAAGCTTCCTGTAAGCAGGATTTTAGTCAAATAAGGTCCTTACACAGACTGTTTATCAAAGATACTCCATATCCCTCCACCCCAAAGAAACACACACAGCCTTACAGTTTAAGATCCATATACAAATTAAAGCTCGCACACATTCACCCGCACACACATTAAGCCAGGCTAATAGGCAAGTTTGAAATTGTGCCAGCAAAAGCATTCACACACTTTACCCTTGCTTGACTTTAACAGGGTTAAATATTTTCCCCTCATCATTGTAGCCATTAATCATGTGTCCGGTGGATTTGGACAGCTGGACAAGACAAGGTCTGATCAAAAGTACTTTTAATTTGGCCAACTCCTTCATTTCCTTCGGTCATGTTGGGTTAGCTGCCCCATGCTTTCCAGGTCAGGTGTTTGGGGAGTGATAATGTGTTTTGGTATGCAGCTTGTGGTCGTATGTGCGTGTGTTAGTGTAGCAAATGTATGGTGGTCAGCAGTGGAAATATTTTTCTGCATGTTCTAGAACACTGAGGAACACATAGTGTGAATTGTCCAGCAACCTTGTGTAACAGCTGTTCCCTTTAGTTGACTATGGGAATCTGTGCGAGTGGATCCAATTATCTGCTAGAATTAAAACAGGCCACTGAAACCCTTTCAAGTGAAATGTGAATGACACAACACACCTCCTGCTGGGTATAAATACTATGGGTGTTCATTCACTCACCCTGTCTGCTTTGGAGCTGGTTAGACTCCACAAACGAACGACATGATCAGTGATAACTCCCCGCTGAAGGCAACGGCATTCCAGAATGTGAACATTAAGCCCAGATTAACCTTCCGTTTTACCAACCCAGCGAGAGAAAGTGAACTGCAGGCACATCCAGTTTCCTTTCCACAAACTTCCCAAGCTGATAAAGAGCATTGGATTTTTTAAGTATTCGAGAATGGGTAGAGTTTGTCCTTCTGAATGCGGTGGTCATATATCATCAAATGGTGGTTGCGAGTAAAGTGTCGCATGTTTGGGTTTCAAGCATGCTGACAAAGGGGATTGCAAAGACCGCGTGCATTCCAAAAGTTTGCCACTGTGAAGAATCTTCTTTCTTTCAAACCACTACCTGACGTGCTTCCTGGCTCGAGAGACCAAGTTCTATTCTTGGTGGAAGAAGACAGAGCCTTTTCCCTCCTATGACCCTGTAGAAGAACTTCTGTCCATTTTCTTGACAGACAGTGCATACATTTGTTAAGTTGGGATATGGACGACAACCAAAACTTTAGTCAGGTATTACAATCTCTTCAGCTGAGAATCAAGATGAGGGCCATTCCTTACAGATAAATTGCACTTTTCATGTTGCTCTTTCAGCTCCTCCCACATACTGGCACCTGGCTAAGCAGAGCAGCCATACTGGCCAAGCCCTTTCTTTTTTTTATCCATCCCAGTGTTTTGACTTTTAAGTGTATCCTCTTTTGTTGATATTTATGGAGAATTACACACCAGCAAGGCCCCTTCTGGCTTTTGACATCTTTCCATTCAACCTCTCTTGAGAAGTAGTTGACAACGGTTTGGCTAAGATGGCTCACTAAGTAACAGAATAAGGAATTCCATTGACGTAGTTCCTTTGGATCTCTTACGGTCATCTACTAAAATGGATGTCAAAATCAAATATTGTCTACTGGTATACATTATGCATAATTATTTATTAGTGACATGGTGGGTACAGTGGGTTTCATTGCTACCACTCAGTTCAAGACCAGCCTGTAGCCTTCCTGAGTGGAGTTTGTTCTTCTTGTGCTTGCTAGAAATTCTTCTTGGTACTCCAGTGCCCCCTTCGAGAAAAATAGTAAAATGTGGGTTACTCTAAACTTCCTTAGGAGTGAATGGTTGAGTGTTACCCTTTGATGGACTGGGGCCCTGTTCAAGGTGTACCCCACATTTTTGCTTAGGTGCACCTGTAGAACTATGTTACCCTAATGGAATACGTGTGCATTTGAGTAGTGGACACATCAATAAATAGGTTTGGGAAAATATATTTAAAAAAACCCATCCATCCATCCATTTTCTTTCTCGCTTATTCCCTTTTGGGGTCTGCTGGCGGGGGTACAACTTGGACATGTTGCCAGTCCATCGCAGAAAATGACAGTGCAAACTTGCCTGGACCAAACCTGTTTACAGCACCTGGTGTTCTCAGGAGGTCTACCATCCAAGTACTAGTCAGGCCTGGGAGTGCTCAGCTTCCGAGTTCGGATGAGATCATTACAATAAACATATTAATAAATTGAATTATTGCATAGTATTGCTCACAATATGCTGCAGCCATATTTGTTTTACCATAGGTGCGATACCAAATACTCACTGCAGGGCTACATTCACTAATCATTCACATGCATACATAATCATACCTGGAGGAATTTTGAATAAGCCCCTGTCAAAGTGAAACTATCCTGTTGGTTTGTTGTTGGTCCTAGTTTTTCTATCTCCTTGTTTCATGCTTCAATTTTATTTGTGTAGACACAAAAGCAAAGTGTCTCCTTGAGTTTGTTCGATGTTGTATCCTGACAGCTGATCGAAGAACGCTAGGACTGACATCTGTCAGTAAGATGGATGGATGGATAACTCCTTGCCTCTAGGCAGGTTTTCATGACTCCTCATTTCTTATTTCTTATCAAGTTTCAGGTGATGGAGTGAACTATGTGCATTGTGAAGCTTGCTTCATGTCGAAGGTTGATAAAGAAAAATGCCCAGAGGCTAGAAATAAGATCAGGTTTACTGCAGCTGTCTCTGGTACCAACTGCGGTCAGGGGTCACAGAGCAGCGTATAAAGATTCTTTTGTAATTGTCAGAGAAACCAAAACAAGGTTAAGATAGTAAGCTATTTGTTTCCAATTATTGGTTATAGAATGGCAATGAGTGAAGAATTCAAAGCCCAGCTGACATTTTCAAATGAAAATTAAACAAATTCTTATTTATAAAAACCTTCCCAACACAGTTCAGAAAGATGAAGTTTGTTGTTTCAGCAAAAGCGTAGCATTCAAAGAATAGGTTTAGAAGGACCATCACATGTTAACTTCTGTTGGGTTATTTATTACAAGTCTGGAGCTTTGAATGTGAATAAATAAATTAGATAATATTAGATTTAAAATGAGTTTGCTAATACCTGGAGAGCAAGGATGATCTTCAAAAGATGACAGAACATATACTGTTCTATACTTTTTTGTTTATTTGAATATGTCCCATTTTGTTTATAGTTACACTATATGTTCACCCATCTAAATAATTGAAATCAGATGTTCCAATTATTTTTGTGGCCACGTGTTTAAATCCAAGAACCTAAGTATCCAGGCTGCATTTGCTGAAGAATAGGATGCTCTCTGGAGCTCAGTGAATTCCAGCATAGCACTGTGATGGGTACTCCAGTGCTAAATATTCCACAGTAACCCTCAGCGGCATTATAACATAGTGGAAGTACAGCAACTAAGCCGTGAAACAGCATACCATTCTTTAACCAAGCAGCTGCATTCAAACCATTCCTCATGAAGTGAAATCCAAAGTACTGGATTCAGTGGTGCACTGACCTCTTGATGATCTAGTGCAGGTAGATGTATTAAACACGAGGCAGAAAATCTCTCACAAGAGCGTTGTCATTCACTGTCTACAGCTGGTGTAATCCTCTTCCAGTCCAAATCTGAAAGCAGTGTCTCGCAACTACTGATGGGCGGATCGATACTGTGCTATCGATATATCTATACTCACCCATCATTTTTTGGGTATCGATCTAATGATTAAAGTATTGATACTTATTATTACATTATTCAAAAATTTTCTATATTGTTCTATCTCTACCTTCATTTGTGTTGCTAAACACCCCCTCTGGCGCAGCTGAATGGACCCAGACATCCATCCAAACAGAGTGCGTGAAAACCCACCTCCATCTAGCTAGCAAGCGTTGTCAATAACAACTTTATGGAGTAGCACACGCTTGGCTTCAACAAGCAAAGAAAAAGATGTTTGAAAGAAAGCCATGTGCTCCTCCATAAAGTTGTTATTGACACGTGTGATTTGGGCTTATTTTTCATCCACCGACAAACGGAAAGCAATATGTTTATTATGTGATAAGACAGTGCTGCACAGCAGCTAAACAAGCAACCTTTTCAAACACCTAAAGTCAGTTCATGCCGAAGCTGAAATACAAAAACATGCTAGAAGTGAGAGCGCTCCACCTGCATCTTTCACACAGAGGAGTTTGCTGGAAAGTTTTAACCATGGAAAAGGATTTCAATGGAATATGACCATCTCTCACAAGACAATGAGGATTGTAATTAATTTCGAAACAGCTTTAAAAAAGATTTAGTTCCAGTGTGATGCATCTTATTGTTTGGTCATTACCAACTTCACAACTGGTTATCCACGTTAATAATTTACTCTCCCTCTTTTTGACACTTTCACTTTTTTATTTATTTTTTAGTTGGAATATCATCAGTGTAAATCTTGCTTCTAAAGTTTACTCCCATGTAACATTAACATTTATTTAATCTAATTTACAGTATTAGGACTGACATGCCTCCTTCTTGGGTGATTCTCCCTTACCAGAGGAAATATGTTGTACGTGCATATGATAATTATATTTTCAAGGCTTTCATTTTTCTCATAATTTTTAACATATCCATTTTAATACAGTGCACATTTAAGATGTCAGTTATATTAAAAATACTGTTTAAATCCTATTATACATTGTTTACTGGTCTCATTCAGCTGATTTACTTTAATGAAGTTCATTGAAGTTGTTAAATTTTAATATTTGGTTGTAGTTCGTCCATAGAATATTATTTATCTTAGATTTTTTTTGTAGTATCGGTATCGTATTGAATCCAAAAAATGTGGTATCGCCCATCCCTACTCACAACTTTTTGAAAGCAAACAAAAACCCTTAAATACGTAAAAAAAAAACCTTTAAAGCACATAGAATCTTTTCTGTGAGCACTTCTTATGGTCAACTGGCCTTGTAAAAATTGCTTGTTGTGTAGTTCTCCAGAACTGGAAGTTGCTTTTGGATAAATGTAATGGAATGGAAGGTACATGGAAATTCAGTTTTGGAGCCCTCCAGCAGCCTTCACAACCCTCCAGCTGTGAAGTTTGGTGGAGGAATAAAGGAACAAAACATAGTTCAAAAATGTCATGCTCTGTTGACCTCAACCTGATAAAGAACTTTGAGTCATTTATAGAGCCAATCCCTTCCATCCAACATCAATTTTCATAGACTGGCATTACCACAAAGAGTGGGCAATATCATATAAAACCTTACTTTCAGGGGTATTGTGTGTAAACAGGAGTTATTGTTATGTGTTCACATCATCCTTGTTATTCAGCTGATAATAGGTTTATTTTTTGTTCGCATCTTTTCAACCCATAGTTTGTCTCGATTTATCAAATCTCTCATCATTTTTCAATTCATAATTATCAACAATCTATTTTTATGTCATTTTTTTTAATTGTGCATTTAAGAACTTCATCAGGTTCATGTTCCTTGTAGAGTCTTCAAACGTAAAAGTTTTCAATGCTTCTCTCGTACTATGAATGCTGTGAAGCATGAAGCGTTGATGAGTAAACACACCAGGCGTCTTTGTAGAGAAGTGTCTTTCCCCTGTGCGGCACTTGTGGACGTCCTGGGAAGTTAAGATGCTACATAGCCTCAGGAAAAGCCACGGGTGTCTGTGATTCTAGATAAAGAGATATGATGCTATGATTGATGCCTTTGTCGGTGAAGGATTCAAGTGACAGATTTATTGTGTAGCTGTAAAATCAGAATAAAACAGTCAAAGATGTTGATCATTAACAACTTTAGTCCTAATGCCCTTAGTCTGTAAAAGCACAGCTCGTGTGTACAGTTCACTTCTCTCAGATCAGAGTTTTGTGTATTAACAGATAATATTTTTAGTCAGTCTATCTCATCTTCATTCATCTTTATTGTTGCTTCAGGTTTAAAGCATCAAATATTCCATGCAGACATCCATATGAATTTTAAATTGATTTAATAAAAGTCTGATATTGTTCTAACCAGAAAGTTTTACATTTCTTGTTTTGCGTGGGACAGATGTGATGGTTATTTTACATCCACCACATTGATCAGTT
The DNA here is from genome assembly GCA_007224835.1 of Danionella cerebrum. Taxonomy (NCBI): domain Eukaryota; kingdom Metazoa; phylum Chordata; class Actinopteri; order Cypriniformes; family Danionidae; genus Danionella; species Danionella cerebrum. The sequence goes on along the minus strand of SRMA01027115.1, from coordinate 304,527 downwards.
TTTATTTTTAGCACAGTAACTGAATCCATCACATTTTAACATGGGGAAAATGATAAAGGGATTTGTCTGAGGGGGTCTTACACTTGACCCCACCCACTGCTATTGTAAAAACGTATTTACACAGCATTAAATACATTTACATATTTTAGTTAGAAAGCATGCTACTACACAGTAAAATCCTAAGAGTTAAATTAACTCTACTCAGAGTGTATTTGGTCCCACTCTATATAGAGTTAAACCAACTCTGAAGGAGAGTTATTAAAATAAGTCTATTTGAACTAAACAGTCTATTTTTGTCTGTTTTTACTCTTTCTGGAGTGGACTTGGTCCCTCTCTGAATAGTTAATATTTAGTTTGCATTTTCCATGCAGATTTGGAAAAAACATGAAGAAAACAGATTATTAAATTACTCTTTCTCAGAGTCGGTTTAACTCTATATAGAGTGGGACCAAATGTACTCCGAGTAGAGTTAATTTAACTCTTAGGATTTTACTGTGTATATATTAGAAATAATAAAGTCCAATACCTAATATGTTTTTTTTTTTTTTGACTGGGCTAACGTTGATAAAAGTTGTTAAAATGGATAATGATCATTTCTTTAAGAATAATTACTCCAACTCTCATGTTTACATCCGTACTTCCACCTTAAACATAACCGCTTGCACATATTTGTAAAAAAGAGATGAATCCTTATTTTATGCAAAATTTTCTTTTCCTTTTTTGTTTTTTTGCTACTTTACCACGGCTTTGTAGAGAAGTTCAGTTAAATCATGCTACGTTTATTTTTTTCCAACACAAAAAATTGTGCAAAACAGTCTGAAAGAACACAAGGCGTTCATACATTAGTGACCTATATAGATTTTTAGTCATGGTGAAGATACACACGCACAAACACCCACACCCACACAAACAAAACCCAAAAAGTAATGGATGTACCAGAAACATATTGAAGCCAGATCCAGCAAGATTCAACAATTGCAGCCATTGAAACGTCATCGCAATCCTCACAGTGCAATCCTCCATTCTAACAAGAATCTCCAAACCAAAGGCTCCTTGAGGCTCTTTCCATGAGTACACAAAGAGCCTGTGATAAGTCAGTGTTGCGTTATGGAAAGGTCTCTAAAGATGGTCACAGTAGTCCAGGCCTGTGCAGTTCCGTTGCCCCAATTTCTGCCGGCATGGAAGATAAAATCATATGTACTAGTGGTGACTGCTCTGAGACAAGTGAAGTGACACGTGTAGCAATGGTTTGGTTTTACCAAATAAATTCCTGGTTTGAGGCAAGGAGAAAGGGAGTGAGTGAGAGAGAGGAGGGGTACATGGAAAACCTTGAGGGACAGAGAGAGAGAGATATTCAAAGAATAACTGAGCATGCACCCAGTCAGGAGGGCAAAGCCCCAGTCAAACCCTGCGGGCACAATCATTTGAGCAGGCAAGTCTCTCTTTCTCTCTCTTTCAACCTGCAGGCCAGCAGCAGTGCTGTCAGCTTGAGGCTTCTAATTGAGTTCTCATTGCCTCATCATTATCCCCCTCCTCCACCCCATCCCCTTTTTGGTTTTTCAGATAGTAAGCACTTTCTCAATATTAAGATGTGAAATTCATTTTGACAGGAGAGCTGAAAATAGAGTGGAACTTCAATGAAATGCTGCTTGGTTTTATCTTCTTCTTTCTTTCTTGTTCAGTAAAACAAGAATTGGATAGTTTAGTTGAGGACAGAAAACCCCTATGAGGATCACTAGCCCATTCTCTTGAAGATTTTTCTCAAACTAGACTGTGTATGAGTGCATGTGCGAATGTGTTGCAGCTCAAGAGCATGGAAAGGAGGGTGGTCTGCCCATCCAAACAAATGCAACCAGTCGTGAAATCTTGTGAATCAATTACTAACGTAACCTAATGCCAGAACAGGGGCTCAGCTCATTTTTGACAGGATAGAGAGAGCGAGAGACAGAGAACCTAATGTTTGGACAGGTTAAAGAAACTTGCTATGGAAATAATTATGATGCTGTAGCATGGTTACATTGCTTGGACAAGAGCCATACTGTGGATATGCAAATTTCAACAAACAAGTCATGACCTGGTAGACCTTTAGCTCACAGTTAGTTCCGCGTTTGTTCTTCATTAGCCATGTAAACACAGTCGAGGGAGCAGGGGTATTACTGGGCTTGTGGGGTTCAGGGCTTGAACTGGCACGTATTGGGCCATTGTCCAATTTTGTCATGCAACAAAAACATTGTTCCTCAACTGTCCAATGTGTGCCAGAGGATGTGGTTTGTGCTTTGGATGATCATATTGTTATGGTTCCTTTGAAGATTCATTCATTCATTCATTCATTCATTCATATCTGTCTTGTGTACTCAAGGCTGTATCTATGTTATGAAGAAATGTAATTCTCTTGATTGGTAAATACTAGCTGCTTAAGAAATACGCTAAGAAGCTAACACTCACTTACTAGGTGTTACTATGCAAACAACATTGAAATCAAATCTGTGGAAGTTAAATCAACACCCACATTTTTGCTGTGTGGATAGAAACCTCAGTGTCTTGTCTGGGTGATAACCACACTTTCATTCAGACTCACATTGTTTGGATTATTTACCTGTTCTCCATGGTCTCATCATCTCCTCAACATGTCCTCTATTTCTTTGGCGTCCTGAGCTCCTTAACTTCTTGGATTCTCTCAGCATTTTCTGGTCCTTAAATGCTCTATCAAAGAATGTTTCATTGGAATCTATTGCCATTATCAACTTCCTTTCAATAACCACGTTCCTGTCAATAAACTCTTTTGTTTTTAATATTCCTGAGTGGCTCATTATGAACAAGTAGAACAAATTTACATTTATGTATTTAGTAGATGCTTTTATCCAAAGTGACTTCGGGAGTAAACACAACAAGCAGTTTGTTACAAGGTCGGATTAATAATAAGACGTGCACATAAAAGAGGTTTCAGCAAAGTTAGTAGGTGCTCTCAAAAGAGTAGAGTTTTAGTAGCTTTTTTAATTTCTAAATATTTTATTTTCCAAACGGTGGCACAATAGCACAGTAGGTAGCACTGTGGCCTTCCAGTTAGAAGGTTGCAGGTTCGTGGCTCGCCGGTGACCTTCCCGGAAGGAGTTTGCATGTTCTGATCAAAAATTAGTATCATCTCATATTTTTCTCCTCATGGTAGTGAGAGTGTGGTATACTACAATTTACAACAGGCACCTGTTTTCTGTGTGAGAGAGGAAATTATGTTGCTGCTTTTGCGCATTCTCATATACCCTACATGGGTCCATGGCAGACCCTATAGTATGTCAATATGCTTTAACCCCTGTTCAGTAACTTGAAACCTGCCAAGATTGCAAGGTTGAAAACGAATAACAGATATATTTGGGGCAAACTGAAGCTCCATGAATCTTTGGAAATTGAAACAGAGCACTGGTATATAAATTACTCCAAAAAGTGGTAATGCTAGCTCGACGGAAATGTTCATAAAAACCAATCAAAGTTACAGTTTTATAAAAGTAAAGATTTGAAAGAGTTTTTGAAAGACAAATATATCTATGTCCACACTGTTCCTTCTTTGTATTCAATTTACTTTCAATGAATAACAAAGTTAATAGTAAAAGTTATAGAAAGTCAACTGTGTTCAGTTTGAAATGAATTCATGTGACTCCTATAGACTCCCCCGTGACAAATGGCATTCAATATGATATAAATGAATTTTCTTTATCAGAACTTTTTGTAGATAAACAATGAAAAACAAAACAGGAAGACATGATGGTGATCTTTAGTCTAGACTAGTACAGACTCTGATGCTGATAATACACTAAAAGAACACTAATAAAAAAGGCCTAAATGACTGGTGGTATTTGACCCTATTGAGTCACAGCAGGTCAGTCTGGGAGTGAATCGCCGTCAGACCTCTGGCATTATGCATTAGCCACTGAACAGAGACAGAGTTATCAGATCTAATTAGTGCACTAATAAGATGAGATCAGCCACAGCCAGTGGCAATTTTTGTATGGCAGATGCTTGAGGAGGTCAGAGAAGGATAATAGTAGATGTCAATAGGGGTCCAATATCTACAGAGGGGAGGGTGAAAAGTGAGGTGTGATTATAATGCCCAAGATATCCTTGCTATGGGTTTACAAGAAAAAAAGAGAAGAACGGACAGAAATGTGAAGGTGGTAATCATTGCTGACAGCCCAGAGTGTTCTTTACAAGTCCACAACCGCTAAATACAAACCTTGATATTAAAGACCTTGTAAAGACCTTGAATTTGCACATTACAGGTGCCCTTTTTTACAAGCTTAAATGAAAACTATTTACATATTATCACATATCAACATTCAAGTAATACTAACATTGTTTTATTTTAGAGAAACTTATAATTTTGATTTTGGAGTCTGCTGAAAACTACTTTCTTTGTTGTGTTCATCAAGGTTTATTTGGTCCATTTATAAGGACCTTTAATAAATAATCGATAATAAAGAATAATATGAGCCTTTTTCAAGGTCATAATTTCATAGTGCTCTCTGTGGTCCCTGTGATGGGCTGTGGTGTACCCTGCCTTTCAGCTAAAGTGCAACTGCAGGCTCCTTTGACCCTAACAAAGTAAGCATCAGAAAGATCATGATTAATTGAAAACTAATGGTTGGTTCATTGAAGCAATGAGAGAATGATAAAGACCCTTAATTGAAACGTTATAGTATTATAGTACAGGTTCTTGTTTCTTCCGAGCAGGACCTGACCTGGAGGTTATACGCAGTTCTACTTGGAAAAGCAACCGGAAACCACATAAACAGGACCTCGGGTGAGTATACATGGTGAGTTGTAGGGTAGTGAACCAGACAGCAGAGAAGAATCCATGGAGCTACGGAAAGGACACCATACTTCATGACAAACAACAGTAACCATGAAGAGAATGGGAACACTGGAGGTAAGTATTGTTGGAATCCCAGAGGAGTCTATTACAGCTGTGATAAGCCATAGATCAGACATTGCAGAACTGGGAAAAGTGATGTTTATGGAGTATACTAGTTGGTGTAGTTGGTGTCAAAACCTGACAACGGGGGTAATTGGAATAATTGGATTCAGGTGTACTCAGAAATGATTGGTGCTGTTCTGAACTATTGTTGTATCCTACCAAATGGTAGAGGCCTTAATTTGTACCACAGTCTGCAGCTGATGCTCTAATTTTCATTTATCATTGCACCGCCAAGCTCTCCCTTGACAATGATCAGAGAAGGTGAGGTCTACGTTACCTCATTTGCCCACAGTTGAGTCAAAAAAAGCCGTACAAATTAACAAAAGAATTGTTTGTAGAAAATTGTGAAGCTTTATAGTTGTACTGCATTTATGGCGCGCAACAATGACACATACAATCCCGATTCTTTCTAGCCAATCAGGGAGCTCAACAGCTCCATAGTGGAGCCTCAGACTCAGAGAAGGAGGGAGATAAGTGGAGTTGGATTTCCAAAGCAGGATCAAAGCAAAGTGGAGAGTAGAGTGGAGGAGAGGCCTCCGAATGATACTGTAAATAGCACATGAGTGGAATCAGGCACACAAAGAAACACAGGATTCAATATACATAAGCTGAACCTCTGATTCTCTGGATGGAGAAATGAAGGGTTATAACTGGTGGATGATTGAGAAAGGGGAGACACACAAAAACACAGTTCTGACTGCAGTTCTGTGAAAAATCAGTATTGAGTGGATCCACCTCAGCTTCCACAACCAGTACAACAATAATGCGTTTAATCTGAAATTTGTCAGTATATGTATATTCTGAAGGGGGGGAGGGGTGCAGGGAGAGAGGCTGTAGGACCTTCTATGAACCCATAGGGTTGGGATAAGGACAATTTTTATGTAAGGTTCTGAGCTGTCTGGGCATCGAGGCAAGGAAGGGCAAGAAAGTATAATGTTATGACATCACTGATGATGTCTCCCAGTGCCAGTGCATCCATGACCTGTTTTTTGAGAAAGGCAGCAATACAGATTTTTTTGTAGCTACTAGTGAAAGAAAACTGATTGAACAAAATGTTGCATTTATTTCGGATAATTTCAACATGCAGAATCAGCTTTATTATAACAACATATTAACAAAATCTTTTAAGCAATCCACAATAGGTATGTGTGCTTCCATGCTTCACTTACAAATTTGTCTTCTTGAGGGCACCCGACACAAGTGTATGATTGGGCTTAGCCATCGGCTTCTGTGCATTACAGTACAGATGGCATCCGCTCACCCCTGCTTATATTGCCCACAAACCACTTGACATTTTAATCGACATTTCCTTCAGAGCTCCCACATTAAAGGCCATGACATTTCATTTGCACATGATGTTGATTAAAACACGGTAACATACTTCAAAATAGAGGTGGAAGCAAACCTGAGGAAAAAGAAAAGAGCTAAAGAGCAGTTTGTATCAGTTCTATGATGATGTTCAGTGGTTGAGTGATACATAATACGGATGCACAGAATTCATTGGCAAGATTGCAGAATATTAGGTTTAATAATTCAGTGTATATAATAATTTAATTTTTATCAGTATAATGATCATACATTAATCGCGTGGATTATTTTACGTTGCATTTTTTTAACTCAGCACATGCAGCATTTACTTTTGTCCCGGTGTTTACATTGTGCCCAACAGTGGAAATTTTAAGTGAACTTTTCAGTGAAAACCAGAGCATATCTGACGTCTCCTAGTGTAACTTTGGACAGGTTTGACCGGCATCAAGAGGAATGTGAGTGAAAAGGCTTCATCTCCATCATGTCACCTGGTTTAGGATGGGTAGCCCCAGCTGTGGATCCATCTTCCCCCCGGGCTGTGTCCTAGCTGCCATATCTTATATCTGCTGCCCCTCATCTCCTCTGCCCTGGAGGAGCAAGGTCTGATGTCAGCTCTGCATTAACTAAATGTCCACACACTGTCAGCCCAGCTGATCTGGTGTCAGTGCTTCGATAACAATTGACCCGCTATTGTTCTCCATTAAAATATCGAATTATATTTGATTAAAAAGGTAATGATGGTAACAGCTAATATTTTATTCTGTGAGATGATTTATGTAAAGTTAAATGAAAAAAGTGTTTCAAGTTCATAGATAACTTCAGGTGATGATGGAATTGTCTTTTTTTAAACTTATAATACTTCTAGTGAACTTTGCCATCCGCTAGTGTTTTATTTGCCTTGCAGGAAAAAGCAATGGAACTCAGCCAAGGAAAAAAGACATTCTCATCAAAGCTTCTACAGAAATAAAGCAATCACATGCATTAAACGTGTTTCTCAGCTGAAGCTAACATAGTAACCTAATTAAGAATAGATTCATATCATATCTATTGACCGCTTGCATTTAAGGGAGGCGAAGAGGTTAATCATAGCCTGTGAGAAATAGACTGTAATTGTGAGCAATTCATTAATTAGTTCAGTTTTAGTCAAAGTTAACTGTGTCAATAAAAATATAGCATGGGAGGTATAGGATTAAAAGTGAAGACATTATAAATAGTTTTATCACTGGCTGTACTGTCTTTATTTTTTGTGAAACTGTTTGTCTCATATTCTCCATACTTTCATATATCCTAGTAGATGTGTAAAAAAGAGGAAACACTATGAAAAATTTCCATTAACTTGCTCAGCAATGCATTCGACAATGTGAAAGCTCCTGCATAAGTAGTGCGATTCCAGATTATGCTTCGACAGAAACTTTGACCTGCAATATCACAGCATGTTATATGACTTGAGCAATCAGATGTATAAGCTTTTTGATTACTCATTATAAGCTGATTTCATTTTTTAGGATGTTAGTACCACACTGATATAATTTAGATAGGTTTTATTATGAGTGGGTTGTCTGAAACATATGTAGCCAGTGCCCTCCAATATTCGCAATTGCTCAAAAAATGAGCATACTGTGATAAAGTTAGAAGATTTGACTTTCATATATTGCAGATTCATTTACTCACAACTAAACTAGTTTGAGCATTTTATTGTTTTAATATTGATGATTTTGGCATATAGCTCGTGAAAACCCAAATTCCTATCTCAAAAAATTAGCATTTCATGAAAAGGTTCTCTAAACAAGCTATTAACCTAATCGTCTGAATCAACTAATTAACTCTAAACACCTGCAAAAGATTCCTGAGGCTTCTAAAAACTCCCAGCCTGGTTCATCACTCAAAACCGCAATCATGGGTAAGACTGCTGTCCAGAAGCCCATCACTGACACCCTCAAGCAGAGGGTAAGACACAGTGGGCAACATCCACTATGGGGTAGAGTGGTAGTCAAAAGATAATAGTCTTCTTTTTTACTGAAAGTGATGGAGAGATTATAATCTTTCTTGTTTAAAATGTGCTAAAAAGATAATTGTCTCCTAATACATAAAACAAGACGAGAAAATAAAGTTTTAGAAGTGACTAGAATCACAATCACTCCATTAAGCAAATACACTTCAGCTCCATGTAGCTCCACGATACGTATTGTGACGAGCAGCTAATTGAGGTAGCGGCTAAACTAGCTAACTGTGCAGCTATGCTATGCTGAGCGCCTAAGCCGGTGGAGATCCCTGTGTCACATACACCGCACGACCCCAGGGAATCCCAGAGTTCTTAGAAGAACTGTTTTGATAGCGCTTAAAAGTGCTGTTGAGAAATTGTTAGGAGAGACTGACTCTGCAGTAATGCTGTTTATTATACACCTATCGTAAATCCAACAATAACTCAGCGGCCACCTGCAGCCGCACCCATTACACTATGTGTATCATGGACGGTTAGTCCGACAATGTGAACCAGATCACACACTTACATACACAAACACATAACCTGCAATTACATACATATTCAAATAATAAAGACATTAAACATAAATGCATAACATCGGAGTATTTGCTTTATAACTAATTTATAAGCACTTCCCATGATGCTCCGCGGCGACGACGCAATGCAGGGTCGTCACAGTATGTAGTGCCAATTTTGTATTGTGATAAATTGTGCCACAATATATTGTTAAACCTCTAATCATTAGTTATAGTACTTTCAGTCTCAAGACAACTGTTAAAAGTAGTGTAAATATGTATATATTGTGTGTGAATATGCACACCCAAAAAAATCTGTCTCCAAATCTATCTAGAACTGCATTGAAGAGAGAAAAGGAAAAGTGAAAGGAGGGAGACATTAAACCTTAAATTGAGAATCTATTACAGAACCTGTTACACTCGCCTCTCCCTCAGCCATAAAAACACAGAAATGTGTTGAAGCGGCAGGATGCTTTATAAGTTTCCCTTCTCCAGGAGTAATGCGCTCTGAACGGCTGCTAAAATGGGCCGGGAGATTTCATTCCCTTTGCTCTCTCTCGACGCCTCACCTTTGGCCCTTCGATGATATGAGTCCTCTTGCTTTTCTCCCCACACCAGTGATGGTAGGCTGATATAAGCTCGAGCCAGCAGGGAGAGAAGGGAAGAACGATTATTTACAAAAGCTCCAGCATGGCAGGTGTGCTGTCCACCACCCAAATTAGCCAATCAGATAACCATCAGTCCAAGCATTCCCTAAAGCTCAGCCAAAGTTGGATTGAATAATGCAAAAGGCTTTGCTTCTCTCCGTTTAGGAATCTTCCAATTGTGAGAATTCAGAAAGAATAAGCAGAGGAAATTATATTTATCATTTTAAATGGTGTATGTGCTGCATGAAACAGTCTTGAGTCTGATTTCAGAGCTACAGTTTGAGCCATTAAGCTTATTCTGTTTATCATTTATTCCTTGGCATTTTAAGCTGTTCCCCTCATTAAAAGGCAGATCACTTGAAACCCTTCAGGACCTGGTGTCACCGTTTCACTTTCATTGCTCTAACTCAAGATTTTATGCATAAGCTCATGATTTTCAACATGACATGCAGCATAATCCACATAAACAAAATCCTTTAAAAGTTAAATAAACATCCTGGCGAAGCAAATCATTTCTTCTTTTGACACATTTTGACTTTTGGCATTGATCCTCAAATGACGTGTTCCAGACATTTTTTCGTTCTATCTTTTCTTTTAATTTTTAATTTTTTGTTGGCATCCTCATGAGTGTGTCTGATCTTTCAACACTCATGCAGAAAAGAGTGAATAAATAATGAGTGAAATAACCTCCAGGCATGAATCTTACAGATATATGAAATATTCATATGATTCTTAACACAAAACGTTTGCTGAAAGCCAAGCAGCGTGCAGATGTCATCCAAAGGATATATGTTTGTAAGGTCTTCTGAGAAATCTTGTACAGTGTTGAAATGTTGATCTCATTTGATTTATTAAAGTGTATGCCACAGTTTGACCCTGTGGCCTCTAAGCTTATGAGCTAAAGCTGGAGACATGTTTTTTGGAAAAGGTTCAGTGTTTTCACAATTTTTTCGGACTATTATAAAATCCAGCAGTTAAGTGAAAAATAACGATCCAGTCTTTAACTTCTTAATTGATAAACTACACTGAATAAAACAAGTCTGGAAGCATGGAGCTCTCAGCACCAGAACAGCATTTCAGCTTTTTCAGCATAAGTTTCAAACGATCAGTATTTATTCAGCTTCACTTGAGTGAAGCACAAATATCCAGCGCATCTCTTTAGCATTACACAGTGTTAGTAATCACTCTAAGAAGAGGAGAGACAATGGATGACCATTTTCACAAGAGAATCTCTTTGTTTTGATTTTTTTGGGAGGAGAATTGACCAATCTCAAAAAAGGTGGAAAAAATAGACCAAGTTGGTCTTTCCAAGTATCGGGAACATGTTCAACAAGCTGTCTAGTGATTGTCTCTGAGTCCAGGAGGCATAACTTGGATGTAAGGCTACATTCCACTCATATGCCATGGCCTTGGCCCAAGTTTCAGCCTAAAAGGTAAAAACCTTTGAAATACTACATATGGTCTGGCTCTGTGGTATAGTTGATGGTGCGTCAGACACATATGTGTTGTTGCCCAGTGCGATGCGGATTTGAATCCTGGACGTTTAGTTATTTTCCAACTTTCCCCCTCTCTCCATTCACATCTCTTCCTAACTCTACACTGTCCTATTGGATCTAAATAAAGGCAAAACAGCCAAAAAAGGAAATACTACATATGCTGCATTGGAAACAATACTTCCTTTGCCAAACTCTGGCTTATGATGTTAAATTCAACACTTTTTTGTGGGTTTTAAATATCTCCCCATAGTCTAGGATAGAAATAGTGGAAGTGTGATCACATTTCTGAATGAGAACTAAATACCTTTGAATAAACTCCATAAAATAAAAACTGCACTTTAACTCTTACTGTTTTACATTACTTTTCTGAAAAAAAAGGACCCAAATATTTCACCTTTCTAATATATATATAATGCTAGGTGCCGAATTAAAAACTTGATCCTTATTTGCACACAGGGTTTTTACTGTGATGGGCATTCAAGATTTGAGCCCCAAATCGGACTTGGAAATTAGTATATTCTGCACCTAATCCCAAGGTTTGTGCATATTATGATGCATGATTGCATTCATTGCAAACATGTGATTAAATGATAAAAAAAAATCCAATGCAGCATACTAATGTACAAAATACCTCAAGTAAAAATTAATAGTGTGGCACAGGACAAAAATTGATGAATGGATGCAGATATAATTACTGCAAATATCTTTAAAATATTCTAAAAAAAACACTGAAGCAGTATTTGGACAAATTATTTTCTGTTTGGTCCACATTTATTATTAATTTGTTTTATGTTCAGTTTATATATATTTTTTTAGGTATTTCTATATTCTGGAAAAGCTACTCATTCATTACATGTCCATAATGCACTTAAAACATGATACATTTGTTTTCCATTTCTATTTATTTATATGCAAAGGGTCAACAAGTGAAACAAATAAAATGGCAGTGGGAAAAAGCAGTGAATTTTAGCACACCTTTTTGTTCACCCAATGAATTTTGGTGTGGGACAAAGCTTCAATACTGCAGATGGAAACAAGGAAAAAACGAAATGCAGTTTTGAGGGCACAGGAATGGGACTAAAAATTGGTCCAGTGGAGGTCAGTGGTTTCCATGTGCTTTGAGCTGCTTCAGTTACACAAACACAAGCACAAAACACTCTAAGCAAGCACATATTCTGATTTTATTTTTCTCATATTCAAGAGCTGTATGAAGAATGCAACTCAACAACTTGAGAACAGTGAAGTGCATAAACATGATCTCTGTTGTTCTGTGTGAAGTTAGTATCTGAAGCTTAATGTTGCAGTTATAAGATTAATGTCTCATGACTGAATTTAACAAGCCTAAAAGCAATCCAATGCTTAACAAAACACATAAAGCTGTGCAACTTCGCCACACTTATCAGTGCATAGCAAATAGGAACTGATCATCTAACACAAGGGTATGTCGAAAAATATAAACACAAAACAATGAATTAGAATCAATAACTGGTAAATAGCGATCTGCTATATGTCTTCCATCTGGTACCTTAGATCCAGAATAGCAATGGCTTTGACCCTCTTGTTAGAGTGACGTGGAAAATCCTCTTTATTGCTGCGCGAGCTGGTTTTAACACACCCATACACACACTGCAATGGGTGTGATAGTGTCGGGCTGCACGTGTCTCTCACCTTCCTGGGTTTTCTTCTGTCCCCCTTTTTTGGGTCATTTAACCTTCAGGACGTACCAACCAGTTCTGTAAGGCTAAAGAGAGTAACTGGGATATGTGAGCGGACACCTCTGTGGAGGGCACCAGACAGCCAGGGTGTTGGAAGTTAATGGAGCACTCTTTCAGAAAACATTCTTCTCTCTGGGGGCCTCTTTCTGTTCTACTTGATCTGCTGAGCCAGGCATTATTTTATTTACGAAAGACTCCTTTGTGTGCTTTCATCTGTATTGCAAATTTTACTTGAGAGGAAATTTCCTCCTAGGAAGCTGATACACCTGAAAATTCTCTGCAGATATGGGGTATTGTCATTATGGTAGTTTGTGTGAGACAAACATGCTGGCTCTGTGTTTAAAGGGATTCTGTTGGCTGTTGCCCTATATGCCTGCCTCATTTTGATGATCCTGCAGGGTGATGGTGGCCCCCTAAAATCTGGGTCCTTTATAGTTCTCTAAAGGGCTGTAGTTTGAGTGTGAATGTTTGGAAAACTGTGCACTGCATCAGAAATGAGCTTAAGAGGCCCCGTGAACAGTATGTGCATTTGTAAATGTAAGTGTGTGTGATCATATGAGTGTGTAAACTTGCATGATTGCAATATGCTTCATCAATGCAGATATTTCCATACAATGCACCGATTGCACCAATCACCAATGCAAGTATTCTGTTCCCAAGTGCAGCAAAAAAAAAATTATACACAGTGAACCCTCTTTTATAGCTGTAGAATAGACTGTAGATAGCAGTAGAATCCGCCATATTTACTGTATTTATTTAACAGGTATTCAGTATTCAGACTTTTAAAACCCTCCCTTTACATAGTACTGTTAACAAACCATCTTTACACTAATGTGCAGATATTTAATAATAAACTGTGTGTATATATATATATATACATACATGTATATATATATATATATATATATATATATATATATATATGCCTATATATATATATATATATATATATAGTAGTAACACCTGGAGAAAGACCTCCATCATTGTTCAATGTAAAAGGAAAATGCAGAGACCAAAATTTAAGTTGTTGTTTGTATAAAAGAAAAAAATCAGGTAAACCTTCATGTTTTTTTATTGTATCGAAAACGTGCCAAACTTGAGCTGTATGATACCAAACCATGACTTTTGTGGTGGCACAGTGGGTAGCACTTTGGCTTTCCAGTTAGAAGGTTGCTGGTTCGATGTTCGCCGGTGACCTCCTTCTCCCCGTGCTTGCGTGGTTTTCCTCCGAGTACTCCGGTTTCCCCCACAATCCTCAAAGCATGTGGTTAAGTTAATTGAATAATCTAAATTCCCCTTAGGTGTGAATGTGTGAGTGAATGTTGCCCTGTGATGGACTGGCGACCTGTTCAGGATGTATCCCCGCCTCTTGCCTGATGTGTGCTGGCACAACCCCGTGACCCCAAAAAAGGGAATAGACGGTTTGGAAAATTAATGGATGAATATATTACATGTAGTATTGTTGTTAAAAAAATCACGGTTTATATATAATATATTATTATGTAATATCAGGCAATATCATGTGAATAATGTATATACTAGTGAAGTTTCTTCAATGCCTTGGTAGCTTTGAAAAACGCATCCATGCTCACTCACATGAGTCAATGTTTCTAAGAGAAAACAGAAAGCACCGGTGTGCATGCCACATATTAAAGTCAATGTGGTTTCTTCATTGGTTGGCCATGCCCACCCCCTGCTTTCTCCTCCGCTGTTAGTCTTCTCTTCATGCTGCTCTGTTATTGGAACTGATGGGTTTATTGAGACTTTCACACTTAACAAAAAGTAGGGGGAGGGGCTGCTGATTTCATTTGTTTTTCCTCTCCTCTGCTCTTTCTCTCCGTGGATCTCTGGAGATAACTTTGGCATCCAGAGCAGTTCTCCCATGCAGGACTATTTACATGTTAGCGCTTACCATAAATTACAACTGAATGAAACAAATGAGTAAAATCTCTGGGAATTAGCAGGAAGAAAGCTGGGGGAGGCTGGAGCTAGATGTCACTCAGGAACTCTATAAGTCAATAACGAAAAGTTTCAAGTCAACAAATCTGCATTGTGTCTCACAATCCCTTAACTTTTTATTCTGCAACACATAGCTGGAATGCCTCCCTATAATTAAAAAAAAATATTCTAGAGCCTTAAGGTTACATTAACGAGGCTTTATGTTATTTATAGTCTAGATTTTATATTTAATATTTTATTATTTAGCTTCTTGGATACCAAGGAAATCACACTTCATTATGAGCCACCAATTAAAAGTTATGGTGACAGAAAAAACACAGCACTTGTTGCTTTTTGTTGTCACTGTGCTCACAGGAAGGAGAGAGGCCATCAGTGTCAGGGTAGGAAAGACAAATGAAAGAGTGGCTAAATGGAGGGAGCAGACGGGTAAATGAGGCATAAGAAAAAGGGCCCCTTGTGTGAGCTTTGGCCTGTTCAATTACACAGGTTAAGCACAGCTCTGGACATACAACTCCAAGGCTGGATTCGTCCGAATGTGCCATTCAGAGACATTGGATCTTTAACAATTTATATTTTTGTAAATTGCTTTTTTTCTACATGATGCCACATTTATAGCCTGTTCCCATTCTGCGGTAAATCTCAGGCTCCATTAAGTTAAATAATTTGTCATTTTCAAATATATCCAGGTATGGTCAATACAATTCAAGCTTGAATCTGAACTCTGGTTGGACACCCTTAAAAAGAATTAATGTATATACTTGATTTTATTGTGTACATCGGTTCCACATTATCAGGTTCTGTAAAACATGATTATAAATTAAATATGTATTTACCTTAGAAGAGAAATGTTGATTCGCATGGCTTTGTGACGCAATCATCTCTGAGAACTGACGTTAAACAGCTAATTATTCAAAGTCATTATCACAACTCTATAGTTCATTTTAACGTTAATGTGAACTCTTAAGCACTTAAAAAGTGAATTTCAGAATCCGATCAGAATCAGAATGAGCTTGGGATGTTTGCACATGGGAGGAATATGTTTTTGTGCACAGGTACTACAGAGCAACAGATTCACAAAGACAAGACAAGATACAGGTAATATAAATCCAAATATTACAAATTACAAAAATAAACATTCGACATTTACAAAAGGACATTCTAACACAGTATAAAAATAAAAAATAGACATAATATATAAAATCAAAAATAGACATTAAGTTGTGCAAGTGAAAATGGAAATATGTGCAAAAGTGGACTGAATATCAGTCAGCAGTACAAAAATGTAACCAATTATTTAATAAAAATTAACAGCACATTCGTCTTCTCTTGTGGTCTTTGATAAATAACCACGATTCAAAGGTGGTAAATTATATGAAACTGTAGAACTGAGTCTGTAGCCAACTTCTGTCTTTTAGCTTGTGATCTATGCCATGTTTAACCCTTAGTACTCAAATAACATTTATAGCTGAATATTTTGGTGTTATCATGTCATACAAAGGCCATTATCTGTAATCAACCTTAGCCATTAGTTTATGCAGGTTCCAAACTCACCTGCTGGCTGCTCTCAGTGATGTGTAAATTATTTCACTTAATGCAATGATTTCCTGCTAAACTGAAGAAAACAGCTAAATGGTTATATATTAAGGATTTTTTTGTAGGGTGTATTGTAGTGTTATGATATTTGCCTACAACAATTGATCCTACTGTACCAAGTTTCCAGTAAATGGAGCAGGTACCTACTGTCTCATTTGAAAACAAACTTATAATGGTATGATTACACACAAAATAAGGGGTTAAAAGATATTACAATGGGAAAGTATTCCAAATTAGTCCTCCGAAGACTTACTCTCCATCCGTTCCTTGTACATTTGTATATGTGTCAAGTTTGTCTTATGAAACAAAGAAGGTCCAGATAATGAACTTGTGAGAGCTTTTCTCTCCTTGTGATCAGCTTGAAACAAAAAATCACCATTCAACGCTCATATAGAACGCCCCAAGAGAAAGAAGTCAGTTTTGATGTACACCTTGACATTTGTCAAAAATGATCATTATTTCAGTGCCACAAGCACCAGGTCAATAGACACACCCCAGAAAAGCTATTCACACATTCTTATCAAGAGTCATATATTTCATTTTTCTATTGTCACATTGTGTGTGGTTTTAAACACATCAATGAATAATTCTTTGAAAATGAATATGATTCACAAATAGAATTTTGTTCTCTGAATTATACAAATGAAGTATACAAATGGATTTCTTGAAATACTTTTAATTAATATTAAGAGAGAAGCTGGTTTTGTTTTAGTTTTGAATGTAAATTTCAAAAGAGCATACAATTAGTACAACACAACCTTCAGTTGCATTCTGACCACAGACACAGACCATGGTAGCAACTTTTTCTGTCACCTCTAGATGTTTGCTATACTTTTCTATTCTTCCAAAATTTTAAATATCTGCCTTGGATTTCTTCCCAGTGACCTGACTTCATACATTGTCTGCTACTCCATTCATTCTGGGAGCTTTTCCAGGGGAATTTTTTAAATGACCGGATATTTTTTTTTCTGTTATTCATAGTCTTTTTCTTGGACCATGTTTTCTGACACCAGAAACGTCCCTTGTTTTCTCTCCCACACTTTCTGTGTGAAAACAGAGCTGGATTCTGAATCACAGCATTTTTCTTTCTCCTCTGGGTATGATCTGTGCTGGTCCAAGATCTTTCTTAAAATAGAAAGAGAGAAGGGGGATTTGAAACTGTTCATTTCCTCAATTTGTGGAAGGTCTGGTTTTGATGTAAAGCCTTGCTAAGTCAAAGGTGAACTATTGCCAGCAACATGCACTCCTGTAAAATTCCTGTTTTTTCTAATTCTAATGACATTGAAGTTCAGAAATTGCAACAACTTTCATATAATTGTATGATGTGTTTCATATGTACACATTAGTTCATAAATGAATTCCGTAAACTTTTGATATTTAAGATTAAAGTTCTAAAAAAAAGATAGTTTGTTATTTACCACTTACTCCTACCCCTCCGTACTGTTTAAATGGACTAAGGGCTAAGACGAAGAAGGGTGTGTAGCCTTCCATTCATATGGAAGGCTCAAACCACACAATTTAAAAAACAGGGCTAATATGGCCACCAGCACAAACACAAATTAAAGTAAGTGAGTACTAAAGTATTTAAAAAAGTAATTTTGTAATTATAATTTCCAAAATTAAGAAATCCATTGTCTTTAGTCATATATGGCATGTCAAACTTTGTTAGATTATGTTTTTTATATTATGTTGTAACAAAATAAGAAAACTACCATGAGTGATGCATTTTCCGATCCTTCAGAAGCATTTGGCTTTGCATGGGTTTCAACCCTATTTTAGTGTATTTTCAGCCCTTCTCCTTAACATTGGTTTGAAGGACTAAGGGGAATGCCTAAGTGAGAGAAATGGAACTAAAATTAGCAGGTGCCTGTGTTTTTAGTGTGACATGCAATAAGTAGCAATAAGTTATCCTTGTTTGACTTCCCTCTGTGGGTGATTACCCACCCTGCACTCACACAGAGATGAAACAGAGTTTTACAGAGTGCAGAGTTCATGTACTGTTTCTCCCTATAAAGACATCTCTGATGGTTCATCATCACCATTATGCTTTCTTTTTATTTTCCCCATTTTAATATTGACAGTTTAGACTATTTAAAAAGATTTCTATTTCATTTTACACTACCCATACCTCTAGAGCTGTGGTCAGGAATGAACCTTTCATGAGGTTGAGGAGTGATGGTTGTTCTTATGAGCCTAGTTCACTTTTTAAGTGTTTATAGATAGAGACAAGATTTGTATGGCATGAAAGCATTTATCTTTAAATTTTCAGATGATGACTGATAAGCACCTTTAGAATGGGAATGAGTCTAGTGTATGCCAAGCAATATTTATTTGGTGTTTAACTAGGAAAATTATAATTTTTGTTGTACAATTTTATTGGTTTATTTTGTTTGAGTTTGAAACACTTGGTGGCACAATAAACGGCTGCTTAACTAATCCCAGAACCTCTGTACTTAGCTCTCCTTGCTCCCTCCTTAACTCTTATATACCACATTATTACACTCCCCCTTCAAATCAAATAGAAATTTTATAATGTATTAATTCATTCATCTTTTATCCACTTGTTCCCTTTCAGGGTCGCAGGGGTCTGCTGGTGCTCCAGCGCACATTGGGCGAGAGGTGAGGGTACACCCTGGACAGGTCGCCAGTCAATCACAAAATTTTATAATATCCAAACAAACAGGTATAACTACAACCTGGTCTCTATAAAATGACTAAACCAATAACTTAACATAATAATACACTCAGTGCAATCTAACATCTCATAACACAAATATTCTTTTCCAATTTCGTGACACTGCTTTGAAGCCTCTAAACTACATGTAATGGTCAACATAGTTGTATTCCTTGCTAGGAATATAGACTTATAAAGTAACTCATTGTGGTACCATGCAAAAGCTTGTTGTGTGGGCCAGGTAAAAAAAAATGTTGATCTGGAGGTTAAGTTCACCATGTGGCCAGCCACACAACAACTAAATGAGACATTTATATCTTGTATTAGTCTTGGCTCTCATTGTAGCTTGTGTCAGTATATGAAAAAAAGCTGTGCACACAGTTTTTACAATTTTTAAATAAATCCCTCAACCCCGTGTATCACTAAAAAAATAAAATGGAAGAATGTCTGAGTGCATGGAATGTTCAATAAAAACTGGCAGATATGGCATTTTATCTATAAAGACATTTATAATGGAGAGATGAATGAGTTTAAACTAAATAGATTATTTAATTATTGTTTTAAACTTTCTGTGTTCTCCTTCTCAAGTGAACTGTGGATCTAGGAGATATGTCTATTGTGCCATTTGAATGCCATTGAGATGCATTGTGAAATATACAAAGTTGGAGCTCAACTGGTTGAGGATTGTGCTGGTGACTCTAAGGTTATGTGTTCAGACGCAATACATTTATAAATCATCCCATCATCATATAATCTATTTAAAGAATTTACCAACTAAAATGAGAAGTTATGAATATCACATGTCCACGAGATGCACAGTGTGCTGTCTGTAATCATGCTTCTGTAATAATTAGATATGGAAAGGGGAATTTTCTAATAGTGTTTGAACACTAGGTGCTAAGAAGTATGTGCTGGCTGTAATAGGTGGCTTAGCGTTAAATGTCAGAGAAGGGTCTCAGGTCCCAAAGAAGGCAGGAGAAGGATGCAATGAAAGGTCACACAGACATATAGTCTACCACAGATCACTTTGTGGATGGCTGGCCCTGTAGACATGTCCTTAAAGATCACCTGAGGCGCAGACCCCCACTTGACTTGCATCCAATTCTCTTAAGATGCCATGTCGTGTGCAAATGACATTTCATAATATGGAACAGAATGGAAGAGGATACTATTAGACATAGACATGCTATTAGATTATCAGACATACTATAGATATACATAGCATGTTACCTATGTTCCAGTTGTCAAAAGCAGAAATGCAATGCTCCGATATGATTTAGTGGGCAAAACAAAGGAGGGAAGCTAACCAGTATGCTCATATTGACCTGTATGGACATTTTCAGCCTTAAGGGATTCTACAAAGGAGGACTCTCAATAGTTGGTTTGCCCCTTTTTTCTGTGGCACAGTTTGGTGTACAGTTATCACCTCTTTGTTAGTCTAACGTAGCCAAAACTTCAGGAAAGGTCTAGAGTTAATGATAGAGGCTGGTCGGCCTCGAGGCTGGTTGACCGACACGTCCAATAGGCAATCCCATGTAATTTTGTATAGCATCATGTTTCAGGTCAAGAAAATAAAACTAAACTAAATCAACTTACCGACATGCAATGAGTCATAGAAAACAAGTCACAGAAATTACAAAGTTGCAAGAGCCAGTTGGCTTTGATTACAATAACTGTCTCAAGAAAAACTCCTGGAAGTCTTTTAACTTTTGCAAATCCAATGTTTAGCTCGTTTTCAGTACACACGATAGATCCTTTTTATTGATCACAAAGCTGCACTTAGTTTCCCTGAAAGATCATAAATAAACGCATGCTTCATTTGCATGGGGGTTAAGCACTCTTGTTTACACCTAGGACACGGCATCACCTGACGGCACACTCTAGTAAGCGGGTTCAGAGCTGTTCACTCAGAATTTAATCTTCTGCTTCAAGCTACGGCTTGTTTTTGTCATCTTTGAGCTGTGTAGAGTTATTAACTGATCGCTGTGCTGTAAGAAAGTAAAGGTTCTTCCTTGTACATGGAAAGCTGTCTCGGAACTTTGGACCTCAAGGCGGGTCCAGATTGCAAACTACTGAACTCTGGATAAGTAGTTGGTTATTGACAAGCAATTATCAAATCCCTTATTTATAATAATAATAATAATAATAAAAAAAGATTTTAAGCCAACGCAACACAAGCTTTCCTCTGAGCCTCATTTTCTGTTAATTACTTTTGGTTTAATTGTGCTTTCTGTATAGTTAGCAGCTGCACTTGTCATTTATTTATGTATTTCTGTACTATTTCATTCATTCATTTAGACCATCTTGTGTCCTGGGAATAAAGGATGCTGTTAATAACATTACCTGAGTTAACTATTAGATGTCCTCCTTGCTTTTGTCTGTCGCACCGGCTCGTCTGCTCAACTCTCTCTCCCTCAAGATCTCTCTATATCCTGTCAATATGAGAGGAATGTATGTGGCCCTTGGAGGGCGAGCCCTATAAACATGTTCTAGTTTCATTCATAAGGGAATGGCTTGCGAGGATGCCTTATTAAATGTGGTTTGTCTTGCAGCCTGTGTGTATGTTTGCCATCTTATCTGTCCATTACCCTGCGGTGACCCTCCCTCTGCTCCGCTCATCTTCCTGCCAGCATTAATGGGTTATTTAGTGATGTTGGCTTGACATATACTCCTTTTTTGTTGCTATGGTTACAGAATCTTATATTCTGTTTTCCATCTCAGTTTTGTGCATTTTAGGTCCTTATGTATGTCTGTCTTTTTCTTATGTTTCCCCATCGTTAGTGTGTGTCTTCTTGTGTCTTCTTTTTAAATCCCTCTCACTTTTCCTTCCCTTCCTTGGAGTTGTGAGTTATCATCCCTATCCATTTCTGAAAATAGGGGTTGTCTGGAACTGGGAGGCTCTCCACAGCCTTGCTAGCTTCCATATGCTAGCTAACTGGTGCACGGCTACCTTGCTATGCTTGTTTGCTGTTACTGAAAGCCGTCACTGAGTAATCATTCAAACCTCCAGACTGCGTGCTGTTGTTTGTTAATTGTGACTGAAACTGTCCTTGAGGGAATATTCAAGCCTCTGTGTCTCTGAATTCTCTGAGTTTTGAATTAATCAGAGTATCTTGCATTTGGGTCCTCTGTGCTTACTTCTGCACCCAACAGAGCATCTCCAAAAAAATCTATTGGAGAAATGAGATGTAACTGAAACAGAGTGCTCACATTTTTTCCATTAGATTTTAGTAATGTATTGGCTTGGTATATTTTAGCACTACTCACCTCTGGGTTTTCTCAAGCGCATCAAGCTCTGCTGACCGGGCACTGCAGCCCAGAAGAAATAGATTAAACCCTGGTACAGTGGATGCCATTCTTTTTTTGCACAGCAAATGTAAAAACGCAACTGTGTGATAAATTATTAAAAAATGTTTAGCCTAGATTAGAAACGCTGCTTGGTAAATGTTTTGCTGTTTTGGCAATGTTTTCAAACACTTTCAAGATGAAAAAAAAATCTGTTTTCATTTGAATTACAATGCCTTGTATGTCTATTCAATGGTAGCAAGTGAGGTGAGGGGCAGGTTTTAAAAATAGATCTGGTGGTTGCGGACAGGCTAATGCGGGCCAAATAACTTCATAAAAGCGGGGTTTGGGGGTTGGAAAAATACCTGACCCACGCATCACTAACCTTGACCCGGAAATGGAATAAGCATGTATGAAAATGAATGAATTTATTATGAAGCTACTGCATGTGGTTGCACTGCCTTTTTAATGACACACATTGAAATTATTTCTAGCCAATCAATGAGCTCAACAGTCGCTGATGAACAGTATGTTTTCCACACTGTTATTTCCAATCAGAGAAAAGTATCCCCTTGGTCCAAAAATCTACCGAAAGTGAAAAGCTCCCAAAAGCATGCCAACGAGAGCCAATAAGAGTCCATTACTTAACAGGCCAGTGGAAAAGCAGCAAAAAGTACTTCCTGGTGCATAAAGCATGTTTTTGAATGGATACAATTTCTCAAATAATGTGATGAGCCCATACGTATTTTGTCTTTGGTGGTTGTAGAGTTGTGTGTTGAGTAGTGTCAAAAGGCCTACATTGAGACGATCTTAGGGCAACTGTGTTATTTCAGAACCTGTGTTTTACTGCTGCCTAGCAGCTGGCTTTTTAACCATTTGGAATGTTCCACATTCCTTAGGGTTAATAATATTCTGCAGGGAGCACAGCGAGAGAGAAACCTTGATGGGGGAAGGGGCCCAACCTTGGTCACCCGCAATTTGTAATTAAACACCATGACCCAAACCTATTTGCTTGCTGTTTACCCTTAAGAAACATTAGCCTCTGAACTTTGGAGTCCTTTTGTATGCCAGTGCTTTGACTGGGAACTCATTGTTTTACATTTCTAAATGAGTTTGTACTCGCTGTTTGATGAGAAGATGAATGTTTGCTTTAGTGAGCGTGTGTGCAGAGTCGGTAAAAGAACAAGCATGGAAGAGTTTGTGTTTGTGTGTTCGTCCACTGTTATCACAGACCCCCCTCTTCCTCGCTCTCTCGCTCACTGGTTGTGTCAGATTGTTTGATGTTTGTCTCAGATAGCTGATGAGTATCAGTGCTCGTTAAGAAGATTAGAGAACAGGCTCATTTGCATGTGTTCGTTATCTCATTAGATTGATATCAGGGAGAAAAAGGGCTTGACCGCAGTGCCTTCACACTCTGCTCTTGCTCCAGGCAAACTAATGCATGCTCTGGACTGCAAAGCATTACTCACAATCTGCTCGCTTTTAGGCCTCTACAGAGCTGAACACATAATTAGCAAGTTTTTCCATGCTCTTTTGCTTAAGAAGGTCAACATGTTAACCTTACTGTGCGCCACTTACATGAATCGCATCTAGCTTTTAGTTGCATCTTAATGAGCAGTAAATGTATCGTCACAAAAACATTTACACTGTTTATAATTTCCTATTTTAACCTTCCAAATGATAGCTCTGTTTTAAAACTTTAGAGTTTTGGTTGTGTAGCACCTAATCTAGCTCATTAGCAAGATAACCACTTACACAAAACACATCTTGTAAAGTAAATCTTTATGTTGTCTGAATATAGAAATACAGTTTAAGCTAATATTGATATTGATCATCAGTGCAAACCAAAGGGAAAGATCACCTGTGATTACAAAATACACTATGATACAGAATAGTATAACAATCTATTGTTGCTAGTTTTAAATCAATGAATAAAGTTGATGAATAATGATTTTTAGGTGCGAGGGAAGCAGGAGGACCCAAATGAAAGTTCGTTCAAAAAGTTATTCAATTCTCAAAGTCTGGACTGTTGAAAGTTGATTTTTTTTTTTCAATTTCAGTTACTTTAAAATGATCCGAATCACTTACTATTTTTAAACAATATGTATTTACAGGTTAACCAACATGGCAATTAGTTGAGCAGAGAATGGCGGGTATTATGCAACATTACAACTTCCCTAGAGACCATCTGTGGAAATTCATTTACACACTTCAAAGGTCTGACCATTAACTTACATTCTTGTCACTTTGTCCAAAACATCAAAACGACAGGGTGAATCTTATCATTTAAGAATGTATCAGCTGACCAATCTGTGCTCAAAATACTCAAACTGACAGTGACAATAATACCAATGTTAATAAAATTCATGATGTGTGGCCACGTTTGCCTAAAAATTTCTCTGTTTTGCCCCAAGCTTTGAATTGAAGTGTGGAGTTCCTGTTTCGTCACAGCTCACAGGGAATTGTGGAGCCTTCTTACCTGCAGGGCAGAGGATAATGGTGATGACAATGGAATGAGTTGCGTACTCAATGGAGGAGCGTGTGAATCCACGCTCAGCTGCATGTTGTGATTTACACCTGACTATCCTTTCAAGTTCCTTTGTGAAAATCCCACCATATCAAAGTATTAAGCCTAAGCATGAACGTTTTTTTGTGCATGCGTTGCTTGTGATCCCTTAGGTGAGCAGATTGACTGGAAAGGGATGAACTTGACATCTTCTTAAATCTTTATTCGCTTCTTCGAGCTTATTTCTTATTTATCAGTCTCCCTCTAGGGTTTTAGGTCCCAGTGCAGCCTTCGCTACAGGTACCACCTCTGATAAAAACTCATCCCCCATCTACTCAATTTCAGTTCAGGCTAAATCCTTCTTCACTGATATCATAGTATAACTATTACTTGAAGTCCCCCTCTTGATTTGCGCTCGTGGATGATGGTCCGTCAACTGTGAACTCTTGGAAATGTGTAGTGTCTATCTTCTCTGGTTCTCCCCAACCTGCATTTCTGGGTCATAGAAGACATTTAAACTCCACTTATAATTAACAGCTATTTTTAAACAGAGGGAGAGAGAGAGAGAGAGAGAGTGAGGGAGAGAGAGAGTGATGGAGAGAGAGGGAGAGGGAGGAAATGGAGCAGTGGTGAGGTAAAAAAGCATTAAAATTGCCCCAGATTCGCTATTGAATGGGACACATCCCAGCAATGTGCCTGCTGATCAAAGTGAAAGGAGGCGAATGGAGATGGAGCTGATCAGTAGGTATAAATGGATCTCTGTATAATTGCATAAGAAAAAGGCTTCGCTTTTACTGCAGAAACAATTTAATAACCATAGACATTACAGTCCACTCGCTGTATCTCACAACATATCCCCTCTTTTAGCCCATGAAAGAAAACTCTGTTTTGTGCTGCCCAGGGTGGATTAAGTCTTGGTGATGACCAAAATGGACTAGCTTGTACTAGCTTCCTCCGACACTCCTAAATGAAAACCTTATACAAGCGCAAGCAGTTATAACGCAAGCTCCCTAAGGACTCTCTACACTCCTTGTCTTGCTAATTATATCCAATACAAATGTGCTTTCTGTATAGTTAGCAGCTGCACTTGTCATTTATTTATGTATTTCTGTACTATTTCATTCATTCATTTAGACCATCTTGTGTCCTGGGAATAAAGGATGCTGTTAATAACATTACCTGAGTTAACTATTAGATGTCCTCCTTGCTTTTGTCTGTCGCACCGGCTCGTCTGCTCAACTCTCTCTCCCTCAAGATCTCTCTATATCCTGTCAATATGAGAGGAATGTATGTGGCCCTTGGAGGGCGAGCCCTATAAACATGTTCTAGTTTCATTCATAAGGGAATGGCTTGCGAGGATGCCTTATTAAATGTGGTTTGTCTTGCAGCCTGTGTGTATGTTTGCCATCTTATCTGTCCATTACCCTGCGGTGACCCTCCCTCTGCTCCGCTCATCTTCCTGCCAGCATTAATGGGTTATTTAGTGATGTTGGCTTGACATATACTCCTTGTTTGTTGCTATGGTTACAGAATCTTATATTCTGTTTTTGTCTTACCTGTGGAGAGTTTGGTCAGAAAAAAACATTTCCCATGAGAACCATGGTTGTTTGATAGCAAGTCCCCAACTTTTTTTTTGTTATATCACAGTATTCTTTAAGATCACGTGAAAATTACTGGTTGTTAACCATGAAAAATAATAATTAGACACGTTGTTCATTTTTGTTGTGTCTGTATGTGAAAAGGGAGACAGAAAGGCTGTCAGTGGAAAGTAGAAGAGTAGAGATTTATTAAACTCTCAGGGTAAAGAAGAATAATAACTTTCCTTTATCCTTTATCAATAACTTTCCTATATCAACAAGCGTGCAGAGGCCTTAAGGTAAGTAGCTTCCAGGTTAAAGAACTCTACACCAGACATTGAGTGAAGGTAAGGGTGGATAAATATAAAGGGTTTATAAAGTAATGGGCACCTGATGATAGGTGACTATACACCAAGAACATGAAGCTTGCAGATGACGTTGATCTGGAGCAGGTATTCATAGTATTGGCTTCAGGAGTTTAGAGGTTGATTACTTTATAGAGAGATGGTGGATGGAGAACCACAGGTGGAAGAAGTACATGTAAATGAGGTATTGCTCTGCTTTTGAGTCAAGCAAGTTTTATCTCAAGCAAGTTTTAAATGCAAAACGTCTAATCCATGCATCGGCTCTTAGAAACAACAGTATAAGTTGATTAAAAAAAATTGGAAAACCAGAGAAATATCAAGTAACGATTCTTCAATCCTTAAATCTACACATTGTTAATGTAATAAACGATAATAAAACAAAAGCAAAATAGGTAATATATACACAAATGTGAAACCTTACCTTGAGTGAAGCGATGTGTCGGAGGAGGTGGAACAAATGGTAGAAAACATTACGGCACTACGTATGAAAGTTAACTTTCTCAAGATATTTCATAAATTACAAACACCAACACGGTTTCTAGCCCAAGCGGAGGCAGTAGCGAGCGTTCTGGAGGGAGCGCTTCTGAGAACTGGGTTTCTCTTACTTGCGCTACAGAACAGCACTTTCCACGTTATAAAAAAGAACTCAAATATTTGTTATAGCACATTATTGGTAATCTATACATACTGATTAGCTCAATTTAAAACTGATTTAAAGTGTTTTAAGGCGTATCGACTCCTTTTTGCACTTTCTGTGCTTTTTGCAATGCTGCACCAGGACCAGGAAGCACAGTGCAACGTTAGACTAAAAAGCAGATAATAGAGCAGAACTGTTTGTGGTTGTTTGTATCTCAATTTTTTTTTCCGTATCTCAAAGAGAAAAATATCCCACGAGACATTTTGTATCTCGAACATTTCGTAATTCGAAGCATTAGTATCTCGGTGTACCGCTGTATTTGTGACTCAAAATCATGCTGTGTGAAATGCGTTCTGGCTTGAAATCTCCAGCCAATGAGAAAGCAGCATCCATGGCAATTGGGGTGGTTACGAGGAGCTACAAAGGCATAGAGAGCAAAATTAATAATGGTTTTGGGTCAAGAAGAGTGTCGTCTCTGTTTTTTTGGACCAAAATTGGGAAAAATATTGTGTATGCTGCTATTTTTAAAAATGCCAAAGAAAATCACTATTGAACAGGCTCAATGCTGCCTCTCAGTTAGTTGATTGCTAACTGAGGTCTGCCCTACCTTTCCTTCTATGTTAACAGGAGATCACCAGCCGAATCCTGTAACACTAAAAATTTAAAAGGTGGGTCAAATTTGGTTAATTGTCAATTTCACTGTAAATTATAATGCCTTCATCTTTTGGAGTGCCAGACACTTAACAATTTTCAGAGCATTATTCAATCACTCCAATGGTGATGATAAGCTACAAATGGCAGTCTGACAGAACATTTGCGCCTACGGCCTCCTGCCCACCACTGGTGGGGATCGAACCGCCAACCTTCTGGTTATAGCACAACCAACTACACGACTATGCCACTTGCTGCTCAGATTTGTTATTATACCCTTTCATGGTCTTTTCAAAGAACTAATGTAGAGAAACTGATACAGATTTAATGCAAAACTGGAAGCAAGGATCTGGTCCTGACTTTCTACTCTCTCTTTCCAAAGTATTTTTGTGTCACAATATGAACACCTCTAAAAATTGCTTTGAACGGAAAACAAAATAAACTGTTAATTTAAGTTAAAATTGCATAGTTAGGTTTAAATGGTGTTTGATGTTAGTATAAATTTTACAATCTGCACTTTACTGGATTGCTCTGCCGCTGCAACACGTAGTCCACTTTTATTTCTAGTATCCCGTCTCTGCAAGGTCATCTTTCTGAACTGTCAGCAGAAGAGGTATGAATTAAAAAAGCTGTTTCATCTGCCGGTCTATCTGTTTTAGGTTTGTTTTATTGTCCATGGATTGAGAAATAATAAATTGCTGTGTTCCACTGTTTGGTGTTACATTTTTCACCAGGTTTTATGATCTTTGTCTGTATGTTATGACAGAGCAGAGGCCGAGTGCAGGCCTCCAAGTCTGATAAATGACTTGCTTTGTACTTCCACCAAAAAAGAAATCATAATTTCACTTCCTCTCTAAAGCTTCTGGAAAGTATGATGGGTGATGCTGTAGAACCCAATATATTTCTGGGTGCTGCTGGAAGATATCATAAAACTTGCCTGTGTGTTCAGAATTAATGATATTATTGGCAACTTAATTGAAAACACATCAGAGATCATCGTTATTTGGCTTCTCAGAAAATGTTTGATGAACTTGTATCTGGTCAAGCCACAAAAGTGCTCCTTGCCCTTTTATGTTTTCTGCCACTCAGGGGTTAAAACACACCTTTCCTCTAAAGGTCACAGAGATCACACATCTGCATGTGAAATATGAACCCTTTGACATTCCACGGCTGGTCTGAACCCACTCAAGCCTGATTTTGTGAGCTTAAACTCTAAAGTCATGCCTAACAAGCTCACCACAGAACTAAACATGGTAACACAAGCTCTCTCCAGTGACCGCTTAAGTTAACACACAACACAAACCAGTAGTGATTTAATGAGATAGCTGCACTTAAATGCCATGGAAAGAGGGTATAACGCCTTAAAAATAATCACAAACTAATTATATCTTTTATTTTTTCATGTAAATACTTTTAATTAAGACATGTTCGAGTATCATCCACAGTGGAGACAATTGTTTGAAACATTTTATTCCAGATTTTATTCTTTTCATTAATCAAAATATTTTCTAGTATTTATTGCAACATCAATGACAATTTGTTTGTACATGGCTCAAATTCTTTCAAATAAAATTTAGGGGCATAGGGTAAAAATTAAAAGCACAGTAGCTACTATATATGTATAAATTGGTGGAATTAATGTTTCATATATTTTGCTTTTTTTCCATTACCCGGTAATCTTTTTTTAAGCCCATGACACTTAACTGCATGGCATTATGCACAAATTTAAACCTTAAAATTAATTACCTTGTGCTGTTTTTCATGGCTTTTGTATAGCATCCAATTAGAATCTGGATTCTGGCAGAAGGTACTTTGGTGCATTTTTATTTACAAAACATTACCAGTTCAATCAGGTTTGATGTTTGATGCCCACTTTAAATCACACCACAAATATTCTATTATATGCAGGTCTGGGGACTGAGATGTTAAATCCAGAACATTGTACTTGTTCCTCTGCATGAATGCCTAAGTAGATTTTGACAAGTGTTTAGGGTCGTTGTCTTGTTGAAAGATCCAGCCCCATCAATTTAAACAGCCCTCAATTTCTCAGTCACTGCACTGGCCACACAACCCCAGAGCATGATACAACCACCACCAAATTTTACTGTAAGGAGCAAGTATTTTCAATGGAATTCTGTGTTGTTTTACATAAAAAAATATTTCTATTTGAGTTACATCAGCCCAAAGCACCATATTCCAAGATGAAACTGGATTCTCCAAATGTGCTTAGCATACCACAAGTGACGCTATTTGCGTCATATGCATTTGTAGGAAAATCATGAAAATTTACAAGGGTGCCCATACTTTTGCACATGACTGTATTTATCTGAACTTGGTTTGAAATGAATAAATGAATTAATAGTGAATTAATAGTAGATCCATTACCATACTTTCATCATATTTATGCTCCATGTTACAGACAGCAGTTTAATTTAGAAAAAACCCTTTTAAGATCTGCCAGATAAATACAGCAAATGCTGACCATGCTTGTTTTCTTTCCTTTTCTTTTATAAATGTTTTCTTGCTTTCCAGGTGTGTCCATTTTACGTTCATAAATGTGGGTGAGTGTAGCCTGGCTTCAACTAATAAAACAATCCTTTACAGCAGGTGATTGATGATCTTCATAGAGAGGTGGATCACTCTCATCTTTCTTGAGGTTCTTAGCACTGCCTTGTTTGCGCTCATGTGCAATCAGAGCATCCAGGTGTGGGATAAACCATTTGATGAATGATCTTTAAACCTTGTTTGTCATTAATCGATCACGTAATTTTTCAGAGCAAAACATCAGAAGGATCAGATCCATCCTGACTTGTAATTCAGGCTCTGGTTGTGTCTAGACTGGATTACTGCGGTGTTCTTGTCATCAAACCTCCTTCTTGTGCAGTCAGACTTCTACAAATGGTCCAAAACCCTGTGGATGAACTGGATATTAAAGAAACCGCTGGAGAGCCAGCGTTTTCTACAGGAAACAGAAGCTGTTTGTAGACAAAGAATCACATGTAGAATGATAATGTTTCACAACCTAGGAGTTATAAACATTTATCAGATTTATCTTCTCTCCAGCAAAACCAGGACCTGAAAGCCAATGTTCCTTCCCTCTTTACCAATGCAGCTTGTGTTAAAAACACTGATGCTTGCTTACAGATGGGTCACATGATCATCATCACTGTAACGACCTTTAAAATCCTTCATCCTCACTAAAAGCAAATGATAGGCATCATATGGCACATTCTCTGAAAGGCAGGAACCTCCAGAACCTTCTCATTCACTGTCATTGGCTTGTGGGATTACCTTAAAGGGACCATATTATGCAAAAGTGACCTTTTAGAGCTTTCTCTCATTTTTCCCTCATCTGAGTAATTTGCGCATGTTTTTGTAATCCTATTTTCATTTTTGTGGTGCTCAAAAAGACTTGAGGAAATTAACCACCAACCAATCAGATTAATTCCAAATGCTTCCTATTGTAGAGCAATGACTCCATTTCAGCTCCAGAGAGAATGCTGTTTGTGTTGGTGAGAGAGAGGGGCGAATCTTCTTCTAAAGTCATTACCATCTCCACAATTTAAGTGTGTTGAGCTCCAGGTTGTTCAGTGAGCCAGCTGGTCCATTTCCTGTCTGTACGAGGACTCCACACCATCCTGGGTGAGACCAATGACAGTGGGGATGTCTGCAAACTTGAGGAGTTTCACAGCAGGATTGTAGGAGGTGCAGTTATTACTGTAAGTGGAGTGAAGTCAAATCAAGAAGTTAAATCAAAGTAAAGCAACTGTTTTTAAAACATTACAAAATTCTTATTTTCTCCACCTAAACACATGATCCTCAAAGTATCTATACTCTTGATTTGTTCTGGCTCTTTGAAAACTTGTCATTACCAATCTCTTTATGTATGTTTTGTTGCAGTTTTAACTAGCTTTGGGTAGAAAACATCTGCTAAATGTGGGGGTCAAGACATGTTGAGCCTTTGAGTGGCTTTTATAGAGATTTATAAGAGTAGATTGAATCAAAAATCGAACCATGGACATGGTTTGTTTCTTTTAAAAACAGGGTTTATTCGTGCCATTGACGAAGTCATACGAGTCTAATGAGTACATCAAGGCTGGACATGAAAGGCCCGATTTACCTCCCCCAGAAGTGATGGGCTACCCACAAAAGAACGCTTTTTATTTGGAAACAAACGCATGCGAGTCAAACAGAGGGAAAGATGGAGCTCGCAACACACAAATGTGTAACGTCAATAAATGAAGTTGGTAAACCACGATGAAACATGCTCCATCATTCAATGCAAATGTGGTGAACAGGGAAGATTCTTGTGCCCAAATCCTAATAACCAACTAGAAAGTGTTGATGTCCCTCGAATAGATGCAGCACACTTACCTGCTAAGTGTATTTGGTGCAACCTGTAAGAACAGTGACAAAAGTTCGAATTCCAGTATGGGCAGACTCAATTTTTACAATTGTTTAGTTCTTTTTGTCATTTTACTTCAATGTTTTTACTCACAAATTAGAAAAAGACCTTATTTCATTGATTTTTGAATTGTTTATTAAACTTTTCATGTTAAAGTGCATTACATGGAGGAATCTGCCATCATTTACATTTGGGTGACACCTAAACATGGTCACAACTCGTTTAACAAAAATTCATTTCAATCATTTACTTGTTCTGCTGTCAAGGCTTTATTTCACTGAAAAACCGTCTAATATCCACGATTTATGCCTCATTTCAGTGTCTTTGACTCAATCCAGACGCAGAAACTTTGGATCAGCCAATAAAAAGGTTGCATAACGTTTCCTCTAAACGTCATTAAAGCTTCTAATAATGTTGCTTTAATACAAAGTTGATCACTCAGTATTGAAGTTGCTCGTAATGAATCACTCTAATCTCCCTCACATCTATGTTGACCTTCAAACAGTAATTTTGCATACAAGTCATGAATATACAAATCAGTAACCAATAGGTGCGTAACTGGGGGGAGTAGTTTTTGGAATGAAAATCTCAGCCTATTTCCAGAATAAGCCTGAGCTAGAAAATGAAGATGAATGTGATATTCTATAAAAATAGAGACTTCTTGAGAAAAATTGTCACATTTCCCATACAATTGTACATATTATTAAAAATAAAACAAAGTCATGACACCTTCAAATGTAAACCAATACATTTTAATTCCCAAACATAGTGCAACACATTTGGTACTGTACGTCTCTAAAAAGTGCTGAGAATGTCTTTGCTCTGGGGCTGAACCCATTACATGCACATTTGTCCAGTTTTAGCTCTGCCAAGAACTCAACGTAAAAATAACAGTGCTCCACAAAAATAGCCCCATATGAATGTATGCAAGCTCACAGACACTGGCGCACCTACACAAGCTAACTCTTTTAACATCCTCCTATCCAAGATTAAAAAGTTTTTCAGATGAGGAATGGCCCTTTTTCCTCCCTTTGAGGACTCGGTATCCTTCATAGTGTGCCAAGAACGCACAACTTTTTAAATAATATAAATCACATTTATGGGATCGGCTGTTTGCCTGCTTTAACTCTCCTGCTGCATATCAACAGCTGAGGAAATCCTCCTGGTGATGGTTGGGATTTGCTCTTGTTGTGTGTTAAGGATAGAGGGAGGGACATGGGCAGGCAGCTTTCTCATGTGGTCTCTGCTCTGTTTGATAAGAAACATCATCCAATGTGGAAAGCACCTAGACTTAGCACATTTGACTTTTTTTTCCCAAAGCAACACAATTTCTCCTCTTAAACGGAAACCTTTTTTCATAAACACTGTTGCCATTTAGGAAGAGCCAGTCTGGCGAAATTCAAATGCTGGGTGGTTTTACGATGTGACAAAAGTGACCCTGTCTTAGGCTGTCTGATAAAATGAAAAAAGGGTCAGGGTGATGGAGTCAAATTACAGGCATAAATTGACGTAAATTGTAAGCTAGGTCGACGTGGCCTTGCTTGCTTGCGTCCTTTCTTAAACTTGGATGTCTAACAAGAGTCATCTCATATTCATAGCCTACACATGCTTGTCCTCAAACTCACTGTCCTCTCTCTTCCTCTCACATTGCAGGAGTACCTCCTCTAGTTGTCAGAGGATCCTGAAATGATTGATTGTTTCTCAGTGTGTCTTGACAGGAAATGCAGTAGTGTGGGGCCTCTAGGGTCCGTGAAGCCAGCGCCTCCTGATTAAGACCCTCGCAGTAATCATTCCCACTGAGCCAGCCCTACACAACACACGTCAACTGCAGAAAAAGGGCATTTCCTTTCCTTCAAGATAACACCATAATGGTAAAAATACTTTTCAGGGTTACGGAGTACTTTAGATCGGTTACAAAATGTTGAAATAAGGTCGTAGGCTCAATAAACTGCTTTAGCGTGCACATGTAAATCAGACAAAGTAAACCTATTATAAGTCTGTAATAGCATTACAGATAAAAATCTCATTAAGGCGCCTTACCTCCATCAGAAGTAGTAATTATGTACAATCTGCAATGATATGGGTGTAATTTAAAGAAATGTTCTTGTTGTGCACTTAGTGAAGGTTCTTGTGTTTGTTTAAAATAATATTTTATCTCCAATTATTTTATAAGACATAATGAATTGTATGATGAAATGTAACGTGACATGTTTCAATGTTTAAAAAGTTCAAATGTTGTTCAAACTTTGATTGCAATTTAGATTTTAGAAAATATTCTGCAAACACAACAAATGGCAACTTTTCAAAAAGTTCTTTACAACGTAAAAAGTGTTTAATTCTATTTTTTTTTTTATAAATCTCAATACTGTTGATGGGAACATGTGTATACTTCTTCTTTTGAAATCAGTACAACTGATAAAAAAGTCCCTCTCCGGGGATTCTGGGTCAAGCTTAACCAAAACGGTGTATAATCTGAAGGGATCCTAATCAAACTTCTGACCTGTTCCAGCCTCACACATTACCAGCTGAAAGATGGATCATCACACTTAGTTCCATGAGCGGAATCACTTGTCCCTCATTTCAATGAGGTCACGGTAATTCAAGTGACTACTAATATTCTTAGCCACTGCTGCACATGTTTTCATGTCACCTCATTTCTTGTTTATTAATGGACTTTTTGACATAAACGCTGAGTGGCAAATATTGATTAACTTGGAAGGCTTAACTTGATTCTGCCAAGCACTAATGTTGCAGTGTGCAGCAAATAGATGCTAAAACAGACTTTGAGCTGGCTCTCATGTCTGAAGTACTGAAGTTTAAAGCAGCACTGTCTGTCTCATTGCTACACACAGAAACAGCTTCTGTGTCTGCAGCACCAATCTCTCTCTCAGAGTCCAAAACACAGATGGTTCCAGCTGCAGGAGCCACAGCATGCTGCCACATCTGACAACAGCGTACTCCCATATGCGCATACACACTGATTTATCAGTCAACAATTAGTAGTTGCCGTCAAGTTTTTACAGAAATGTATATTTTATGTGTTGTGTTTTATTTAGTAAAACCTTTTGAATAAGTAAACTAATACATGTAGTGAAATACACTCTGAAACTGCAGATTCACAGAATGATTGTTTTAACATTACAGTATTTTTCATACACATGCTGTAGGACAACTCTGTAGATTAGCAGTGTGTTCAGCTCACAAAATCAATCTAATTCAGTACATTTACAATGTTAGGACAAGTTATGACAATATGAGACTACTTTATAAGTCATGTGCACTTTACAACTAAAACATAAGCAAACTCAATATTGAGTAGATTTATTAAAAAGCTGTTTTTATCTATATTAAATGTAACATTTAATAGCTATAATTTTCAAAGTGGGTATGTTGACTGTAATTGTCACGGTAGCTGGAATGGAGGTAGAGGGGACACAGAATTGGGAACTCATTATATGTTAATTTACTGGCTTAAAAGCTGCTGTAAAACAGATGAACGTCCCTTAAAGGGAACAACACTCTGTGTAGCATAACAGTCATTCAGAAGCCAACATTGGGAGGCAGAGCCGGGAAGCAGATAAACCCATCAAGGTTGATCAAAGGAGAAGTTCAACAAAGTAAATGGAGTGTGGATGAACAGGAAAGTAAGACAACTTGTAGCACAGGAGATCCAAGAAGGCAGTAAGCGATCATGAAAACTCAGGAGGTGTGAACCGTATGACCGACATGTGTGCACTGATTGGAGATGTGTGCTCTGATTGCTTGGCTGAATCATCAGGGTGTGTGTCTCTATGGAAACTCGTGGGACTGATGTGGATTTCTGGCTGTGTCTCTTCTGGGCACACAAAATCCCTTACAATAAGAAAACAGATCACCTCAGAATGTGGATTTAGTGAATAGTTTTCAAAATCAATTCAATGCAAGGACGATTTCCCTCAACTCCTGCAAATAAACGACTTGTGGAACCGATCCAAATATATCCACTCCTGTTGAAGAGGAGCACTTTATAGTGGAGCTAACAGAGCTCCTTGTTTCATCTAGATTTATGATGGATCCACATTATTTACATTGTCTGCAGTTAGGGGGATGATGAGTCATGCTGTTGTCATTGACTCGATTTTGATTGTTGTAAAACAATGATATATTCACTAGGTTTTATTACTTTCAGGCAGAATTTAAATGTATTTAAAAATATATTTAATATATACAATATATTTAAAAAATGTTATAGACATAAATGATTCATGTCATTCATTCTATTATGTGCTGACGAGTCTGGAACAAAATGAACTGTGACCTTTTCTCTGTCTATTAGAGAGTCAATATCAAAGACTTCTTGTCAGGGAGCTGTAGCCATTAAATAGTTTAACAATTAATATTAACTAATCAAAATTTGAACATGTGCAGGACATCTTTTTCTAATAGCTGAGCATTCTGTAATAACCTTAAACCAGACAAAATGTAAATTTTTAAAGCATCATGTTTCCTTTTTGTCAATAGTATCGAGCTGCAGCCACCACTTCAGGAAAATCCTTGTGAGAGCGGTGCGGTGGTTTCTGAGTCTGCGTGAAGGGCAAGGTCTCAGGATCAACAACACTTATGCAGCACTTCTGGCTCTTTGCAGGAATTTCATTTTAATATATTTGTCATGAATTAGTATTTGTTATATCTGAAATATATCCCACATGTGCAGTTATGGTGCAAAACTGGTGCAGAATGGGAATCCAGATGATGTCTTTCACATCTTTTGGAGGTGAATCCCACATGTATGCCACACGTAATTTCCACGTCTTTATTGGACAGTTTCTAGACGTGAATGTAGAATTGAAACTTTAATCCCTTGCTTTGGTTAGCATTAATTAAACATATTTAACAGGCTCATATTTTGCCTTTATACTGATTATATGTACACTGTAAAAAGTGGTTCATGAGTGTTGTCTGTGGTAATGTATTTTAATGGGTTACACGTTTTAATTTGGGTTATCATAATAAGCAAGTTAATCTTAAAATAGCTATTGCTAATGTTAACGTAGGATGGTTGTATGTGAGAAATATTGCCAGGTTATGTTTCTACATATGTGTACACACAATCACTTATCTGATTGAGCTTTAAATAAAAAATTAATTAAGATAAGGCCCACACAAAGTGAAGCTGCATGCGTGTGAATACTCGGGAAGAATTGTTTTCAAATAAATGAATGCCGTTCTCAACACAGGGATTTCACAAAATACATTATTTCTGTCATGAAAGGAGACTTACACAAAGTACAACAAAGCACAAATATGTTTAAATTCATATTTAAATACATTTTAGAAACCACAAACCTCGCAATTCTTTTCCCACAATCCCTTGCTCGCCCACATTACAAAGATAGATGATTTAAAATGGTTCTTTTAAAGTTATTTCATGAGCACACACTCAAAGAAATCAGCCAAGCAGGCTGTCCGAGGAAGGGTTCAAGTTCTAGGCGGCGATAGGATCCCGGGACTGTAAATCCTCCCATATATTTTTAAAATAAAGCAATGGTTAATTTGTGCCTCAAGATATTTAAATCAATTGATTCTCCAGTTTATTATGTTTTGTAAACTGTTTTTAGACGTGTAGATGACATGAATTCTTAACTTTCATTCAAATGAACAGAAACTGTAAAATAACTCTCTCTATCGACAATCTCTGACATCTGTTTGCATAAAGCACACATTTTGCCTGATAGGACAGTCAGATTTTGATTAAATTTCGATGTGGAATCCATGTCAGTGTGACTATAAATTTAGCTGGTGTTCCTTTCATCACCACTCTGTTCTCTGCCCTACCAGTTTCACGCTGGTGTTCTGAGAGTGGTGCAGCTGAATACGGTCCTATTTTTTAGGTTCAACCTGTCTTGGTTTACAGAGTACACATATTATCAAATTCTACAGCTTTATGCACCTGAAATATATCTTTTCTAGTGTCTTTTAACACTTGTTGAATTAATACCCCTTTCGCTTTAAACACAGACTAAGCACTGATTCAACTCTCAACTCGTATTACAATTAACACTGGGGCAGTGTTTATAGGTCCACATCATTGACACAAGTAGTATTTGGCAAGTGGTCATGTGCACCTGTGTGTGTATATGATTGTGTATGTTAACAAATGGTAGCTGCCTCACTGTATTAATATTGCATTTTTTGTTCAATCTTTTTGCTTTAATGGAAGAAAACACACAGTGGTTGTGTGTGTGTGTTCGCATGTGTGTCCATGCCTCAAAATGCTAGTAGTTCATTACCTCAAACATACTTCTACTTTAGCTTTACACATTTCATTCCTCTGGACATCAGATCCTTTCATTTTGCTGTTATAATGTGTTTAGGGGATCTATAAAACATTATTATTTAAAACAAGGTTCTCTATGGATTGCTTATGATGCGTGCTTAGCACTAGAAAGATTTGACCTTTACGGAAAAGCTGTTCAGAAGAAAAACATAATCCTTGCCCTTTTTGCCCATGTTGTCAAATTCCTGTGATCAGCATGGTGGGATTATATGAGGAGAAAAACAAATGGCAAGTGTTTTAGTTTGCTCTCCTTGTTATGGAGACCAGCGTTGTTAAAACTTTCAATTTAAACCCAGCGAATTCAGTATTTAATACATTCAGATGTGTATTGGGATTTCTAAAAACAATGTAAAACAAGCATGTTTGTGAATGTTAATCTGTGTTTTGATTTATTTTGTCGGATTTCCGTTGATTTGTTAGATAATGTTATTATAAAAATGCATTATATGCCAGTTAAAAACCGTTATCCACAAAACAGTATGAGGAATTAAACTACAAACACTGTAATACTCAACAGGGAGCAGCAGCAAAGTCACAGTAGTGATTCAGTCAGTGTGAACTGTAGATCTGACAGTTGCGGAGGTGCAGAAACAGACTACAGTGATCAGACAGGGGCTGTGGCTTCTTGGATTCTTTGAGTGCCTGATGCTTGTCATTGGATACTCAGCACATTATATAGTTACTTTTAATTATGTTTTAAAAATAAATGATAATGCATTAAATGAAACACTATTCTGTGATTTTTAGTCATTATGCTGATACCCGTCATTATAAGGTTTACTTGGGACACTCTATTATTAAAACCTATTTTAGAAATCTGTTCAACGTGTTTTGATCTGTTAAACACTGTTAATTCTGAAATTACAAAAAAAAACCTGAAATGCCTCTTTTAAAGTGCCTTGTTTTCAGCACATATGTTTCAGAGTTGACAGAATTGAACTCTTGTTTAAAGTTCCTAAACTTTAGAGTTTCTAAAATGTGTATTTTTGTTTCTAGGCCAGTGTAGATGCATAGGGGGAACCTTTCATCCCCTTCCCCTCTTAAATCTTTTATAATGATAGGTGTAAATAGTAAATGTCTTATTAACAAAGTATTTGTGCAATCATCTTTTAAATGAAGCGGAAATTATGGAAAACTATGAGAGAAACACAATAATACGATATATATATATATATATATATATATATATATATATATATATATATATATATATATATATATATATATATATATATATATATATATATATATATATATATATTGTGGTCTTTATGGTCTCTAACTACAATGATATGTGTGAGCTTGTATTTCTATTATGCATTTGTGGCCTTGTTGTGGAAAGGTCTACTGTTTTATTTCAGGATAATTAAAATCAAGCTTATAAAGATTATTGCCTCCTTCGCTGCATCTGCGTGGCCACTCCTGTGTATTTGTAGCTTTGTAAAAATGCTTCTTAAATCATGAAAGGGTGCTTATTAAGCTGCACGTTTCCCACTTTATGTCATACATTTAGATGTGGTTAAGTTCATCATAATGGGTAATAAAAGCAGCATGAGAAATCTGTAATCCACTTTGGAAAATTGCTTACGAGACAACGTTTAACATGATGGTTGAAAAGAGCTTTTCAAGAAGGCATGCTACGTTTATAATGCCATAATTTACCCATACCTCAATGCAAAGGCTGTAAATATGAATTTATTAGTTGAACAGTTAAACAGACGGACACTGCGAGACAGGGATCTGAGAAAATCTCAGACTTGAGCGTGTTGCTTTCTTGGCTGGCCCAAAAAGAAAGAAAAGATGTCTCCACTATGAGAGATGTCTGGTCTACATTAGGCCTGCTATGACGCTGTAATTGACAGTTCCGGTTAAACAGTTTTAATCAGAGTTCAGTGTGTCTCGGGGTAATTCCACAGGAAAGCATCAATGAAGAGATCTGAGAGCGGCTGTAATCTGGTACGGATTAGGTTTCAAGTGGCTGGCTGTCACTCGTTTATTCTGATGAAGTGCTGACTGTAATATTACTTCAGCAGGTTAGCGTAGTAAACTGCAAATCTGAAAGCTTGGATGTGGTGTATGGTGCCTGTGCTGACTGGAATAGGTTCTAGGCAGCGTATTGTGTTTTCAATATAAATATGGATTTTCAGCAAAGAAATATTAAATATAAAACAAGATCATCTTTTTAGTCACTATTTTCCTATCCCAGAACAATGGATTGTGTTCAAAAAGTGGTACATGCAGGTTTTGTTTTGTAAATATCAAAATAATACAGTGACATTTGTTGCTTTGTGTATTCACTCATTAAACGAGGCTGCCATTTTAAGAATTAAAGAGAGGCTCTGGTGATAAAAAACCTGGAAGTAGAGGTAATCACCAATGGTATTGATAAAAAACTTGGAACTACTTGTAAGATATTAATCATTCATGTTGACAATTGCACTGAAAATTAACATTGAAAGTCACATGCTGCTTTATTGAAGGCAACATCACCATTATAGAAATTAAAGTTATTGGTAAGATAATGACTCTGACTACAGCACATTCCTACAGTGTTGAAGTAGGAACTTAACAGTAAGGCATCCTTTTTCTTTATTTTCTTCATACAATTTCTGGGTTTCTTGCCATCGGAGCCGCTCCGTCATCCTGAAATGGCGGCCGCGTAAAATAGGCGAATAGACCAGGGTCCAATACATAGAAGTTCTACGATTGATCAACTGATTGTTTCCATGCTTAAAATCTATATCCGCCTGAACAACTGAGTTATTATGAATTAGAACAGTTTTGCATTAACATGGTTTAACTTCCATCTGCATAAATGGTCATTTCAAAATATAAATATTTATGTTTTAAGCTTTGTATTTTTATCAGCCTCACAAGAAAGTAGTTGTCACAGCTTCGAAAACCTCTATGAACAAATGTTTCAGAGCAATTATTGTTTTGAGGAGAGGCTTTCGAGATGGCCCATGTTCCTGCGGGCTATATAAAATGGACTTGGTGTGCTGTGGTCTGTGAAACTTGTCTAACTGCAGTCATCACCAGCGGCACAGGTGAAGAACACACTCTCACACACGCAGTTATACACAGGCTATTAGTCATATATCATCCCCCAAACAATTTGAAAACAATTATCGCTGAGCTGGGCTGTCACTGACTAAAGCAAATGCAGTCACCGTGCAAAGCACACAAAGTAATTACTGTGTATCTAACTACTGAGCCTTGTCATGCATTAAATTTGCCACAGTCTCGTTGTGTGTGGCTGCAGAGCCCTGTGCATGAGTATATTTGAGGAAAAGGGGGAGAAAACTTTGCTAACGGCTGAACTGGAAATAAATGATAATTGTGAAGTGTCTGTTCTCCTTATAAAGTCAGACATCGATGAATTATTTTAAAAATAGACTTTAAAAGTTGCACTTTCATGGATTCAAAAAGAAAAATTGACAATCAGTAGGGGAAGGCATTGTCTAAACCTCTTTACTATCACTGCTTGTCAGCTCTTGGTCTTATGCAACCCCTGCTTCTTGAAACTGCTTGGCTGCCCTCTTTCCTGTTCCTCTGCCCAAAGAGAAATTTACGTAACAACTGGGAGGCTTTTGGGGAAGCTCTTTCTGTAACCAAATCTGATAAATCACATCTATTTAAACCAAGCTGTTTCGTCATGCAGACTACAGGAGTTGGGTTTGTGAATAAAAGATTGCAAAATTAAGTATTTGCAATTAAGTATTAAACTTTAAACTATAGTTAACCTTTGTAAATGTGATGGGTGCAAGACAGTGGTATATGGAAATAAAAAAAAATGCTGAGGTACTTGTGTCAGCTTGACCTGCCTACTACCATGAGCATGAGTGGCGTCACAGAGTGACCATAAGCACAAGTCAGGACAACAACATACTGTAACAAGGTTTATTAAGCACACAGGTTGTACAAGAAT
The DNA here is from genome assembly GCA_007224835.1 of Danionella cerebrum. NCBI lineage: Eukaryota > Metazoa > Chordata > Actinopteri > Cypriniformes > Danionidae > Danionella > Danionella cerebrum. The sequence goes on along the minus strand of SRMA01027115.1, from coordinate 262,000 downwards.
GAGTGGAGCTTTCAATAACAGAGTCTGCAATCCAGATACTAGTGGGTTCAAACATCAACAATGAGAGATGGATAAAGCTGCACTAGGTGACAGTGAGGAGGTCCTCCGGTAGGTGAGTAATCAGCAGGTGAGTATTTCAGGATGTGCATACACTACCAGGCAGGGTCCAAGCAAGCAAATGGCTAGGGTGCTAACAGCTGCAACTAGCTCCGGAATCCAAGACAATGGTGGAGATCACTATTCAGATGGAAAGGTAAGTAGCAGCAGGTAAACTCGACCAGTGATTCAGGAAGAATGCAAGTGAGCGAGTCCAGGGAACAATCACATGGGGAAAGGACAATGATGATGAACACCGGGCTTCTCGGAGCAGGTGTTTGTATACAGGTGATCGGTGATGGTGATTGGGTGTGTAGTTACTGGCAAGTGAGAGAGGTTAACAAAGGGATTGCAGACACTGACTAGTGGTAAGTACGAACATGCTAGGTAATCTGTCCAGGAACTAAAAAAAATCTGTGACTTATACCCCCTAGAGAGGTGTCATGGTGGAAGGAAGAGTAACTTGGATGAAGTTTATGTAGACGATAATTATGATTGATGGCACTGGTGGAAGGCCCTGATAACTCCTACCGAAATGTGTTTTATAAAGTCTAATGATCTGATAAGATTTGTTTTCTTTCTGAGCTCTATTCAGTGAACTAATAGGGATATCATTGAATAAAAAAACTGTTTTATTGAAAACGTCACTATTTTGAGACATTTTAAAAACTTTTGTGTCACTGCATAATGGTGAGGAGGCAACTGTCACATCACATCACAACATTTTGTTTTTTTTTTAATAAAACAGTAGTTTATTGATTGAAAGAAGAATACAGTTCATGATTTCTACTGGTTTAGTCTATAAACCCAGACTTAAAAAAAGCTGTTGCTCATCAAAATGTCAGGAAAATGAAAGGCTTCAATGGTAACTTGCTGCTCGGAAAAGCCTGTCTGACTTACAGCTTGAGATTTCTTCCTTAGCTCTCCACGTGAGCATGTATGTTAACTGTTGGTTAATCGGCTGTTCTGAAAGAGCACCTTCAGCTCACCTGGGGGCTCCCAATCCTATTAGCCAAACTGTCCTGATGGCAAGCATCAGGAGACTGCAGTGTTTGATCACTGGTGCTTAGCTGAGAGAGTTGTTTTCTGCCTGATAAGTGTAGATGGGAGAGAAAGCTTTAAAATTGAGCTCCTTACCTCTCATCGGAGCGAAAGAGAGTTCAGCACCCCACCTCTAGATTTGACACTACTGTGTGATTGGAGGTCTTTAAAGTGATGATAGTGTCTGAGAGGCGTGACGCTGCACATTACTCTGTTGTAATGTGTGTGGAGGAAAGTAGGCTAAGTTTGTGTGTCTTCTTCTCAATCTTGCAGTGATCTTTTAATCAACGGAATCATTCCTACTGTTTCACATCCATTCTTTTAACTTTGCTAATGTACGATTTTTTTAAAAGTACATATTCTTTATTCTGTCTTGTGTAAGGGCTGGATTCTATGAGCCCACTGAACTGTAACGTTATCAAATGTGTTTTTACTATCATTAGGTAACAGCGATAGGTCAGTGCCTTTAGCAAGACCTTCATTTAAATCATACTAGTGTGTGTGTGTGTGTGTGTGTGGGTGCGTGTGCGTGTGTGTGTGTGTGTGTGTGTGTGTGTATAGCAAGAATGCAAAGGTACACAAAGCTCACAGTTCGTGGTGTACCTCAGTTTTTAACTATGTTTTTTTTTAGATCAGTTCGGTTCAGTTCTGATAGCTTGGCAAATTAGTAATTTTTTAACCATCCTTTGTATAGATCCCATGAAGAGGTTTGAAAGAATTCACTTTATTTTGCTAAATCAGACAAAAAAAATAAAGTGTTTATTTGCTTAAATAAACACTTTATTTAAATATTAGAATTGAAACAATAATAGTTGGGTTTGGCTGATTAAATTCAGAGTCTCTCTTGCTGTGTGTGTGTGTGTGTGCGTGTGTGTGTGTGTGACTTGCAGATGGTGCTGCATGATGACGATACAGATGAGGGTCATGTTTCATGTGCTGTCTTTTGCATAATAACATCTGTTAAAACAGTGCTTGCACTCTGTGTTTATTGTTCTGTTCTCATCTTTGTTGCATTCGACAACAATGCCTTATATCTTTACATTTAAAAGCATCGTCACTAAGGAGCTGACTGAGGGAGCTGCACGCTTTGAGTGAAACACGAGAAGTCCCACCCTCCTCTAACTTTGATTGGATATCTACACAAGGAGCAATTGATTGATTGGATATTTTCTCCAGAAATGTGCTCAGATCAGTGATGAAGTATGAATAATACATACAGGAGTTGTTCAAAAGAGGAACCAGAGAACCAAGGACAGATAACGGCGTACCGTTCGGTTCGTTATAAAATATCTGAGTATTGTGGCATCCCTAGTGTATAGGTGCCAGCAATACAACCATTGTACTCAACATTTTTTTTCTGTTTCCTGTGCAAAGTCGCTATGAAAAATTGGGATGACGCCACCGAGCGGCTCTTTTACGACCCACTCATGTTTGCAAAGGAGCCAGCTTTAATTGGTCATTCTCCTTGTGAACAAAAGAATCTAAATTAGAAGTTTGAAACACATTTTCGTTGGCATCACACTTTCAGCCTGATACTGGCAATCAAAACTTTTGAACGAAAATTTTGATGTTTGAAAAGGCCTGTAGTCCATCGTCTCCACATCTCAAGGAGGCGGAGGAGTAGGAGGAGGAGGGGGTGGTTAGTAATGTATGCCATTTCTACTCAGAAACATTGACAGGTCCTGTTTTCAAACTCTGGTATAAAAGTTTTCTGTCTCTGGTACAGAGGAAAGAAACTGTTATTTGCTAAATTCAGCAAAAATGGTTCTTTTACTTTTTCCAAGTCTGCCACTTTAGATAGAAATTATGTACCTTTTCACTTTTTGTATTATTTTATGTGAATTTCTTCTTTGTGAATATGCTTTTTGTGTCAGAGAAAAGATCATGTGTCTGAGACCACCTATCATCATTCAAGGAAAATTATAATTACATAGTGGCTTTGCTGATAACGAAGTCAACACCGGTCAGGAATCAATGTTGCGAGGGAAGGTTCTTGCGTGTTTCCAGCACTTTCTTCTGAGTGAAGATCATGGACATCAGCTAAACATTCATTTGAACAGAGATCCTTTTCAGCAACTTTTTCAGACGATATCTTGCTACATGGAGCCCTTTTGCTTGCGTGTTTTGATGAATGTAAAACCATGTCACACACTATGACACAGTACTTAAAGTTTGTTTGCTGTCAGGGTCAAGCCAGAACAATATTAATTCCAGAATCTCATAATTGCACAAAATAGATTCTAAAGGTTTTTAATAGATGTTCATACCCTGCCTCTCAAAAAGGCTCTTGTTTTCTCTCCTGTATGACTGTAGTCTGGGTGGTCAAGAATGTTGTGTGCAGGCATTACTCTATTGGTAAGCAGCAGTTTCCTCCACCGAACTTGATGCCTCGGAGAGCTGTGTGTTTTCAAATGCGACTGGATGGAAAATCGAAGCGCTGCTTCTCTGTTTATCAAGGAGCCATTCCGTCACCTTGCTTGGCCAGAACCCGTTACAAATTGGTGACAGCAGCAACACACACAGACACATTCACACATACCATCGACAGAGTTGAGTCAGGCAGTTTGTGCTATGTTCATTTTTATTACTAATGTCAGGCAGCAAAGGGTACTTGCACGTAAAGATTTTTAGTGTGGCTCAGACAAAAGCCTCAAGCAATGTCAAAGTGCTGCTTGGTTAACTCATGCCCAACTGGGAAACCAGTAGAGTAAAGGAAGTCAGAGCTCTATGAAGAAGAGGAATAAGAGTACTTATGAAATACTTTATTACTCAAAATATCACTCGTTCTCTTTAGGTTTATTCATTAAAGCTGTACTTTAACAACATCCTTCCAGGGATTTTACTTTTAAAACGCCTTCATTGGTCTATCTTGCAGAGTGGTTTGAGGTAAAATTGTGCAAATAGTCTTATTTTGAACACATCTACTCACAGATATGGTGTAACCATTTCCCTCATGTATTTGTGCCTTTGTCTTTGTCTGTCACCCCTCCCATGCTGTTTCTGTCCTAATTGCTGCACACCTGTTACTCATTCAGTTTGGTGATTTCTCTTTATTTTCCATGTGTTGGTAATGGGTTCATTGCATCTTTTACCTCCATGTCAGACTGCTGTTTGTTGTCTGTGTGAAGTACCAGATCAGTAGCCGTTTAATTTATTTCACTTCTTAAATATGCAGTTTACCACTAACTCTGTTAGACTCTGTTTTCAGTTAATTCATTAGCTCATGTTTCCTGCCTCAGTTTAGTTATAGTAGTGCAAATCATGGACTACATGAAGTTTGCACTAAACATTACAAACAATTCACAATATCAAACATATCTGAATTTATAATTGGAAAAATAAAAATGCTTTTCTAATCAGAATCACAACTTTGCAAATAGTAAAATAACTCAGTACAGCACTATATCATACGATTTTTCTTTGGCCACACTTCAGAGGTTACCACCAATGTCTTTCACAAAAACATGCCACTTAGTCTTTCAGAAAAAGATTTGAATGATATCCAATTCTTATTATTCCAACTGCTGCACATTTACGTGTCAGGACCTACGGATGGGAAGTATTTGCAGGAGTCTGTTGTGTTTCTAATGGCCTTATAGAGTGAGTAAATTACAGTGTTTATATAATGGGCCTGTGTTCAGTACATCCCCTTTCTGGTGTGTATAACTTGGGAACACTCAATTCTTGTGACCTTGTTATTTCCTTTGTAATTTAGCGTCTTGCTCAGACAGCATGCACAAAGAGGACAGAGGTTAAGCAACAGCATGTTGAACTCCTCACTGCTGTGTCTCACCCCACAATGATGGCATGTAATAGAGCATTGATCTGAAGCAAACCAGGTCAATTTCTGAGATCAATCTTGTGCTGGGTGCAGAATGACAGAGTGAGAGGTATTTTTTTGTAGAAATTGGTGGCAAATCTATAAATACGTAAAGATGTATACAATCATAAGTTATTTTACTAATATGCTGCTACTTTGTGAATATTTTGAGGTGAACTAAAATGGGATACAGCACTGATCTTTAAACTCCATTGCTAACCTAGTTTCCTCTCCAGTTCCGATGAGAGGTCTCCAAAAAACATGCATATCTGAAACTGACAGTCCCTCATTAATATATCATTATAGAGTCTGCATGTACTTTTAAAGTCTAAATTCAGATCTATTAAAAACAGTCAAAGATCAGGTACATCTGCCCTTTATCCCTCTAAGATACTCTTGCATATGTTATAAATAAATAGAAAAACTGTAGATATGAATTGCAAACTGAGACTCTCTAAGGTCGCAGTGCACGACAGAAGATTCATTTAAAATTCTTTATGAATGCTCAATTGTGGCCCGCAAAGATTTTTAGCGCTCCCATATTTGTAAATAGGCCCTTTGTAAATGCTGCCTCTCATGCCTGTCATACGGCTGCAATGTGCACAGTTGCATTAAAAATTGATCTGCAGCAGTGGCAGGATAGAAAAGGCTTAGCTCGCTGCCAAATGACTGATTAAAAAGGAAGAGCTTTAATCTTTGCTTAAAAGTGTCGACCAGCTTGGCATGCCCTCCGCCCTGTGCCCTACCTCGCACCAAAGGAGATGAGGGCGGGGGAGTGGGTGAAGGAATAGGGGGGCTAGAGTATCGCTGCATTAAACAGGTCAAGTCCGGGGTGAAGAATATTGTGGGGAATCACTGCAATCTCCTTCCCCTACATGGAAAATATGTGTACTTAAAGTCAATGGAAGAAGTATTTGACCACATTCTGATTTGAACTATAGCATACAGAAAAAGACATGATCAGCCCAGTGACAGACAGAATACAACAAACCATGCATTTAAAACAAATCATAAACAAATTTGCATTTTTTTATTAAATAGTTTTGAGTAAATCACAATTGATTCTTGTTGGCATAATCCAGGCGCAGTCTCAGAGGTCAGAGACCTGTCAAACTCCGATTGGAAGATGCTCTACAGATGATTGTTGTCTCAAGGAAACAGTCAACTTTAAGCTCTCTCCACAAGTTTAGTAATGGTAAGATTCCCAATTATTTTACCCAAGGGCCAAATTTCACAAAACAAATGAGGAGCAAAGGCACAACCAGTGATTACATACAAAAACAGCAAGACATGCAAAAGAAAACTATATGTTATTAATCCGTGAGTATGCATACCTAGATATGTACATGAGACATGGAGGGTGGCCTGTATGGAAGCACCTTGGCCTTGTGCTTCCAGGGGGTTCATACAGTTAAGTCAATCTACATATCTTTGAAGTGTAGATGGGTATATCTGGGTCGGAATGGTTTCTGCCAGTTCTGGTCTGATTGCACTTCCTTTTCTTACATCTAATTAATTAATTCATCTTCTTATTCCCTTTCAGGGTCATGGGGGTCTGCTGGTGCCTGACAGGTCACCAGTCCATCGCAGGGCAACACTCACATTCACTCACACATTCACACCTAAGGGAAATTTAGATTACTCAAGTAACCTGCTGCATATTTTTGGGAGAAAATATGAACCGGCAACCTTTAAGTATTAAAAAGGGAGTTTAAAATGAATAAAAACACAATAAAACAATCCAGAAGTTAAAAAAAAAACACACAATAAAAAGCCAAATAATAAAATTAAGTTTGAAGACAAGACTTAAAACATTCAAGAGAGGAAACCATTCTAACAAGGGGAGGCAGAGCATTCCACAAATGTGGTCCCACCACAGAAAAGGCCCTGACCCCTGGTTTTAAGTCTTGTACTTGGAAATATCTATATAGGAAGAGTTTTTTTATTTTTTTCAAAAATAAAAAAACATTTTGATGAATTTAAGTAACTGTGTTTTCTTTAACACAAAAGTGGTTTGAGGAAAATCAAAATGTTCTGTTCCAAACCTTCATAAAGCACCTCCGTCATGCAAACATACATTTCAAATAAACTTTTTCTACCTTCTCAGCACCTCATCTTCTTTGCGCTGCGCTTGGTTTGGTGGAGTTTTTAGAAAAAAACTTGAGTGGTGTATATCGCAGTTTGGAGAAAAAAATATATTATGGGTTTTTCAAATGTGAAAACAACACACTTCAGACACTTTTTATTGTTGTTGTTTTAAATGGCATTTATCACATTTTGGAACCAAAAACCTCATATATTGTATGCACACAATATCTTCTTTCTTGTCTGTCTATGGTATGAAATGAAAATAAAAATGGTAGTTGAAGAGTTCGATTTCAGCAATGACGTTATTGATGAAGAAAGGCATTAGACATAGTCAGCGATGCTCTGCAGTGTTTGTAGAAGCCAAACCTCATATATGGGGTGTGTATGACTGTGTGTGTTTTCACTGGCTTTGCAGAGAGGAGCAGGGGGAATACAGATTCTGATTTCACAGAAACTGGAGCTTGCTTCAAAGAAGACAGCAAGTATCCCCCACTGATAGAGCTCAAGCAAAAGAAAACAGCAACGGAGTATGTAACGTAGACAAACATGCATTCACATCCTGACACAAGTGCATTGGCTCAAGCTGAAGGCTCAAAGCTCTCAGACAAAAGTTATCTTTCTCTTCAGCTCTGCTCAACATGAGCCTTCCCTCATTAATCACAACTCTAGCTTCTGCACCCATTTTTTATCCCTATTTAACTCTGTCGTTCTTTGCTCATTGGACATTTTTCAACAATGATTTCCTTTCTTTCTTTCATCTGTGTATTTCATAAGAAGCACAAGTAAATAAAGCGATAATGGATTGTTTTCATGTCATAAACGGTGCTAAAAGGGTGTCATGGTTTCTGAATTATTAAAAGAAAATGACATTCAAATGTTTATATTTATAAAAAAAATAGTAATAACAAGTAAAATAACCTTTTGTCAATCTGTTGATTTTAATCAAAAGTAGAATTAATTGGTTTTTATAGATTTTTTTCTATTGGCCCAGGTATTATACATATTTCTTGAGGTTCAGAAAGTAGAGCATTGTGCTAGCAACACAAAGGCCATGGGTTCAAACCCCAGGGACAGCAAGAACTGGCAAAATGTGACAATTCCTTGAAATGTAAGTTGCTTTGCATAAAAATGTCTCCCAATGCATAAGCGTAAAAGTATGAACATTTTATACCTTCACACCTTCACTCAGTCATGGTGTCTAAAATCACCCCAAAATATCCACACCTGTAGCATAGAGAAAAAGGTGTGAGAAATTCAGACCAACAGTTTGTGGAAAACTTAACTTTATAATTAAATATTGAAGGGCGATCAATAACAAAATGCTAAATGTGGGGAATTCCTGTGGACTGTATTTGATATAAAGTGGTTCACTAGGTTCAACAAAGCTGTGCCAGCAGATGTAAGTTCCCAAAATGTGTAAATGATACCATAAGTTTCTAATTATATTTTACTGTTGGCAGTTCGAAAGAGGCCTCATCAGAAAAAGACCAAATCTAACATTAGCTTAGGTTAAGAGGTGTAAGATTAATTCTCTTTTTCATACAGTTGTTTGGACAAGCGAGATTGCAGCAAAAATTCTGGATTGCACAACACAGACCAAAAGAAGGGTAACAAGGCCTACTTAAAAATGGTCTTTGTCCTATATGGATGTTTGTGTTTACAGCATGATTTACCTCAAACAGATGTAAAAACTGCCCATTATGAACTAAACCAACACCTGTAGTCAGCTGACTGTCGGTAGTCATGTTGCCAACCTTTTTCTGGGATTCAAAATATGTTATGTTTGATCGGTCCAAAGCCGTTTGGGCAATACATTCAATTAAGTGAATTAAAGCACTGGTGGGAAAGCACCCTGTATAGGATGGCAGGTGTCATCTATCTTTCAGTGGAAAAACAGTATTTATCTTTCATTTTAATCCAATTCATTTATTGACTAAACTCATCAATGTTGAGCATCTATGCAGATTCTTTGCGTGAAATCCAGTACACTGAAGGACCAGTCACCAATCCCTTATATGCTCTCTCCTTTGGACATTTAGAGTAACCCACATTCATCACTATGAGACTGAGGAAAACTTGATCCTCAAAGGCAGAGGGTGAGCATGTAAACGCCACTGTTCACTGTCCAGTCAAACACTCGATCAGTGGCCTCACAATGTACTTATTATAATATAAATATTGAATTTAGAAATATATCACTTTGTGAATCTGAAAAAAATGGGCCACAGTCAGGCTGTCTGCTCCACTTTCACCCAAGAGAGTGCTTCATTAGCCAGTCTCTTTCCACTGCAAGAGAGCAGTGAGAGATTTAGCCAGAGAAGAGAGAGAGAGAAACTTGATTCATTATTTATGGGTAAAATCCTACTTAATTGGTATCAAGTTTTTAAATGGGGTCAAATGTTGTTGTGTAGCATCACACAGGCTGTTCTTCTTCCCAGTACAGGGGCATCACATCAGACACTGAGCGCACATCAATTGCATACAAAGCCTTTGACTGAACGTGTCAACTCAGGACAAAAAAGAACGTAGCTGGGGGATGGGGGGTATAAAATGAAAGAAAAAAAACATGAAGAATGTCGGCTCACATTTGTTGTTCATTAGCATATTAGCATCTACACTAATTTCAAGTAGATGAATGTGTTGGCATTCTAGCTCTCATGGGTTAGACCCAATGTGTTATCCACCTAGCTCCCACCTAGATTAGAACATCTCACCACTTTTAGACTATTTGTTTGGAGCTTTTAAACCCAATAACTCTTTAGGTTAGAAGATACATTTATATATTTTATTTATCAAATCACACAGCTTATTGAGGAAAGGTGTGCTATCCCTGAACAGCATGAAAATTTCTGTTTTGTGTCATGTACCCCTGTTATTTTGTGTCTTCGCAGCTGTCCAGTCTTGATATGACCAGTGCTTAGACTAGAAGCTGAGTTGAATGCTCTGTTAGTAGGTGCCTGATCTTTCTGACATTTTAGCGATGTGCTCTTTGCTGCTCATCAAAGATCACTCCTAGAGACAGAGGTAGAGAGGAAGATTCTCAAGGTCTGTATGGTGAAATCATGCCGAACAGTGGGGTTAGCAGGGATCTTTGCCATGGTTAGTTGTAGGTGATGGGCCTTCGTTCATCTTGAATTTTCATTTAGACCATCTGTTGTGCGAGTTGCAACAGTCATCAGAATGGAATGACAGGTGGAGTTGAGAATCGTTGGTATAACAATGATAAGAGATGCAAATTCGGTGGAGGAAAGGACCTGGGAATGTGACTTAAGAACTGATCCCTGTGGAACCCCTGTGAGCAGTTTATGCTTCTTGGACAATGCGTCCCTCTAGTCGAATCTGATGCCCTTTGTTGTGAGTATTGGACAGAATGTCCTGATGGTTGACCATTTTGCAGAGAGATTCTGCAGAATAAGAACTGATGATCCAGTTCTCTCTGGCGAGTCTCAATGCCTCTGTCACTGAGAGCACATTCTTTTGAATGTGCACTCTTAAATCTCAAAAGGTTCTAATTGAGTTTTACATTTTATATGAGGAAAAAAGAGAGTTGTTTACAAAAAACACATTCTACAATTTTTCTAGAAAATGATAGACGTGAGACAGGTCTTTAACTTTCCCCTTGAGAAGTGTTGAATGGTGGATTTTTTTTGTAGGGAGGGGTTACCCTAGCTTCTTTGGATGAGTTGTTAATGTGTGCCATTGCAGTTTCAGATGACCTGAAAAAGGTGAGAGGGCATGGGATCTAGAGGACAGACGGACAGAAAGTATGCATTTCGAGACTTGTGGTTCTGAGAGTTGAAGAAAGAAGAAGTGCCGACCTTTGTGCTCTGAGATTGACTTACAACCAGGGATTAGAGGAAGATTCTTTAGGTGTTCTGGTAGAGAGCGTGCAGAACTCATCGAGACTCTTAGTGTGGAGCACAGTTTTTCTGTAGCTTCATTTGTATTGAATGAGGAGATCTGTGAGAGTGTTGGAAGAGAGGAGGAGATAGTCATTCGGAATGCATACAGAGCGAGGGTCCTCAGGTTGCGTCGGAATGGAACTGATGGAGGGATCAGTGGTGTCACCTTAACTTGATGTGAGCAGTTACATGTAGTCAGAGGATCCAGGTCGAAGGAAGCCATGAGGAAGTGAAAGTCTCAGATGCTTTTTCAGGTGTATGTTGAAGTCCCTAAACACAATTAGTTGTCTTGGTGGCCAGTAGATGTGAGCATGTGGAGGTTTGCCGTTCTGTAGCAAGAAGGCTGTCTTGCCATACGTTGTGATGGGTGAGACCAGTGCCTCCACCACATCCAGCCTCCCAGAGAGAGTGACAGAAAGGGAAGAACTGGGATAGAGCTTCTAGGCTGAAAAGTGAACCCAGCATTGTCTGCATGCAGATCAACATTTCTGTTTTCCAGGTTTACATGCACAGGTGTCGGAAATGGTCACACTGTCACAATGTACTGGCTAAAGAAAGCAATTTTACGTTCAACCTAACTGCAGGAAAGTTCATTTCTATAAATGCATAATTGGTCCTTTTAAAGTTCTTATGCATCTAAAGGACGCTGAGGTTGCTTGTCTTATATAAATAAATCAGTTTTGAGCCATTGTTCAGACATGTTCACAAAACTCAGACATATAAAGCCTCTGCCATCATGAAAGCTGTAAAATTAATAGCTTTAACTGCCAGGAGATATTCATAACAGGTAAGTTTTCTATCATATGTGTTTTTCTGAGTCATTGCACACAGAGCTCTCTCTGATTCAGGCATCATCACTATGCATTCAAACTTTGTCCCGTTGGAGTCCCAGACATAGCCTTATGTTTCTATGCTATTTCCTCTTTCCCATCCTCAGAATGTTGGCTAGACCAGTTTTTCGCTCACCCACACCACCATCAAGCTTTGGTCTGGTCGATAGCTGCAGTCAGCCCAGCACAGCCTCCTGTGCATGGACGCTTCATTTGATGGCTTGAAGAGAAACACATCCCTCCGAGAGGAGTCTTCACATGGTACATCAGTGGAGAAAAGCCGGCTGCTGTCTGTGAGGGAGAAGTACGGAAATGGCTTCTCATCAATCACCTTCCGAGAGAGGCATTGCAGGAAAGGAGGTCTCAAGGGAAGCTAGGGAAGAAGCAAGCAGCCAGGCAGCTGTCTATACTGGCTGCAGAGTGTAAACCCAGACTCACTCGAACCTTGTGGGTCTACAGATATAGAGGTAGTGGCTAGCTTTCTGAGTCCTGTGAAGATACAGTAGGATTGTTGCATGATATGCCTGAAATAAAGTTTTTTGTACCTCATTAGAGTGACAGAGCTTTAGAGTATGAGAATTACGAATATTTAGATTCCTCCCACAAAATAGTTCCATGAATGTGGTGTGTGCAATATCATTTTTCAGACCCTACAGAAAAGGAAAGTGTCATAATATTTAGGCGAAACCAAAAAAAAAACATTATGACAGTAGTCTGGTAGCAGAGAACCATGAGGGAACATTTTCCATTTTACATAAAGGTCTATTTGTATGTGACAGCAGGGAACATCCCACCAGTGTCCCACCAGTAAACTTTAATTCTAAACTTTAATCTCTTTTTGAACCTAAAAAGAATGTTTAAAGAAGGGTTCAGATTTCCCATTTTCTGCATGCTTGTCAGGGACCAATGTAAAACATTCATTAAAGATTGTTAAACATATTTTGGGGGGAAACATACTGATTGTGCAATGCCCACATTAATTATTTAAATATCACATGCCCTTACACTCAGGTACAATCCTTCTCCCATTTGACTCAATCCAAACCTACTTTGCTCAATCCTCTCACCCCTTCTTTACATTGGGGGTCAACTTGAATGTATCCAAGCAAGACAGCTAGTCTGTGTGTCCACACCCACCACTCATGCTCAAGAACTAATACAGGTCAAGAAAATGAATCCTAAAAAAAAAAAACATATATTCGTATATGATCCAACTCTGGCTTTATTGCACTACTTGACAGAACCAAGTCTCGATTCCAGGTAAGGGCCACAACTTGGTTGGTTTTGCAATCATGTTAAAAACCTATGGCGTGCTACATGTGATGTCTGGCCAAAGACTTGTGTGGACACCCCTGCCAGACTCAGGACATGTTGGCCCACTTAATGCATGCTAGTGCAAGACGGGTGTCAGATGTACCAGACAAATGGCAACCTTTTTGCTGACTCTGGAAGTAAATTGTTTCTTGGTGACATTCCCAGCAGCTGCCATTAGATTATTGGCTTATTTGAGTTGTGTTGACTGTTCTCATGACAAGCACAACATCACCAGAATCATTGTTTTACAGACTGTTCTTCATGATCTTTGAAATTCTTATCTTTGAGATGTTCCTAAGATCTTGTCTAAAGTGCCAGACTAATGGAGAGTGAAAGTTTTTTAGTGTTTTTTTGATTAGCATCCTGCCCTGTGATGGACTGGGGACCTGTCCATTGTGTACCCCAACCTCTCTCCTGATGTGCGCAGGAGATCCAGCAGATCCCTGTAACCCTAAAGGAAACAAGTGGATGAGAAGATAAGCAGCTCTTTATCTCAGCATCTCAGGTTTCAGCTGAGAATCTTGGAGGACTACAAGGAATGGAAAGAATGGAGGTGAGTAGATCGCTAATGTTCTTTCCAGGGTGTAAGTTTTGTGCAGGTTGCAGCAGACTATGATGCAGTGAAGGGTGGATTGCACAGGGAGACTGTGATTGGAGAATGAGTGAATTAGGGCACTGATGTTGATCCAGTTAGAGATTGCAATTGGTGCCAATAGGTGATGCTTTAAAGGTGGATAATGAGGGATTCTGTATGTGGCTGTGATGTGGACCTCTGACAGTAACAAGATAATACTCTCATAATCTTAGCTTTCATAAACCTACAATTACATGTATGAACTCTTCCTAAAACTCTTCCTGTCATTAAAGTTTCCCAATGCCTCTCTAACTCAGCTGGGTGCTTGAGGACACCACAGTCTTGAAAAAGGGTGTGGTCAGTCATGAGATAGCGAGGTGTAATGGAGTAGGGCTTGCATAAAAAGAGGAGTTATACCACATAAACTCGGCTCATTTGATCATACGTGTTAGTCACTGTTGCTGCGAGATGGAGAGTTATTCTTCAAGGAGCAGCAAAGTTTAGGATTGTTCTACACCAAAATCCCCTCATTCACAGAGCAGTATGTGTTTCCAGTACTCGCATTCTAGCAGATTCCTATTAGTATTAATACAAATTTACAATTCTTTCAAGACATTGTACAACTTTCTCAATACAATAACTGAAATTGACAATTAAGTAACGTTTCTTAGTAGTTCCTATCTCAAATGCTAGATTATGAAGAAGGAAGCCTACCAGCATGTTACAAATGTAACTTTTATTTTACAGTTAGCCAAACTGTTCAAGTGCTATGACTTTTTAATGTTAAAAAGTTTGAACAATGTTGTAAAGAAAATCATCCCACCAATCCTAAATGGCAGCTCTCAGCAGGTTACGGTCTCACTGCCATTGACGCTCTGTGCGTTCATTGATTTCGGTGCAGGTGGTCGATCAACCTACCCTTGCTCACAGTCTCTCTCTCTCTCTCTTTGACTATATCAATACTCTCATCTACTTTCTAATCGATCAACTCTCCATCTTTGTTCTCACTGTCATGAAGTGTCCAAGCATAATGTTAATTTTGTGAAAGATTTACAATAAATCAGGTTATTATTTAACTGTTCTGCCTGTGTGATTTTCTTTGATTTAGTGTTCAAGTGAGAAGGAAGAGTTATTGTCAGCATAGATGTCCTACATTGAACTAGGAGGTAACCCTGGTAGTAACTCACTACCTGAGTGTCTAGTTAGTCAATCACTTGATCTGTAATCACAAATGCTGCCAGATATTACATGAATGATGAGAGGCAATAAAAGATCTTGTGTTTTTCTCTTCCAGGGCGTTAAGTGTTATTGGCTGAGACCACTTGGCCCCTGGAGTGTGAAACACAATCCCCTATTATAAACTGCTTCATTGGCTCTGATGTTTCTGTCACTATACTCTGATGGTCTGATGGCTTCAACTTTTTGGTTGAAAAATGACAAAAAAAACTATTGGTTGAGCCATGGTTAATGCTTTTTTGAATTTACACTTGTATGTGCACCTGGATTTCAGCAAAAATCATGTTTTAGTTTTTTTATTAAGAATTAGTGACCCGTACACGCGATCATGTATGATTTTGAGGTGATAGTTCTGGCCAAAGTAGCAATCAAAGCACGTAATTGGCAAGGAACCTTTATGTCCAGAGATAATACAGGTGAAAAGAAGACAGAGTGATGTAGCCAATCCGTACATATGGATTATCTACAGCCTTTGATGATCACAGACAATTGGACAATTCCATTCCATTCAATATCCAGAATGCTAGAGTAACTTTTCTTTCTGATGTTCCATTAGAATTCTGATATTTTATTTAACCAGAGAGAAGCAGGACCACTGAGAGTACAGAGACATCAGGGTAAGCACACAAAGCTGATCTCACAACAACCCCAACCCCCAGAAGGATATTTAGCAGGACCAGGTGCCTTTTGCTTCTTTCTAGCTACTCTACTAGACAGGCCTGATTGGTGGAGAGCTACAGAGATGGCTGTCCATTTGCAAGGTGTCCCTCTTTCCCCAAAGAAACATAGAAGCTTGAACCAATAGGTTCTTGATCACCTCCTTGACAAAGATACTTCTCCCTCAGTCGCTCCATTTAGATCAGTGGCAAGCTCTAGCAGGTGTCCTGATGGTTCTGAACTTCTTCCAACTGTACATGATGGGGGTCCTGGAGGCAGCACACATTTGAACTCTTTACCTGATTTGCACTCTGACACATCCTTGTTTCCGAGGTCAATAGTCAAGACCTTTGTGATTTTTCAGTTTTTATACTATTTCCCAAATTTGTCCTAGAAATACAAAGAACATCTGTAGTCAGCCATAGTCTTATCCTAATTTCTTCAAAAATACATTTAACTTGTTTGCAGTTAAGACATTGTGGAAACAGGGATTATTAGAATTCACAATACAGCAATTTGTCCTTAGAAGTGGACACAGGAGAAGAGTGGAGCCAGAAAAGAAGGATTAAATGAAAAGGAAACGCAGTGTAAATTGAGATATTTAAACCAAGAGAAAAGGAGTAACCATGGAGCAGGTAAACAAGGCCTAATCCCTGAAATGCCAGAGATGAGGAGATCCCGAAACTTCAAGAAATCGAAGCAAGCAGGCACGATAGGGTGAGGACAGACATAAATAGATTGAAAAATAAATAGATTGATAAATAGAACAATTGTGTCAACATGCTAGTAAAAAAACTGTGTAAAGATTTAAACAAAAACATTGGTCTTTATAAACAAAGAAGATGCTGAACAGTGATGCCAAGCATAGTCTAGGCAGAGGAGCACAGAGGTGGTGATGTTTAAATAGGGATCTGGGATCAGGGAATCTAACACAGAAGGAGAAAAATGGGCTGGTCACACTACTCCTGAACCATGCGGAAATTACATTTCTCTTTTAATTAGAACAGAATGATTTCTAACTTACTTTAAATCATACAAAAGTCCTAAAATGTACATTTGCTTCATAATAAGTGAACCCAATATGATAATGAGAATCACGTAACCTGATATCGCAGGTCAAAGTTCCTCCCAGCTGAACTTCCCATCGAAGCGGAATCTGGAATCGCACCGTTTAGATGGGAGCTTCTGCTTTCGCATCCCTGCATGTGATCTCAGTTAAGTCAATGGAATTTTTTCTATAGTGTGACCACCCCATAAGGTTTGTAAAATAAACAGGGAACACTGGGATAACGCTGGGTGAAAGTACACCCAGAATACTTACGATTCTGTAAGCTCCAATGGTGGTTTGTGTCCTAACTACCTGCAGGATACACTGCCTGCAAATTATGTTCTTTAAATGTCTTTTTTGACATAGGGTGACAAAAGGACATAGCATTAAAATACAGTCACTCTGAATGGTGTGCAAAAAGGGGGATAAGTGTTCTTGGGCTTAGATTACACCCGTATGATATGGCCTATTTCAAATGTCAGTCATCAAACCAATGTTTTGGTTTGTTGTATTAATGTTTTGTTTAACATTTCCCACAGTGCATCATATATTATCATTCTTTCATCACTGAAGAAGGCTACCCAAGTCCAACAGCAAGGTATAGTAGAAATGAAGCAGGTTTATTGTTCGAGACTGAGAGGCTTGAACTGAAAGTTATTGATGCGTATGTTTTTCCGCATTATCACCCTTTGATCCACACCTAGAAAAACATTAAGCTTACATAAAATAGGAAAAGCCTAATTTATTACTTTATGAGGGAACCAAAATAGTCTTTGCGACTCGTTAAAATGAGCAGCACTAGACCGTGTTTCCGTTTTGGCGCAGAGTTCAAAGCACATATCTCATTCTTTTTTCTCATTTCAGCCAGACTCTGAGCCACCGGGGTGCAGTTTCACCAGATCTTAACACTGAGTGGTTTTCAGATTTAAGGGCCAAAGACCCATAAATGTTCTTGGTATTGCTTTTCGGTGACTAAACGTCCTAGTTTCAGCTTTAAATAAGAGCCAGTTCTGATTTACCTTTTGGACACATTGTGAAATCCCAAAAGTTCAGTTTGCGTTAATCAAGACGAATATTTTTAAACCTAATTATGTGGGACAAAGAGTGCCAAAACTTTTTCTAGTTATGAGGGCAGCCGTTTTGAATGATAAGACAAGCATGTGCTTCTGAATCAGTGTAATCAGTGCAATGTCTGCTTAGATTGCTACAACGGTTAAAATGAAAGCTATGTTGTGCTTGAATGTACGGTTTTTAATCTGAATTACACATTTAATCACAAAAGAATAAGATGCATTGGAATCTTGGGTTGTTGGATTCATTTACAAACAGAAAATTAAACAAAAATTTCTTGATACTCGTTGGTATCAAGACAAAAGCTGTTATTTCAACAAAGCAATGGAACAATGATTCCCTGTGACATCATGATGGATATATGTAAGCTGCGTATTTACAGAAGCTGATTGCATTTGAGAAAGAAAGAGTTTTCCACCCATCCTTCCTCTTATCTCTGGTCATAAATCACCCCTGCTGGCCTGCATAAATCAGCCTCTTCATAAGCCTGGCACAAGCAATTCCATTTTAACCTTTACATGTGGTACTGGCCATACACTCTAAATGCAGACTGTGACCCTCATGACCTTGGCCATTCATATTTAATATTCATTAAGAGCTGGAGGGAATCTAGACAACAAAAACAGCCTCTACAGCATGACGGCTCAAATGATAATTAATGTATTTTCCATAAGACATGTTCATAGGTAGATAATGCATAAAGATGAGCAATTCTGCATGAGCACTGCCATCTGCATTTTTCAATTTCATTCAATGCTCCACAAGCAGTCTTATGAGCATGCTAACCTTTGACTTGTGTCCTCAGTGTAAAGGCTTTGCTCTTTTGCCCTACTAGACCTGGCTGGAGTATACCATTACAATTACCTGAGTGACGATCAATCGAACATATGAAAGTATACTGGGTTAAGAGAAGATGTCTGGCTGCCAACCTTTTAACCTGTGGATTGTCAAGAGCACAAGACGTTGACAAGATACTCAATGACTCAATGTGTCAAGATTATCGGTGAGCCCTCAACATAAACTTATATTGTTCAACCTTTGAAAGCGAAGCAAAATGGTTGCTTTGGAAATTAGATGAGACTCCCATGTGGTGACAATGTGTACTTTGTATTTCACAGTTTGTAGTGGAATTGAATCCAGACAGTTAATATCAAATATCGCAATCACTACCATGACAACATATATAATGTATATGTAGTCTAGGTGTAAAATATTAAACAACAATGCAGACTGCATTAGTGAAATGAACTGGAGCTCAGTGATTTCCAGTGTGAAACGGTGATGGAATTTTTACAACAATTCATATACTAATTTTAGTCTACCCAACTAACCATTGTTTGGTCCAATTATGGTACATGGCTGGCCACATATATGCCAAGACTGGCTTAGATCATAAATAAATAAATAAACTATGAAGCATTACATTTGACACTTGGCAATAAAAACAATATCACCCACATGCCAGTGTCAGGTAAACACCAGACATTCCAGACAAATGCAAACCTGATTGTTAAATCAGGAATTCACCACATGATAATCTCAGACGATGCTGGGATGTCAGATAATACTGTGCTGAGGTTAGATGAACTGGTATAAAAGACACTGGTGCTGACATGTTTTCTGAAGTGGCGAATCTCACTACTCCATCTAGCAATCTAATGGCTAAATCCGGATTTGCCAAGAGAATAGGGAAGTTAGGGCAGTGTGGGGGTGCAGAGAAACTTGCTTAACAAGATATTTTGAACAATTCCACACCCCAACTTTCTTGGAACTGTTGGAGGTGGCTTTTCTATTTAATTTATAATCGTACGTTTAATGTTATGATGACCATAAGGTAATGCTAGCACTGACCTGAGAATTGTCTTTTTTTAAACATTATTGTTAGAGATTCTAACATGTGCTACTGTACATCACATGGGGACATTTTAATTGTTTTAAATACAAGTGAAACCTTGCATCTGAAATGCTGCACATTTATTTATCTTGGCTGTGCAAGGAGTAGAGCATACATGCTTTAATTCTGGGCCCTGTTCAAAATGTTTCTACAGCTAGAACTCTTGGACCATGACATCAAAGCCTCCATGAAGCCCCAAGTCACTACACTATTACACATATATGTATGTCAAACCATGAAAAATGGATTGAACCTTGAATAGCTGTTTGGTTCTGGTTGGCTTAAGTGCATTATAGCAGATCTACTCTATTTGCTCATTGTGTTAGTATACTCTTATGAAGTGTTAGTATGCACCAACAGCAGTTTGACTGTTTATATGCTGCAGCTTTCCATACTTTTCTCTGACTATCTTGAGACTCCAGACCAGACCACAAAGTGAAAAAGAATTGCTAAAACTCTTAGCTAGCAAGAGTCCCCTTTAGCACGGTTAGCCTCTTCATAAAACAGAGCGGGCTTACGCTGAAGCACTGTGATTAAGATAAGCCAAAGCACAGCTGGACAATTACCTGACAACTAACCTTTTCTGGAGCCACTTAAGGATGTAAGGACCCCTGAGAACTGTTGTTTTTTTTTTTGTTGTTTTTTTTTTAAAGAAAACCGCTTTTGACTCCACAAAGGAAATAGTGAGCTATAAGCTTGTATCATAGTTGGGATGACCTAATTTCAATCATAGCTTCGGGGTTGGAAGATGTTGTTTCCAGACACGGATGAAAAGGGCATTAGGACTGATCTGGTTCAAAAGCTAAAAAAATTGTGAATGATGTTTGCTATGCAGAATATTGTTCATAAAAGGTAAATGAAAACTATATCTGTTCATTTACTTTTAAGTGATTGTACTTAAAATGTAGTCCCAAAGTGAATATCTGTTTTCCATCCAAACATTGCTTTTTTCTCTTCATTAATTGGTATTGCATGATCAAAAACACACATGTACCACCCATTCTTGAAATTTTCTCTTAAATTTTCTCATATTTTTTGACACAACCATAAAATGTCAACACTGTCACTTTTGTAAAACAAATTTTAGAATAGTTTATGACATACATGTATATTTATTTTAAGGCGAGGCCTGAAGTATCTAGCAAAAGAGGGGAAACAAAATGGCTAATGTGAACAACTCATGCATATCATGTGAAAGGTGTAGGTCTTTGTTACTGTTATACAGTCTGACAGTGTCTCATTAACCTCTTTTGTATTTTTATTCAAGTAATATTCAAAATATTTCTTTATATGACATGTGTCTTACCCCTCTCTCTTATTTGACTACTGTCATGCTAATTTGGCTTATACTACCTACCTGCTACCACACTACCTAACATACAAAACACCCCCAATATCCATTGTAAGTTATGCATCTCCAATCACTAAAGCCAAATTGAAATGGCATGACATTATTTAACCTAGCGGCATGGTGGTGTTTCAAGGCTCGCCGATGACCTTCCTGAGAGGAGTTTGCATCATCTCATCGTGCTTGCGTGGATTTCTTCCAAGACTGTGGTTCCCCCCACATTCCCAAAAACATGCGTCAGGTTAATTTAATAAACTAAATTCCCCTTTTGTCTAAATGTGTGCATGAATGTGTTTGTATCCTTTTGATGGACTGGTGAAGTGTCCAAGGGTTACCCCCAAATATCCCCAAATAGTTAAATAAAGTTGATGAGCATGAAGCCATTGACTTGAGTGGTATACATTTTGGAATTGTATGTTGTAATAAGGCCAATGTCACCACCTTCAGAAGTTTTATTTGTTTTAAAAGAATTATGCTAAGGTTGGTCAATGCTTTTGAGTTATTAAAGTGCTAGTCTCTTAAAAAATATATTTATTAAATAAAAAAACAATACTTTTTTATGTTTTTAATGTAAATGTAGACTTCAGTACATGTACAACAGTAAC
Organism: Danionella cerebrum; assembly: GCA_007224835.1. NCBI lineage: Eukaryota > Metazoa > Chordata > Actinopteri > Cypriniformes > Danionidae > Danionella > Danionella cerebrum. Next base: position 240,476 of record SRMA01027115.1, on the reverse strand, counting down.
AAAAATGAACAAAAGTAAATATTCAAAATGTAAATGCATAAATGTGTACTAGATAATGTTTTTAAAAATTGAAATACATATTACACCAAATATATTAAAAAAAATTGCCATTTATTGAATCTGACGGTGCTGACAGTTGTAACTGAAAAAACACCTATTTTTTGAAAAATAAAACTTAATAAAGTGAGGAGGTCAGATTACTTTTTATTATCAAAATAAAACCTGTTTTATCCAAATTCCCAAGAATCAGTGATACATATACTCCTTTTCAAGAATGACAGCATTCCTGCAATGGACTGGTGACCTGAGCAGAATGTTCTGCTGAACCTCACCCAATATAAACTGGGAAAAGAACACTACTCCCATAAGTTCACATAGCAAATGCTTGTTCACTGTGAACCCAAAAAGTCTACAGCACATTTACCAGTTGCCTCAAAACATTTCAGTTGACACACCTTAGTTTTTATGTAAACAATAACCAAAAAAGTATCATTTGTATAAATTTTCAAATTTTGAGCACTATTTACATATAAAAATTGATCAACTCTAATATTTTGAGGCAACCTTTTTACATAAATGTTTTGAGTACTGGATAAATACTTTAAGTACTTTTTTGGGTTATCAGTACAACAATTGAGTTTGGCCAAATCTCCAAATCCAGTACTTCAATCCTTGACTGTAATCTTTACAATATTAAGAAGAGTTATTCTTTATTCATGAAATCTTTGTACAATTTGTTTCAGGAGTAATGTCTTTGCCAATAATAGTATTACCCTCATCCTTATAAGTCAACTTTGAGCTTCCCTTCCTCTGCTTCTCCAAACAAAGGAAAGGTTTCCTTGGATGCATCGGAGTTGGACAGCTAGCCTTACATGTTCATACCCACCACTCATGCTAAAGTTGCAACCCACGTACAGATGATCCTGATCCTTTTTAAACTATGGTTTTCCAGAGCTGGCTCAGATATATCTATAAATATTTTAAGTAATGATTTGCGTTATCGAATTTAAAAACTCTTCTGGGTTTCTCATTTTACTGTCAGCCCTGTATTTGATGTTAGATAAAAAGCAATAAAAAGATTAATAGTCTTTAAGATGCATTAACATGTGTGTGTATTGTCCATCATAATAAACATTGTAATTTTTTTCAGGCTGTTATATTATAGATTTTGTAATTTATTAGTTATTATAGTTTAAGTACATTCTGAAATTTCTCTCCAGGTTCCAAAGAACGTGATGAGTGGTAAATTCTTGTTGGGTAAAAAAAAAACCTGATTGTCATTATCAGTCAATTCAGAGCTGTGAATGTTGGTGCAGGTATTGAAGACTTATGGCTTTTTGAAGTGAAGTACCAGCTTTCTCCTGGGGTTAATGCCTGCTGTGAATGTGGCTGTCAGAATCAAGCTTCTCTCAGGTTTACACTCTCGAGGCAAAGTCAGGGGTTATTTGCTGCTATTTTTACAAGAAACGGGTTGATTTGTCTTAGGCCATTAGCGTCTATTATGGCCGGGAGTCTCCGGGAAGGAGGTGGGAAGCAGCAAACGCTGGCATTCTGCCTAAAGAGAAATCAATGAAACAAATTAATCCTTCGCAGGCTGTGCTGACACAGTAATCCATCATTCAGGGGTGCTTTTACACACCGAATCAGGGAACCAGGACTGAGGGAGAGAGCCCCAAGGGATCGTACGCTTGCTTGTACACACAGTTACACACGCTTTTGCACAAGGCTGGATGTGAACAGTCTGTTAGTAACCGCCACACAGCTGTAATCCTATAGGAAAGTGTCTAAAGGAAAACAGATGAAATATGATGGTTTTTGCAATGGTCACTACACAGGACATGTTCCAAAGCCTTGGCTTGGACAAGAGTCTACGGTGTTTAGTGTTAAATGTTTATATGTATGATGCTCTAGACAAGCCTGTAAAGACGGCTCTTGCAGACACGGTACCATGAAGGTAAGACAAAAGTAGAGTAAACTTCTTCTCTAGTGGTTGGCAGGTCAGTCAATAATGAGTGTTCAAACTTTCAGCTTGTTTTACAGTGAGTAGCTATTACATTAATTACATAAAACTGATGATCTGAGAAATCACATGCAGATAATTTCACGTTTTTTTGGTCGTGTTTGTCACCTTAGACACCCCATGCCTGTCTCTGGAAGTCCCTGCTCTCCATTGAAAATCAATGGAATTGGCATGTTCTGAATCACCTTGAGGCATTGGTCTTACAAAGACTGCAATTAAGATTGTACATCACTTGACAAAAGTAAGAAAAGCACAATTTTCTTGCAATAGGACGTCATTGTTGGGGAAATCTACACCGATGGCCTTTAGATTTGTATGATCACTCTGCTTTAAAGTGGTATTATTAATAATGAAAGGATAATGATGACGCATACATTATAGAGATTAAACTCACATTTAAGCCCCAATTTCTTTATATTCTATACTTGTGACCTGTGTCAAACGAAGTAAACAACTTTTAAAACAACCACACTGCTCTATGCAAATTGCATCCAATAAAGGAGTTCAGCGTAAGCTAAATTGTTTTCAAGTAGAAGAAATTAAAATACAACAAATTAAGCATATAATCGAGGGAAATTCCATAAAACAAAATAGATTTTATTAACCAATGCTTTGAACTGCACTGGATTGCTTTGTTGTCAGTGTGCTGTAAAATATATATTGCTTTAAAAGTATTTATAATAAGCTTTACGTTTGTGTTCCAAACTATTGAAACAGGTGAAGTATATCATTTTGACATTGTTACATTGCCAATATACACAAAACAATATTTATTTGCACATAGCCTAAGTAACCTTAAAATATAAGGTATCATATATACTATACACTCCGAGTGCTTGCGTGATTTTCCCACAATCCCAAAAACGATGGACTGGCAACCTGGAGATCCAGGGTGGAGACACCAGCAGACCCCCATGACCCCGAAAGGGAACAAGCGGGTATGAAGAAGAATGAATATACTATACAGGCCTGTAAAATAAAATACCTTGAGCTGCCCGCAACATCTCTGCACTTTATTGGAAGAATACACTATTAGTCCAGATAATAAGCAAGGCCAAAACAGAATAAAAACTGTAAAATGCACAATCAAAAAATAAGTTTATTAGATGTTTACACACTTCTAACATCATAGTTGAGTGAATAAAACATACATTTAACAATACTTTACTGTTTACTGTGATATATTAAATGCCTTCTCTTATGTGAGATGCCAGTGACAACAGAAATGTTTGAGAATAAGAGGAAAACTGTGAAAATAGCAACTAGATAATAAGCTAAGAATAAATACACTTGGAATTATACAATGCTTATCTCCACCACAATTTTAACAACTATTGCATGGGAGAAACTGAATAGAATCAAATAATTAATAATAGTTTGTTTGTTAATATTCTCCAAATCTTCATAATCACATTAGAACACACAACACAAGCCTTAAAACATAATCCAAAGAGCAAATCAGAAACGGATAGTGTGTCAAATTGAATTTTGTATCATTCTATCTGAAAAAACATAGCTTGCATTAGCTCTTCATCTCTATTTGTGCCTAATTTTTAGCTCAAAGGTCAGGGAGTTTAGTGTTGACTGGAATTTAAGATCTGCAGGATGTTCGCAGAAGGAAAACATACACAAGTTTCCATGCAGGAAGTGCATCACTAACTAATGTCCTGTCCATCTATTCTATCAGTCCACTTTCACTTTTCAAAACTTGCTTCTTTCATTAATGCTTTGATCACTTACTAATAAATTGCCAGGTAAACTATAGCATGTTTATTTTTTACAATGTGAAGATTTTGGAGGTAGAAATGGGTTTTGGTTTGAGGAATGTGTGCTCAGGAAAGAGGCCAGCATTCTCTTTCCTTTGTAGACAGATTAAGTGATAGAGTGACACTCAAAGTACAGTGCACAGGGTGATGAGTAAACAGAGATACAGGTGTATTTTTAGGTTCTGTTGGTGTGACGTGTGTCTGTCCAACCAAAACCAACCATGAGCATTAATGTTTCCATCTTGAGCCATAGCTGCCCATCTTGGATTATCTGCAAAACAGAAATAAGTTTGCTTTAGAGAACTTTCCTCAAACATTGACAAAGCAAATTCGGTGTCGTAATGAAAACGCTTTTAGGAGCTTACATCTACAAAAATATTCAAAAACCTCTTACTTTCAGTAATGCATTTTAAAAATGGAAATGTGGTAGATTTGGCTTTTTTATTATTTTTAAATGTACAAACAAATTGTGATGTTACAGTATGTCACAGCAAGAAAGGATTTCCTTCACTGCAATCATGGTCCACTACGCTCAGTGATGGATGTTCCCAGTTTTCACCCCAAGTTTCTACCCCTTTTTGTTTAGCTGTGATTTGGAATTTCTAAAACATCTTAAGTCAGCAGCTTTGTCAAAAGATAAATGATGGTCATTTCTTTATTCTATAGGTCCGCAATCATTCCTATAATCATAAAAGCTGCTTTTGATTCTTGTTTTTGGAATCCATCGTGCAGATTTACTGCCTACAAGAATGCTTGATATCGTTGTCCATTCTCACTTAAACAGAGACTAAACAGATACCAGTATGATATGCAATGTTTACATAGATATACCACACCACACCCTGCACAATTAGTTTTACAGCACTTGGACTAAATAAACAATGTTGGTTTGGTTATGATGTGTATGCTGCTGAAGGGTACACTGCTTTCACAAAATTAGCTAAAAATCTTTATGTCGGTCATTAGAAGGCTAAAATACATTGTATACATTTTCACAATTTTGACAACATTTAAACATTTTTTTATTTCCATTTCTACTGCATAGTTGGGTCTTCTATATAGAGTTCATTCTGACCTGCAAACTGGTATCCTAACTGGAGCTGAAACCACACCATAAGGTTTTTGTCATCAATGTTATATACATGTTTATTTTTCAAGGCTTTTGCATTGCTCTGATGTTTATAAAGACATTTTCATTTCAACATTCAGACATTTTTAAATATGTAATGCTCATTGAAAGTTCACCAATACTTACACCTTGAATACAGTATAACATTTCACGTTTGGGGGCACTTGAAAAAGCCACAACAACGTAAAACAGTGACAGAAGAATTGTGTTATGTCAAAGGAGAACAATCTAGTGATTCCTAATTATAGAGTTTGGTAAAGTAACACAAAACTAAACAGAGAAGGTTGTATGAAATACATGCAACAATCTGTTCCATGAAAGCTTAGAAGAGAAACAGATGGAGTAGAAAGCTAACTAACTTTATATTGTTTTGATGATGCGTGCCACAATAGTTGACAAAAACATTATTATCTTTAATTATAAAGATAGGATTATTTGGTTTTATTCATTTTTTGTCTGTTTTAAAAATGACTAAAGCATGATGCTCGAAATTTGTTGCAAATTCAGTATGATAGCTATTATTATATTATTATAGTATTGTGTAAAGATAGAAATTGGATTTTTAATAAAGCATTCTGCTATAAACAAAAGAACAAGATCAAAAATCAATAATTATTTTGTTTGTAATTAAACTGATTTGTTCTCATGAACAATTTTAGTATTAGAGTAGACTTTCTCTGTCTATAGAAAGTAAGTAAATGAAAGAAAGCTCTTGCAAAAGAACGGTCAATTTTCCAACATTTAATTTGCTGCAGATTAGTTACACAAAACCTAATTTTGCAGCCATAAGTCATATTATTGTTCATTATTATTACAACTTTTTAAACTAAAAATGTTAAAAAACTATTATCATAATCTCTACAAAATCTCTATATTTTTCCTGAAACTCTCAAGTGGCAAATATAAAAATTGCATAATTCTATAAATATATATATATGTAATATGACAAATTTGTGCGTCAGATTTTGTAATCAATTCTTTCCATTTTAAGGATCAGTGCATTTACTTAATATTCACTGAGCACAACTTTTTTCAAATAATATACTCCAGTAAAAATCTACATTTTCACACTGCAGTTTTCAGTCGTCACTTGTCACCATACTGTGCATATCTGTTTTTTACTGATGTGATTACTCATCGGCCGTAATGCAAGTTTATTGACAGCACCTGCCTGTTCCAGAAACATGAGGCAAAAAAGATTTCTTGAGCCACTTAGTCATCAGTTTTTCAGATGGACCTTGAGACTAAAATGTACTTTAAGTATGCAAGTGTTTTGTAAAACAATATCAAGAAAATATTTGCTTTTTTGTACATTTTAGAAATGTGCACATTATACTAATAATGTCTAAAGACTTGTGAATTTTGAAAAATGTAACTATTTTGAATTACTATCATCCCACTAGTTCCTAGGTCTTATCTCTTGTGTCATTCTCCACATCACATGATTACACTCATAGAAACAATGGAGATACTTGTAAACAAATGAGGAGGGGGTTGCAATTAGGATTAATGAGGATTTTAATCGCACATAAATCATGGCTAATCTATATAAACTCCAGGTACGCATTTTAGGGGGAAAAGACCAAACTAGATTTAAATACCAGTTTAAAACCAGAGACGCTATAAAGAGAATGGAGATTATATAGTCTAACTTTGCAAGAAAAGTAAGCAAATACATCTCAGCTTAGTTGTTTTAGAGGAACAGCCGTGTACAGTACACTGTGTGGGAGTGAATTAAGAGATTTGATCATTTACAACTCATTTCTGTGTATTAGCATTGTTACTTGGTAAAGGTTGAGACATTCAGAAAACAGTTAAAAAGGGACAAAAAGAAAATTAATAATACCACCTAATTTTTAATCGCTGTAATGTGGAAAACAAGCAACAACTTTCACACCAATACATCTTCCTCCGCATTCCCTGTGCTGTAACATTAGTGTTGGTTTTGGAAGCCGTAAGGTTAAATGTACCTTTGCTGGCCAATTATTTGTGTTGTTGCCCACAAAATGTGCACAGTTAAAAAGTGCAGCTATTTTCCAACATAATTATGTATAATTCACCCCAAAAATAATCATTTGTATGTTTAAGTAAGGCTTTTGACACCTCATTCATATTGAAAACAGTACTACTTTTAAGAAAGATACTGTTTTTTTAACTACTTTTGTAAATTATTGGGGTGTAAAGACACAATTTTCTGAGCTAAATATAGACTACAATTATGTTTCTGGATATGGAGTAGATTTTTAACAATCATTGATCTTTTTTTTAAATAAATGTAAAGTAATTGATCTTTTTAACTTTTTAATCTGTCACCAACAAAACACGATTTATATCTTTTACATATTTTGCCTTTTCAGATTGTGAAAAAACACCATTTAATGCACACTATCTAGATTACATATATAACTGTATAATTATAAACTTACAAATATTCTCTTGTACACAGGCAGTATCCTGACATACCACGTGACTCTCGCCGAGGTTTTTTGCACTCTGTGCACTTTTACTCTCGAACGCAGGAGGCACACAATTATACATTATACGTTTTAGTAAAAAAAAAAAACTTTCAACTGCAATAAAGTGTTGACCACGTGTTTCTCTTTTTTCGTTAATTTATTTTAACTGAACTTTGTGAAGAGGCTTCCCTACATACTGATTTATGATTTTGGCTGTTGAAAGTGTCTTGCAATTAACACATAAGCTTTATGCTAGCTTGTGAGCAAAAGCCATTACTTCAATCTGAAATGAACACTGTTTAACATTGCTTCGTTGTGGTGGACAATTGAAACCATTTTCTTTTCATAGTAATTCTAGCATTTGATGAAACATTTAGTATCTTGGTTCATTTAAGTTTTGGAAGCTGTAAAGGTACCCGTCATTCTTCATCCCAGTGAAAACCAAATTGTCACAGACCATTGAAGAACACCGGGTGGTTAAGATGGTCTCTGTATTTCTGTGCATTTAAATAAACAATGGTGCATCAAATAAACACAAAAAAACTTTTTTTATCCGCAGAGAAACAATTGGTCCGCAGAAGTGTCATGCACCCATCGCCTAAAGGAATTCTTAGAAAGTGATACGTGAGAATTGTTAGGCCTTCATTATAATAAATACGTACTTTTTATATGTTTTATAGTGAGCACTGAGCAGCATGCATGTTTAAGTCCATAAGTGACGTATACGTTAAGATCGTTTGCACTTTACTCCCTCTTCTTCTATTAAGAGCGATTAGATGATGTCCATTGAAAGTTGCTGACCCGTTGAGAAAACGTCAGTAGATAAAAGGCGATTCCATGTGACCTTCTCGTCCCTTTCACACCAATCTGAGCCCCCGAATAGTTAGGGATCAAATTGAACAAAAGCCCCCTCCTCTTGCACTACCCCTCATTGTGACAAAAACCACAGCCGCACTCAAGAAGCGCCTCAAACTGTAAGATCACCGGAGAGAAGAACTATAGCGCACATATGAAACGAGACTTCGTTTGATTTGTTGAACATCGCTTATACGATGTTTAATGCCAGACGTTGCACTATATTTACTTTCTACACAACTTTACAAAATTAAGAGTTTTACATGGGTAGTGAAATTTTTTTTTACACATTTGAAGTAACTTATAGTAGGTGATGTATCTAACCACAACAAGCACTTCAGCTGTATTTTTTCCATTCAACATTCTCTGTCTTGACTAAATTAAACGTTACTTTTCAGCTGTATTCTTTGCATGTGCTATGTTCACTTTCAAAAGGATTTATTTAATTGTATGATTAATACAATCTTGAATATGCTTGCATGCACTATGCACAAAACAGTTTTTTTTTCAGTTTTGTTTTTGCCACATGAGTTTTGTAAATAAGGAAATATGTGCTCCCAGCTGTGCCCTGAGTGTTTAGACCATCTCTCCCGAGCGACTTTCCATTCTGCTTCTACTGGGTAGGAGGTCCGCCATTCGGGGGTTTTTATTACTCGTGCTCCACTGAGGGAATATGCATTAGACTAAATGCCCGAGCTTGTTTAGCGGTGTTTTAACGGTCATTAACAAAGACAAGTGTGCATTACATTTATCATGAACACATTTTAAACAATTAGTTGTGATTATTTCTTAATGCATTTGGTGCATAAAGTTTCTTAGTTTCAGTATCTTTGTGAATAACGTTAATTCTCATGCTTTCTGGAACATTAACCACCAATAACGATGTTGTGCACTACTAATAACAAATTAGCTTCAATTGTATTGCAACAAACTTTTTAAACCACTTTTTGGACATTTTTAAAATACCTTTAATTGTGCCATTCATCGCGTCAATTTTGTGTTTATGTTTTTCCAATATGATCTTGGAATTAAGTTATGGTTAGAACAAAGTATTAAACATTAAAACAATAAGAAACTACTCGAATAACGCAATAATAATCGCTTAGTGGAATGTTTGATAAACAATGTCTCTGTTGTGTTTACAATTTAAGGAAACATTAAGCGAACTTTTCAATTGCTTTTTAATATTTTTCGACTCATTGTTAAACTATCGGTATATTTTTCCCGAACAGACCGTGCCTTTTAATCCGTTGACACATCACTAAGAGAAACAGTCTGCTATTGATCTTCCCATTATCAGATAAGACACATTACACAGGTGAAGAGGCTTTTCCAAAAGTTAAAGATGTTTAGCTTTACAGCCGCTTTGTTTTTAAGATTAAGCAATACACTGCTAAACACGCGACGTCAAAGAAACGTTTGTACAAAGACTTGTTGGTTCATATCAAGCTATATTGAGATCTTGAAATGTTTATCTTCGTATCACTTTTTATCGGATAGTTATAACATTAGATTACTGGCTTTTTTATGTTTTGGTTCGGTACAATGTTACGCAGCCCTATACGTTATTTGATGGATATCTTACTCAGTGATTGAAAAATGCTAAAAGTTCTTACCTTTCTAATAGGGATGCCCCCATCCGAGAACAAGCCACCGGTCACAAGCGCTCGTACATTGAATGCCCAAATGTCCACTTTATCATTTCTTCAGCGCTGTTTTCATGCCTGCCTTGTGTTCCCATTCGCTGTCTCTCTCCCTCTCTCCCCTCTCGCTCCCTTCCCTGCCTGTGGAGCAAAAGCCTGATGGTACTCTTTCAGAAGTCTCTCTTTGTTCATTTTAATCTTATTCGTTTCACCTTTGCGGGGACCAGAGGACAGCGGCGTGTTTCTTCGCCTCAGACTCACGAAGTTCAGCGCTGAAGCTCGAGGTTTCTGCGTTTTGCTTCCACTTAACTTCTTTTACACATGCCCGTGTGTTCAGAGCTCGTCATAGCAAATTCTCGCGTTAGTTTCAAGTGTTTTTCGTTATTTTCTTGCTATTCGGATTAATCCACCGGTAAAGAATCATGTGAATAAAAGTGTTTTATCATTGCTATTATGTTTACCTTTTAATTCGTAATTCACACCATGCTCACGATCACATCAAAGTATGCCTCAAATAACCTATATATTTAACTGCCAAAATAGCAAATATCATAAAACATTCAGGGCTATATTTGCACTAAAACTCATAATTCTTGCTGTAATTGTCTACTGTACGCTAGATGGCAGCCTGATCCAGACATTATCTGCAAAGCGCAACCTTCTGTATCCGTGCACAAAAGCCCCTTCCCCGGCGCATTTTACCAAAACTTAGCTCGTTAAAAGATGTGTCCAACCAAAACCGAACATTGATTTTTTTGAAAGCCCTCATGTACTGGGCTAGCCCTCTCTGCGTTATATTTGTGCCTGCTTTCCTGAAAAAGCGTTCCGTTATGCTGACAGTCCTCCCTAGTCTAACCAGTGCTCATCAATGCGCTTTTTTATTTCATGCTTTACTAAGGGTATGTGCTTTATGGACGTGTGCATGCGTTAATGCGCGTTCTCGAGTCGGTTTTATTCACTTTACGTGGTTAATACCTCATAACGGGAGCGACCTGAATGTCGTGGTGGGTATCGATGTAATTTCGGGTCCAGTTTTGAAGAAAACGTTTTTAACTTTGCAAGGCTCGAACCGCCTAGTGAGCGTGTTTAGATTCTAGGTCGCACCTTGCGTTCATCCCGGTTTTCGCCGCTTCTTTCAGGGGTTTCTTCCTCATTCTGACAAAAGACGGTCCATTCTAATCGGCTTTCAAAGCAAATAGCAGCGCAGGGGCGAGCGCAATGTAAATTGTGCTTGTCAGTGCCCTCAGTCGTAGGTAGAGAGAAGCGGGGACTCTAACCAATGGAGTGAAAGAGGCTTGGCTAACCTTAGCCTCCCATTTTCCCTCTCCCCCCTCGATGCAGGGTTCTGACCAGTCAGTCGCCTTTGATTATCAGTTGCCAGCAGCCCCTCTCTTGGCTCCTTGACACGAGCACCATATAAGGCGCAGCGATCTCCATAGAAACGTGTCAGTTTCAATAGTAGTGTCAAAGTTCACTATATACAGACATTCGCGCAGATCTCCGTTTCGGAAACATTGCTCCGCTGGTACTCCCGTTAAAGCGCATTCTTTTCGAGGTCTCTTCATCTTACATATTCCATTAGTTGTTGGTTTTTTTCTTTTACCCTCGCTGTGTTCCTACTGGAGAGGTGAAACGACACGGGCAGACGGGCGACGTTTTTTTCTCTCGCTGGACCAGATGAGGCTTATTCATGAACATAGATAGAGAAATCCGTTCTTCAGTGTTTCCTCCTCTCCAGCAGCGAAGACGGAGAGAGGAGCAAGGAAGAAAAAAGAAAGGGATTTATTTTGCACAGCACTTTGGATCTCCGGTCCGCCAGAAAGCAATTGTTTTTGCTTCAATGTGAAGATTTTTTCAAGAAAACTGTTTTTCTGTCATTACGTCTGGGATCGCTTTCTCTTTTCGCGATTGGGTTCCCGAATGGCTGACTGCAATTTACCTTGGAACTGGCCTCCCGACAACTGCTTATCCTGATCGGGTGCTTTTCTATCGACTGTATTGATTATTTTCTCTTTCGACTTTTCCCCCGATGAGATCGAGTGCTCCGCTTTGAATTCGCGCTGCCGTTCTTCCAAGACTTCCCTTTTCCCTGCTCCGATTTCCGAGCGACCAGATCGCTTGAAAGCACTTTTCGGGCCCGAGATATGGCAATGGTAGTTAGCGTCTGGAGAGATCCGCAGGAAGACGTGGCCGGAGGACCTCCGAACGGCCCCAATCCAGCAGCTCAGCCGGCAAGGGAGCAACAGCAGGCGGCGTCAGCGGCTCCACACACACCGCAGACCCCGAGTCAACCAGGACCCCCGTCTACACCGGGGACTGCGGTCGACAAAGTCAGTCAGAATTCTGGACAGAGTCAGCAGCATATTGAATGTGTTGTTTGTGGGGACAAATCGAGCGGCAAACATTATGGTCAGTTCACCTGCGAAGGATGCAAAAGTTTCTTCAAGAGGAGTGTCCGAAGGAACTTAACATATACATGTCGTGCCAACAGGAACTGTCCTATTGACCAGCACCATCGCAATCAGTGCCAATATTGTCGGCTGAAGAAGTGTTTAAAAGTGGGCATGCGGCGGGAAGGTGAATATACTTTTCTGAATCAAACACATTACTACACAGCTATTGTTCAGCCATGTAATTTCGGAGATGCGTAATGCCAGTTTTAACGTGTGTAAAAGAGAACGCGTAGTTACAGGCAAGGTCAGCGTAAATACAATAGTGTGTATTATGCAAAAACATTCATTAATCTGGTTATAGTGCGTTATACATACTGATTCAAACATGCATTGGATGCCGCATGTTTGCATATTGATAAGCACCTTGAGCATTCATTTAAACTCAGTAACAGTATTTGTGTATAGTCATCATTGCAGGCTTATAAAAACAGGGATGAAGAAGTGTGGGCGTGAGTGTGTGTGCGCCTGTGAATATCTGGTGTGCGTCTTCGTGTATTGAAATAACACTATATTTCCATTTTGTCACGAGGTTATGAAAAATGTCGATATTGACGTTTATTGGTGGTACATTTCTGGAGATCTTAGTGTGGCTTGAGGCCTAGTTGTCTTTTCTCTTCAACCGAAGTTGTATGCAAACAATGGCTCCTTAAGTCAAGTTTTAACAACAGAGTAAAGGTAAAACACTCTGAACAACCTTGTTTTTTAAAAATGTAGAGAATGTACAATGCGATTTTGCCTTATTACGATGTGCTTCGAATCAAACATGTACACACTACTTTGTGTGTTTTTATGTTAGAGAGACTGGGTGCTGGTGATGTTTGTATTTTATATACGAACGTGTACTTTATTTGTATAATGCAACAGCATAAAACTGTAGTTTTACTGGATGGTTGAGATTTATAGAGCTTCTTCTTCCAGGAATGCCCACTAATGCTTACTGAATGGATATTTGTCAAAATAAATGTAGGCCAATCGTGATGTTAATGTAGGTCTGAGAATAAATACATAGCATATGTTTATTTGGGGTATAACGGCTCCTACGCTATCCCAAATTAGTTGATTTTATTACATGAATCAAAATGTTGCTATTTTTCTACATTTTAGTGTAGATTGAGTCTAGATCCGTTCAAGCTTCCACATGTATGATATTTCTCAGTTCTGGATGTACATTTCCTCTCCCTTTCTTTCTTTTTGTCAGCGGTTCAGCGAGGACGAATGCCTCCAACCCAACCGAACCCGGGTCAATACGCACTAACGAACGGGGATCCTCTGAACGGCCATTGCTATCTCTCCGGATACATCTCTTTGCTTCTTCGAGCCGAGCCTTACCCAACGTCTCGCTATGGCAGTCAGTGCATGCAGCCCAATAACATCATGGGAATCGAGAACATCTGCGAGCTTGCAGCTCGCCTTCTCTTCAGTGCTGTGGAATGGGCGAGGAACATCCCTTTCTTCCCCGACTTGCAGATCACAGACCAGGTGTCCCTGCTCAGACTGACATGGAGCGAGTTATTCGTGCTGAACGCGGCGCAATGCTCCATGCCCCTGCATGTGGCCCCGCTGCTCGCTGCTGCAGGCCTGCACGCCTCACCGATGTCTGCGGACCGCGTCGTGGCCTTCATGGATCACATTCGGATCTTCCAGGAGCAGGTCGAGAAGCTCAAAGCACTACACGTCGATTCGGCAGAATACAGCTGCATTAAGGCAATAGTCCTCTTCACATCAGGTGGGTGAATGTTGAGGCCTACCCAAACACCAAACACATAAATATATAGTTTGGAATTATAATAACTTAGGCAGTTATTAAAGTCAGGTATTGTGGTCTTTTACCAAATGAAGTAATTAGTGGATTATGACAATAAAAATATGCCACCGTGCTATAGGTCCAGGGCCATCTATAAGAAAAAGTGGACGTGGAGGTATAGGCTTTAGTTATTAATAACGGGTTTTAAATTATTGTGAACTTATGTTTCAATACAAACTTTTGCTTGTGTAATCTGCGCGCTGTAACAATTAAAAAACCACCGGCCCTCGGATCCTTAACTTAAAATAACGCATTTGTTGAAAACGTGTATAACAAAAAGTGTGTGTGTGTATATATATATATATATATATATATATATATATATATATATATATATATATATATATATCTCTCTATATATATATATATATATATATATATATATATATATATATATACTTTTTCTTATAAAAATATATATTTTTCCCATTAATATTATTATTTAAACTTTTAAAACATCATCACCACTATTTTCTTATCATAGTTTTTGTCTTTAAACCCTAAAGGAAATTAGTCTGAGGGTTAATGTTGAAATGGGCAGCTACTAGAAGTAACCTTTTGTGGTTTAGGTTTGATAAGTCCTCACTGGAATATATTTAAAACATGATTTTTATTTATTTTTTCTCAATGACGTCAGTCTCAGACAGAATCTTACTTGCCATGCACAGCAATGTTTACTAAGCATTTAGAATATCAAAGTCTGATCAAAATCCACAGGGTAAACGACATTTTTTAACTAGACGAGAAGCGTATGCTGTATTACTTGAAACTGGGATTCGCTGATGCCTGCGTACTGAAATGTTATCGTGGCCCTAAAGTTGTATTGTCTAATGAGCGACTAGTACGTTTACTAGTACTTTCTGAAGAAAAATGTTGCACATATAAAAAAAGAGATAACATGCGGAATTTTATGTTTTAAAAATGAGGATTTTAACCATGCTCGATGATCCGAAAATAACTCATGAGGGCACATAACTGAGAGATTTTTGCATGGACTTAACACAGTTCAGAAGTTCACGAGGCCATTGTATTTGACCAGACTGTTCGCATCTAGCGCCATTAATTTCAGTCTTTGAGGCATGATCTTCATCTCGTCCTATACTCTTAAAATAAGGACACATAAAATGCAAAACGTTTCTATATCTTGATGCCGCCACTTTGTATGGATTCTGGCCTGGCGACAGTATTGATGAGATCACATTTGGCAAAACCGATTGTTTTGTGGAATGTTGTGGTTTTTTAATCTTACAAACTCCAAAATGATCTGTAGAACGCAAGCAGTTTTATTTTCTTATTTTATTTTCAGCGTATCTTATACGCTGTGCAGGCTTATAAATCTGGATGTTTCCAAAGGCCTTGACTTCTCGTTCGGCCTCGCAGCAGATGAAGTACATGGAAGCGGGCGAAAAATGATTCGGTACCATCTGGAGAACGATTGGATCATAATTCGGTTATTACCATACCCAATTCTTGGTCAGAAATGAGGCTGGATATTTCCATATTTGACACGGACACCTTCTCCACCATCTCTAGTTTGGCTGTTCCTTGCGCATGCTTAGTTCAGTCTGGTTGTGTGCGCGCATGCAGTGTTTACTCTACAGAAAAGGATAGAACTAGCTTCTCTGCACCGTGTTAATGTTTAGTTACAGACAAGTTCAGCGAGACTCATCTCACTTTGTCTGATATGTTGAATGCTAACCTTTATCTGTGTTTTGTCTCGTCAGACGCTTGCGGCCTGTCGGATGTTGCACACATCGAGAGCCTGCAGGAGAAATCTCAGTGCGCGCTGGAGGAGTACGTTAGGAGCCAGTACCCGAACCAGCCCAGTCGCTTTGGCAAGCTTTTGCTGCGACTGCCATCCCTGCGCACTGTCTCTTCGTCAGTAATTGAACAGCTGTTCTTCGTTCGCTTGGTAGGTAAAACTCCCATTGAAACGCTCATCAGGGATATGTTATTATCCGGGAGCAGCTTCAACTGGCCCTACATGTCCATTCAATGATCCGAATGAGCGAGTCGAACAAAAAGGACCAAAATTCTGCAAGCCCTCTCGAGGAGACTATATAGGACCTAATTTCTGACCACTTATGGAGACTCTTTTTGTCTTCTGGGACCGAAATGGAGTATGTAATGTACAGAGTTTAAAGAAATGGACGCACTCCTGTGTAAATCCATCGCCGTCATCAAGAACACTCTCCATTTTGTAAAATACTAGTCTTTATTTTCTTTCTTTTTTGCAAAGAACAAAATACGTAAATAAGACGAAGATCATATGCGCAGTAAATGAGCAACACTTAGCAGGAAAGAAATTTCCAAGCAATTATAAGAAATGTCCTGTGTCTGTATCTCTGTTTTGTATTTTTTCTGGTTCTAAACCAGTTTTTTTCTGTGATTCTATACTAATGATTTTTATATAACCTTTTGCTTCTTATAATGAGTGCGATATATGTTGCTGAAGATATGTTCTCCAAGAATTAAAATTGAAGTGAGGATTTAAAATAAAGGAACACGTTAGACAAAGAAGACACAGTCTAATCGCAATGACAATTTCAGTGATGGTTCAACCTTCCCTCTTGATGCTATGGACATGCAACTTCAGCTAATCTGACCTCATGGACATTATAAGGAGAGGACACCGGTGAAACTTTTTTCTTTGTCGTGTGTGTGGGAGAGAGAGAGAGAGAGTGTGTGTGTGTTGAGTCAATCATCAGTCAGAGATAAAAGACATGAAATCAAAAGCACTTTTAATATATCATTTTCAAATACATCTTGTTTGTTTCGTCTTGATATTCCAGCTATTTCTTTATTATTGAATGTTGCCTTTTATTTCTGCTCAATCCATGATATGCCTGTGCAGAAGGACCGCGTGAAGTTGTGTGATGGTGACTATACTATTAAAATGGAAATAGGCAACAGCACTGTCTTGTTTTCAGCAGATTCAATTTTTTCACGAGTTTCTCGAATGTCTTCATTTGCGTTGTGCATCACGTGTTTATTTATTTATATATTTTATTGTTGCATTACTGTATATCTTATGCAGTCTAGGCAATTTCAATGGGTCAAAAAGCGCCTTAAAATGTGTAAATATCTCAAAGCACACGTGTGCTTTTGATCACATCTGTTAATTTGTATTTTTTTTTTATTGTGTTTCACCTGCGTAAAAACATTTTCCACATTTGCAGCGCACGTGCCAGTCACAGAAAAAAACTGTTTCAGCGCATAAATGTTTAATATTCTCCCAGGCTGAATTGAAAGGTTTGTTCATTGTCAAAGGGAATAGATGAATGACATCCCATTTATAAGACGATATGGGCGGTTCTAATGTTAGAACATGAAATGAAAAAGAAGCCAAATCCGACTAAATTCCTATTAGTTTGAGGTGATCGCGAGAGGATATGTGTGAGGACAGATGTTTTCCATCTGCAGTTATATGTGTGATCAATCTGAGATATGTATAATGCCGCATGTAAGCCGGTCGATAGGAGCACTAAATGTGATGTATTGTACCGTGATGGGGAGAAATTCGTCTCCAGCCTCGTTTGATTGGTTAAGAAGCATGAGAGGAAATCACTGATGCTCAGACGTCAACCAATGTTTTTCAATCCGTAAATATAAGTCACGTGTTATAATTTCTCCCCGTTTCACTGATCTCATGTTTACCAAGTCGGTATTTTGTACTCAAACACTGTTCTCGTTGCATTATTCTGCAATAAAGAGAACAGGACATAATCATAGAAAATGTACAGGTTAACGTGTTCAGTAAACATAAAAAGTATGGCGTTAGCATGTGTTTGTTTAAAATGGTACATACCTCTTCCCAGCAAATCAGTTACACTAAAAAGTTGTGGTTTTCTGTGTTAAAAGGTTGTGGGTAATAAGCAACTCTAAATAAATATATGTATTTGAAGGGCAACATACTTTTTAATTAATTTAATTAGTTTCAATTTCACTATTATTTGGTTATTAATAAGATAGGAGTACACTGTTACTAGCGATTTCCGCTCTAACTGGTCTTTTTCAGACGTCAAAGGCAACCGATAGCATCAATTTGAGACAGTGTGCCTCGATTTATACATTTGGATGAGGTAAAGGAGGCATTCACAAATGTGTTATTTTTTTATTGTTATGGAAAAAATCTGAACTCTAAAAATGCTTGGTTAAAATAACCCAATTTGAGTTATTTTGGTATAGCGCTGTGTCAAATATGGACTAACGCAGTATTATACCCCAGCGAAGGGTGATAAAAATACAAAACCCAGCACTATGTTATTGAAGAAACTCAGTGGTTGAGGTTAAAATGACCAACTAAGTTTCTTTGTTTGATCGTTTTTTTTCTCCCCCAGATTTATACTAAATTAGCTTGAAACTAGTTTAATCAGACAATACGAATAATAAAAATATCTTTGTTTTCTAATGATCACCGATGTATTCCCTATTTACGCAAAATAAAAACTTTAGGGGACTGAATGCAGCATATTATTTTGACATTTACAGTTGTTAGACTTAATATTTCGTTGCTACGGACATTTTTTCCCACGTGGTCCTAATGAAATAAACGAAATATATCCATAAAACGAACAAAGACGTACCAAAAAAGCCACTTGTAAACATTTTTGAAAAATAGACATTATTATTATTATTATTATTATTATTATTATTATTATTATTATTATTATTATTATTATTATTATTAACATCCATACAATGAATAAAATGTTTCAGTTACTTTATTTTTTAAGTGTGCATCGAAAGTGTCGATTGATCACATGGAGGAAGTGGACTACCAAACACTTTCTATTTTCCCACAGAAAATAAACAGTCACCACGGGCATGGAATGTAACTGCTGCTGGTTTAGTCACGCTTGTCCGAGGTTTGAGTGTTTATCTGACACCTTTAGGAGGTTCGCACTTCATTTATGGGTTGGATTTGTTCGTGCGGGGGAACTTGCAGAAATGTCTGTCTGTCTTTCTCTCTGTCTGTCTATCTCTTAGTCAGGCTATATGGGTTAGACAGCATTATTGGCATGCTCTTTATGCAGCTGCTATACTGGAGAGTTTTGGTGAAGTTGCTGAAAAGATGATAATATGACTGAATATTTTGCGTTTCAATTAAACAAAGAAGTATGTTTGCAAACGTGCCGCTAATGTATTTCTGTTAACATTCACAATGATCAGGGCCTAGTGCTAGAGCTCCCAGCAAGCTTAAGCCGTGGATCAAATCCAACACAACAGGATATAAAATAACACCAGTTGTGAACCTAACGCAAGATGTGTGTGTGTTGTGTGTGTGTGTGTGTGTATGTGTGTGTGTGTGTGTGTGTGGTCGGGCCTGGTGTGAGGTATAGGGAGGCAAGAAAGCCCAGATCGCTGTGTAAGCGATCCCTTTGTGTTGATTTAGGTAGACGTTTGCTGTATATAACGTTCAAGGCTGATAATATCATTGCCACGCCAGATAAATAAAGCTTTGGCCAAACCATCGGGTCAGTTATCGATCCCTTCTGTGAGCACGGAGAAAAGGAATGAGAAGGCACAGGGACAGCGTGATGGGGATCTGGGTGTCACTTTATTAGCATTCCATACCCATGACCGACACATAAAAGAGGTCTTTATAAAACGAGTTCTGACTTTCTGCTCCGCATGTTTGTTGTAACAGTGTTAACTTCATTATTATGATTGGCGAATAGAAATGTGGACATTTAACATATATACCACACGCGTGTGGAAATAGTTTACAAAACAGTCGGTTCAAGCTCATGCAAAACTATTTTATATAAAAGCTCATGTAAAGCTATTTATATAAAATAAAGCTCAATTGAGACGCTGATTATTATCAGTAACTTTACACCAAAAAGATGCTATAGTCATTGAAAACACACTAAAGTCTTGCACAGCAGTGACAGCATTTTGTCAGGTTTTTCCAAACGATTTTTTTCTCACTCTCTCCCACCCATCGCCCGTCTTTATCTTTCTTTGTTGTTTTAAAATATGCATGTCTCTCCGGAATGCTAGTCACGGGTCCAAACTTTGCGTCCAACCTCCCACATGAAATGATCCCCCTTAAAGGGGGCTCAATATGTCTCAATCTGCACTTCAGTTCACTCAAAAGCATTTGGGCACAGGGACGGACTCCAGAGAAGCATAAATTATACAAGTCACCGAGCGACTTTATCAACACGTCATGTCGAAGAGCGGAGTCCGCGGCAGCAAGGTTTTGAACTATCGCGCAGATGACTTCCAAAAAAGTAAGAAATTTGTTTTCTTTCGCCCCCTTAAACGCGCGCTCGAGTGTTTGTCAGGAATCCAAGCTGCGCGTGCCCGTAGAGGAGCCTGAGTGAACGCGCGAGAGCTAGCGAGAGCTTGAATGTGGGGAGAGAGGGAGAGAGAGAGAGAGAGAGAGTTCTCTGTGGGAAAGCAAGAATCGAGGGGACGTCTCGACGCGCGTGCGTATATACGACTCAGACTGTCATTAAGAACAAATCAATCAACACGTGACATTTCAACTCGAGAATGCTAGTTTTCAGTGTTTGTCTGTGTGCTGAAGAAATATATCTTTGTTGAATTAGAGCTTCGAGAGCGGAAAGTTTGCTTTAAAGAAAAACGTGAAACAAGAGTCAAAATGGATTTTACAGCGAAATATAAAATAACGCCTAGGGCGATACTCAGATGTCTATGAAAAACTTCATAGAATTTGTGATTTTTTTTAAACCAGGTATTAACAGTTTTATAGCATAATCTCGAACTGCTTCGATTGGAGGAAATGGACATGCTGCTAAACCGAGTTTTCTTCAGGAACAGAAAAGTTGCTGACGTCAGATAAAAAGCAAAGCATTATAATTATGTAGAATATGTTTCCTTATAAACACATTTCTGATCTCACCTGCAATCAAATATTTACTAACGAAATATTGTTGCTTCATACCTGATGAAAAACGGGCTTTTATGCAATATTTACTGCTCATTTTCATAATAAGCAGCAGATGGTACGGGGCTACACCACGTCAGACAGCGACGCTTTCAATGTTTCTCAGCCGAATTTCCTTTGCGCTCAAAACCGAGAGAAAATGAACACTAGAAAAAAAACTTTTCACAGGTCATATTTTATGATGACTCACTGAGTATATTGTCCAATTTAGATACTTTCAGTTTACATTCAGATTGGACTAAATGCAAATATTTCGAAAATGATAAAGAGTCTATTGATTATTTTAAAATTGGTAATAATTAGTTGAAAATTGAGAACAATGTCTGTCTGTCTGTCTGTCTGTCTGTCTGTCTGTCTGTCTGTCTGTCTGTCTGTCTGTCTGTCTGTCTGTCTGTCTATCTATCTATCTATCTATCTATCTATCTATCTATCTATCTATCTATCTATCTATCTCTCTATCTATCTATCTATCTATCTATCTATCTATCTATCTATCTATCTATCTATCTATCTATCTATCTATCTATCTATCTATCTATCTATCTATATGTCTATCTATCATGGGCTGTTGGGCACTGCGTCGCAGGCGGCCTGTCAGGCTTTGTGAGTTATGTTGTGGTTAATACAGCCCCAATTTAGTTTTTATTTGCCTAATTTCCCAGCATGACTTCTATTTTCTCTGATAATAAATGACTGAAGCGTTTTGTCGTGGGATATTTTTCATTCCGGATTCAGACCGGGTCTTGACAGAGGCATTATCTCTTTAGCTCTGGTGTTGGTCCCTGCCATTGGTCTCTGATCTGCGGGCTTTCCCTCCTTTACATCCCCTGTCCTCTCTAGTCGTTGAAAAAACGTTTAGGATTCTCCAACTCTTTCCTCCTGATTAATTCATAGTTGATCTTTGCATGCAGGAAAAGCAAGGCAGGGTATCAGCCACGCACATATTTGGGTTTCAGATGTACGTCTGAGCACTTATGTTCATGGATACCTCAGATGTTACTGTTATGCAGTGGTTAGACAAATTCAGAAGCAATAAAAAAGTTTTTTTGTGCAATGGTTTTAATTAAATAAGTATAGTAATATTATCTGTGTGTAATACATACGTTAGATAAGAAATAGCAAGGTGCTTTGTACGTAATTGTCATATTGTATAACATTTCTTTGTGAACCTAAGGCCTGTGGCGTTGTTCACTTCAATCATAGAAAAGCCGCAACCTCATCATCCACGGACTAAACCACAAAGCTAGGTTCCTGGAGCGCTCAGATGTGTGCGCGTGTGCTAGCGCCTAAAGATGGGGGTCGCTTGGAGAATTCGACCTGTCTCCATGAACCCAACCGATGAATGCATAGGCTTTGTTTTATCTGATCGAAATGTTCTGTAATGTTTGGTCTATTAAACATATTGGTTTGTCTGTATCCTTTTAGCGGGAATCCCGAGGCTTATCAATAGGCTCTTACAAATGTCCATCCGAAAAGCTATCCGTGGTTTTATCTCTGAAATTCAACCCCCTTCCCCCACGCCCAAATTCATTTGCATTCATTGATGATATCAATAAAGAATAGCAGGGATTCTATTTAGTTGTGGCAAGCCTGGGGGAGGTGGGGTATTGAGTCAAAACTGGACAGAGTGGACGAAGACCCTGAGGTCAGCTGAGCATTCAGCGCAAGGTGGCGGGAGGCGCGAAGCTCTGGAGAGCCTCGATTGAGAGCTGTGTGTGTAGCCGGGTAGTAAAAAGGAGTCCAGCACAAAAGCTCGTATAGTTCGAATACATACCATTATGTTTTCAACCCAATAGCTCTCTCAGCGATAAAATTGTTGAAATTAGACAACTTTATTTTCCTTAAGAATAAGTCATTTAACATACATGAAAATTGCTATTTCAAATGCAACATCTCACTAAAATATAATTGATGAATATTAAATAGAAACACCTTCTAACTCTTGGCTGTAGTATAAATGTACAAATAACCATGTAAGCCTTATAGACTTGTGTACATGTGGACATGGTGGATGTGGCCTTTATTCAAGCGTCTTATTGGTCGGACTCCGATCAAACAGTATTTGTCCAATGAGTTTAAACCGGGGCACCTGTAATTAACAAATCATCTCAAAATCGTCTTTGCAATTTACATACATTTTACATTAAAAACAACTTACTGAATATAAATGAGATATTATCTGTTGATGGTCCTATACATTTTTCTGTTTGAAACAGAGAAAGAACGTATATTGAATAACCATATCGCTTTTTATAGGATATTATCGTACCGTTTTAGGCCTATGTGATGGTGGTTTTCACGAAATACCGCTCAGTAAAGAAGTAAGGATCATTAATTGTTACTAGCCAACCAGCCATGACTCTTAGGCTGTATGTTGGATGTTTGTACTTTTATAAAAATGGCGTATTATAATAATTTACAGTAAAGTAAAGGGAATAACAAGAATAATTGTACAAGTAGTTGTTTTATTTATGTCATTATGTATATATATATATATATATATATATATATATATAGTATATATATATATATATATATAGTGAAAAGTATATATTAGAAGCATATATATATATATATATATATATATATATATATATATATATATATATATATATATATATATATGCATTATTTTTTACGTATTTATTTACAAATTATTTATAATTTGTTATTTCACTGTTCAGACAATATGCTTTTGCTTGTTTTTATCGACTTGGATAAAAATTTGATGTTGATGATGATTATATTTGAGTTGTTATTTGTGCTGTTGTTTTTGTTGTGGAACGTATTGTAAACCTTATAGCAAATATACCCGAAGTATTTGGACTCATAATACAACCCTCCACCGAATGAAGCTGTGTCGTTAGCACACTGCTGTCACAGTTTCAGTTTCTAGTAGAAACCAGGAATATATTCTCCGCAGACTCTAGCCTAAAGCCTACGTTTAGAAAGAATGACACGGACAGAAGACCACTCAAAGATAGGCATGTTGCATATTGTACGTCGATCAGATGAGTGTTTTGGAGAGTTCTAAGAGCCCGAATATGGCCGCTTTGTTCCGATGCTCCGGGGGTCTGGTTTTCTCTGGCCATATGAAAGCTCCTGTCTGAAACTATTTGTTGCTCTCTTTATTTGCTAGATGGCGCTCTGTGTTCTGGGACCCTTTGTCGGAGTTACACACACAAAACATTCTTCTGCGTTTGCCATTGTTCATCCACTACGAGTTTGGAAGGATTTTCTCTCATTTAGCTGATGCATTCTACAACTTAATAGTCCTAGATGTAACTATTAATATTATAAATTATTAATAACGTATATTCATGTAATAAAATAAGACAGGATAAAATATACATATACATTAATAGGAAATATAGCAATTACTGCTACTACTACACCCACTGCTACGAACAACAACAACAACAACAACGACAACAACAACAACGACAACAACAACAACAACAACAACAACAACAACAACAACAACAACAATAATAATAATAATAATAATAATAATAATAATAATAATAATAATAATAATAATAATAATAATAAATAATAATAATAATAATAATAATAATAATAATAATAATAATAAATAATAATAAAGTGATTGCTTTATGAGCTGGTGTTAAAATTATTATTGGTCTCTAGTAAACATTATAGTCGGTACATTCACATGTTAAGAAAAAAAATAATATTGACAGTGTTTGAAAGTGTATGTACATATATATACACATACAAGGGTAGTGTTAAATAATATTTAATTTAGGCAGGCATAAATTAGTCACATTACAGAAATAAAAGAACATTTTAAGCGAATGCACAGAAGATCTATCGCAGCACTTACACTTTCTCTAAACAGCGGCTTGTCCAGATTTGACATTGATGAATGTGCTTAGGACATGAAGAACATTTGAAGATGTCGTTTAAATTGGGTGCTAGATTGCTCAGCGGAGGGCGAAAAGCACCAGTCAGACCGACACACAATAATAATATTACTAAATCCAAGTAAAAAAAAAAAGTTTATAAAAAAAGCGTTTATTAGTAGTCATCAAAAATCTTAAGAAACAGCTGAATTAAAATATATATCACAATAGATATCGGTACCACTTAAATACGCCCTAAAGCAAATGGCAAATTAAAAGTCTAGACTTTTTCTTTTTCCTTTGTTTTATAACAGGTAGATCTGAACTTTTGGAAGACGTTTTAGCCACATCGAGAAGAGAGAAAACCCGATACAAAGGCTTTCTTCCTGTAATTGTACCACCGCTCACTGTCAACGTAGTTATCAATGTTCTAATATGGACGGTGGCTCCAGAGGCTCATCTCTTGGGGTTTTAATTAACAAGCTGTCTCAAAGCAGGAGAGATCCATCAAACAACCTCTCTCCCCCTTTTCGAGTCTCACATCCACTTTGGCGTTACTTGAGAGTTCTCTGAGACTCCCCTTCCATTGAGCTGTTCCTTTATGAAGTCTCTTAATGCTTATATTGTCAGATTAAATCGCAAAAGAGCTCCTGGGTTTCAGTTCGAGCTTGTGTACGGAAATGGACTGTGAGTGAGGAAGCATACGTGAGAAGAGATCCATTCAGGTATTTTTTCTTCTGCTACACTAAATGGACTATAATAAAAGGCAGTCTCCCTGGCTCAACCGCGTCCCCCCGCGGGACTGACGGGGGCGAGTTCAGGGTCAAGAGAGAACGCTGTCCATGGTCCTATTCAGGTACCTGGGTGCTCTTATCAAATTAGACAGCACAAGCTTTGTATCGATGCCATCGCCCGTATAGTACACGGGGAGAACACAGAACAACCGAGCAAACACGCTGGGCTGTACAAACAGAAATTGACGTCTCTTTGGGAAGCGTTAACGAGGTAACCTGACAGTCAGTGCTCAGAGTGCAAATGCACACCTCTGTCAGGCTGATGGCGCGCTAATAGACTTGGAAGAACGAGATGATTTAACTTGATATTTTCCAATTTCCAAAAAAAAATAAATAAATAAATAAATAATCATGTAATGCCTGTTTTTTTCTTCAGTTTAATTTAGATTAGTTTAAAGTACTCTTGAAGTTTATCTATGCAAATTTCATTTTGCTGTCGTTGTAGTAAAAATCCACATAAATTAAACGAAACGAACTGAAAAAAGTTTTTTTCTTTCTGTAACTTCAAGATACACAAATGTTGTTTAAACATTGAAAATGGTTTATGTAGTTTCTGATAATTAAAAGACTAAAAAATTGCAAAAAAGTGTAAAAAATAATAAATAAAATAAAATAAAAAAATATTAGAATATTTTTTTAAATAATATTTGTAGTACTTATTCCTCTGTTAATATAGGTAAATACTGAATTAGATATACCAGAATTTATCTCGAATGAACCCTGTTTTGGTTGAAATTATGAGGAATTGCTGTCCTTTAAACTTACTCAGATAATGAACATACAATTTTAAGCTTTTATTTTATATAAAATTAAATTATAAAATATTTTATAGTATGTTTATGAAAATAAATTATAAAATTTATTATCATAAACATATCATACATAATTCAGTCTCTATTACGCCCGAAACAAGAACAAAAAACGCTCATCAGTTTGTCACTCAGTGACAGATTTGTTTAAGGGAAGGAGGAGGGGGGGGTCGAATTAAACAATGTGATGAAAAACCATTGTCGTCCAGCTGATGACTTAAAAGAAGACCAGCAGATGTTTTATTCTGCATCACTCAGGTACAAAGAAATTCACAAGTTTCACTTATCAAAAGTTTTTTGGCAGCTGAATCTCGTCGAATCTAAGTGCAATTTTCCATTGCTGATGCCATTTCAGACAGAGAAAAAAAGAACAGGTATCCGATAGAAAGACACAACAAAGCGGAGACAGTTGTCAGGGAGATGGGGAAGGGAGGGTGGGGGAGAGGGGAAAAGAGAGAGAGAGAGAGAGAGAGAGAGAGAGAGATCATATCTGAATTGGTGGCCAATTAACGCACATTGGCCATTCGTCCCTCATATCAGAGCTTATATTAGAGACATCCATCGCACATTCCCACTCCCACAAATTCTTCTGTCGACCTCGGTGCCTGTCAGCTTGTTTTAAAGGCAGTCCGTCAGACAGGGCACCTCAGTGGCCTTGCTAATTTGGGTTCATTGGTTGGCAATAACTTAATTTACAGCCTCATCTTATGGGGCATTTTCTAATGAAGATGCGCGCTGTAATAAGGCGCAAGATATTCAGGTGGGAGCAGCCAGTATCGCGCACCAAAGTGGTTAGCCTCCAAGGAAGCCGTTAAGCTTGATGAGACTCATCTATAATGTGTGATTGAATACCGGGCTACTACGAGAGGGGTGAACGGAGCCTCTCGTTCAGCACTGAAGAGGCCTTCAGCCGTTTCTCCAAGATCACATCTAGTGAATCAAGTGGAGAGCGCGGTGCATAATAAGAGTTTTCAGGCAGTGTTGCCTGCTTTCCTTGAAAAGACCTCTTGTTGCTTTGAGGGGATCAGGTTTTATCGTGTCCTAACCTCAGCTTGCTGGATCTCATGGTGACCTGCTTGGCACCCTATGTGGGAATTCCATCCCTAGCTGTAAAATGACAGGTTGCACAGCTCAAAGTGCTCCGGTTACCGAGTGACCTTAACTGAGAGATTGGAGCCCATGTCTTCTGACCTCTTCTCTTTTAGTCTCCCATTATGAAAGAACTGGTGAAAATGCTTTTGTACGAATGGCAAGTTGGTATAAATAGCTTGGTGAGACTTGCCATGTAAACATTTCAAGGGGATAAAGGATATATTTAAAATTATTGTCGATAGTCATACAAGCGGTGTATTTCTTAAGATAGCGCGCTGAAAGTTCAGCAATATTCCTCCCACAAGATTCTTTTTCTGGATGGAGTCTTCTTCCTTACTTCTCGAGCATTTCCCACAGCAGCTCAATGGGCTTCAAATCCAGAGATGGCTACTTTAGTCTCTAAATATTTTAAGGTGTCAAAGCTCATTATACTGGCGATTGATTTCAACGGGACTTCAAACTTTTGTTTCATTTGTTATTGAAAAAACACTGTTCACACAAGTTAAGAATCTAGGCTCAACTTCAATAGTACAAACTTATTATAATTTAATTACAATAAAGACACGTATTATTTATGCACTAATCTTTTTATTATTGCCTGTAAACAACGTTAATATCTTGTTGAATACAGTTTATTTAGCTAAATAAAGCCAAATAAAGGAATGGCTGAATGATTGAATAAATAAATAAATAATACTTTAACAAAAATAAACACAAATTTGTTGTGTTAATAGCTGATGCACGATTGAAATGTAAAAGTTGTTCCGGAAACGTTATTACTCTGTATCCACAGCATTAATATACACGGAAAACTTTCAGCGCAAAACACACATATTATTTGTTTTTATTGGACGAATTGTTGTAGATGTATTCTTGTGCACTTTTATTTTAGATTATTTTATTTGATGTTTTATGGTGGAAAAGAGTTTCAGACAGAAGTGCATTCATGCCTAATAACTGTTTTGTGCCTCCTCTGAATTCTGGATAGATATATTCTCTCTGAACCGCATTGAAACTTTATGAATTGGCCAAGTAAGAACAGGGGATTTTTCCTTGCGCTATAAAACTACTTTTATAATGCCAGTGATCATCATACTATTCGCAAAACAATCCTTTAAGTTCTGTGAAAATAAACACACACGTGACACTTTCTGTGTTTACCTATCTCGGCGCCATCATAACTTAAAATCAAGTTTCTTTTCCATTTCCAAGAGGAGGCGATCCGTTTATTGAAATCGAGCCAATTACTCTCACACACCAGCGCGCGCTTAGACATACTTTATCTAAAAATATCAGAAAAGCGACAGAAGAGGAGACAGAAACCTGAAAGTCATCGTTAAAAGCCAAGACTGTGCCAGCAGCAGCTGTCCAGTTCAGCGTGGCGTGATCAGGCCAAAACATCTCCCACTCTCTGACACATTGACGGAACTCTTTCACAAGAGGACGCGGAACTGCAGCGAGAGAGCGAGGCGAAGAAAGCGGCGCGCGTGGGTGGTGCGAGCGCGGGCCATGTGTGCTACATGAACTAATAACTATCAATCACAGCGGCACCGAGAGCAGTCCATGCAGACGGATGGACGGACAAACGGGCGGGAGGGAGGAAGGGATGATGTGTGAACGAGTGAAAGGGTGAAAGAAAGAAAGAAAGAGAGAGAGAGAGAGAGAGAGAGAAAGAAAGAAAGAAAGAAAGAAAGAAAGAAAGAAAGAAAGAAAGAAAGAAAGAAAGAAAGCAAGCAATTTTAACTAACGTTGATTAATGTAAAGAACAACAGAACATATAAGAGTTAGATATAAAGGAAAGGAAGAAAAAAGAAAGGTAAACAAAACAAAAATGAATGTACATAAAAACGAGTACAAGAAAGATAATGAACGAAATAACAGAAATAAAAGAAAGAAAATATGTAAAAAACAATGAATGAGAAGAAACGAAAAAACAAATAAAGGAAATACTAAATAAACAAACATTAAGGGAAGAAAAAATGAAACTAAAGTAAAAAAGAAATGAAAGAAAGTGAATGAATGACAGGCTGAAATAAAGAGAAGAAAGAGACAAACACAGAATAATGTTAGAATGAATGAAAGAAAGAAAAAGACATAAAAGTAAATTAAAGTTAATAAAGAAAGGAAGAATGAAACATAATAAAATATAGATAAAATATATATATATAGTATAAAGAGTTTGATTCATATATTTTTCAATGAACACTCATTGTTTCAGTTTGCTGACCCGTTAAAAGTGGGAAGTTCAGAAAGTTGCTTTCAGAAAGGAGCATATAATTATGCAAATGTAGATCTGACAGCAATCCCTAGAAGACAAGGGCCTGGAGGAGCCACAGTGCTCTTTGACAAAACATAGTTCATATGTGGAGCGCAGGAATCCAAACAAAACCCACATCAAATTGAAATATCAACAAGAACATAAGACTCCGACAAAACGTTCTGTGAGGAATGTGTGATTCTTGTGTAAGTGTGAAGATGAAGTACATAGTGGGGAAAATTAGACATATTGAGATTTTTTTGACACTTTCTTTTGACAAATGAGTTATTTTACTTGTGATCAGAGGATTTTTTTAAGCGGTTTGTTATTTATCAGAAAAGCACAGCAAAGTGTTGAAATTGTGTTGGTCAGAATTCAGCATAGACGCAAACTTTACTTTAAACTGGGTGGAGTTAAAATGTTAAAAGGTTAAGGCTAACAACAAAATAATGCAGTGAAAACTAGAACAAATGGAACAATTGAGTGATGTTATAAAAATGCTAACTCTTCAAACTTTATCCAAGAACTCCATGAAAATATCATACTCAGTGTTCAATTAAATGTGCAATACCCAAGGTACTATTCATCAGTGGCACAGTGGGTAGCACTGTTGCCTTTTAAGGCCAGCAAAGCAACAGGTGGGAGTTTGTATGTTCTCCATATGCTTGCTTGGGTTTCCTCACAGAACCCTAAAACATGCTTCAGGGTAATTGAAGACTCTATGTGGCACTGCAATCGAACTCATAGTAATCTCCAGGGTGTACCCCACCAATGCCCAATGTATATTAATAAAACCAAAACAACAACAAAAAAGTTTATATTAAAAGAATTTAAAAGAATTAAAATGACCACAGAGTGTTAGATTCTGAATGCTCATTTGCTGTGCGTACTGTTCAATATTTCATTTAGAATGTAGAGTAAAACATTACATTTTCCTTTAAATATCAATTGTAATAATGGTGTCATTTCTCAATTTTAAAGTACAAACTTAAGTTTTGTTCATTAACAAATTAATGGATGCTTCTCAAAATAAGAAAAAAATACAGTAAATGAAAAGCTATATTCACTTTTAGGCTGATTATGCCCATTAAAAAGTGGCATCATGCCCTGCCCACAAATGCTGTTGTTATTGTGAATTGAACTGGACCCTGAACAGCTGGTATCCATGTATTTCTCGACTTCTTTCTTTCCTGTCAATTTTATAACATGACTTCCTGTCATTTTTTTATGAACAATCTGTAAGTAAAGATTTCAAGCAAACTGAAGCACATTTACTAATGTATAGAAATCGGGCATTTAAAGCGATGTAGGCTAATTGATAAAAAGTTACATGAATGGCACGAACATGTAACGTACTCGATTATTAATGAACTGTAATATAAAACTTTTAGTATGTTTTAGTCTATGAGAAAAAGATATGGTTCAGAAAACAGACATAACCCCGAGGTTTGAACCCGAAACCATCCGTCTGCGAGGAACCTGCACCGACCGCGCTGCACTAATTATGTAGTTTATTTTTTTAATTGAAAAGAAATATTTTAGCAAATTCATAAGTAAAACATGTCACACAGAAACAAGACACGAAAAAAAGTTTCTTCCGCATCAACATACTTGCAAATGCAAACTTTTAAAAGCCTAAACATTGGAAGAAATAAATGACTTCCACAAGTCAACGATTTAGAACTACGTACATTGCGGGCTGAGAACAAATACTGTAAGTACGAGGAGTCACTGTGTGTAAAGTTGGCGTAAAAAAAACTATCAGCAATTGGTACAGTATTTAGATTTGGAATCTCCAAAAGTTTTTTTTGTTTATTTATTTATTTTTACTTTAATGCGGTCTTAAAACGCTTTGCTTGACTAAAAAAAATATCATTTGACATTTTGGAATAAGCTACAGCCACAATGATCAGGTGCTAAAAACGTGTATCACATAAAAAAAATATATATATATATAATTTTAATGTAATGTCGGTAAACAAAATGACGTTTCAGGATGGTTCACTTGTGAATAACTTGCTTTTAATGTAAATAATTAAAGCAATCATCTCGATTTAGGCATAATTTAAACTACTCTATCTCATCGCTTTTTGCAATTTGCTGAAAATAAAATCACTTATATATAAGATGGACCCAGGACAGTTTCAGGTCATCATTTAATCGAGGTCTAAAAGCAGCCGGAGAAATATCCAAACCTAGCTGCTATAGCCTCCCCCGCCGTCTCAGACCGACACTTATTGTGGTTAACATTGGTCTCATTGTAAGACCCGGACGGGATTTGGAAATAAATATCAGCTTTCGTGATAGAGTTCCAGCGCTGTTACGTGAGAAGTGCGAGTCACTCCCGGGCGGAGTCAGCTTCCTTGGGAACAGAGCGGGGAGTGCCGCGGTAGCAGCAACCTTTAACATCCCCCCCCTCCTCCCACCGCCAGCCTCAACTCTAACCCGGCAACTGCTGGGCTGAAGCGACGCCTTTCCGATCATCGCGTTGTAAATAAGATGTGCATCACACCACTCGCAGAAATAAGCCAAAGAGTGATTTCTTTATGTCTTGAAAATATAAAAACACCGACAATAATCAAACAATTTAATCAGAAATTTTATTTGATCAACATAACAACTATGGCAAAGATAAAAGTTCAATCATGACATAACTGGAGATAAATCATATTAACAGTTAAACAAGTTTGGAAAAAAAATCAAACATAACTTTTATTTGTTGAGATCATTTGTTTCATATGCTTTAAAACGAAATAAATCTGATTGGCACAGACTTGGGCAAGCTGCCCAAAACAAAGAAATCTGAGTTGCTGAAATCTATTGCTGTAGATTTCCTTGGAATTTGGAGTTCCCACAACTTTCACAATGTATATGTTAACAACATGACAAGAAAATGAAAAGTACAATTCCAAAATTAAATGACAGATTAAAATAACAACAGATTTACAAACAGATTTGAATTAATGTACTGAAAATAAAACTGAAACGTTTTGTATTTGGTTAAATGTTGTTTTAGAAGGAGAAAATGCAAAATGAAGCCCTAACCTGAGGAAAATTTATAAGAACTGTTCCAAAGATGACAAAATATTGTGATATGAACTGTACAATTGCATTTAATCTAAGGCAGCCAACAATGCTTTGAACATTAAAACTTTTTTTTTGTAAAAATATTTCTAAAAACATGAAAATATCAGGGTGCCCTATTGCGTTCGTTGCAAGTAAAATGTTCTTTTTTAGAATATATGAATAAAGACATCTACTAAAGTAGCTAATTTGTTCAAAACGACAAGGCTGGAGCCTTTTAGAGGGGGATTATTTCCGAGCTAAATCAGACTGATCTCTTGACATGTCAGAATGACGTTTCTTTAAGCTTTTGCTAATACCACATTGTCCAGAAGACAATGGATCTTGTCTCGTCTCGAAGCAGAAAAAAATGCATGTTACAACAGCCTGAAATAGTCGTGGAATCAGGACAGCTTAAATTGGCAAACATCCTAAAGGATGGCTTTTCTACATATTGACAGACATTTGTCTGATGAAGAGGTACGTAAAAAAACTGTTGAAGTTTACAAATGTCTCTCAATCTGCCGTGCTGTCAGTGGCTTATTTCTTTGCGTTCCCTCTTTCATTAGTTGTTTGAAACAATCAACTAAACTAGTGACCCTTCAGCATCTGATAGTGTTTTAAAACCAAGTGATTAAAATCGACAGAAATCCAGAGATGTTTGCAGGCAGGCACTAAGACCTGCCGGGCGTGTGAGTGTGCAGGTGCTTCCCAGGCATTAGCTCAATTCAGGACAATGTCAGGATAATTAGAGGTGCATCAAGAGGCAGTGTGCGGCGCCGCCTGTCAGCCTTAATCTGGCCACCGATGGGCCACCACCAAATCCGCACAGCAGCCCATAGGAGGCACAAGCAGTGAAGCCATATTGCTTTGACAGTTGCACTCATCCAGAATTAATGCAAAACGCTATTCTGATGTACACAGTCTGACCCTGCACTCCTCATACAATACACAGGGAGCTAGGCTTCTAGCTGGAATATTTGTCATAAACAGAACAGGACAAGAAGAACTAAAAGGGATGAATCAGGAAATAGGAATCCTCTATAAATCTTCATGCTTCATACGCTGAGAGCTGCGTGTGTTGACTGGACTGGACGGGGAGCCATCCTCTTGGTCCTTAAGGGCATTTCTGAAGTACTTAAAGATGGAGTGGAAGCTCTTCCATGATGTCAGCTCATGCTTTTCAGTACCTGCAAACACATCAATCAAAATGTAATACATACAACTCTAAAGTGCCATCCTGGGAATAATTGAAGAAAAAAAAAAGATCAGCATGATAAACATAAAAAAAAGAATAATGGCAAAATGTAAAAACCCAAAATATACACTAGCTTATTACTCAACCAAAGGTCAACTTGAAAAATTTTAACCTTTTTAGTTTACACTTGAGCAGAGGTGAGTTGGTGAATTGCCAGTAAACAAAAATCTAAATAAAATGTTCACCAAACTGCCTACATTTGACACAAGGAGATGGTGGTATACAAATAAACTGGGGGCAGCCTGTTACTTGTGACACAATTACACTTTAAAATGAACGGGAACTTAGCTGAGCGAGAAGAGGAGCAGAGTGCTGACTCTGACGTTGAGTGTTTAACAGTTGCGGATGGCTCAGAGATGACTCTTTCACAGCAAAGCACACCAGTGCACACAAGAGCTGGTCAAGTATCTGGCTAAGAAAAGGCTCACTTTGACCACAACACTGAAAAATAAATCTCTACCCTATGTACTTAAAAACGCTATATACGTGCATACATTTGTTATCTAGCTCAAACAAAAAAAAAGTCTTTGTTCAAGATACTTACTTTTTGTAGTAGTCAAAGTTTGGTAAGTACGCGTGAGCAACAGAAATGTAAGCATTAAACATTGACTTTTTAAAGATTTTTTGTTACCGGAATCATGCTGTTATCAGTTCAGCTGGTTTAGCGCAGGGTACAGTTTGCTGGCACAAAGTAGTCCAAACTATAGATGCAAGAATTTGAGAACAAACATAAAGAGTCATTGAAAAAAAAAAGTGCTAAGCTTACATTTCTTGATCAAAAGCCCTAAGATGAATTTTACTTTCATATACTCTTAGAGTAAGTGAAATGTGTTAACCCAATCTGCGATTATGTATAATAGGTTTAAACTTCAAGACCTTCACTTGGTCAAATCACATTTAACAAACACAGATTGCTACGACCAAAGGACCAAGGAAATCAATGAACTTTTGTTCGCTGAGTAAATAAAACAAGCTTAGTGTCAATAGTTAATAGTGTGATCAATAGTGCTCAATATATTGTTCTTTTAACAAACATAAAACGATCTAGTAAAGATAGAAACATAGCAATGTATTGTTGATGTTACTTTAAGTTGTTTTGTGCATCTGGAAAAAATTATTAAGTTTAAAAAAACAGACTCTAGAGATAATAGTCCAGGTCCGAGAATAGAGCCTCGTGGGGCTCGGCGTTAGAGGACAGGAAGCCTTTAATTTCAACACAGTAAGTCCTGTCTGACAAATAGCACTGAAACCACTCGACCACAAAACCCAACAGAAGACAACCGGGCACTGATCTTGACATCATGGACATGATTACTGTACCGGCACAGCCAAAAAATCAGGTGTGTCAAAGGATACCCAATAAAACCAGTCTATTTAACAGGCATTGAAGGTTTGGTTCTCTAGTCTAGTTAGTAAGTCTTTGTTAAACAACAACGTGCTATTAGAATACTATGCACTTAAGGGTGGAATGGCTGCTGTCTATGGAAGATTAAATGCTCTCTCTCTTGAGTTTGATACACCTATATCAGTTAATCCAGAAAATGGCTCAGCTTCCCCTCTGTGGCAGCAGGTTAAAGAATTCCCATGTTTGGGTCATTGGATCCAGGTGAAGTGACATGTACACCAAAAGTCCTCATCAGACCTTTCAAGGTCCCACAAGAGCGTTTCACAACCCTCATAATGAGTCTCTTTCAGAGAGACAGCCTCTGAAGAGTGCTGCATTTTTTTCTAGTTTATTTATTTTTTGCTCTATTTGTGAAATGAACCTTGGCAAGATCAATTCCACATTGAAGCATTCTCAGCATTCACAGCTTAAAGCGCACAACTGCCCTGATATACCACAGCATCAGTGCGTGCGTGTGAAACAAACAGGACCAGATTCCCCCTTTCAATCATGATTTCTCATTCTTTTCCCTCCACATTGCAACTTGTGAATGAACTTGCCCGGAGGGATCCAATTAAAGAGCAACTTTAAGGCCCATGCC
Source organism: Danionella cerebrum (assembly GCA_007224835.1). Lineage (NCBI taxonomy): Eukaryota > Metazoa > Chordata > Actinopteri > Cypriniformes > Danionidae > Danionella > Danionella cerebrum. The sequence goes on along the minus strand of SRMA01027115.1, from coordinate 204,307 downwards.
AAAAAGTGTACTCTGATGGCCATGGTATTGACCTCTATGTTTATTACATTGACCCCTGTCTGGGCTGTATTGATGAAGATAGCTGTGCTGAGATGGGAAAGAAGTCTTTCACACTCGGCCAATGATCAGTGCCTCAGGTCAAGTTTACCAAGCTGACGATCAGCGAGTCGATACCTGCTGCCCAAACAATCTCCAGCAATGTAGGTCCTGGCACAACACCACTCTAGAGGAGAAGACATTGCCTCCAATACTCTTATTTATAATTCATATCCAATTTAAAGCACATAGCCTTTACTTCCCCTCCACCCCAGGACTCCTCGCCATTTTATTTGTCTCTCTTTCTGTTATTTGTTCCAGGACCAATTAATGGAGAAGAGCTCATGTTTTGTTACCTTGAACTGGCGGTGAACCCCAGACCAATGTGAGGAACTCATCTTGATCCCAGTCATGGGGTCAGACACAGTGTGTTTCTGAGCAGAAATGCAAATGAAGCAAGCCCCCATGCTGACCCGGTGGGAGCTCCGCCCCTGTCTGAGACACCAGCTTTGATGAGGTTTCACAATTACGACTCGGTAATGACCCTCTAGTCCTCTCCTTGCCATCTCTTAATTGGTAAGAAGTGTTGAGTGTAATCAATAGTGCATGTGTGCTATGGCATCTAGACTGCTTCTTGTCTGACTTCGATGAAGAAAAGGAAATTAAAATGAAATGAAAGCTGTTAAAAGAGGTGGTCATTGATTAAATTTCATCTTTTAATAAAGAGAGAAATGTATAAATTGTATAAATACAAATAAGTAACAATACGTGTGGTTTGTGCTCTTCCTTTGTTTTCTTTTGAAATAAAATGTAGTGAAAGAAGGATGAAGTTAGGCTTTTACAAATATTGTTTTGGTGCAGTTGGTAAATTACTGAGATATATGGTAGACTCTGATATAAAATGTGAATTATGGTGAAATGACCCTAATTTTCAAATTTCATTCATTAATCTTCAATCATAGGGCATGTTTGTTCTTCTGTTGAGCAAAAGGCATCGGTACAACCCGGACAGGTTGCCAGTTATTCACAGTCACATTATCTTCGGAGGTAACTATAGATTCAACCGTTCACCTGTTGGACTGCGAAAAAAAATCCTTTATTATATTATTCTATGGGTTGATCATTTCATCTACTTTTAGGGAACATAATATGGACTCCAAGACTCCGGTTGAATATTCTGCTTTTTCAACCATACAAAAACATTGGATCACTTTGGACCAGGTTAAGAACTGAAGCAGAGCACAACAACAGGAGATGCTGAGCAAAAAACCCCACAAGGGATCTGATGTAGATTATGATCCCTATGAATGTGTGCAGCTAAACGTAACTTTGCTTTATGAGTTTATTCGAACACAACCGGAAATCACAGTATAACTAATACAGATGCAAACTTTATTAGTTACAGGGTGGTGGTGGTGGTGGTTTGCAGTTTAATTATCAAACCAAATCATCCCCTGTGTGAAAAGGTAGCTTATATGTGGCTTGAATTGAGGTTAAGTTAGCAAAGCTGCATATAATTGTTATCTCTTAAGCTCCTCCTGAAGCTTGTTTATTAAAACTTCTTATGTTACAAACACACACAAAACCCGACTGAAAATACCAGAGATCACTTGACAGTTTATTGTTCTAATCCCATTTATTGTTTGTTCCCCATTGAGTCTGTAATATTGCAAGCATTCTTTGAATCTCTTTTCACTGATAACAAGACTGGGGAAAAACTCATGGCCCAACCTTCACCATAGAATTGATTTCTAGGAAAAAGAACATGAATGCATACCACAAAAGGTATTCAAATCAAATCATCCCGTGTGAAAAGGTAGCTTATATGTGGCTTGGTTTGAGGTTAAGTAAGGAAAGTTGAACAGAATAATTAAGTATCCCTCAAGCACCTCCCGAAACTTGTTTTGTAAAACGTCTAGGGGAATAAACACAGACAATAAATTCACTGAGATGAATGAAAATAACGGAGATCACAGTTTACTGTTTTAATCATTTGATTGGGGAGGCACTGAGTGGAAGCTTCGCCTAGATGTCCACCCGCAGTGTACGTGCAGGTAATGTAAACTAGGTGATGCAACAGCAAACACCATGACCCTAACAGACCTCAATCCTCTTTGAGTTCTTTTAGGACCACAGTGTTTGCTGCTGCCTCATGCAGGAGTCAATGAGGATGAATGATTCGACAAAGATGTTTTTTTCGCTCAATGCTCTGTGTTAGCATTAAAAATAAAAACTAAGTGCATCACTTTTTAAGCCTCTGAAGAGTAAATCCGTAGATCTGAACATTTTCTGTATTGCTTTTATGTATAAGTTGTATTTGTATTGCATCGTGTTGTGCCTTTTGTCTCTTAACAAAGTTTCACTACTTATATATATGTGTATTTTTATTATGAATGAAACAAATGAATTCTTCTATCTAAGGAGTTTCAATGAAGTCTCCAGCTTACAGACTAATCCGCATGAAACCCCTAATACACGCTTGAGCCTATGAAGCACATCCTGAGCTCACAGTGAGCGCACAAACACAGTGTTTCTCAAACCAGTTATCTCTGTTACTTCATGGGACTCCATTTGACCAGCATATTTGTAATAATGAAGCCTCATATTTCACTTCCCTGTTAGGAAGTCTTCCAGATGAAGATCCAATCTTTCTAATGAAACATTGCATTATTCAGCTGGACACCTTTGAGGGTAATTTAGTAGTTCTTTGATCTCGCTGTGTTTGGATCAGTCTCTCTCTCCTCTCTCTATCACACAGACACAAACACCAGCTCTCTTTCAACATTCGTGTCAACAATAAATCAAGAAAGACGTGTTTTAGCTTTCGGCATATCCTTTTCTCCCCTCAGCAGAAGCGTTACAAATGGTAATCGTGTGTGATGGTAAAATGCTCATGAGTGAACGATGCTCGAGTGAATGAGCAGTCAAAGCACCGCCGCGAGTAACACTCAGAGAGGGTAAAAAATATCAAAGTGTGCTGATTGTAATTGGTCTCCATCTGTACCGTGGCATTCAATCGCGCCTCCTGATTGATTGAGCACAACTGGCACATTTATTTATTTGTATATTCACTGCCAGCCATTTTACATGTTGTAATTACGTAGATTTTGAAAAATTACAGTATTTGATTTCTAGTAATTAAATATTTAAATCTCTAATTGTTTTAGTGCAACTGCTGTTATGTTGTAGCTTTATGTTAATGCTTTATTAAATGCGCGTATGTGTTGCTTACTATATCCTCACACAGCATGCTTTCCCTCCAAAGGCAGCTAAACTTTTGTAGGTAACATTAGCAGCTCTCTGTTGTTTTTTATTGTAAAGATTTTTATTTAAAGTGTATTTCTCACATCCTTAACATTCCCACACATGGCGTGTTCATACACAACAAATTCAGTTTGCCAACTCAATCTGATTGTTACGGTGGTCCATTAGTGCACAACACATTTGATTGCAAAACAAAAAAATAAAAAAAAGAAAACTACCATGGCATTGATAAAAAAAAAAAAAACCTGCCACTACTGGCAAGATTTTTAATAATTGTTGAAAATTGGGCTGAAAATAAATGTACTGTGGTGGACCCATCCGTTCATGAGAGTTGAGAGCCAGATGATGAGTTCTTCTTTGGCCAAAAGCTCTATTTTGTAAAGAAGCTCACTAGCGCCCCCTGTTCAGTTTTTTACCATTCATATTGTAGGACCAAAAACACAAATTAAAAAATTTTGTTTTGATTTTCAGTCATTTTTGATTTGCAGTAACCCTTTTTTGATCTGAACTAGTGTTGTGTGCACAAAGTTGAGTTGTGTACTAATGGGCCAAAGGGTAGTTTGGGACCATCAAATCAAATGCAGTGCATTTTGTGAATGTATGATAGGGTTAAACTAAGTTTTCTACATTTAAAACGCACACCAATGAATGAGCTCAAAAATACAACAAAGCCTGGGAAAATCAGGTTAGAAAAAAAAAAACTTTTCAATTTTTGTCCAAACTTTAGATTTAGAACTCTAAATTTTCTGTGTTCCTTCCATTAAAAAAAGTTGGGAGTAGCACTAGCAATGAGACCCTTTCTATTTTCTCTCTGTGTCTCTGTTGGCAACAGGGTTAGTTTTTCAGTCCCATCGCACTCTGATATTTGTTTGCTCGATGCTCTAGTGCTTTGTTGCTTTTGCCACGCATGCCTGAGCATCTGAGAGGGGCGATCCAAGAAAGTGCTCCAGGACAAACAAGGCCAGAACAGGTGTCAACGTTCTACTGTGTTATGGAGATGCTACGATTTGTGACACGACTAATTAAATCTAAATATACTCTACAGCTAACGCCACCCGCACAAACCCACTGCCCCCTGAGAATGTGGCTCATCGCTCTTCACGTTAGACGCCAAGAGCCACATTACCATTGGAACTAGAGCGTGCTTTGTTTATGTTTTAGCTAATTAAATTAATGCATTTGAAAAAAGCACTTAAAAAGAGAAAAACATGCGTGCACACCTACGATTTCATCAATGTCTGTCGATTGCTTGAATGCAGGATGAGCCTGCCAATGGGTTCCCCAGCCCCCACCCTCTTGCCTCTTTTAATTACTTTACTTATTATTGTTGTAAGAGCAAACAGAGGCAGAACTCATTACACATCCATAAATGAGAAAGTGAACGTGTGGCTCCGGGGCCTGCTGAGAGAACCTACAATTCACTTATAAAGTTGGAAACAAAGAGAGAGGGGGTAGAGAGAGAGAGAGGTGGGGAGGGGGGTATATGGCATGAAACAAAGTTTCTTTCCTTCTATTTCACAGTATTCATTCTTATGAGAGAGATTGAGATCCACATGTGCAGTGCATGCCACTAAGCAACAACTTCCCTGCAAAGGTGCTTTTGTGGATTTCAGAGTGGGCGTTTTGACTTCCCTGTAATAAAACCTGCCAGTTTTTTATGTAGCTGGAATTGAGTCTTTACAAGGTAAGCAGAGCGCAGGGGCAAGTGTGTAGTATGTACTGCCCATTTTTGAGACTCCGGAGGATGCCATGTTAAATCATTCAGCGGGTGCTGCACCAAGCAAAGACGGCAGCTACCACTGAAAGTGGGTTATTCCGTTGCAGCTTTGAGAGAGAAAATCTAATGATGGTGCTCGGGAGTCTGAACGCATTTTAGCAGTCTGACTAAAGCCAGTCATTAGCCCAGGCTAGCACTTTGCAAAGAGGGCTAGCGCTTCATTATGCAGCCTGTGTGTGCCCACTCTGTTTGCTCTCCTGCAAAATAGCCAATAATAAAGCAAATCAAGAATCACTGAGGAATTCACGAAAGACAACCCATAGGCCAGACAGTGGAGCCCAGACGCAGATAGCGCGGCTAATATGAAGGCTAATTTGTTAGCAAGTCAAATAACCTGAGTCCACAGTAGCATAATTAAGTTAACCACTGATAAAAGTGCCTGCAGATGTCAGAGCCAGGTCCAGTGGGGAAAACGGAAAATAAACCAGAATGACAGAGAGACCCAGAGAGCAAACAGCACGTAAGCCCTGGCTGATCACCATTGCTGTACTAGAATATGCAATTGTTTCAGTGAAAACTGACTGAAGGGAAAGGTGTTATGAGCAGAGTATAGGTACACTAATGTTAAATGCAGTCATTTACACCTTCAAATGATATGAAAAGATTAAACAAAACAGTTTAAACTGATAAATGTGGAATATATGAAAGAAAACAAAATTCAGAGGTGGAACCACATCGCTACTTTACAAGTCAAGTCCCAAGTCAATTAAGGGCAAGTTCAAGTCAAGTCAAAAGTCGCAAAATTTCAAGTCATTTACCAAAAAAAAAAATAAATAAATAAAAAAAAATCAATAATAGATAGCTTTCCTGTGGTTTGTCTTGAAAACTGCAATGAATGCTAACAGGACTCAAGCAAAACAGATATCTAAAATGCAGAGACTTCCAAATAACCTTTAACCCAATGCGGCAATTACCGCCAGCAAATAATAGATGAACTTAGATCTTAAAGAAGCTTCGATTTTATTGGCTGATTGTGTGTGGTCTCTCTCGAACACATAAGCATAGAGGGAAATGTGAATGTGTTTATTAGGAAACAGTACATGCTGTTTACATTTTGTTATTTACATGAGAATCTCTAATACTGTAACATTTTCAGCTACTTTTATTAATTTAACTGGAGTGTGTAAATACCACAGAATTGTTAAAAATGTAGTTTTTTTTTGTGTGCTAATTTAAATTTTTTTTCGTTCAAATAAAAATATTGCAAAGAAAAGAATTAATTTGGGGAATTCATTGACTACCAGATTTGTTCATTCATTTCTTTACCTGCTAGTTCCCTTTCGGGTTCACCAGCTCACTTCGGACGAACCTGTTATCGCTCTGTTGAAGCCATGCTACCAGCAGATTTCACTCGTTCTCTCAAACTGACCATGTTCGAATAGAAACGAAGTCAAAATGATAAACACAGACCCCTGGACTCAGGGAATGGAGTCTTGAATCTCTCAGAAAACACCATAAACACAGCAGTGATACACGTGTCGGATGCCATGATTCATTTTTAATTCTGGTATTAAACTACGGCTGCAACTAATGATTAATATGATAATCAGATAAAAATTTAACTCACAAATGTACATTTTTACAAAAAACTACATAAAACCATAAATCAGGGTATTATTTATTTCTGGTCACACAGATTTTAGTGATCTCCAATTTTGACATTCATTCATTCCCTTTTGGGGTCACAGGGGTCTGCCAGTAAACATTGGGAGAGGTCTCCAGTCCATTGCAGTAATTTTGACATCATAAACCTTACAAGAGAAAGTTTGTTTTCGAACAGTAAAACATCTCTAAATACTCAAAATATTAATAAATAAATAAATAAATAAATAAATAAATAAATAAATAAATAGAAAAATAATTCTTTAGTTCTTTTATTATATCCACATTATGAAATAAATATTCTGAACAAATACATGCAAAAAAATTATATTAAGCAGCAGAATTACTTAAAATTTCAAAATGATATAAAAATATATATATACATATTACTGAGGTAGAAAACAAAAGAACTATAGATATATTCTGACATACAACATCTAGAAGAATAATGATATATGTATAAATAAAACCATTTGAAAACAGATTTGCTGTTGACTTTATAGTAGACTATTAGAAAATGTAGAAGTGAAAAAAGCCAGTAGTCTAGGGAAAGAACATGTAATGGTGCAGAAATATTCTGTTATTTGCATTGCACTGAAACCAAGCGTGATGCCAACAGTCGCCTCATCATTGAAGCTGAAAAGTTATTTAATCCACTTATTTATGATTCTCAAAACACTTTTATGAAGAGCTGTTTGACAAGGACAGAGCTTGGAATTGAGACGCTGAGGCTGTCGGTGCTGGGGACAATTGTGTCTTTGTGACACTGTAGACATGGCAAATGTTCTAGATGACGACTGAAAGCAACCAGTTTACATCCGAGCATTGAGAACTTTTAACTCCTGTGATTCACTCGCACATCTCACGACTGAACAATTGCAATGTATTCCTGGCTTAAGGGGGATTCACAGTATTTAATTAACCTGACAAATGTTTTTGGGATTGTGCAGGACACCTGAGTATTTTGATGAAACCCATGCAAACACAAGGAGAACAACTCCTCCCCGGAAGACCACCGGTAATACTCCAAATGGGAAACCTTCTCACTGAAAGGCCACAGTGCGACCCAGTGCTGATATAAGAAAAACTAATCATTTAAACAAATATTTTAACATTAAAGTTAAATGTTAAACAAATAACTCAAAAATCAAGAGTTATGGACGCATAAAAATGCACAGAATAATAACAATGTGTAGCCTTTACCAGTACTATAAAAATATAAATATTTTTGGCAAAACCCAAGGATAAAAAGTTGTCAAATGACCCTTAAATTTTATTCAAGAGAAAATAAGAAAAAAAGCTGTTAATGTAAAGGAACTCAGGACAGATGTAGAATTGCGATCAACACTGTGCAGGAACACAGAGGATTGATTCACACAGACATTAACACCAGCACAAGACAAGCGTGTCAAGAGTGTTCAATAACATGGCACATCACTTGCAAAAATTGCACATGCAGTACACAGATGAGAGGTGTTAGATGCCGTTCGATGAAACTGCAGACAAAAGCTCTCCAAACTGCTTATTTGCAATCAGTGCATGGGATATTTTGTACATTTTCACTGAAATAATTGACATCCAGCTTTACTAAATGTCCATCATTCAACACGGTTCCTCCGATTTTTTTCATCCGAGTAAATGTCAAATATAAATCAAACAAAGAAAGCTCAATTTCAATTTTAACCCAAATATAGACAAGCCCAAGCTTTGTGTTGCTTAGAGACAAAATAGGAAGTTTTCTAATTGTTTACAGAAAAAAAAAAATATATAACATTTAGTAAAACCAAAAATGTTTTACATTTCACATTTGTATAGATCAAGTACTTTGCAAGACATTACACAGGCTGCACATAGGGCTTAAATTTCAGTACATTCTCTAAATGAGATTTTCCAGATATTTATGAACTAAACTTCATAATTCACTCTTTAAAATCTTTCAAAAGTTACAGCGCTTGTGAGAATGAGAAAAACAGGAAATCAATACAAGATCAATAGATAAATAAGAGCACAGTGTTTGAGTGTGTTTACTGAAGGAGCAACAGGAGCTAGGAATCAAAGAAAGTTCAATAGTCACATGACATTCATATCAACTCTTTATTAACTTAAGACAGTGCATTCTTCTTGTGTTTAACAGTGAGACACGGCTATGAAATATGTGCCGTTTCCAGGGTTGGGCTTTCTAAGAGTGACTTGAGCGTATGTGAGGAGATGCAACATAGTGCAAATAAAAACTAGCGAGACAAAGAATTGTTGCATGATCACTGGAATGAAAAATAATGTTTTACATGAAACATTCAGACGGGAAAAAGCTTCCGTTCACTTTGTTGATAGTAATGTAGTGTATACTTTAATGTGCAAATGATCTGGGCAGAAGTTAAGAAATGTATATAAACAAATTATGCTTTCAAAAATATAAATAATGTACAGATGAGCTCGTGAATTTACATAAGGCCATTTATTTCAAAAGATTTGAATGATAACGCAAAAACTTCTTTTCCACTCATGGTTAGTGGTTGGGTGAAGCCATTTATTGTCAAACAACTCTTTAAAACATAATGACAACAGAAACTTTCCCTCATGATTAAAAGTTTCATATTTTAAGCTCTTAATATTTTGTATTCCCCCCTTTAACACCAATGGCAGTCTCTTGGGGTAGTTTTTGATGAGGTTCTTTTATCTTCTCTCTTGGTAAAGCAGTCAGTTCTTCTTGGCAAAAAGCCTCCAACTCTTGTAAAATTGTCTAGGGTATGTAAACTTTACAAAACACAAAGTGAACAACAGAAAAATCTAAACCAAAAAAAAAAAAAAAATGTTTTCACACCAGCATCAGTTACATGTGCAGAATGCCAGGGATTCAGTAGAATTATAGTCAGGCGTAAATCAATTATAGAAAAGAGGTGCTAATAATCATCAATGTCACACACAGGTTGGAACCCAGTAATTACCTGAAACAAAAACAGCAGTGAAGGAGGCTTAAAAAAAGATTTCAAGATGTGCATTTCAAGCTCTAACGAAGAGGCAATGGTGAGGACCTGTGCTGCAGATGCAAGACATCAAGCTAACTCATCTATTTTATTTTATCTGCACAAAAAGCCAACGGAGAAAAGACTAGCTGATTGGAATCATTAAATAACAAACAATTAATAAACTTATAAATACCATCTTTAAAACAAAGTACGTTACAAATGTCACAATTCTCTCAATACCAATTTTGTATTAATTATCCTCCAGAATATATGTTCTTAAAGATAAATGAAAGCAAATGAAATGCACTGAATTGTACCTAATCTTGCTCCTAGATTGCATGACTCTTGTGAAGCTATGAGTTACTCCATGGGTTTACCATCGCAAGAGTACTCCATGTTACTCTTTCCAGGTGAAGGCTTCAAAAAGCCATCTTTTCCATCCAAGTGGAGGAAAGGAGGCCGATCACCCCTTGCTGCGCTGTCAGCTGTAATTACAGGGGCATCTTCTGAGCGGCCCCATGCAAAGCAGGTGGCAGACAGGCTAGCGGCTAATGCACAGGACGCACACTTCACATCACCGAGGAAGGCAGGCTGACCTTGCCTGCCTCACATTAGCACTCTTATCTGCTGCTTGTGTGGATGTGTGTGTTATGTGGAGGTGTAGGAGATAGTCCTGGAGTGGGCCGTGGGGGCGGGAGGAGCAGAAATAGATCACTTAGGGGAACAAAGTGTAATTAATGGGTGGAGAGAGATAAGAGTACCCTGGTCACTATCTGGGAATGTGCTAATGGGGTTCACACACACTCAGCACGAGCAGGGGATGACCCCTGACAGTGTGTGTATATGAAGATGACATGATGTACACTGAAGCTATAGACATGAGTGTGCTGCTATTAGCAGATCACATTTTACCTTGATTTCAAAGCATTCAAAAAGATTTTCTGTAGACTTTGGATACAAGGCATTAAATAAAGACGTCTAAATGTACAATTGTTTTTTTTGAAAGGAATAATTTACAAAGACGTAATTGTTTGATAAGTGTAGAAACTCAGAAAGGTGAGAATCAACACAATCCTGCTTGACCAGGTGATGACAGCAGGCATGGCCAGCATATATCATCCATGCGAACCTGAAACTAGTTCATTTATCTTCTCTGCTAGGATCTGCTGACAAGGGTCAATTCTTTCCTAATCCTGCACACATTGGACAAAATTAGGGAAACACACCTGATCCCTGTCTCATGCCCACCCCAGAACTAAGGAAGGTTGCGTCCAGACTGATATTTGAAAGACTGGAGTACTAATATCTAATCACAGTCCCTAGAGAATTGTGTCGCTACTATTTATAAAATCATTATACTTTATGATTCTGTACCATATCCAGAAGCCAAAGCAATGCCCCTCTTTTGTGTACAACTTTTCAAAAAAACAATATTCTCATTCTTTGAGACCACCATATCCAACCCAGTTAAACCCAATTAAACATGATAAAAAAGCTCCAATGCTATTTTCTTTGACACAAAAACTGGAAGATTTCATTGTCCCACTCTTTTCAGATTTAATTTTGAGCTTAAAGTTTGTTTTTGGTTGAATTAATGTTTTTGGTAGAAGCCATTGGATTAATCATTTGTGGCAAATATGATCAACATTTTTAAAGGCGTAAAACTTTAAACACAAATCATCTCTGGCTGCCATTTTTGCATTTTCTTGGTTTCTTTGTGAAACATCCCCTTTAGATTTGTAGGATCTTGTATATACTTTCATAAGAAACAAGAAAAAAAAATATCTCAAAAGAGCACTGATAAAAGTAGTATTGCTGAGAAATCTTTAATATTACCATTCTCTACCTGATTGTTTTATAATTAAATTATGCTGATGTTGACTTGCTTAAGTTCAATGAAAATTCATAGCATAAATATGAAAATAATCTGGATTAAAATGCATCTGAATGTTTAAACCATACATTAGAAACACAAATACAAAGAAATAGTGAACACCAGATTAAAACAAACCACAGATACAATGAACCAACAAAAATTGGTATTTAAAAAGTGGTAAAAATGAAGAGAAATTTTCCCTTGAAATCTAACAGAGCTTCCTGAATTACTTTGAAACAGCATACAGTCACAATAAAGTTGAACCGGTTCTGTAATTTGAGAGGAAAACCTAACAGTGGCCATTCCACTCACATACACATAAAACATCACAGCAGTCACGTGGAGAACGAGCTTCAAATGAAGAGGACATCAATGTTTACACTGACTAAAGGAATGAGGAAAGGACTACAGTCAGCTTAAGGTCACAAAAAGGATGCTAATTGAGAAGAACTTCCTAAAATCCTCCTGTATGCGTGGGTCCTGCGTCAGGGGATTGCCATGTGGGGGGCTTCGATGCCAGAAATGCAGTGTTTAAAATACATTTCCTTTGTTTGACTGAAACTGAATACCTTTTTTTTTTTTCAAATGTTGTCAACAACCAGAAACGGGTTTGTTCTGATAGGGTGCTAAGCAAAAAAACAGACAGCACGATAAATTACCACACTTTACTAATCAAACCATTGAACACATATGATTTAATTATTTCTGAACCTTAAAGTTAAATTTTCTGAAAAAACGTCCCAGTTAGCTTTGATTGCTGAGCTTCTAGCTTACAAGATTGTAGCCATCGTGTTTGTTTACCGTTCTCATGCGTTCATCATACGCATGGTTTTCGATCTTCGAATCGGTGGCTAGAGGCCTTTACCCCTCATCCTGATTTGTTTATTAGTCTCCTCCTGTGGCTCATCTGGTCTATGTTCACCTTGTCTATCTGTGCCTTCTTACAGTCCTCCAGTTTAGTCATTTGATGCTAGATCATTGTTCACTAAGTTTGAAGATTTGTTTGCTTTTCTAGAGGATTTATTATTTGTGACCTGTATCTGGGAGTAGTGCTTGTTTAGTTCTATTTTGTCCTGTATTCCAAATTTATTTAAGTGAGGTTCTCCTGATTTCCCACTTTCAATAAATTCCCCTTTTCTGGCTGCTACTTTCTGCATTTGAGTTCCTGCACTCAGCATAACAACCAAGGTTTTTAACTTCATTCAGATGGCAAAAATTTCCACCAATGAACAGAAGTGATGTGGACAAACTTTAAAGTTGAGTATATTATAAAGAACAGGAGCAAGCACAGATAAGGCAAAGGGTTAGCAGTGCTGTCAAACACAAGCTGAATCACATTTGAATCAACACTTTCTTTTCTACACAATTCTGATCGTTCTGGCAACATCGAATGAACTGAACACCTTTCAAAGTGACCAGGTGTAGATATTGAATTGTGGTTCGTTTGTTATCACTTAAGTCACACTGTAGATCAGATGGTCTCTGTGTCTAACCTGTCTGACCTACAGCTGACCCAAAGATCAAGAGGGTGACCCTGAAGTGAGGGAGAGGTGACTGGCTTCTGTCAAAAGATAGAGACCCGAGACACCAGTATCATCATGGAAACCACAGAACTCAGCCTTACTTTACAAAGTTAACATCAGAGAGACCGACAGACAACATAAAGTTCAAAATCAACTATAGCAGAAGAAAGTTTACTATATAATGCATCAAAAACGAAAGCAATTTTATATAGAAAGGGCTAGAAACAGAATAGTGCAGACAATCAAACAAACAAAAAACAAAAGGCATATCTGCTATTATATATTACAGTTGCAACAAGTAAAATATATTACAGCATAACTATAACACAGGGGTGCAGTGGGTAGCACTGTGGCCATCTAGTTAGAAGGTTGTCAGTTCGAGGCTCACGGGTGACCTTCCTGAAGGAGTTTGCATGTTCTCCATGTGCATGTGTGGGTTTCCTCCAGGTGCTCTGGTTTCACCTGACAGAAAACTACAAACTAAAAGAAATCTGGATGAGATGAGAACACCTACTTCCATTGAACTAATATGAAGCCCCTGCAGAGCTCTCCTGGAACCTGCCTTTGACGGGTGCACATATGACTTCCTGACAATGATGGAACCATCATAGTTTCAGAACTCCGCCTTGAGTCTAGCCATGTGAGACAAAGCCACCAAGTCATGTTTGTTTAACAAGCTTCGGGAGGACCACCATTATTTAAGCTTCAAACATCCTCCCGACTGCTTTCTGATGGGTATAACAAAGATACTATCCATGTCTGGAAAGCTTTATACCTACACATTATGCTAGGAGTACAAAGCATGGCTCTGGTGTTTTGAGTAACTGTTATGCTCAACAACATTAGTTGAAGTAAAAAGTTCTATAATCAGACAAAATCCTTGAAACAAACTACAGCCTTGATATAGTTTATACAAAATGTAAGAAAGAGAACATCCTTGATACCCTGCTGAAAACATATACATTAACAAGCCTCTCTGTCTCTCCGCAGACAAGTGTACAGGGTGTCAGTAGTTTCCCTCTCTTCACACTTGATGTGAATCAGCATTACATGCGTAGCTCACTTGGACATCACCAGGGCCTCGGCATGTGTCTCATGGACACCCTGACCTCGAAATGAAGCTCGATCCGTCCCTGCTGGGGGCAAAGAGGAAAGCAACTCCACCTTGAGCAAATCTATAGACCCTTATCCAAGCTAGCGGCAAGCACTCAACATGGATGTGTCAAAGAAGATGTCCAGAGATGTTCAGCTACAGTGTGACCCTGCAACGGCACACTATTAATCAAAAGAGTGTTGGGGACGCAGGAGGGATGGTTCGAGGTATGGCTGTGTGATACGCCAGGGGTCAGGCACCGCTCAGACTGTCTCTATTGACAGCAGAGGTGAGAGTGAGTGTGCAACAGCAAATAGAATAAAATAATCAATACTTTCTCACTTGTCAGAAGGGTAAGAGTCCTTTAAAAGGAGTAAACTTTAACCTTTGCAGTATGTCGCATTGATCAGATGATGTAAACTCCTGCCACGGGCGGCTCTGCAGTATCTCTTCTGACATATATGGAATGCGAGTCACCGATAACATTGTCTGAGTTGATGTGTGACTGGAGGTGTCGGAGGGGGAGAGAGAGAGAGAGAGAGAGAGAGAGAGAGGGAGAGAGAGGATGAGAGGAAAATTCAGCTCACTGTAATTGAACTCTAAGTCCTGGAACACAAAAATGTGTGAAACTCACAGTGTTCCACTTATGTTGCTGATGCTAAGCTTCATAAAAAAAACAACAACAACTTAAAATCTCTTGTGTTTTTTGCTCCCTTGCTACATCGATTGATTTGAAAATTATAACTTAAAATTCATGAACAAAATGATTTGAAATGTCAATGACTAATGCATTAAAAATTTCGAAATTTTTAAAAGCAAATACATTAAAATAAGAATAAATATTATACATATACAATTTTTCCCCAAGACTATATCTTTTATCATATCTTTTTTGCCATTATGAGTTCTGAATTGTGAAGAGACACAGAGACAGTATAAAACTTAAATATTGAAAACTGATTTATTTCATTTTAAATCTGTTAAAATTAAACTCTATGTGATATGTCATACTTTGTTTTTTTTATATAAAAACTAAATGTTTTATACTAAACTATACTTTGCTTGAAAACTAAGTACTAAAAAAATCATTGACACTACAGTCAGAACTGCTGTATCTCAGCCCGAGCACTCCTACTTCACTTCAGGACAGGAGTATTTCACACCACAACAGTCCACAGAACTAGAGATGAGAGCAGATGTAGGTTCAGTGTTGAAGGACTGGTTAAAGACTGCCCAGGGACTAAGCCCACCTTCTCCCAATGCGAGTTAAAGACCAGTAACATTAAAAAAGGATTTTATGGATTAATACATGTATTTTCACTGTATAAAAAACAAGTCATTATAAAGAACAATGATAATTCTTGGAATATACACGAAGCAATACAATAATAGACTTAAAAAATGCCATTTAGACATTAAAGGATTTAGTTTTTAGAAATATTTTACAAATATTCTCAATATTACAATTAAAGGCCGTGAGTGTAACCGAGGCAACATGGGCCTGACTTTGGTCAAAAAACAAGCTCTTAGCAATGTGCTAAAATCACTCATAAAACCCAGACTGAAATTTCCTGGCTTCCATCCAAACAGCATTTCTTGCAAGGAAAGATTAAAAATGCATAAAAAAGAGTGCATGACCGCTATTGTTCCTGTCTCTATTCAAAGAAGTGCTTTACAGTATAGACATGCTATCCACTGGGTGTGTTATCGAGTGATAAATTAGACAGCCAGGAAAACAAGCTTTAAATGTTAATGAAGAAGTGGAACATTATTGCAGAGGAAGAGATGAATTCAGTGTGATGCTAACCCTCAGTAGTAATTTAAACAAATAAAAAAGTCTCCCATCATTTTGTTTACAGTCTATAATTAATGTTCAAGTTCAAACAAAGCTTTTTCTCTTCTCATCGGCTTAAGTGATATGATTTCCCATTTTATGGCTTGTTGGGCTCCTCTCTTAAGGAAAAAACTGCAGGGGCAAACACCACGGCACTTCTGCCCGCAGCTTAAGTGGTTCGTTAATTCCCTCCCCACGGCTGACAAAGGCCGCATCCATCAATCCCTCTAAAATATGCCCCTAATAGCTCTGATTTTTACAACTGAACATCTCCCGTAATTGGGCTGACAGCATGTTACAAAGCCTTGCTTCTCTTCATGTTATGGACCTCTGAGATCTTGGTAACTTTACACCTTCCACACTCGCACCGCGTGATCTGTTAATGCATCATGGCACATGTAAAGAACTCGTTTGCCTTCTCTGAAATACATTTCTTAGTGTAAGATCTACAACACTGGGAACTGCTTCAAGAAGCTCCGTGCAGTGTTTGCTCAAAAACAACAACACACCAAACCTGGAGAAGATACAAAGTGATGGAAAAATAAATAATAAAAAAATACCTTCAGTTCTAAGTTGCCAATGAATAAATGTGGCATGTGTCTTTTTAAAAACAAACAAAAAAAAACTTAAAATAAATATTGAACTTTAAATAAATATTAACTACATTAGTTTTCAAAATGGTACTCTGTGGAATATTTATGTGAATACTTACATTTATTTAGCTATATACATTTATATTTAAATAGAATACAAAATTTGACCGCCTGTGTGTTTTCAGTCATTGTCGTGCTGGACTAGCCTTTTACTACCCAATTTAAATGCACTGGAAAAAAAAAAAAAAACTATCTATTTGATGCGACACTTTCCCACCTTCCACAGCCATGTTTCCCTATAGGGATTGCGTTTTGGGTTTATAGCTAGCATCCCTCCTGCTTTAAACCATGAGAGTTGAGTTGAAGCCAAACAGATACATTCTGGTCTCTCCTGACTAGACCATCTTCACCAGTTTCACTTTAAATAATTCAAATGTTATTTTGGGTTGAAGGACTTGTAAACATGGCAGGATATCAGCATTTCAGAACATAGTTCACTACCAATTGTTTTCTTAGTGACTATGGTGAAAGCTCCACGGGGTGGGAACCTACGGGGAGTCCAAAAAAAGAGAAAATATGGTTATGACTGCAAAACTCCCCGACAACAATGCAACAAACACCAATTTACCACCAAAACAAAGTAACATTTTGTCCTTAACTCAAAGCCCTGTCAATGCCAAAGCACCACTAGCACCAGTTCTTAAAACATAATAAATCAATTCAGAACAATCAGAACTGGTGGAAACCGGTCAGCGTCTTCAGTGGATCAGGAGGACCTGAAATCCAACCAAATACTGGCACAAGAGGAACAGGTTAAAACAAATCAGTGATCTCTTGCTGTTCCACAAAGAGAAAAGCTTTAAAGCAACATTCTGCACGGCACTGGGTGAGTTCATCGTTGGTTCATTCATAGTTTTAAACATTGCACAAAACACTGTTTTATAACTGTACTAATTAAAAAGATGATAATGATGAGTGTAATATTCAATTGACTTTTGTTGAATGTTGCCTCTAATTTTAGCAAGATGTGGACAAAAGAGCTGATAACATGAAAGTTTGGCACTTGGTATGAGTACAAATCTCTTTTGCCAGTTAATTATTGTTGTATTTTAGCTAGTTATCAAAATACAAATTACTTTATTATTTTATCGATTAATTCTACTATCTGTTGTGTACATCGATGTATTTGAATGAAAATCAATTTCATCTTTAACATAATATGCCCTATTTCCATAGAATACGCACTTGCCCCCTGAGTTCCCTTAGTATGTGCGGGGTTCACTTTCCACCTCTCGCGCTTGCCATATATTAAGGTACACAAACAATGGCAGCGAGCGGCAGCAACTGTTTTAACAAAGCGACATGTTTATTATGTTTTAACTAAAATTGTAGACTTTTATTAGAGTCACCTTATGATCTTCAGCTTGAAACCACAATGCAATGGAAAAGAAAAAACCCACTGCTTAAGTATTACTGACACAAAGTTAAGTGTGATCACCACTACAGTGTGTTTCAACAAGGCAGATAAATGGCTTGTGGTCATTGCCGCGCCTCAGGGAGCAAAACTAAACCAGATGAAGAATCCCTCTTTGACTCGAGCTGCTGGTTGTGACAGGAGTTTATCATGCCTCATAAAGTAACGATCAAAGCTTTGTGTTCTTACAGATAATGAAGTCAAAAAGATGGCATTGCTATCAGTTTGCAATGGTACTTTTCAATCTCATGCATCCTTCATCACACATCCTCTCCGCTTGTGTTCTTTTCTCACTTCCCCATGCTTTAATTCCTTCTACTCTGTTCTTAAAACCTTTTAAGACATATTTAGTCTGCACATATATAGCAGGCTGATTCTGAAACGACCAATAATCTGAGTGTTTACAATCCAGAGCACCATACAACTGCAGAGATTTATAAAAAGGCAGGGAAACTAAAGAGAATTTCTCCATTTCTCTTTTGCTATGGCATCACACTTTTAGGGTCAAGAAGAGTAATGAAAGCCAGTAGTATAAGGATCTTTTCAGCAATCGTAATTCCAGTTTATTCATACTACTTTACTAAAGAAAAAGCATTATTAGACTTAAGTAAAAAGTTAAACTCTGTTGATGATCCATACGCTTTGATTGGTGCATTTCTATTAAATGCTAAATGGACTCTTTGAATAGCCTTTACAGGATACAATGTCTGGAAAAAGGATCTTCACTTAATGGCTTTTTCCACTATCGGTTGCTAGAGTAAACAGCAATTTGGTAAGCATTCTGGACATCACTCAGCCCCGTGTTGAATAAGGACATGTGCTTTGAATGAACCTATTTATTCACATAGTTGATCTATGAAGTGTATTTTAGGCTCTCCATCATACACTGCTGTGAGGTGTAGATAAATGGATTGTGTGCCAAAGGTAAGCGGTAAATAAAAAGTTTGTTAACATTTGAGCCTGATGGTGAGATATTGATTTCTCCTGTCTCCTTAATGGAGGTGCTGATGGTTCCGATGGATGAGAGAGAGAGAGAGAGAGAGTGAGTGTTTTTAGTTTAAACGGTGTTGGTTTAACAAGGGAGTGTTTCTATGGTCATTTAGCTTAGAGATGTTTGCGTGAAAGCTCTTTAAAAGAAAGTGATCTAAGTGGCCGTTTATACATACAAGATGCTCCATTTGATGTTTCAGATCTTTTCTTTTGAACAAATACAGAACACATTAATAGTGCTGGAAAATTATTGCTTAATGTTATGGGGGAAAAACCTGAAAAATGAAACTTGACAAAAAAAAAGAGGAGAAAAAGCATGTTGTTAACCACGACACAGCTTTCAAATTCCCTGAAAATGAAGCGAGATATTTTGTTAAATGACACAAACTTTAATCCCACTACAGTCTTTGCAAATCCTGACTTTAATCAATCATGCAACATCCTTATTGGTCATCTATGTTTCCCCCTATTTTACAAATGTAAGGAAGGTTCTTTTAAATGACACAGTTGAAATCAGTTGGTCTGCAGTAGTTGACGCGTCACTGTATGTGTTTCCTCGACTGCTTAGAATGAACATGCACATGAACATTGGTGGAAAGAAAGCCTGAAGACCGTAACGTGTTCAAAATAGACAGATTTGCTGCTTGATTTTGACTCTTGCTATCTTTGACTTTAACATTTGTTTTAATCGCTTAAGATGCATATTGCGAATGATTCTTGGATTACAAACTACTCCAAGTTTGACCGCGAGCTGCCATGATAAACACTGCTTTGTAAACAGACACACGCCAACCCATGATGCCACATACAAGTGAGTACTTTGACAGAATTTGTTCAAAAATCAGAGTTCTATTACGCTTACACTACAAACGAACCACTCTAGAGTTCATTTGGAACTGTACCGGGCCCACCTCCTTGAGGTTCAGACTGTTTTTTATTCCCATAGTGCTTTTGGTCCAACTATTAATTCAGTTGACGCTTTCTCAGCAGCCAAAATTAACCAAACTAAACAAGTCAGGTGTGAAAGCCTTCTTTAAGGGGTCAGAGGAAAACTTTTTGAGGCAAATTATACATTTGAATTATGTGTCTCAATGAACCGTTGGTAATTGAACTTGAAAATAATTGATATTTTCTCCAACAGTGACTACTTTGAACATTTTTGGTTTGTAGTGCACATAAAAAGAGCTATTTTGATGACGTGAGCAGGGTTTTGTTTTACAATACCATTTAGAAAAGTAACTGTAATAATTTACTGACTTTAAATAGATATCCCAAAAGAATCAGATCACTTAAGGGACATCACATGCCAGTTTCTCATAAAAATTAATTTTATGTTGAGGTTATTTCCTAAATACAGATGGCAATTTAATAATAATAAACTCAATATTGTGTTTTCCAAAAGTGAGACGGGGAAATTATACTCAAATAACTGTCAAATTCTCAAGAGTCAAAATGTACACAATTAAGAATCTGTCTCATTTGGGAAACATACTGTAAAAATATTGAAACATGGCGTGAAATGCAGTCAAAATGAAAATCTTTGTGTGTTTGTTTCACCCAACACAATGCAGTTTGAATGGACATATAAACCTGGGGGCACTCCAAACCTTGGGTTTATTAATCTTGATAGCGCGTCACAAAAGAAGTTCCAAAAGTGGTAGACATCTTATTTGTCATTTTTAGTAGCTAAATATGACTGACTTCAGATATACTTTGTGAAAGTGTAGATTGTTAGTAATGAGCCCTTAGCCAAAAATAAGGAGGCAACCACAACCACTTGGTTGCAAGCAAAACAAACTTAACAAGCCAACTTTGCTCTTAAGATCTCAATCTTCTTGTTCTCCATCGAGGAGGAACACAGAGTGATATTAAACATGTCATCACTTTGTGTTTGTAGACAGAGACGTCAGGTTAAAGTCATGAACCATCCTCTCAGAGGGTGAACAACGTTGAAAATGCACATGACCTTTTAAATGCAGACGGGAATATTTGCTAAGTACAGCTTCATGTCGCTGGAACGCCACTAGTTTTCAAAGTGAAAAGAGATGGCAGAGAGCGAACAGATCCACTTAATATCTTCTTTCCACCAGTTATTCTTCACGGTGGTTGAGCAGAAAGAGAGCCAGCACACAATAAACCTCATTTAAATGTTTAAATATTGTTCTTGGCTGACCGCTTGGGCCAACATTGTCTGGCATGTGCTGACAAATCTCTTTGTATGCACTCTCTGACAGAAAAAGGGAGAAAGCATCCGCGACAAGACGCATGAACAAACATGATTTGATGTCTGGATGAAATGGCAGATCGACAAGCACACAAAAGAATCTAGTGCCGTGACCCGGTAATATAATCACAGTCGGGCTATGTGATCATGTATGTCTGAGAAAGCGAGAGCATATTAACATGGAGGAGCAGTGCTGTCTGTGTGTGAGGTGGTCACGACATGCCTGCTGGGAGAGTGAGGGGACAGCAGGGAGGCTCTCTGTGTGCTCACAAACCTCCTATGACTTCAGTTACACCGATGGAACCTTAGCCTGTCTGTTTCCTCAGGCCACAGATGCACAGGTGTACACCTGTACACTTGTACATGTGGAGGACCTGTCAATCCTCCGCGTAGCACTGACCCGAGATCAGCCGGTGCACACCTGTGCCATTTAAAACTAAGCCTGTTGTCATGAACTTGGATGGTCACATCCGCTAATAACAATGTACATTACACCGTGGCAGGCTCAACAAAAGACTAAAAGCCATCTGAAGGTGAAAAGTTCACGGCTGGGTATTAGGGAAAGAAAAAGACAGTTGAAACAGAGTTCAGCAAAAGTATACAGTGGCTGTGCACTATTCTGTACAGAGAGCAGATTTGCAGCACATGCTTGCCTGAGCAATTACCAAAGCCAATCTGAGCAACACATGGGAACATGGAACTGTTCCTGCAAACTCTAAAGGGAAGAGACGAGCCGTACATCGATTACACCGCTAATGGACGACTATCAAAGTGAAGAGTGTGTAAGGTTACTATTAGGCTCCGCTTATCTATGGTAATTAGAAACTACTGAATTACGACAACTCAATATTCTTCAAGTCGTATCTGGCTGAGAACTTGGGAGCCAATGAACTCGTACCTGAGCGCCCAATGCCACCCAGAGCATCCCTGGCAAACTCAAAATGTAATGAAGCCCATCCCTTCATTTCTGGCTGCTTGCTTTATTGTCCTGCCCTCAACCTGTGAACATTGGCACAACCCTGAGGTTTGGGACTAAAAAGGCCCAGGCACAAGGAACAGAAACAGAGTCTGTATTAGCCACATAATCCCATTAAAGCCACGGCCCTGCCAAGAGCGGGGTCAGCCAGTGTGCCACGTCACTCACGTGCACCTTTGGCACCGCCCATGACCCAGGACTACTGTACTATAGAGGGGGGTGGAGAGTTTTCTAGGTCCAGATGGAATAAAGCAAAATCTGGGGTGAAAGGATGCACCTGCTGGTCAATTGGTTGGATCGCTGATGGCTTTTTGGGTATGAAATTTGTTGTGGCCAGAAAATGAAGCAGCTTGCGCTCAGGAGGAATGGGTTTAATGTGTTAATGATCTTAAAAAAAACTCAAGATGAAGTCTTCCAAAAATCCTATCCATACAGGGAAAAACACAAATCAAGGTCTTTCATTCTTCAAAAATAAACAAATAATAAAATAACGGCCATGTTGCCTTAAGAGGAAGTGATTGAAACTGCTGTTCCCTGACTGACCATTTGAGGCAGGTCCCCAAACTCTGTTGATTCTCAATGACGCCACTGTTGCTCCACTTCACAGCACAAAAAAAAAAAACAATGCCCAAAGCCTGGTGCAAACCAGTTTTAAATTCATATCATAAACTTTGATCTTTAACACAACTGTGAAGATACTGTATTAAAAAATAAAATAAAATCTGTCACAGTTACATAAAAATATAACTATTTTATTTAAATAGTAACATACATACTAAGTATAGACACAAACACTTAACAATTAAATTTTAACTTAATCACTTTCCATTTTACCATCACTCCAGTATGAGTGCAACAAAACTAATTAAGCGACGTGCTATTGACACAGAGCAAAGACACCACCCTGCTTAACTTGACCTGCACACAGACACTTTACCCCAGATCTCTGCTGTCTCCACAGAGTGACTTCAGGACATGCTATCCTTTCTGCCATGAAAATACTACCTGGGTAGCAAGTGAACCATGATGACTAATTGCATTAGTCAGAGGTAACATATACCCTACTTCCAGAGCAAGGGGTCTGTCTATCAGATGGTTGCGGCCTAATGTAGTGGTCCCCAACCTTTTTTGAACCCTAGACTGGTTAAAGGTAGCCATTTTGTAAAGGTAGACTTGTACACAGAAAAAAAAAACAACAATAAATTATGTTTTTTTTTTCTAACACACATAATGCCAATTTAAACTAGATTATTAATAAAAAACTGTTTTCTGGAGACAGTGAAAGTGCCCTTCTACTTTGTATGCTTTTTAATATAATTAAGATTTTGCTAGGTGAGCAAGATGATGTTAGCCACGTCAGTTGCTAAAAAAAGTTTTTGAAATTGTTAACGCTATCTTCTTTATTCAAACACTTTGGAGATTCCCTAAATACATGTATTTTCAACCATTGTGTTATATAAAAACACATAATAATAAAAATGAAAAACACAGTGTCTTCTTGCGTAAAAAAAAAAAAAAATCCAGTTAACGATAAACCTGGGTTTTTTCCACAAGTTTTTGCAGGTTATAAGGATTTTTTCCACAATGTATCATATAACAATGTTTATTTTCATGTTTAGAGACATACTAAAGTAAAGAATATTTTGGAGACAATCTTAAAAGTCACACACCTCTAAAAGTCCATGTAAACTGTTAAAATTTAAATAATGTTTTGTGGAACAGAACCCAAACTCAGCCCAGTGGTTGATCCCTGACCTAAACTACCCTTATTTTCTTTTTATTTTCTTAATACTTTATCAAACCCAAGCGGTCGCATTAGCTGTTGTGAAAATGATGGTAGTGCACACACAGTGTCTCCTGGAATAAATGAATTAAAATCAAACAAGTCACGGTACTTCATTTTGAATGATTAGAAAAGCACCGGCACAATTTAACACATTTAGAGGGACTACAAAAGTTCTTGAATGCTCTCTGGGTCAGTTCTGGTTTTCAGGACGAAAGAGCAAACATGACCTTCAACAGGTTTTTTTCCTTCCTAGATCACATTGATAGTCCAACAAGACCGCAGGAGATAAAGCTCTAAGCTCATTACTTATTGAACGATCTCATGATAGCCCTTGTCTTCAAGTACTGTGGTTTTTGTACCTTGATTAACACTGGGCCGCCTTCTAGACTTTCCCTCTTAAAATATATTGCTTTCTATTAATTATATTGTACTCAAGCAGTGCTGCAGCTTAGTTGATGAATATTGCATTATTTTGGAAATGCATACACACTGTTGTTACGTATACAAGACTGCGGGTGCGAAAAGGCTAAATTCACTCACTAATCACACCAACGCTTTGGGAAATTAAGAGTCACCAATTTGTCCTAACATGCATGTTCTGGGAGAAAGGGAGGAAGCCGGTTTTCCTGGAGGAAAGCATGCAAGCACAGAGCAAACCGACATTGAAAGGACAACCGTCTGGCAAAGATACTGCAGCGTCACACCATGCTGCCAGCACGTGAAATATGCATGTCTAAATCCTTCTAAATGAAATGTCCTCATGTGTCATTAAATCAGTAATAACCTTTCTATTTAACGAGGTTTTGTTTCAAAATAAGTCGAATGGGGTGAGAGGCAGGGAGAAACATCCACTGGATGAGAGTGGACATGCCAACCATCCTATTGCTTTGGCAGAGCAGATGAAGATATCAAAGGGGGGGGGGGGGGGGACCGAGCCCTGCATGCTGAGGAGGGAGAGAGAGAGAGACACTGGCATCCAGCAGGGTTTAAAGTTCTGCTCACTTGCTCAGGGGATTCTCTTTCTCCTCGCTCACTCGGTCGTTTCACTACAACAAAGGAACTTCTTGCAAGTGCACAAACCAAAACTTGAGGCTATACAGGAAGAATCACAGTTTATATATATATATATATATATATATATATATATATATATATATATATAAATAATATTCTAGTTATTCCACTAAATAGCATGCTATGTGTCCTTTATTTTGTGCATCATACTCAGCCCATTTGGTATGTATTGGTGTTAACTATCTGTGTTTTGGATAACTATGCTGTCACTCAAGAAATTCTCTGCTACCAAACCAACCAATCACTTCAACCAATCACGCATCGCTTCTTTCGCAGTTGTCATTTTTGGGAGGTGCATGTCAAGCTACAGCTAAGAGGTCTGTATCTACAATGTAGGCTGTGCATATAGGCTCGACGCAGAAGTATATTTTGAGCTTAACCAAAAGAAAGTGGGTTTAAGAAAAAAGTTCAGCAGGAAACATCATGAGAATCTAAAAAGTGTGAGCACAATGAAAAACAAACAAAGGAAAGAAAAAATTCTGGGGGAAAAAAAGTGTTTTTTACAGTAACCAACTCCTTCACGGGTGACACGGTGATGCTGTGGGTAGCACCTTCCAGTTAGAAGGTTGTCGGTTCGAGGCTTGCTGGTGACCTTCCTGGAAGGAGTTTGCATGTTTTCCTGTTCTTGCGTGAATTTCCACGGGGTACTCCGGTTTTCCCCACAATCACATGCGGTTAGATGAATTGAATAATCTAAATTCCCCTTGTGTGAGGGAATGTCGCTCACAAACACAACAGACACAGTAACAAGAGAAACCTGCAACATGGGCAATCATGAGATACTCAGTGCAGGATTCAAACATTGTGCAGCTTAAATCAAATCCTCATATGAATAAATATAGTTTAAATTCCAGTAAAGAAGGGTCAAAAACTACTCCAATAACATTACATTTTCTTCAAAAGCAACATTGTTTGTAATGTGAAAAAAGTTGTCTGTATGACTGGAGCTAATTAATTAAATATTATAATAAAGTGAGATCAAACTTTTAGACCATGTGTGTTTAAAGTCCATTTCAAAGCATGATCAATGGCAGAGCTTTAAGGTGCTTTTTAAAAGCAAGCCCTGGTCCCAAAAGTGCCTCTTTTACTTTAATGTTAATCCAGAAAAAAACTTTCATATTTGGACGACTGTCGGAACCACAATGGGTTCCAGTTGGGACATCATCTTTACATGTTTCAAGGTGCTGTTATGTGTTTTGTTTTATTGAGTTTATTAGTTTGCTTTGCATTAAGTACCCATTTTGCTTAGTTCTTATGTGTTAATTGTGTTTTACATATTCTGAAATGGACATGGTATTATTTTGGTAAAATAATTAAACAATTTATGAAAATGGTATGACACAGAATGTCACATGTGATGAACCATTTGATGGCTAAGTTAATGCTGATAAGTTAAGCTGTTGATGGTATGTTTGTATTGCTGCAAAACTCAATCTAATAAAACTGATTAAAAAATTGCCATTAGAATGTATAATGAAACAGAAAGTAGAATTCAATAGAAGTCTGGGACTGAAGTGAAACAGGCATAAGCTCAGAGCAGATGTCCAACTGTTAAAGTCCACCTGTTCTATTTCTTTTTTTGTGTTGCAGCCCATATATTTTTCTGATGATTACATACACATTTTACAAATGTAATACTGGCAGATGCCAATATAAATCAAACTCAATGTATACATCACAACTAATCACATCATAATTATGAAAGATAAATGTAGTAAGCAACAGCAGCAGTGTCAGCTACCAACATTACCTACAGGAAATTCACATTTTGTCTAGTTTTAATAAAAATGACACATGAGACCTGCAAAACTTGTCTGTTATCTCACTGATTCCACATCCTTTAAATAGCTGTAAAAAATGAACCATTACTTTGAGCTTAGGTGCTGTATAAAAAAGGAGTGACCACGGGTAAATCCAAGCTCTCTCTAGCTAATGATTTGCAACTTCCTGTCAGACTGTTTTTCCCTCTCTCTCACTCTTTCCAAGAGATTATGAAAAGTTGATTTCCTGTGCTTCGATGCTTCCTGTAATTGCTCTGCAAGGCAGCTTGGTTCACCACTGATGACATAGTAGGTGAAAATGAGCAGAAAATCTAACTGTTCCATATCAAGGAATATTTTTACTCCAGCTAATGTGACTTAAATACCTTGTTCCACAGTCGAGTGGGCTGGCACCTGCTGCATGGGAACTGGCCAATTACTGTGCAGTCGCTCTAATTTTCTGATTCAATTAGCATGCTTCAGAGCTTTGCCGTCTAATTGCAAACTACTTCACAGTTACCTCTCTGATTAATCACTGCCCATCTGCGAGCGATCAGAAAGCTTGGTGGAACAAATTCAGGTATTTCAGAATGTTTGGAGCTGGGAAAAATGGAAGCCCCCAAAGATCCAGGTTGAACCATGCACTGTGCTGCAAGGGGCCTCTAAAAAGCAAGCTGCATGGAAACAAATCAATGCACGGTCACTTTTAAATCTACATAAACATTAGAAGCTTCTAAAAATCAGGCCATCTATTCAAGAGCTCAAAATACGACAGGCCATCTGTAAATGCTGACTGATACAGCTCAATATACTCA
The DNA here is from genome assembly GCA_007224835.1 of Danionella cerebrum. Classification (NCBI taxonomy): domain Eukaryota; kingdom Metazoa; phylum Chordata; class Actinopteri; order Cypriniformes; family Danionidae; genus Danionella; species Danionella cerebrum. The sequence goes on along the minus strand of SRMA01027115.1, from coordinate 176,644 downwards.
AAATCCTGAACCGAGGCGTTGAAGCGACAGAACAAAAAAAAACCAAGGGAGGATTCACAATAAAAATTTAAAAATCCAGAAACTAAACTAAAAATCCCAAAACATTTTCACCAGTTTTGTATTTTCAAGTTCTATCAAGTATTAACAATGACAGTCATAAAAATAGTATTTTTAAAACACCTAAAAACACCTCCAAATCAACATTAAACATGTGCCAAAATGAACGACAAAATTTTTTAAGTGGCGCATTAAAGCAAAACCTTACAAAACATATAAACCTGAGAGGTGTTAATTGTGTTGACAGAAGGAATAAAACCCATTTAACACATTTAGAAATGAAAGCATTTGATCTTAAGAGAGTAATCTCATATTTCCCTTATCATTTCTGCATCTGAACTCTACATATAAATCTGCGATTTAAAAATTCAAGGTAATTCATGAAAATTTATTAGAGCTGAGCTGTTTTTTCCTGTTCCACTTGTGGCTTCTCTGTGAGAATGCTGCTCTAGATGAACAGACAACATTTATAATGACCTTAGGCTCCGATAATATATGAAGACCAGGGGCTATCGACCCTCCCACGCAGCAGGTAATGCTGTCAAATCGGTGGCCCTTTGCCCATCCTGATCCAAGATTCTCGCTGTACTCTAATATGCACCTATTGACATTCCCAAGGACAAGGGCGCTGCGGTGTTTACATCATTTTACACCTTGTTACATCATTCTGACCGCTGAGGTATCTGCTCTGACCAAAATGGCTTGGCATCCGGTCTTACCCTCGACGCCATGTGCACAGGAGAAAGATTTATTTCATTTTTAAAACCCACTCACTGAAAAAGTACAGTGGAAAGAACAGTAAGCGTATTGCTTACTGTTGCCAGAGGTCTGATAATGATGTATAAGACACTGGCTCAGGGAGACCATAATTCCAATATGTCAGGTCTCTGATTTGGCCACAATTTGCATGGTTATAATAGCTTATCGACTGGCTCAAGGTTGAGGGAGACCACAGTAGCCAGCAGTAATGACTACGCCGCATGAGTTTATTTCAAGCTGCCGGGGTTCACTCACCCGAGCACTTTTGTCAATATGCAATTTTGATTCTGCTAAGTCCCTTGGAGAAGAGCCGGGGCTAAAAGTGTAAGCTGCTCTCTCTCTCTCCCTGCAAGCCCTTAAATGATTCCTGTATCATATAAACATTTCCCATAAAGATCAATACAAGTGCCATTCATTAACCCATTCAAACGCTGAATGCTTGATTGTTTTTATATGTGCTACTAAATGTGAATTTTTATTTCTTTTAGTAATTAGTCACTCAGGGACACTCGAGGCAATTATACATACACATTTATTTGTTATTATTACCTAAACAACACAATGGAAATTGATTAAAACCCTCCATGCAAAAAATAATGTCAGATAGGAAGTAAATTTGTGTGAGCGTGTGTGCATGGGTGTCTAGGGGTGGGCTTTTTAAAACAAATCTTAAAAAACACCTGTCTCTTTTTATAGCTTCTTGTTTTCATCTGTGTAGAACAGCACAAACCTGGCAAGGCTCTGTCTCTATTTGTGTGTTTTTCCGTCTGACTTTGATTAGGTGGATAAACAAACTGTAGTGAGGAGCAGAGCCACCTGTGTGCAGCTCGTGTTGCAGCTGCATTAATGGTTTAACCATGAAGCTCAGGTCTCATGTACAGCACTGTGCAAAAATCAAAAAATGCTATAAACTAAGAATGCTTTCAAAAATCATTAAGGTCTTTGTACACTGATATCCAAAATTGTTCGTCCGAAACAATTGTACGCTCAAAAATAAATTAGTGCTCACCTTGTGTCTATTACACAAACACACTGCCTCTGAATAAATCGTCCGATAAAAAAAAAAAAAAATATCAGAACAGTTTCACATTTTGTGCATTTCCTGAAAGCGATTTCAAATGACGTTCCGTAGGTATGTCATATCCACATTAAAGAAATGGTGTCTGTCTCAACACAGAGCCGTGCATGATAAACAAAGTGCAGATTCTCATGCTATTACTATCATGCGTTTCCAAAACTGCCAGCAAGAAATAACATTTTTCAAGAATTTTCCGCAGCTTTTTGATAAGGAGAATAAATTCTCCTTCCTCTCTGTGCATTCTAAGGATCAAATGAACCCAATATTTAATTTTCTCTTTTTTGCAAAAGAAATTCATCGTCTTTTCTTTTGTGATTTGTTTGTGTGTTTTTTGCAACAAGTTAAAATATCAAGTGTGCAACGATTGTGAACCTAAAAAAGTGGAAATATTTTTGCATGAATACGCAAGGAAAGTTTTAGACTTCAGTGTGAAAGACTTTAGTCATTTATATCCATTGATGAACATAAGGCAGTGAATGAACTAAAGACACATCGGACACCAGCAATTCTTCTAGTATTACACTGAATAAATATCTAGCTGTGTCCCTTAGTATTGAGAGCAACAAATCTCACACTCCACTGAAAACAATGCAGCCCCAAATAATCAACGAACCTCCACCCCCCTCCACTACAGATACTCAGTATTATACCACTTTCCACCCCTCAGGCAAACTGCTTTGTACTACATCTAACAATTTCAAATTGACTCATGAGCCCACAGCACCAGTTGACATTTTTCTGCCCTCCACTTCCTATGCTTTCATGCCAGATTGCCTAGTACTCGAGTTGGAGGTATAGCTTTTTGGCTGCAACCCTCCAAGAAGACTATTTCTGGACAAATCTGGGTCCAATTGGTTTCTACAAGTTCTGATCTGATGCCATTGCTGGGCATCTTTTGATTATAAACGTTTGATGTGCCTTTTATATGCCTTATTATATGTTTGCTTGGCCGACCACTGCATCTATAATCTTTGTGCTTCTTCAAATGAGCTTGAACAGTACATCTTGAAACACCAGTCTGCTTTCAAATCTTTGTCTGGAGAGACCTGGTTGATGCAGTATAACTACCTTGTGCTTTGCTGCTGTGCTTTCTCAAGCTCACATTGGTAAGAGTTTTTGGGACACAATTATTTCTAATTCAGTTCACAACTGGTTTTCAATCATGATGATTAGCACCTGCTTGATATCACTTGATTATTCATACACCTGACTAGAATTCTACAAATTCCATGAATTCCCTGAAAATTTAAAGTGTAAATTAAGATTTGAGGAGAAGTCTTTTCAAACCCTAAAATCCTCAAAAAACATACTGTTGCACCTAGTTTCAGAATTAAAAGCATGGAATCTCTTTGATAACACAAACATGTACAAGAATACTGCTAACAGTTGCCTGAATAGTAAAAATAAAAATGCTTGTTTTATTCCAACTTAGCCTCTACTGAAATTGAACGAAATTGAACCTCAACCATGTTGAACGCCATAGAGATAGGATGGCCCCACCCCAATAAAAATATTACAGATATTTGTGTATGATAAATTATAATGTTTAACATTCATTAAACGATTTATAGCAGTTGTGATGTGCAAAACCAAAAGTTTTGATTTTCTCAGGACCTGAATCATCAGTATTGCTTTTCAGCTTGGAAAAGGAAGCAACTAGGGCTGGAAAATTACAGATTTTCTTTTCGCAAAAAAAAAAAAAGATTTTTTTTTCCACCCTTATTTAAAATAAATTTGCAAATAACAAAGAAAATGTATTATTAATAATAAATATATATCTCTGAAATAATATTAAATTGATAAAGTTTGGTCTAATTGTTATTTTGTTTTAAATTAAATTGAAAATAAACACAAAATACAACGTGTGCAGTTGTTTTCTGAATAATAATGAATGGACGGATGTCACTAAAAGCTGTAACCGACGACACTGCAGATATGTGCATGTGCACATAAATACCAATTTAACTTTCTTCAAAAAACTTGATTTCCTAATTTCCTCTAAGTTTAGGGCTTGTATTAACCTGTAAATATACATGGAACGTATATGTTTGATTAGGAGGATTCTACGGAAATAGTGTGCAGCGTTTGGATAATGCATTAAAAGATAATATCAATTTTCATTTAAGCACATAGATCACAAGTAGACTATAGATTGATCATTACATAGACTGATAAAATCGCTTTATCGCCCAGCCCTAGAAGCAACTAAGCAACTAGCATTAACTTTGGGGAAACATCTCACCAAACACTAGCCAGAAATACTTGGAAGTGTCTGAAACCTCTATCCCCAAATGCCGGTAATTCCCTAATATAAGACTCCAGCATGCTCCATTTTAAAAACAGTCAAATTGTAGCTCGAACCTGTAAATTCACTAGTGTTTTGACTCTTATCAGATCAAACCCTCTTTGGCTGATTCAATTCAGGAACATTTTGCCAATCAGAACAATTCATGCCGAAGATTCAGACAATATGAATATGAGAGCTACTGAAACGGTCTAAAATGGATCATCATCATTGTGCTTCACATTTAAGGCCTCTACACACCGATCCGAATTGAGATTCATATGAGGCTTTGGATGGTCGAGGAAATACTGATGCAGTGATGCTCCCTGCCTGAAGATGATGTTTGTGGTGGAAAACAGGAAAGATAAAGACGTCGATAGAGAAAAATCGAAGAACATATAGAAAAAAATCATGGATGTCGAGCGAATTAAACTGTTGGTGGCAGATCACAGAGAACAGTTTGACAAAATGTGGCGCGCTATTTCTTTCCTCTATGAAGTTGCTATGAAAATGATCTCTAACAGGCGGTTCTTTTACGTCTTACTGACCCCATCAAAAGAACCAGCTTTGATTTGTGAAAAACAGCCAATATGTCAAAACCGTTGGCACCCATGGATTTTGAAACTTTAAAACAAAAAAATTGGATCGCTGTGTAGAAGCCTTTAGTGAACACAGAGAATCCCTAAAAATGGTTGATGATTATAAAAAGTAGTTAAAGACAACAGAATAAACTGAAGACAACCGCAAACAAGTTCAAGTAACCTGTAACCAAAACACCCAAATAACATATAACAAATACAAAGGCCCCAAAAGAATTTCTACTTTATCATGAAAACCAGTGTAGCCTCCGGTTAGATGTCCGGCAAGCAAGGTAAGCTCAAGCTGAAGGCAGAGTTTGTCCCTACCAAGAGATGAAACTGATCAATTCCAGACAGAAAGTGCTTGAAAAAATAATTATTTTCTGACCTTTGACTGTCTAACAAAACAATTCACATTATCAGTGCAGAGGCCTGACCTTAGACTTCTTTAAATGGGAAAGTATTGATTGTGCACAACAGACAAACACCTCACACAGCATGTCTGGCACAGATCAGCCGGCAAAGAGAAAAGCCAAACTCAAGTAACTATTCACAGAGCCACACGTGCATCTTCAATATTGTGTGATTGGATACCGTGTGATGGATAAAATGATTTGTTACAAATATTAATAGAGAGAGTTCTTCAAATGTGATACGAGACAAAAGCCAGTGATGCACAAACGTGAGAAATCCTCAAACCTGTTTCTTCCACAAATCTAAAATATGACACAAGGTGTGAAAAGAGATGGCACAATTTCGATTCAGCAAGTATTGGAACTCTGCAGGTTTTTCTGTTGAGAATGCAGTTGCCCATCTACACCTCAAGTCTAATGGGCTGCTGTCTCTGCAGCCTTCACTTGACAAATTAATTCTGTAATGAAGTGCTATAAAGATATTTGAGGAGAGGGAGGGAAAGCTAACAAAAAATGAGAAGAAAGAAAGAATGAGCAAGAGCAAAAGAATATGGAAGATAATCACAGGAATGAGGTAGGAGTGTCCCTGGGCCATGGGGTCACTCTAAAGCTGAGCTTGTTCTGCCGCCGCAGGCACTGAGCTGGAACTAAGCAAAGCCAAGCGAGCGTGGGCATGGAAGCAAGCCAAAGCGTGGGGTTCCGCAGGGGGCCGTACTGAGCCCCCTCTCTTTCTCTCAATCACGCTAACATTTTCATTAACACACTGGGGAAAAGGAGCGACTGTAAGAAATGGCCAGTAAAAAGAAAAAAAAAAACATGCAGACTGAGAAAAAAAAAAGTAGACTCCCATTGATGATTGGAGATCTTTGGCAGTTATGTTGCTGCATATATTACACACGTTTTAGGCGAATCACTCCAAAAGAGAGTGGGTTAAATAGAGACACAATGAGGCAGAGAGGCGCCTTTCTGGAGTGATGACTGAGACAAAAGAGGCCTGTCATGCCGGCCAGACAGCTGTGAGCTGGGTGTCAAACCGCCTCGCCGGACCACCATCTGCTGACACCACCAGATGACACACAAAATAGGATTACAGTAGGACGACATAAAAGAAGATGATGACCTAAACTCTGTAATATTCTTTTCCAGTAAAAGGCACAATTCAGGAAGGGATATAGATGGACGAGGTGAATGAGGTCAAAGAAGCTGTTCTATTTTGTTCAAAAATAAAGCCTGGACGGGGAGATCAGAGTTTCATTTGGAATTAAATCTGAGCGATCTGATGCACCAGTGTTATTGGACTCAAAATGAGCCACTGTAAACCCAGCAAAGAAGGAGATAATCTCAAATTATTTCATTTCAGGATGAGGTGTTGTTGAACTCTGGAAAAAAATAAATAAATAAATATGCATGTTTTAAGCTACACAATATTAATGATATTGAAAAAAAAAAACTGCGTACACAATTATTTATATATACCCACATCCTGTGTATAAAACCTGACTGAATAATGTCCAAAGATATTTTGGTGATAGGGGTGCACAATATTGTTTTTTCCATTTTTCATTTAAAATAGACCTATTAGTAGACCCCACTGCATACACCCTGAACAAAAAAAAGGAAATAATAAAAAAAAAACTGCAAAGGTAAAATATAAGTCATACAGTATAAGTTGGGTCACTAATAAACTTTGTATCTACTATTTAACAATATTTAAATAATCAATTACATGTTCTCAAAACATCTGCTACAAGTTTTTTATTCATAAAGCACTTTTACATGGCATCTGCTGAGACAAAGTGATGGACACGGTGCAAACTACTAAACACCTTACCACTTTAAATGAGTTAAGAACAAAAATGAATAGTTTAAAAGAACATCTCAATAGTGAACACACAGCATGTGGAACATTATAAGACAAAACCCAAAGTGCTGATTAAATCGCTTCCTGGTGCGCTTGCAATTTTTTGTCGTTACAGTGGTGTTTTTATTTCAATGTCCAAACATTTGTGAGAAAATGCCTTAGTCAAAAATGACAAAGTACTAAAAAAAAATCAAATAAAATAAACAAAACACGGCATAAAAACAACTTGTCTAAGATGGCTTGTCTTTAACACTGATCTGATTTGTTTACAACTTACAATACCATGGGAGGTCTGAACGTCCTTTCAGATCGAGTATCAAGTGGCCTGTTTATGAATTACAAATGTAATATACAGTTTTACATGAAGGAGAGCGGGTGGTTAGCATTTAGCGGTGAGAGAGAGAGAGAGGAGAGAGAGGAGAGAGTGAGAGAGAGAGACAGAGAGACAGAGAGAGAGAGAGAGAGAGAGAGAGAGAGAGAAAGAGAGAGAGAGAGAGAGAGAGAGAGAGAGAGAGAGAGTATAGAGTAGCTCTCCCAGGAAGGAGCCACTCTCCCCCCAGATTGCTGTCACTTCCTAACCAGCAGCAGGAGCCCGGCTGCCATGTGACCAGATGCGACACTTAATGGCCAAAGGTCAGCGCAGCTCTCCACATCTCTGTAAATCTTTCTAGGTATGGCATCCGATTAGAGGCAAAGGGGAGAGCTTGGCCTCCAACCTTAACCTGTTAAGACCCTTGAAGTATTTTTTCTGACCTAGATTTGACTCCCTCATCAGCAATGTAAGCTATACCAATTACCCAGCAATAACAGAGCTGCACAATGTATTGCAATGTTTCCTGGGTGTTTTAAGCACAGGCTGGCGCCAGACTCGTTTGCTCTTCCACAGAATCACAGATTGCTGAAATTCTCTTCCGCAAATCCATTGTTTCCCTTAATGGTAACTGTGGTGTGTGGTGTGGATATGTGCCCACTGAGTTAAAAAAAAGGATACAATGTCTTCAAAGATGGATTCAAATAGGGCATTCAACTGAAATGTAATAATATTAATAATAATACTTAAAAATATTATATATTTTTGTGGAACAAAATTACCAATATTTATTTGCACACCAGTATAATTATTGGAATTCCAATCACTTCCATGGTCACATGTGTATAAACAAGCCATGTACACAGCATTTCTGAAGAGCTCCTTTCACTTCCTTGTTACTGAATATTCCACAGAATTGTATGCAACAAAAATGTAGGGAGCATCCAATCCACACATCACCAAGTGCCATCCAACACTCCAGCAATGGACTCTAGAGAACCGTCCATGCCATGAATCATCCATTAATGGATAGGTTTGTTTTGTTTTAGATGCTAACAGAAAAGGGTTTCTCTTGTGCTTGTGAACCTTGTGCTTTTAAATATATTATTAACTTCTGTTCATACTGTACACACTATAATAATATATTTTTGTTTCTGTTGCAACGTGAAAACCTGGCCTGAAAATTGACAAACATGTAAATAATAACTCATATTTTAAGAGAAGCAAGAAAAGGATAAAAGCAAAAACTGAATTATGGTGTGGAATATAATTGATGTAATTTGAAAGCTTCTGAATAATTTTAAGATAATGCAGAAGAAAAGATTTCTGGACTGAGTTTGAAATAGCTCTCCTCGGACGCCTTTAAAAACCAACTTAAAAACCTTAAATTTCTTTAGACAGGCTTTTTTCCTTGATGTGTCACTGTACTTTAACTGCTGCAGAATTTCTCTGCTTTTATGCCCATTGTCTCTGGTTTCCCTGTGCTGTTTGCTTTTATGGGCGGTGTCCTTGAGTGACAAGAACATCGCCTTAAATAAAATGTATTGTTAGTATTATTACAAAATGGAAAAAAAATGAATGAAAAAATAATAAATTAAAATTGTATATTTTTGATTTAATTAATTGACATACAGTTACGATATTTTTTTTAATAGATGATGCACAGCCACATATACTATATCACCTCATTAGATATCTATTTCAATACACTGCTGTTTTATCAAAAGCAGCCTGATGCTGTACTAAATGCCAAAGAAATGAATCTGAATCATACGACTTCCCACTCTAATGTTCAGATGCTCCAACACCTCTACACACGGCACTAGAGCCAAAGCTGGGAGGTGAGTGCTAGTGCATGAGGGGATGGACAGCAAAACCCATGTTGATTAGATAAGTCCTAAACCCACTCAAACACATGCAGCGAAGGCCATGTTTTCCACTCGCTCTCTGTTTGCCTCTCAGAGGGAGAGGTGATAAGGTGGGCCATTTGGGGGTCATTGTGATTAAACAGCTAGGGAGAGCACATTCCTGCCAACTCCTCACAAGACAGAAAGGCTTTAACGCATCACACACTGACAGATGCACAACCACAAGCCTTGTCTGTTTGCAGATATAAAGCACAACATTTATTTAAAAAGATGCTTGCAAGCGAAGATTCTGAAGACAAGCCCGCCATTCTGTCAGAGCATTTTATCAGAGGAGTTTGCAATAAACCAGATTTGATTTCTCATATTTTCATTTAAACACACTGCACAGTCAGTGTCTGTGAGGGTGCACCAAAGCCTGGTGTCTGAGTGGGGGCACCTGGGGTGGCAGCAGACTCTGTGGGGCTCTGGGCTAAGCGAAGAAGAGAAGACAAGGGATTACGGGTAATAGCATCATGGAGGGATCAGTGCAGCCTATCTCATTACGCCAAAGCACAATGAGCGCAACACACTCAAAGCAGTTTATAATTATGGCTTTCCAGGCCACAAACAAACCTTGCTTATTACTCTTCTTCTCGACGCTTTAGCTGCAGGAAATCAGCTGCTAATTGTGATATTTCCCTAATACTCAATGCACACGGGCGTCACGGGCTGTTTGTGTCTTGTCCCACTGAAGCTTAATAAAGTTTTTAACTGTCAAGCCAAAGAGAGGGAGAGGAGCCAAGGTTACTGCTGCGCGCTACAGCTCCATGAAGAAAAGGGGGAAACGTTCAGCTTTGTTCATGTAATTATATAAATATCTTCTCCCAGTCAAAAAAACAAAAAACACAAATAAATATTTAAATTTTCAGACTGCTTGAGGAGCTCAAGGACTATCAAGGATGTTTCTTCTCTAATCAAGATGTCCAATTACATACGCTCTTAATGTATTCTTGCACACTCTCTCTCTCTCACACTGTTTTCTGTAACAATCATAATTAATGTGCATTTCATTAAATTAAATGTTATAAAAAGATCACACAGACCATGGGGGAGGAGGGGTTTGTGCACCAACATTTGCAGACATGTTCATCATGTGGGGAAATTTAACTAGATGCACTAAATGTTATCGTACCAAAAAGAAAGAAGAAAAAAAACATAAAGCAGGGTGACACATTGGGCCCTAATTAATTGATTTGTGTTCTCAAACTGAGTATTTTATTATGTGCATTACTGCTGCTTTGATAGTAATTATCATGACTCCTGCAGCTCCCATAACCCTCGGCAGAAGCAGAGACATCTCACCCTCCCTTATCAGAAGCTGTCATAGCAAAGCGCCCCATTAGGCTCCAAATGTAATAAATTGGTTGCATGAAACACACTCGTAGCACATCTCTTCCGAGAAGAAAGGGGGAGAGCTGCTGCAGAAGGATGTGAAAGGGGAAAAATGGAAATAATAAGTCTAATATCCTCAGCTGGGGCCCCTGTCAGAAAGGAGTGAGTGGATGTTGACAGTTGTGTAGCGCGGCATGGCAGGGGCTCGTCAGTGAGCCATTTATTTGCGCTGATGGACTGATAGGAGCAGACTGCTGCTGATAATAAGGACTTCTCCCACACTGTCTTCTGTGCAGCTGAGTGCTAACAAACCCACTGTGGATCAACGGATTTGTCAATGTTAACTTTGTGCTGGGAGACGCCTGGGGAAGATATTCACTTCAACATAACAAATTATTCTTTTTTCGAGGGGTTATAAATGAGCTGTAACTAAACACTTGACACAATGATGCAAGTACAAGAAAGCTCAAATCTGCATCTAAATATTTAGCATCACTAACTACGCACTTTCCAGCCGAAGGCACAGGAAGGTTGCTCGTTATTTAACAACAGCAGGCAAAGCTTATTCCTTTTGGGCGAAACATTCAAGTTCTTATATCTAATGTCATTATTGTATTAAAGGTATAACGTGCAGATTTTTTTTATGTTGGCTTGTGTCTTTGTTCAGACCAACAAATTTAAATGCCGTTCTCCTCCTGGGTCGTTGACTTACAGCCACCAACCTGTGTCCAGGCATACTCTGGTAACTATATCTTTTTCAGACTGGTACCACTAAAGGATTTCTGGGAAATCACTGAGAATGCTGAGAACAGGGGGTCAGACATAGTAAAACTTTAACAAACTGAGAACCTCTCAGAAACTTTAAACAGACCACCTTTCTGAAGATCACCAGTCTCTGGAAGAACATACCGACCAATGTGCAAAAGACACCAGAAGGGTTTAAATAAAGTACCAAATTTTCTGAACTATAACTTATTTGATAGCAGGTATCACAGCAACCTCTCCATAGCAAACCAAACCAATTTGCCAGATCTCAGATTTGAGAAATCATAAAGACATTGTATTCTGTCACCGACTCCTCCATTGAAACCAGGCCATTTACCAAAACGATCACATTTGCAAAGCCATACTACTATCTTATGAAAATCATACAAACATAAGGGTTGGTTAAGGTTAATCATAGTGATATTGGGGAAATGTGTAAAACAATGTTTAAATGGCACTGTCACAAGCCAACATCCAATATTCTGTACGAACTTTAGTCATCTAGTTCCTTAATGCAATTCTTTAGTATATAGAATTCTATAGAAGTGTCAAATTAAACTAGACATTATATGCTTTGCCAAGGCATTCTATTCAATATCTGGTACAGTGTTAGAGTTACATCTTTATTAATTAATGTACATTTAAAAGAAAACCATTGTTAAGCATCATTATGGTGCAATCTCAGTCCTGGTGCTTTTTTATTATTTTAAATATGCCTTTAACAAAAAACTCCAATTATACAGAATCACCAGTAATATTTACTAGGGGTGTAACGGTTCACGGTATGTATTGAACCGTTTCGGTACGGCCTGTTCGGTTCGGGACACTTGCGTACCGTTTCGGTATTCGGTATTTGTATTAAATAATATAAATGTATTATTAGCGCGATATTAAGCGCAGCGGAACCATGTTCCTAGGCGAGTTTCCACACGGACGCTATTGAGGGACGTGCAGCTGTACTGTGTGACACTCAATAGCGTCCGTGCGGAAAATCGCCTTTGGCTTCTCTGTTCAAATACATAACGGGGATAGACGAGTGGATAAATTTAAAGTTGTATGCCGACATTGTTCCACGGAGATTGGGCAGGCAACACATCTAACATTTTCTACTGCTGGAGATATTGTCACTGCAACCAGATCTGTGCTCTCTTCAGAAAATGTGGATAGGTTAATCTTTTTAGCCTAAAACTTGAATAGTTAGTTTTGTTGATATATAAGCTGAAGCTGTTGCTAGTGTTAAAAGTTTTCAGGTCCTAACTAGTTGCAGTATTTCATTTTTTATTTAATAAAATGTGTTTTTTCTTTATAAAGAGTGCAATTTATTTAAAATATCACCCAAATGTGTCACTTTTATTTATTTTATGCAAGAATTCTATTGTGTATTGGCAGCTTTTCAAAATAAAGATTATGTAAGTTTTTATTTTTTTGTACCAAACCGAATTAACCGAACCGAACTCTCCAAGACACTGTACCGAACCGAATACAATTTTAGCGTACCGTTACACCCCTAATATTTACCCAAGAGTTTTAACAGGGCACAAGATGCGAAACCTTTATCAAATAAATGCATTAAACACAACGGAAAACTTTATTAATTAAAAAATGTAAACACAAAAACAACTGGTATTTGTTCTCCATTTTCTTCTTTACACAAAAACCATCAACACACTTTCTTGTGGTAACTACTGCTGTATGCTGTACTCACATGCTTTGCAACAATGAGTCAAAGTAGACAGCAGTGACATTGGAAAAAAGTTGTACACATAGGTAATGAATAAATCTTTTCAAACGTTTGCCCTTTCAATTTCTGGCTTTATATAGAATGCCTAATTTTGATTTTGCAGACAACATATGTATGAAAAGTCTGTAACAGACTAAAACTATATATTTCACAAGTGGCATTATTTACTAGAACAGTACGATGGGACAGTAGAGAAGAGAAGACAGGAAGAGAAGTGGGTGTAGAGTGGGGATCGGTACAACCGCACAAATATGCCTGGTGCTCCCCAACATAGCAAACACCATTAAATATGATACATGTTGCCTCCTGTCTGTTCAAAGGACAAAACAAGGCTGCTCACAGCATCTTTCTCTGCTGTGATGTGCGTTTACCATCGCTAAAAGGAAAGCGATAATAATTAGATAATAATGTAGAAATTGCTGAAATTCGAACAGATAGAATTGAAAAACAATTGTCAATGACACATATTTTATTCACTTAAGGGCTAATGTTTTACACTAATAAAACACTACAAAACTGCCTTCAAACTAGCATCAAATCTTTTAAAGGTACACTTTCACAAAGTCAGGGATTTTGTAGGAAGCAATCCATCAAAGTGGAGTGAGGCTTTGAAATCCAGTTTGAAACAGCTGCTTAAGAGACCTTGGTCAGGAACAGCCAAACTTTGTTACCAAGGTGAAGTTGCCATGGCAAGAAGCACAGCAACAATACACAAGGTAGTTATACTGCATCAAGGTCTCTCCAAGATAGAGATTTCAAAACAGACTAGGGTTTCAAGATGTGATGTTCAAGCTCTTTTAAAGTAGCACACAGAAAAATGTGGATCGTAGACGCAGTGTTTGACCAAGGAAACGTGCAAGACACATCAAGCTTATTACTCTTCTAAAAGAGTAAAAGTCTTCATTGAAAAGTTGCAACTCAAAAGCCATACCTCCCACATGGGAACAAGATCAAGTGACTAAAATATGTGTAAAAAGAACTGGGGTGCAAAAAAATGTGTACAATGAATTGCTCTAGCAGTTTGATAATCGAGGGGAGGGAGAACTTCTGCGGGCAACAATGAAGCATGGTGGAGGTGCTTTGAATGTTTAAGGCCGCATTTCAGCAAATGGAGTTGGATATTAAAAGGATTAATAATAATGGTGTTCCCACTGCTGAGACATACAGGTAGATACGTATCCATCAAGGAATAGCATCAGGCACATATAGCCAAAGTCATCAAGAACTATCTTCACGTTAAAAAAAGTTCCGGAAGTACTGCAAGTGACAGCATGGCCCAACTAATCCCTGATCATCTAGTGTGTCCGTGACGAAATGAAGAGACAGAACGATGGCTAGTTCTCCAAGAGGTGTGTGACTTATCAGTTGAGTTCTTTGAAAAACAGTGTGCAAGCGTACAAAAAAAAGAATTGCAGCTCGTAGGAGACATCGTTAGGATTTCTCTTTTGTTTATTCACTGCATTTTGTTCATTGATAAATAATTAATGCTTTCATTTTTAAAACCTTTCTCTGTTTACAGTATTTTTTTTACATCATTTTTTTCATTTACAGAATTTTAGGCTGTGTAAATGAAAAATAAAAATACTGAAGTGTCTGAAAGGTTAACGACATTGTAGTCAGACCCAACTTTATGATTTATAAATTAACCTTGTTTTCTTTTTCAAAGATCACAAGACTAAACCGTTAAAAATGACCCTGCTCCACCTACTGGCAGCTCAAGCTCAAAAGCAATGGCTGGATTTCACAAGAATGGCCTCTTTACATTCTGCTTAGCAATGCTGATTAGTATGCATTGCAGTGAATTCATATTTGCTGATGTGCGCTGTGAGACAATAAACAAGCAACATCATATTGAAGAAGCAAATTGCATTGAGTACAATTTGCAGTCCAATGCAGTTTTTTTTCCTTCTATTTACTCCCCCTTGTGTCTCCACTGGGGAGTCTGTTTCGCGTGTAACAGGTTCAATGCTGCAACGAAAAACTCTTAATCCTCAAGCCAAAGCTCGGACACTAATTATATCCATAGTGTCTCAACTGCAATCCCTAAGAAAAACATAGGAAACAATCTGATGATCAGTTCATGCCCTAATTAACCCCAGAGAGTTCAATAAAGGGGCAGAGGTTTGTCTGAGGTTGACAGACACTACTCAAACAAGGTCAAAGCACACGAGACGTGGAACTATGAAAAGAAATGAATTTGAACTATAATACATAATGAAAAGTGAGAATTTCTACTTAAACTAAAATCACAGAGCATGATTTTAAGAGGTTTGTGATTGCTGTCCATCTGCAGGGTTAAGGGTCCAGGTTTAATCCTCTGCTTGAGCTATAGGATGGACCATATGGCTCAATGAGATCCATGTCCTCAGCTACTAATCTGTGGCTGCCCTCTGTCTGACTGCAAGATAATGTGTGGTAGTCAACAGGATCTACACTACCGTGTTAAGAAGCTCGGGTTTTCCAAGAATGACACACAAAAAGTATGGCCCCTCATTAACTTTTCCAGTTACATCTGACACACCAGTATGTCTGTGTTTGCCATTTCAGGTTGTGCTGTTCAAGATCATTTGATGAATCACATCAACTGGAGAATGTTGAGAATCATATGTTGACGATTGCAGAAGTTGGCCAAGGAAACCTGTGCATGAGATGCAGGACACATCAAGATAATTACTCTTCAAAAACAGAAGATTTCCAGCAATGCCATCAGCTCAGAACTGGCAGAAACCATTGGGAGCCAGGTACACCCATCTAAACTGTAGAGAAGTCTGGACTGCATGGAAAAGTTGCAAAGCTGCATGGAAAAGTCATACCTCAACAAGGTCTCAAGCAACTCAAGCATGCATGCTGGAAAAAACTGCATTGGTGCTCTGGACGAGTTCCAAAAAATTGAAATCTTTGACCATAGCAAAAGCTTGTTTGTTAAAGGGTGGTACAATAATGTTAAACTTCAAGCAAAAGTGAAGCTTGTTGAAAGTGTTGGGTCTACATTTCTGCCTCAAATCTATTCTACAGCAGTGCTCCCAATATACAGTCAAAGTTATTCAATACATAAATAGAAGATCGTAAGGTACTGGAAGGTGTGGCATGGCCTCCACAGAATCCTGATCTTAACATCAAAGAGTGTGCCTGGGATTACATAAAGGGACTGATGGAAGAAAGCCTATATCCACAGAAGATCTGTGGTTAGTTTTCCAAGACGTTTGGAAATACCCACCAAACATGAGACGGTGTGTAAGTGTACCAAGAAGAATAGCTGCTGTTTGAATTGTGTGGCCACACCAAATAATGATTTGATTTAGATTTTGTTAATTCATCAAAATACAGGATTATAGCTTAAATTCTGTAAAGCATTTTTTTGTTTTCAACATTTTCCACACCAGCCTAAAACTTTTGTACAGCACTGTATCCAGTTTATATGCAAAATATTATCAAGGTAATTTATTGGCTTGTTGGTATTTCAAGTCCAATGCACGTTATAACAACATGTGCAAATATTGCGCTTTATATTTAAATGATTTTAGTAGAATTTTCAGTCGATCCACCAGATTGACAACTCAAAAACATTGCCAAACCAAATTGATGCTCCATGGTGTAAGAAGTTGTAGAAGACTGTAAACGTACACAAGGCAGCAATGGGCTACGGGACCACCGTCAAGCAGCTCTGTGGTATCATTCAGTCTTGGAATGTGGACACAAGATGCCACATTGTCAATAACATGAGAAGATCTTGCCAATGATCTTAAAACAGCAGGCACCATAGTCACATAAGGACATGGAGTAATGAAATGATGCAACGACCTCCAACTTCCACTGCTCAAAGAACCTCACATCCAAGGCCATCCTATAAGTTTACCAATGAACATCTGAACTAATCAGAAGGAGAACTGGGTGAAAGTGTTGCGTGTTTCAGAAGATGAGCCCATGGATACTTTCAAAAAATGTGATAACATCTCTACTTTACTTGAGTTTACGATTTTACAAGTGAGAATATATCTCAAAGGATACATTTTCTAATAGTTAAAAGCACAATTAAGGCTGACTACTATAAAGAAAAAAAAAACATTGGCAAGTCAAGTGTATTACGTTTTTATGCAGATGCTTCAAAGCAGCTTCCCAGCAAGAGACCACCAATTTGAAGCAGACTGGACTGATTAGTTTTGTTTTATTTTGCCAGAACACCTGAAAGCTAAGCTCACAAGTACCTTAACAAAATTACGTTTTAATTCCAGTTCCATCTGAACTCAAATAATAGTGAAGCAAAATCTGTTAAAACACAACCATTGAGACAGACCACCTCAATCATATCAACCGCACACGTTCTGGTCAATCCAGCATCGCTAAAGTTTCTAATATTTCTGTTTTCTCAACAAATATTTTTTAGATTTTGTTTTCAAATAAAAACATCCATAAAATCTAGACACTTGTGTGTACTTTTGATTTATTTGTGTGTGTTTCCAGTGTTTTTTGTACAAAAAGGATTCCAACAATTTACCCCCTTTTTTAACAAAAGCTGACACCAAAAAAGCAGAACAACTAAAAAAAAATCATCAGTCAGAGGTATTGTAACATGCAGAAGTAAATTAAAATGACACACGAGAGCCCTGTATACATTGCTTTTATTTTGAAAGAGATTGTATTCCATACATCTGGGCACTATTCTTTATTGTACAATAGTAGAAAAATACAACATTTATTAGAGATAAATTACAGTTTAATGTTTAGCTTGTTAACCTTTAATATTTCGCCAAATTAATATTTGTTTGACATCTGAGGTTGTATTCAGAAAATATTAACAAAACTTATAGAATATCATTGATTTGGGATTTTCTTTTATTTTAGTATTAGTCTAAATTGATGGAATTATTTCTTGATCAATGCCAATAGAAAGATTTAAATCCCAATTTTTTTTTTGTTTATCAAGTCATCATGTTAAACTACATTGATAAAACTCAGCATATTTGGGAGTCTAAAATAACGTAAATAAACCGTATAAAGCACAGCTGAGAGCCAGGCCATTTAAAAAGAGAAGACTGGGAATGTTAAGAACAGAAGGCAAAAGCTTTTTACCTCCGACAGCTAAGGCTTCAGTCACAAAAGCCTGGATAAAATGAGTCTCCCCTATAGACTCATTATGACAGTACACTATGCCACACACAAAGAACCAAAATGCATCTTCCATTTTCCCACAGGGAGACACATAGCATATTGATTTCTGCCATGAATGGGGAGTGATCTAGCCATTACAAAAGCTTACAGTCCAGGAGCTTTTTACCCATATTCTACATGCAAACAACAAAGACGCAAACTCATTCAAAACCATGATAAATCAATCTTCAACTAAATAAAAGATTGCATAAATTGACTGGCTGTGGGTTGATGGTCAGGGCTAAGTGTCTGTGATATTGGTGGCAGAGGAATACATGGGAAGCTTCAGATACGTGTAGAAAAAAAAAGTATGATTTCAGAATATGGTGAGTTCATATGTATGTTGTGTATATATATTGTATATACATATATTCCCATCTTGGGAAAAATTTGGAAGACTAAGAGCAACATTTAAACTTAACATTGTTTTTATTATTATTTCACCATAGACTACTGTGGGTTATATTCTGCTGATGAATAAACATTATTACTTAATTCCTTGACACATGAGGGCCATTTTACGATTACTTGTGTTTCACACGTAATGAACAAAAATGTCAATCAAAAAATGCAGAAAGAATCAATTTGTTTTGGGAATTAAAAAAAAAAAAAGAAATGTTAACCGGACATTCAGCAACCAAAAAAAGACTATTTGGATATGGTCCTTCCTGTTATGAAATATATAATATTTTACAAAGGGCAAGTGGTGCATAAAATATTGAAAAACCCAGAAGAGTTTATCTTGGGATGAACAGAAATGTCCATCTATAATGTCTTGGATGTTTTTCACCGAAAATGTTGCGGGGTTTTTTTTTTTGTTTTTTTTTTTGCAATTTGCAATTTTGCAAATGTTGCAATTTATTTACACCATTTTTTTAAATGTTAATAAATGTTAATTTAATAAAACCGATTAAGTTTTTTTACTTATTTTTCGTAAACCCGCACCAGCATCCATTGAAATAGAAGGTGGGAGGCACAACTAAGTGAAGATCTGTCAGAGATCAAAGTTGCGGGGTTAGAGAGACATGGCCACAGACATTCAGTCCCATACAGACGCTGGCTGCTGAGGGGAACTGAATAAAGCCTCTGCATGGACTGAATGCAGCATGCCCCACTGACTCTCCATTCAGCAAAATACATGGACCAGTGACATTGTATACGTTGGGAATATGCACCAGTGAACTTGCACAAACCGCCTGAACGATTGCACTCCAACAGTTTCAATCAAACACATCTTTATTAGGAGTTTGAGATGAAGCTATAGCGTACAAACTAGTAGAAAGATTATTCCTGAAATAACATCTTAATATCGTAATGAAATGTAATGCAGTGAGTCAGGGCTGACAAAAATATTATTCAATGAGAACATGTGAAGATGAAAAAACAGATAAAAACAGAGCTTGACAAATGATAGTGATATATCAAAGAAGGCTTGTTATTTGGGACATAAATATTCTGTGCTATTGAGATCCTTTCATTGTATATACAATTAGGGTTAATTACACACCAGTGTTGGGGATCTGTTTGGGGGAGAGAAGAGATGATTGTTTTTCAGGTAGGCATTAACTAAGTTTTGTTAACAATTAATCACTGTTTATACACTGTGTTCGGTTTGTAATTAACGACGAGCTCTAGCAATGAGTAATCTCATCTTACCCCGGTAAAGAAAAGCCAGAGTTTCTGGTGAAATGGACGGTCAGAAGTGATTCTGGTCAGAAGGTATAAGCATCACATACTTGGGGAAGGATAGTGTCACAGCACTTGTTAGTTCAGAGCTTTTTATGTCCCGGATTCTTTGCAGCTCATTAAAGGGCTTTGTACACATATGGGTCCAAAAATAAAAGTGAACATAGTGTCAGATAATAATGTGACTTATTTGATGCTGAATACTTTGGTAGTGTTGATTCATAGTATAAAAATTATCAACAGTATCTTATTCGTGCTCATAGTTTTAATGAATTCATAGTTTTTAACATTTCCAAATATTTAACTTAATCAAAATGTAACTAAACTTTTTACTTAATATTGGACAAAACAAAACAAAACAAAACAAAAAAACTGGACAAAATTAGCATTTACTGAAGGGGACATGAGTGCTGGTAGCTGTATGTGAGTATCAATATTGACATGGTCAAACTTTTAAGTCATCACCAGGAAACTTGCATTTAGTCAAGTACTCTGTCATGTAGAGTGGTAAAAATGGTCACTTAGTAATAACTTTTTCAGCTACATAGAAACTATTAAAAATAAACAGTTATTTACTGCGCTTATGTTAAAAAACAAACTTTTTTGTTTCATTTGCAGAACCTAACCTATAAAATGTTTCCATGCTGTCACTAATTTGTGTCCCTTTTTTAAATGAGAGAGTGTGTGTGTGTGAGAGAGAGAGAGAGAGAGAGAGAGAGAGAGAGAGAGAGAGAGAGAGAGAGAGAGAGAGAGAGAGAGAGAGAGAATTGGCTTTGTTTTTATTTGTAATCCACACAAATCCTCACCAAGGCTTCCTCTCCTGTTCATTTCAGTGGTGTTGGCAGTTTGTTTCAGCACCCAGAGCATCTGGGACTGTGGGTCAGTCTGGGCCTAACTCCCCTCACTGAGTGCTGGCGGACCAGGGGGCTTTCCAAGAGATTTGTTCCAGTTTATCTGCATATTTCAACTGGCTTTAGTGTGCTGCTAACTGATAAAATGCTGCCAGTCTCCCCAAGCTCTGCCAATGCAGGGGCTCACTGACCTTCCATTGAAGATTGCTTTTGAAATGGGGGAAAAGACAAAAAATGAAGAGAAATATCCGAGAGGGTGCGGGGTGGGTCCACATTTTATCACACTGGAAACAAAACAGAGACGTCAGAAAACCTTCCTTTCCAAATACACAGGCATTCAGAATACCAGCATGGTAAGCTGCTACCAGCACGGCTTCACAGATGATTAAGTGTAACAGACAAGCTGCTCAATGTCCTGCCATCACACACCTGCACAACTTAAACCAGCATATCTGTCCTGAAAACAAGGAGCCACACACAGTGTGGACCCAGAGGGACTCATAAGCTTGTTTTAAATGAATAAGTATTTAATTAGCAACAATTAGATTTAAAACACTGAGCACTTTTATATATTCAAGCAATAAATGGATGGGAATTACTAACTTTATAAAAGCAAATGCAGCATTTTTTCACAAAAAAACAAAAAAACAAAAAAAACAAAAACAACAACAGCAACAACAACAACAACAACAACAACAACAACAACAACAACAACAACAACAACAACAACAACAACAACAAAAAGACAGGATATATCAAAAGATATTTTGTGATGCAGTCAGTCAGCCAGTCTAGCATCTCATGAGGCAGAGTCAAAATATGGGCAGCCCTTCATGGCTTTAGAGCAGGGGTGATGTTCGGGTCAGTCTCATCATCTCCCTGCTCTGGATTAAGGATTATAGGCATAATCTGGCATTGAGGACATGCTTCCAAATGCTGAAAACAGTCAAGGCCAGAAGGACAAACTCAACAATTGAAAACACTGATATGCGAGGAAAACAGTCTTATAAAAACAAACCAAAAAGTATTTATTATATGTTATTTCAATTGACATACCTATATTATTATTATTATTATTATTATTATTATTATTATTATTATTATTAAAATTTTTGGATCTATCAATCACTTGGTTGCTTCAAAGACAATATTTTTTGCTTTTTTGAGCTCTGGCGGGGAAATTAAAATGAAAGTACAAATTTGCAAATATCACAATAAAGAAAGACTATGAAATATAGAGTTTGTTATGTAACATTCATTACAGGCATCACTCTGTAGTAAACCCTAGAGAAATATCAGAATGGTCTTTTTTACTGATTATTCTCTTGTAAACAACTTGAAAAAGCACTATGACCTAAAACACGACTTTGTAAGCATACAATCAATTCCAAATCTTTATTTTAGAATAAACTTTTCTATATAACTTATATTTTCAGACATTAGCTAGTTTAGCTATACCCATTGTTTCTGAAGTGCACGGTCATTGGTTTAAAAGCATTCATTCTTATTCATTTAAAAGAACATTTGTTCCATGTCTCAGATTTGATTATTTATCATTTTACATGCGGACTATTTGATTTTCAAAACACGGTGCCAAAGACAAGCAAGGATGAAAATAAATATGAGTCATTGTAAACATCAAAGCATTTGGGATAAGATTAGGTGAGTCTTAATGAAAATGGAAGGTGAAATCCTGATGGTCAGTGTTCTGATTCATCCAGTTGCAAAACAACTGTCACAAAACAACACTTTCCAGACATTTGCAGTTTCCGCAAACATTCAAACCTTATTGCAAAACTAAAGCCTACAACAAGATGCTTCACATTGTTTTTTCGTAAAATAATGTGTTGTGGCCTGATGTTAGGACACAAATCTACAGCTCGGTGGCACTGAGCACACATTCTCACAGTGACCTCATAAAAGAGCTGGGCGATTTATCAAAAACCTTTAATCTCCGTTTGTTTGTGCACACAGACTTCGAATTAAAAATCAAAGAGATTTATTTTTCTTAAAATTTGAAATAACACCTGCGTCTTGTGGACGATGCAAGCCTGAACCATTTACACACAACTGGAGACTCTGTGCTTCTCTAAAGCTCACCGCTACATTCCAAACATCGATATTAAGCACAACTTAAACTTTAAGTATTGATTTTACAGATTGTTCAGCTCCACCTTGCAACATCAAAAACAAAGAAGTACTGATGAAGAGAAGATGATAAAGAAGATGCAACAAGACTGTCTTATCTTGTTGGCCGAGCAGAAAGACTTCAAACACAAACAACTCCAAGATTATAAAAACACAGATGTGCCTATGAAGTTTGCCATGCGTCATACCAAACATTTTGGATAGATGTTTTGAGCTGAACCTTGCAGAATAGATGCCCCACAGAACAAACTATAATAGTCTATATATTTATATATTAGTGAATATAAGAAAAGAAGAATTTAAACATCTATAATTGGTTTACCTGCTGAAACACGAGGGCAGTCATTGAGCATGGGATCCACAAGAGTATCCAGTGGCTCGGGACTCGACACCCAGTTACAGCAATGCTGTGAAAGGAGAAAAAAACAACAACAAACAAAAAAAAATAGGGGGTTAGGTATAGCTTAAACACAAGTCATAGTAAACCCCAAAATCTAAATTCCACCAGTCTAGTTTTTAAGACTATCTCTTAACCAAAGCCCCAATATCTAGAACAGAACTGTAGCCTACAGACCCAATCAACAATGTTTGTTTAGAAAATAAACCATGTTTTTTGCTGATTATTGTGCATCATGTAGACAATAATACAAATTAGACGGGCTACAGGGCTGAAAAAAAGTTACTAAGGCATGCCTGGAAAAGTGGGGTCTGGAGATAAGATAAAATAGCTGCACAGAAGACAGAGAAATTCAAAGAAGATTAGCATATTGAAACTGGCGTCCTTGTGAAGCGCTGCTTATCTAGTGCTGTTTACTTTTGCAGACATAGCACTGTCAGCCATTACCACTGTTTAGGGGACTGTGAACCTCCCATCCCCACAAATCTTGACTGAGAGACACACAAATACCCACCAAAACAATGCTATCTAACCCTCAACCAACTCTCAAGGCAAGATCCCATGACAGAACAGACAATTGCGCCAGCCCAGACACCCCGCAAAAGACACCGGCATGCATAAGTGTACACATGACAGAGTTCCAGGCCACATCACACCTCAGCCTGTCAACTATGGTCACCCCAGAGGTCAGCTCTCTCCCAGCCAACCAGAACCTTGGATCTGTTTGTTTGGCTAATGGGTCAGCAGTGTGGTAAAGCACAATACTGTTCACCTCAGCTCATGTGTATCATTAACAAACTGGTTCTGAATTTGTTTTAATATGGGGTTTTGCGACACTTGAGCTTATTTAAAAGTTCAGTAGTAAATATTTCTGGCTGAGTGGACACCGGCTCAAAGACAAACAGAGTTAAACAAGATAACCACTGAAAGTGTGAACAGGAAAAACATAAAATTAAAATAATAAAACACATTATTTGACACTTTTTAACAAGTCAATAATAATGTTTTATATACATAAACTTGACCAATCAAAAGTATTGTTTTTATATTTTATATTGTTTTTAATCTCTACAAATCAATAGCAGTTAAGTTGCACACTATAATTTTCTTTAAGTGAAATGTTCTCTGAAGCTCTGTCTTTTTATCAACCTCTGAATAATTTGTTGGTCACCAAAAAAATAAATAAATAAATTAATTAAACTTTAGGGTTGGATTTTTTTTTTTATCACACAAACTCAAATTAATACGTAACTCTGATGTAGATGCAAAACATTACCGAAGAACAAATTTAGCCCCAAAATACTAATGGAAAAGGGGGGATTCTAATCTGTAGACTTAACATTGACTGTTATTTGTACTCAGAAGGAGAAAATGTATATTCATATTTATAATTATTATATGCAAATTAAAATATTACAAGCCTTTTTTTCTTGAAAAGTTGATAACTGGCTTGACGATAATGAAAACAAACTTCAAATGTCTCACAAATAATCAAATGTCGTACTTTCACAGATGTTTCCTGAGCCTTTAAATGATGAGTTAGTAGTATACGTAGTCATGGCGAAGTCTGCTGAAATTTTCCCCAAAAGGCTCATTTTACAGAAGCTGGCACTTTGTTTACAAGTGCATCAAAGGAAATGTAAATGGGAGAAAAAATTAACTGAACTACATCCATTCAAGTATTGGGGGAGCTTTGAAAGGAATGGACTACAAATTTCCTCTTTTAAGAAAGAAGGAAACTTCATATTTCATTAGGAAATTTGATGATAAAACAGGCAAAGAATGCATGTAGCTTAAAGTTTATAGTGACATTCAGACTATGATTATATGGACTGCCACAATCTACTGGGGTGGGTCCACTGGGTTTTCCAAAATCTGCATTCAACGTAGATATGAAACCCATGAAGAATCTCACGAGTATTATCAAGAGAAAGATGTGAGACTCCAGACCCAGCCACGATCAGACGGCTGCTCTTAAAGATTTTTCCATTACAGAGCAGTGCCACATAAAGAAGCCTGACATTACTGAGACACAACTACTTTCATGATCTGTAAGCCATTATGGACAATTCAAGAAATAAATGCTTCAAATATTTCACTTTTGCTACTTCTTTATCAATATCATGGTTATGTAGCATCTGGGTGAGTGGCCAAAACCTAACAATTATGTGAACAATAGGAAATGTGACCTCTAGTGGTCACAGAGAGAGAAAATATAAACGTGTATCTGTAAATCACCCATATTTTGGTGTATCCACTCTTTATAATGCAAGACACTGAGTCAAAAGTAGACTACTGTTTATACAATGACTCCAGACTTCTCTAATTTCTCATGTCTTCATTCTCCTCCTTTAATTCTGTCAATCACCTGTTTTCCTGTTTTGGGGGAGAAGACAACTGCCTTCGGAACGAACAGCCATGTATTTTTAGAATTCCTGCTGCCCTAGTTGTGCACCATGGAGCCGGGCCAGTGAGAGGAGCGCTCTCACCAAGTCTCTTATTGTACAATCTTAATTCATGCCGTCTGGAGAAAGATGTCAGCTGGGCTGGAAGCACGGGCAGGAATTTCAAAGAGCCGGGTCCCAGTCAGTGTGAGTGGTAAAGAGGCGGGGGTGGAAAATGCTTGGGCAGATTTGTCAGAGCTGCCTGATGCACCACGATGAGTTTTAGATGAAACAGAAGTCCAAGGCCACTGTGTAAGAGGCTGACATAGCTTTAAAGGAACAGATAAAACATCAAGACGAGTGGAAGGAATTTTCGGGGGATTGAGAAGTTGGCTTGAGTTCATATTGTGCTATAATAACACTAATATTTGGAATATGATACTGCTAAAGCATGATTACAACATACAACAAGGCACCTGGAAGAACATCATCTTGCTGACTACAAAGTGCATGTCATTTTACAATTTTCTTTTAAAAGCAGGTTTTCTGTATTTCACGCTGTTATCTATCACTTTTGAAATAAACCTACAATGCAATTAACAAAAGTATTTTTTCAGCAGGGCATCAGTACTCACTGTTAAGTGGTGCAATGGCAAGGAATTCACAAGAAAAAAACAAGACAACAATCTAATGAAAAACAATCTAAGATAAGGGTCACGTAACATCCATGTCTATGCAAAAAGTTTAAAAAATTTTAAATTCCCACAGAAATGCTGTATTATGTCATTGGTGGAAGAAGTTCCAGAACGTACATTTGATTTCAGTAAACGTTGGAATCGCTTTGGCCCAACTGTTACCATTCCACAAAGAAACACAAACCAAGATATACAAAAGTTAGGATTTAATTTGCTAGGAAAGATTTTTGTTGTTGTATCAAACTACCACTTTACAGCAATTCAGTCCAATCATAAGCATTTCTGAGGATCTTTTACTCAGCATAATTTGATGAAAACTATTCCTGGATTATCTTAAATCTTCACCTTATGCTCAAGATGTTCCCAAAACAGCCCAGTGGGGTTAATAACCTTTGACTGATATATTACTATTTGGTATGTTTTATTTATACATTTTTTCTATGTTGTTCTACTAGATGTAGTAACGTGATGTTGTCTGTTTATATCTATCATGTTTATAAAAGGTATGTTTGCAGTTATTTGCAGGATGCTCATCCTCAAATGATTTAGTAAATCAACTGGAAATCAATGTAAATAAACTTCTTCTTGGCTAAAGTTACAAAGTAGTCGCAAGGCTACCTACAATCAACAGCATTTTAATTTGATAAAAGAGATCTGATTATCATTCTAGATCAGACATGTAAATTAAATAAAAAAATCCAAAATCTTGGATATATCGGGGCCATATGGTTGAGATAATGCAGCTCCTTTGGGCTGAAGATGGGTACAATGTTGTTCTCTTAGTATCTCTTTATCGGGCAGTTGGAGAAGGCAAAGGGAAGGCTTGTGAAGAGCACTCAATAAAGATCCGGCTAGATCATAGCTGCCCTTTAACATGATTAAAAACAAAAAGTGGATGAAATTAAACAATACCCCTAAGAGAAAATACAACTATTTGTTTGATTTTCGATGCTGTTTGATTTTGAAATCATATCACATTTGCTTACTTAACGGTAGCAATCTTTAACATATACCTTCAAAAACATCAATTATTTAAATAACCCCTTCCTAGAATATGTGCTGTTTCTTAAAAGCTTAATTTAAAATGATTAAGTATATGCTTTTTTTTTTTAATTTAGACATTTTATCATCACCAGATTTAGTTTCTGGTATCAGGGCAAAAGACATCTCTATTTACTTCCTTTCTCCTTACGTCTTAAGAGATTTACACTCAAGATTTCTTCCCTATCCGAATATACTACAGATTCTCAAGGGAATTTCAGCCTCCTTCAGGTTGTTCTGTTTATGTCTGGCTTTCCCATACCCCCAACCCCCCCCCGCACATGCCCTTATTCTGACCCATTATCGCCACATCACCTGTCCTACAGAGCTCTTCTGCTGAAAATCCCTCCAATTCTCAGCTCTCATCCCAACTCCAGCTCCCTCAGGGAAAAAAAAGGAGAATTACCAGCTCCTGAACGAAAGAGCTCACAGCAGAGCATCACCTCGTTCAAACCTCTTCCTGGTCAGAAACTGTGATCTCAAACCTGAATAATCTCCAGATCATGATTGCCATGAACATTGATATGGAACAGGATAGAGCCTTGACCCTGATTAAAGAAAGGTCTGCAGTGGAAACACTGCAAGTGGGAAAGCAGAGCACTTTTATACAACTCTGATCCCAATTCCTGTAGGAGTAAAACAGATTAGGGGGTTAACAGGTGACAAGAAAGTGCTGAAAGTGACTTTTACGTTCCTGAAGTGAGAGTCCACCCTCTGGCTACAATTATTAGCCTGAATTCAATCTGAAAATCAATTAAATAAATGCTTAACCTCATCTGTCTTGAACATGTCTCTTGACAAATGAGTTTATTGCTCTCCTTAATGTATGGCAGCATTATCATTTGTATCCAAATACATAAAATGTATCTTCTGAAATGAACAACAGTTTGCGAAAGCCTGATTTTAATTGCAATAATAATAATAATAATAATGAATTAATTAAAAACAGAAGTCATTATATCCTTAGATTTGTGGAGATGCTACATAAGAACATCCTTAGAGTTAAATTAAGTTTATTAAGATTTGCATATAAAGTTAAATTGACTGAGGAAGATCTACTTTATTGAAGTAGATTTTATACACAATTTTATAAAAACTGTGTATAAAATTGTTGTGTTTTTTTTTGTTGTGTGCAACATGATCTGCCCCAGTATCTTTAATTTTGCTATTGAGACGCTTTTAAAAAAGCAATTTATCTTTATGGTGGTATTTTCCATTTGTTTATGGTTTATTGTTGTTAGAATATTGATATAAATTATATTAAATCCAACTTATACTTCAATTCTACTTTGCATTAGCGGGTTTGTGCACACCCGTGGGTAAAAAAAAAAGAGAGAGAGATGAACGTATGTGCAGTTGTGCACCGTAAAATAAACAATCCCACATGGAGGGCGTCATGGAAAATTGCATTTTTAAAAATCTTTGCTTTTGCTAGTTGTTTTGCAAGATCCAAAGCTAAAGTGTAAAAAGTAAGATAATTACTTTTCTAATCCTAATCCACAGCCTAAAAAGGTAAGATAATTAGGGTAATCATTAGGGTAAATTAGCAAGTCATTGGACAACTTAAAGAGCT
Organism: Danionella cerebrum; assembly: GCA_007224835.1. Lineage (NCBI taxonomy): Eukaryota > Metazoa > Chordata > Actinopteri > Cypriniformes > Danionidae > Danionella > Danionella cerebrum. The sequence goes on along the minus strand of SRMA01027115.1, from coordinate 147,636 downwards.
AATAATATGTTTACTTGTTTCTTTTTCAACTATTTTGTTTGTAATTATGTCATGATCTGTAAAAAATATTTAGAAAAAAAAATGTGCAACTGTAGCTGGTTCTGGAGACTGCCATCTTTCCCTCGACAATACCCAAATGATTCTTTATGGGCTAATGTCAAGTAAGCTTGCTGGCTAAACAAGTACACAAGCAACATTGTAATTAATTCAGGTTATTTGTACATTTCACTTAGTTCCGATAATGTCCAAATATATTTTCCGGTGCACCTAAAATAAGTATCATAAAAAGTAAAATATTTGTCTGTGAATGATGGTGTATTATTTACTCAGAGGAAAATGAAAGAGAGAATTCAAAAAAAGAATCAGAGTAAGAGCTTAAATCATCACCAAGGCTAAGCAAACAATGACTGAGGCAAAGCAGATCAGTGAGGACAAAGGAATGAAAGACATTTTTCATTCTGCTGGGCTGGGTGGTCCGCTGATCAGGAGAAGGCGTGAGTTTGCACTTGGCATTTGCATGGCTGGCTCCCCTATAGCCCTGGCTTGGGATTTACTTGCTCATATTTATGTGCATATTGAGTGTTCCCAGGTGTTGTCTCTGGACTTGAGGTCATCTCTGAAAGGGCAGCAACTAAATAAGACCGACATACTAACAGAGCATCTGTCAGTGTGTGGCGGCATTTGGCTTTGATTTCTTATTGACATCTGCCCAAACAGACAAACAAGAGTGTGGATGAAAAACAAACTATTGGCTTTGCATGACTCCTGCTTAGGGAGTGTATCTGCACACTGAATGAAATGCCAGGCTGTTTGAGTCGAGCTGTGCGGCTGCTATTGATGTCATGATTGAGGAACAGCAAGCTATCGGCAAATTTGCCCAAGGGAAGATCGTACCTCTCCGAGCCAATCCTGAATGCTCTTGTTGGTCTCCTGGTACCAGACGTTATGGACAGAGTCTGTCATGGCCACTGCACGAATCCGGCTCTTCACCTCTAACTCTCTCTCAATCATCTGGAAGGAAGATAGTTATATGTTATTATCGTGTGGTACCCATGGGGAAAACTAGTCACGAGAAATAGAACAATGGCTAATTTGGCTTCATTTTCTTGAATGTAACTGATGAATCTGGAAACTGGGATATTTGAGAGATGAAACCTGATTGTCCGCCTAGACCTACACTACTGCTCTCCTCATTCTTGTGAGTGGAATAACTGTCAAAATACTGTCTTGAATGAAGGTCCAGGTGTAAAGCGAAGAACTACATGGCCCTTAAAACGAAGCCTGAAGCAAAGCTTTTTTTTTTTTTTTTTTTTATTATTTATACTTGAGTAATTTTTTTGGTCCTCTTTAATATTCAGCCCTACGTTTTGCCAACTGCCTATTGGCTTCAAGAGTAAAGGGGGCTGGATTATAATGCACAACTAGAATTGGGTTAACGAACGTATTGTATTAGTTTCACAGAATAAAGGAAGCACATTGAAGACGGGTTCTAAATTCCCTGACAATAATAGTAAAGTTTTTTTTGCTAATTGGTTTGCACTATTTTACAAACATGCTAAACTACGGCTGTAGGTGTAAAACAATTGTGAAATAATGCTAACCTCAGTACGCACATACATGGTATGTTTCTGTGCATTCATTGGCGAGCATTGTTTTCTACCCCACAAGGAACCTTCCCGTTTCTTATAAACCCTTTCTGTATATAAAAACAAGTAAAACAATTATAAATCTCTCACAGACATATTTATAAGGTCCTGAATCTTCGAAAAATGCTGAGGCATGGATGGGGGTGCCCTAGTGGAAAATACAACTAGCAATGGCATCTAAAGCACTCATGGCAACTGGTAAAAGCTGGTGCATGACCATCTACCGGTTTCAAACCAATGTTTACTTGCATTAACTTTTCATTTTTTGAAAATAGCAGACTGAAGCTGTAACTGGATGTTATGGAATATATTTGTTATCTATAATGCTGTAGCAGGGTTTGTTATTAAAATAAATTTCAAAAAGCAATTTTATAGGAAGATGTAACAAAAATTCTAGTGTTTCATCACAGAGTTTAAGATTGTATTCAATCTAAAAGAGTCTGTCCGTCACACTAACTACTCCTTTCAAGATAAACGGCTAGAGAAAAAGGGCCCGTCTGACAACAATAGGTTAACATTCACTTTACGTGATCCATTTTACAGGAGCTTCACCTGGCCCGGTGCTACATCAAAGTGTCCACAGTCATTTTAATACATTCCCCAAGACCATTTAAATTAAAAGAACTGTATAGAGATAAATTGAATCTATTAAGGCACTAAGGACTAATACATCACTCTGCTGATAAGCTTTTCTCTGGAGCATTCTCTTAAAGAAAAAGGGGAGGAAGCACATGGCGTCTCTCTCATACACACACACACACACACACGCACACGCACACACACGCACGCACACACACACATACACAAACGCACACGCACGCACGCACACACGCACGCACACACACATGCATACACAGACATCAAGTGTGTAAAATGTGCATAGGTAAAAAATCTTTCTGTCTTAAAGACACCCAAGAGACCCGCAAATCTAACCCTTTAAAAAGTTGTAAAAGAGTCAGTTAAGCCTGTGTTGAGACATTGGGAAGGTAAAGTAACCACCTTTTCCTAGATAAACATTGTTAAAAAAGAAGAAAAAACAAAAACCAAGAAAATGGATCAAGGAAATTTTAAGCAGTTTTCAAGAAAGGTTAAACTTAAAACCTTACATCCTGCATGGATTATCAAAAGAAGCTAGTATTCGTTGTCTACTCTCCCTGTGAAAAAACAATTCTGTAACTCTTTTTCGTTTGGAACACTCTTTCGGTCAGATGTGTGAGCTCCCGTTGGCGCCCATGGTTTTCGATCGAGGTATGTTTCGCACGAAACTTCAGACTGAACATTCAGATATGTGTGTAGAGGCTTTTAGTCTGTAGCGTTAGCCCAAGATGCAACACAATTACATCATAAAACAATTAAATAAGGCGTTTCACTGTTTAAGATAAAAAAATTAAATGCATCCTTAACATTATTTGTGGAACAGCAGAGATCATGATTTAAAGTAATTGATATTTTGTCATCTTTTCACTTTGATTGTGAATTGTCTTCTGTGGTTGAAGAGTGCTGCATATCATCAAAACCCTGCTTCACACAGAGGAACAATATTTATGAATATTTAAATCTTACAAATAGGCTGTAATGGCATTTAATGACAGATTTACTCATCCCAAGACAAACTCCGTGACAAAAATCCCATAAACACAACCTCAAAGAAAATATGGGCATTGGATTTGAAGGAGAAAATGACAGAGTGGCTTTGATGTGTGTGAATCTGTGATGTTTTCCACTGGGAAAACTGAAACATGTGTATGAGATTTACACCATCACACCAGTCTGATTGATGTCCTTCAGTGACAGTCTGTGTGCGCTACGCTCTACGCCTGCAACTGCCTTACACACTTGTCTGTAAACCCAAAAGCCAAATTGCCCCATGGGCGGAGGTAAGCATAAATATTAATAAAGGAAAATAGGAACTAATAAAAAATAAGCAGTTTACTGCCAAGCCAATCATCATAGGGGAGCAAACAAGATTGACAGCACACACGGGACCGAAGCCTTAAAACACTCGTAATCTGCATTCCTCCATACATTAGCTAAAGCATTATAGGAGCACGTGAGCCTCTCGCTAAGCTGCTCTGCTTCCCATAAAAGAACGAAAGCGGGCAGCTGTGCTCATCAACCTCCTGGCCAGAAACAGCGCAAAGAAAAAGCAAGCATGTGGAAGTACTTGTTGCGCTAAAATCAACAGAGACAGATGTTGAAACATTTGCTATCTCACTTCTGCCCTTTTCTTTGCACTTGAGCATCTGGCTTGAGGAGGAGAGACAGGGGGAGAGGTGAAGGCACGATGAAGGCGGCATCAAAACCAAGATGACATCCAGCTTTCGACATGGAATGAAAACAGCACTCCCTCAATTTCAACACAACATGGTAAAATTAGCATTTTTTGAAGAAAACAGAAGTCTTGAAGTTTCCGTCAACGACTACTTCAAAGAATCAGCACTAGACGTTTTTAGATATCCACTTTTCAGCATGTCAACTAAATAAAATAATACTAGTCGCATATACATTTACGCTTTATTTGTTGATACTTACATTAACGAATGCACCGACTTTAATCCACAAATGTGTAAAATAACCTTGGTACATGAAACAATAGTTTTGTAGTTGACAATGACATTTCATTGCAATCATTTTCTGAACTGAATTAAAATCGTGTGCACAAAGACCTTTGTGTTGGTACTATTTAAACATTTTCAATACAGTTCACAAAACTTAATTCAGATTTGCAATCCATTTATGCTCTGAATTTGCTCCATACTTTTGGTCAAGCCATATAGAAGGAAGCAGATCCCCTTTCTCTCCTTTCTTTGGATATTCTACATTTAGTTATATTCTACAGTTGCTATGAGACCCCAAACAAAACCCAATTAAGGACAATGATTTTTGGCGAGCTTGGCAAACTAACTCTTCAGATCCTGCGTTTGATGAGAACAAAATACCCATATTCTCATTCTCCTTCTGATTCCCATCCCTTAGTCTGACCTCTCTAGTGACCTCTACTGTAAAATACAACATTTAGCACTTTAAGTGGCTTCACGTCATGCAGTGAGCTAATTGCTTGATTTCAGTAGTTGGAAATAGCAATGTCCTTAATGAAGCTGACCGCAATGGAACAGCTTCTTTTTTGCTGCGGCAGTTCAAAACTCGAAATGGTGCGAAACACACACACACACACACACACACACACAAACAAGCACACACATAGATGCAAAGAGTAGAGTTTAACGATAAGAAAAGCATAGAAGCGGCTCTCGTGCGGCGATAAATACTCCGCCATTTCAGCCGTCCTTGCGACAAAAGCAAACACTTTCCATGAGATTCACATGCAAACACACAAGCAATAAGACAATTATTTAGGCCTTTGATAATTACGTGTCAACGGCAATGCAAGTCACCAGATAATTAGGTGAGAACTGAATGGTAATCCACAATGGCATCCCTGGAGGCTGGGGAAAAACACTCAACACATTCCCAGAAGAATGAGGGGGGAATAAAGTAGCGAAGAGATAAATAAATAACATGGGCTTTAAAAAAAAAGAATGTGCTTAACGACAAATAACACCAAGAAAAAAAACTGCAATTACCTTGGTGTAGGAAGACAGTTTGGACACGCACACACACACACGCACACACACACAGTTCTATACAGATGTAGGCTGATTCAGGAAGCCATGCTGTTTGCATCGGTGCTGAGTCCAGACTAATGCATCCAAACAACTGCCATAATCTGGACATCCCACCGCGTGGTAAAATGAAGCTTAAATATTTGATTGATTAACTGTCCAATTACGACTGGTGAGAGAGGACCAACACTGAGCAATACTCATGGACGCCCAGCATGCACAGCTACATGCGTGCAATCCACTCACATGCAGTTTGTTTCTATCTGAAATTCATATGGACAATGGTAAGCAAACTTTTGAACATGTTAGAACTCATTATATATTTAAGAAACAAACAAAAACTTTTCCGAAAATAACTTTTGTTTTGTAGTCATCAGAGACTTGAATATATATCTCTTGAGTGTCTAAAGATGCTACGCCAACTAGGTGTCATAGAAAGACAGATGAGTAGACACTTTCAGCAATATAACATATTTACTTTACTTTAAAAAACCAACTATTATATAAAATGAAAAGCATTGTATTGACCCTACTAAAACCTTGTGACCTTTGAAGCAGAGTGGGTCTAAAGGAAGTGGCCTTTCTTCATTCTCTACATCTAAGAGGGCACAGGCCAGCTCCCAATCCTGTGGCCCCCTGATCAGGCTGAGAAAACCGGGGCAGCTCCAACACCCTGCACAGGAAGAGACAACTCTCCTGTCTTCCTCTGCTTTGAAGCATGGGCCTCAGCGCCTGGCTGCCCTTTGTCTTTAGAACAGGAAGGAAACCCTCAGCACCAAGACACTATGAGGCCCTGGGGAGACAACGTGTGTGTCGGTGTGTGTATATACAGTATCTAAGCCTTGCAAGTGTCCAGCCAGATGTCAATGTAATATTTTTATGTTCATTAACAGGGTCTAGAGAAGAACTACATGCCCAGTGTTTGATTTATGTGTTCTGTTCAGGGCAGCGAGTGCCGATGACTTCCTTTTCTACTTCAAGCCCCTGAGTTAAATGCCACATGTGAAGGATGACATCTGCCTGTATGTTGTCCCGGAAAGGTTGGGCCAGAATGGGGTATCAGTGGATTCTAGTGAACGGAGACGGGCCAAGCATGGACAGACACATACACACAAAAACACACGTCAGCACAGGCAGGCTAGGAAAAGGAAGCTGGGTAAATATTTACTGACACAGCACAAGCAGTGAGTGTTTGACACCTACTGGAAACAAAAGCGAGAGGATAAGGAGCGGCATGCCAGGAAAGGCAGTGGTGATGTCCAGCTTGCACTCATAGAAAACAAGAGGAAAGAGGGAAACATGGGGGCATGACGCGTGAAAGAGTAAGTGAAGGGGCATTGGGGTGGGGTGCACTTGGGCATCAGTTATTGTTGAATAAAAGCTACACAAAAGTGATAGCTCTGGGGGTCTTTGAGGGTTCAGAGACAGTTATGATTCAATTAGCAATAGTTAAAATGCGGTTTATAACACCGTGTAAAGTATTTTTAGCAAGGGAAAACATTGGTGCCAGGAAATTACATGTGCTTTTAAATGCAGTAAATGGGGTAAAAATGAGACCAGCCCCAGTGTTGCAGCTATAATGGTTTCAACTCTTCTGTAAAGGTAAACCTCAAGGTTAAGGAGAGTGTTTATGGATAAATATCACCCAGAAACACATTTATGACATCAGACAATAATGTTGAACTTTGTAGACTCTGCTCTACTCAAACTCACTCTTCCAGCACTTTATGGGCCTTGATTTTTATACAGATGCACAGTGCGACAAGGTAGCAACCGATCAGTGTTGCCAGGTGTGGCTTATCGCCCTGCGCACTTAAACGCGATGCAGCCGAGGAGAAGTGAGTCTCACTGTGTGGGGAAGAAGGCGGACTGTTTCCCTATGCCGGGAGCAGTGGAGGGACGCAGCGAGAGCTCCCGGGAGTCAAAGTAGACCGAGTCTGGAGTGTCACCGTCGGGCTCACAGCCAGCCGACAGAGCGCTGAGTGACTCTTTTTAATCATTTATGTGGTGCCACCATTTTAAATAAATGCCCTGAGTAGCTTTGAACAATGCGTCCATGTCTCTCTCTTGTCACCCGCTACAACACGCAGAAGAGCCATGTATAGACTGTTCCTACTAACATAGAACGGAATAAAAATACAAATTCTAGTTATAGCGAAATATTTGAGGTATCTACACACAAATCCAAATTTTCGATCTGAAAGTTAGTGCCAATTGGAGCTAAACCATCTGGCCGAACGAGTGGTGTCAACGAAAAAGCTGTTTTTGTAGTGAACCTGGAATAACTGAAATGTGTGTATACTTCAAATACTTTATCATATGTACTTTATCTTAAAACCCCTGTAAAAACACGACAAGGCAGAGATGTGCACCAGCAGTGTCCCTGTGTGCACTTATAGTTTGTGCTCATCAGAGAAAGTGGGGCCTCAGAGCAGCTGTGACTGGCCCAGGGCCCACGAGGAGAGATCTTAGTTTGGATGATAAAAAGCTGATGGGGCCCATTATTTTGGACCTGTTCTACATTGATGCTGCAATGGCTTGAACCATGGAGAAGGAGCAGGGTCTGCACACTGTACCAACAAGTTTGAGTGTATGCCTCATCAGACCAGAATCTGCTTTTTTTTTGTAACTACTCATTGTTATTGGTTGCCTGATTACTAACTATTATAAAATATAAACTATTTGGTAAAATCAACACATGAAAACTAGGTTTACACTGAATCAATGTAGACTTGGTCTTTACACTTGGTGAAAAGGTGAAAGATTGTTATTTTTAATAAGAAAAGTGAGCAGAAACTTTTTTTATATACTCAAAAAATAACAATGTCTTACATTACATCACCTTACACGTCACAGGATTTAACAGAAGAAACAAATAAACCAAACAAAATGTGATCACTCAGGTTAAAAAAGAGATGTTAATCAAAGTTAGCCATGCTACTTAAAGGTTTGATTTTTCAAACTGCGTGGAAATCTGAGGCCTATGCCGACCATGTAAACAGACGTGGTTGCCAATAACCGGTAAGGGGTGGGTTGATTCATGAACTGTTGGGGCTCAATGTCAGAGAACAAGCCAAAGTGAAAATCGGCAATAGAACAAAAAAAAAGGTGTATGCTAAAGCACGAAGTCAAACTTAGGTAAACTTGGGATGGGTTTTTCAACGCTAGAAAAGATTAGCATTGGACGCCGAGTGTGCTTTGTTTCTCCTGGACAGTTGAGCCACGTATGTTTGCTTTCACTTTTCATGAATATACTCATGTCTTTCATTTCATCTATAAAAAGACTCATGCTTAGTTCGTATATATCTATAATGTGAGGCGAGGCTATCTGAATGGCAAAGAGAACCAATTGGACTGCGAGTGGTGATGGTGGTGGTGGTAGGGGGAGTTCCCTGATTAAAAAGATCAATATCAACTCCCAAAGATCGCAAAACACACATTTTAAGGTTTCACAATTGTATTAAAACACATTTTAAAAGATAACTATATGATAAGTAAAACGAAAGTACAGTGCTACCCTGAGATACGAAATGAAACCGTTAGAGGGTGGCTTTCATATCTCGAAGCAAGTTTTAAATGTATCAAACAGTACAAGTTGATTAAAAAAATGGAGAACCAGAGAATAATCAAGTAACGTTTCTTCAATCCTTAAATCTACACATTGTTAATGTAATAAATGACAAAAAAAAAATACGCAAAATACATAATATGTAAACAAATGTGAAACCTTACCTTGAGTGAAGCGATGTGTCGGAGGATGAGGAGCGGATGACAGTAAACATTACGGCACCACGTATGAAAGTTAACTTTCTCAAGATATTTCATGAGTTACGAACACCAACACGGTTTCAAGCACAAGCGCAGACAGTACCGAGTGTGTGAGAAGAGATGGAGAGAGTGTAATCTATATATGATGCTTTGCTCGATTCAAAACTGATTTAAAGCGCATCAGCCCTTTTTGCACTTTCTGCATTTTTGCAATGGGAAAATGGAGCGTCAGGACCCGGAAGCACAGAGCGACGTCAGACTTAACAATCGGATAATAGAGCAGAGCTGTTTGTGGTGGTTCGCATCTCAAATTTTTTCTCATATCTTGAAGAAAATTAAACTCCCACGAGACGTTTCAACATTTCGTAACTCGAAGCATTCTTATCTCGGGGTATGGTAAAACACGCTCTAATTTATACCAGTAAGAGTAAAAAAATAGAATATCAAGAGTCTATTTATTACTTGTGACTTTTGTATGTTATATTAGATCATGTAAAAAGACAGTTCCACCGCTGCTAAAATGCATGTGTTAATTAGTGGATATTTTTCTGTCACTGACACAAAAGAAAAGGTATGACAGAGGGCTCGAAAACAAGAGGGCAAACCCAACCAACTACATATCTCCCACAGCCTTTTGGCAGCCCCATAAAATAGAAAGCTAACCTCGATATTTCCACTCTCTGTGCTGGGACTTGCTGGCCCATTAAATTCCCCTTCCCAAGAGTCATCTTGCACATTTCCACCATGAAATTTTTGTATAATTAAGCTTTCTTAATGATTTATAAGCTATAATAATAGCCGTAAGTATTTCTGAACAGGTTAAACTGACACCCTTTAAGTGCACATGTGGGGCTGACCCTGTTTTAACAGAGATTTGGATCATTGACTCTCTCGGCTGGAAGAATTAGGGACGGAGAGGGATGAAGTGAAGAGGTGAATGGGGCTGTCATAACTCAGACGCCCACTGACACGTACAGGCTGGGTCTCGTCATTTTGGGGAGGGTGAAGACTGCTTTGGTCAGAAGGAGGGGGAGACTGGGGTCGGGCTACCCAAGTTGTTTACAGGAAAGCCCAACTCGCCGTCAGCATTCAGAGACAAACTAGCAGAGCAGAGTGCAAGTCTGACAGAAATACAGCTGCTGAGAGTACAAACCATGATAAAAGCACAATTATTTGGATGAACGTTGCATACACAGCACTTCTCAACGAAAATGACATCCTTATAGGGTCACTCTGGACAGAATACCAATATGAGCTTCTTACGCAGGAGAATGAATCCTAACTTTTAAAACACAGTGACGGAAAAATGTCAAGAAAAGTTAAAACATGAAAGGTATTTACCTTGTGCACTTACACCTTATTAAAATATTTATGTTTTTTGTCAAAAACCAGACCTAACAGTAACAATATGTTTGTTGTCATGGGAAAACAGAAAAGCAAGTTTTTATTAAAAGCTCAAAATACATATATATAAAAAAGACTTTCACACATTAGCCACTTGAGATGAAAAGGAAATACTAAGCTCCTTTAAAACCTCAAGGGAGTTCCCTCACTTATATCAAAGTGTACCGGGAGGTCAGGTGTGTGTATGCTACTCCTTTCTATTGTCTGAGAGGGATTCTAAGCATGAGGGTGTGTACGAGAGAGCCACTTGCTAATATGTGTGCGAGCGCACATGTACATGTAAGCTTTCAAACGCCAGTGTAAGGCCAAACCTAGCTGCGGGGCTTTTTTAGATGGGCTCTCAACAGAGCCGTTTTGTTTAAACTTTCTGAGGCACTCACCCCATCCTTTCAGTCACAACTCCTAGTTGGAGAAGAAAAAAAGGGACCACTGACTAATGAATGTGACGAAACCACTCGCCTATCAGCTATCTGTTTCTAAAGCTCCGTCTAGCCTGCCGAAGGGAAAAGAACTCCTGAACCCCCCCAAATGAGCCTCTGATACCGCTGTTCTCAAAGGCAGTCCAGCACCAGACGGCCAAAATTAATGGAAATGTATAACAATCTGAAATTAACTTCCTGTAGCCACTAGCTATGTTTTAACCAGGAGTTGAAGAGAGGGTGAGTATGAAAGGATATGAAAAAAAAACTATGATGGATTTAAAACCACTGAGACATGTCAGAGCCAAATAAAGAATCAACAGAATTAAAAAAATAAGAATGTATTTACACATTTTTAATGTGTTATGGTTATTATCTCTCGAAACATAACAGACAACAGACATATTTAACCTTACTGTATAAAACGTTTAATTCATTAGTGTGTTAATAATTTATTTCTATCACAAATGATCTTTAATTGACAAAAAATATGCAAATTTACGTACATTTGAAAATGCAACTGTAGTAATTAACATTCAAGTGAATAAAACTTTCGCATTGTTGTAAAATCAGTTTATTGGTGGTTGTCGGTTCGATGCTAATTAGCACACTTAGTTGGTAGTATACTTTCTGATTAGCATGATATCTGTTATTATGTCCCATTACAGGGATGTTATTTCTGCAAAAGCCCATGCCATTCAAACACAAAGGGACAAAATCTGGAATTTGCTCGAAAAGGGATTCAACGAACTAAATAGACCAAGAATGACCTTTCCCCTTAATATACCACTTAGAGCGGAATTATCTTTTTAACTATTTAACTGCTGTCAGCGATTTGTCAGAGTGCTGTAATTACCAAGCCGAGCTGAAAATATTCTTGGAAATATAGCATTTTATTTATTCGTTTGGAGCCATGGAAGGCATTTCTGTGCAGATAAAAAAAGTATGAATGTGGTCATTATCTTGTCATTTGGGAAAATTTCCTTCGGTGGTCATAATAGTGAGAAGCTAGCTTCAGCTGCTTCCTTTGTTCTTTGTCACGCTTGACGACTCCAAATCTGAAGAGTAACACTCACAGAGTTTGCAAATTATGAGACTTATAAAGTGTCTTTTACATTAAATTAAAAATAATTTTTCTTTTGAAACATTTGATAATTCCTCACAGGCATTACACAAAGGGGTGCGTTTATCTAAGTTTCTAAGTTTTTAGCACTTAACACAGAATCTAAGATGCTGACTATTAAATGTAATAGATGAATCAAACAATAGTATTGATAGCAATTGTGAGTACGTGTACGGTACATGTGATCAGCAAATGAGACATCGGGTCACTTTTAAGACCTCCAGGACAACTTGTAAAAGCAAACATTAAAATGGATTTGAGATGAAAACCTTTAGAAAACGGAAAGCACAGAAAAAAAAGAAGTTTAAAACCAAGAGAACTACAGAGAAAGCCAAAGGAAATAGAAATTGAGGTAAACGGTCCTGTTCAACTGTAAATGTGTTTTTTTTTTTTTTTTTTTTAAAGCCAGCGAAGAAACCTCATTCTCCACACACCTACACTGCTCTTATCCATTTCAGGCCATGCAGAATCAGTTACTAAGGATAAGCAGTGCCCCCTAGTGTTATATCCAATGTGAAAATGTATCCTATAAGAGACAAAAAGAGAGAGTAATGAGGGCAAAATCGAGTTTTGGCTTCACAGAAGAGTAACCCGAGGATCGAATGATGGAAGGAAAGCAGAGGTAAGTGAATGGCGAAAGGGAGTGAGAATGAAAAAAGATGTTAAAGAATGGGTTGTGGGAGCAGCTTTGGAAGAAACAAAAGATTATTTCTGACTGAAAAGAATCGAAAGATGTTTCTTAAAGGTGGCAATTCAAGCAAGGTCTGATATACTCAGAAGGAGAATAATATCTAGTATTTAAAAGCTCCTCGACAACAAGCTCCAGAACATGGAAGCTATGAAGTAGAAACTCCACAATGCTACTTTTACAGTACTCTACGTTAAAAAGTAATATAACAAAACAAAACAACACAAACCCAATTAAAGTGCACATTCTGAATGAAGCTGATGAAGCCAGGTTCATTTAAAGGTTTACACAGGCTTTAAGTAGATGGTGATGGTCTGTTTCTCACATCTAGAAGCAGGTTCCATCTTTAACACAGCTCAGGTGGGTATTTGAGAGCACATATTTTATGTTAAAAGCCACAGGAAACCACAGTGGGACTGAACCCCACACCGCCGTAATAGTCGTATGTCTTAAGATGACATCAAACGTAGACCACGAGCTGTTGATGCTCCCTTTAACATCTCTACGGTGTTTCCCAGAGCCCACTGTAATTCACAGCACATAAAACCTTAAAACGGCACATAAAACAGTTCATCTCTTTTCAGTGTCGGCTTCCTGGGTTTAAAAATTAAATATGTTTTACCACAGGTACATAACTAAAATATCGAGTTAAAAAAGACTGATAAAAGACTGAAACAAGATTTGTTCGGGAGAGGGAAACTGGCGAGGAGCACTGCAGAGGGAAGAAACGTCTACCGCTGGCCCAGATCTATAGAATAATCACAATGGCCAAGAGACGTGAGATATTATCAACACCCAGAATGCTCTCTTATGACAAGTGGAGAGTCAGATGGCGAGAAATCTGGCCCAAACACCCGGTGCAATAAAACACGCTAGTTTAAAACACATATGGCGGGAAAGCAGAAGACTGAATGAGAGAAGAAAATAATGTATTGAGGTGGTAAAACATCTGAAGCTCATGGAGAAACTGATATCCAACATCCTGAAAAGGTGCAGAGTTCAGTGACATTGGTGAGGTAAGGAGGTTCTCTTTCGGTAAAGTAGTTTTACAGCCGTTTTCCCCTTTTCTGGTTTTTGTCCAAAGTATTTCTTACTGCAATGTCAGACTTGCAAGATCAGTTCTTGAATAACTAATGAAATGTATAGTTCTGACCAAAAAGATGAAACATCAAGCCTGAAGTAAATACCCAAAAGTGGACTGAACAATTATTGGCATTTATTATATGCTAGAAATGGAAGACTCAACCTTTGTGTTGTGTGTCAGAGAAAAAAAAAAAGAAGTGTAAATAAATATATTGAGATTTGAATGTAGAAAAAAATAAATACAAAACATCTCTAGGCGACAACTCCATCACCAGAGATCTTAATGTTCCTGTGTCATCATGAGGTGCCTTGTCTAGCCTGGCAATGCTCCCTGCAGGAGCACTGCAGAGGGAAGAGACTTCTACAGCTGACCTGTAGACGGTCAAGCAAAATGAATGAAAATTTCAATGAAATGGTGGATAAAAAGCCCAGATTAACATCAAGCGGATCTGCAAACAGCGTCCAACATTGAGAGCTCGCACTACTATTTACATTCTGAATGAAAAGAGACACTATGGTAGGAGACCACTGGTGACACAAAGGCATAAAACCAAGACTGGAGTTTGCCCCAACTCCAGATATTACAAATATAAGCAACATTGTTTACAGAAAAAAAAGGAGATCTTAAAAGAAAAGAAGGGAGTTCCTCCAGTTAAACCTGATTGAGGATTGTAAGGTGATTTGATGTGACCACATGCACAGTACTATGAAACGTGATGATTTCCAAAGAAAGCTGGGTCTCCACCAGAGGTCATGCAACTTCTAGCAGTACAATGACCCAAAACACACTTCACATCACTTGTACATTCTGTCAGCAATGAGACATGCAAATAAGAAAAACATGCAAATAATGCAAATAAGAAAAAAAGACATGCAAACATGCAAATAAGAAAAAAAAAGCACTATTTTGTCAACTTCATTTGTTTTTCATTCGGATCAAATTTCGATCATGTTCTTACAAGAAACAAACCACTCCACTAGCAGCTCTGGATCCACTTTTTTAGTCCGCATTTGGTCCGATTCATAGCTTGGTTGTTGCTTTCACACCTCCCTAAGTGAACTGAACTAAAAGGTAAAAGAAAATTTGGTTCAGATGAACCAAAGTAAACAAGTCAGGTGGATGACACATACATCTGTGATATTACTCAAATACAGATCGTATTTTGTATGATTGTATGAAATTGTATGATTTCAGTTACAAAATATAAATAAATAAACAAACAAACAAATAAATAAATTGATAGACAAAAATAAATCGCACTGAAAAATCTGATGTGAACACGTTTGGTACGTGTTGTACTTCTTGAGATGCTTGCTGACTTGAAAAATGTTCGATGACACTACATTTTTAATTCACCAACAGACGATGTGAAATGCAGCCAACACATTGTTATTTCCCATGCTTTTTTCTACAATATTGGACAAAAATAGTGCCTTTTTCATCTGAACAAAACATCCTTCATTACTGCTGGAGCTGTTAATAGAGATGGATCTGGTAGAGGTGAAGCCGCTGCAATCCTTGTTTTGTTTGCCATGCAATCACTAGCAGGACTATATTTTCAGACGCTTAAACACTCTTCTTCTTCTGCATTTTCGGGCTTGCAAACATGAGGCTAGGAGTGTCTTTGTTCCTCAATTGCCAGTAAATGTTCAGATAAATGTAAATGTTGCCAGAAACTTGACCCCAGAGACCCCAGAAACCATAGGGTTTAAATTGTAGTTGAATGGTAAAATGTCCTTTTCAAAATATTGTACTTTACAACAACAAAACAAAGCGATTAAAAAAAAAAACTCAAACCTCAATTCCTCAAATCTGTCAACCTTGCATCCTGAAATAAACCTGTTTTAGATAAACCTGCCTTTTTGTGCAAAACAACCTTGACTACGATTCAAAGTAGACCACAGGGTTCAAAAAAAGAATAAAATACTAAATATACATTTCTAAGCGTGTAGCTAAGCACTAAACCTTTCATTTGCATTTCATATATGCATGTGCTGTATCTCTAAAGCTGCCATGAATGTTGACATGAATACACATCACATAACCTTTTGCTCAATCTCAGTTCCCCTTAATGCTGTGACTATTAAGATATTGATGGCGAAGTTTCTTCATGCTTTCTTTCTCACACTTTTTCCTCTTGCAGGCTGGCAAGAATGCAGCTGAGGTGAACTCTACATAGCCCTATCTTAGGGAAAAAAACAAAGAGATCAATGTGGGTAGGCAATCTGAGGTTCCCTTGGACAAGCCAATCAATGCGCGAGAGGAACCTTGCCCAGGGCCCTTATGCAAATGGAGGCACGTCCGGTAACCCAGGAGTCGGCATGTGCGTCAGATCAATGGTGTGCTGCAAAAAAACCTTACAGCTATATCAGATACCTGCCCACAAAATACAGTATGCAATGATGAAGCCCTTAAGACCTCATTGCAATCTAACTAGTGATGATGATACATTTGTGAGCAAATCATAGCAAAGTCTTTACACTGCAAAAGATATAAAAAGATTATGTGGACGTGTCATTTTAGACCACAATAAGGAGGAGCATCACTCTGTTTTCATTTAAATTATATTTTAACACAACCACCCAGATAAACTGCAAACAATAAACCCTCAAAAAGCTACTCGTGCTTTAACCAGCCTCCTCACAATTAATAAAATAACAAAAATTTCAAACTGTGCTGCAGTGTAAGGTGGGGAACATAAAGCTTGTGTAATAGTGTCAATGTCCTGCCCAATGAACAAAAAAACATATCCTTTAAAATCTAAACCCGTCATTTAAAGAGAAGGCACTCTTAAGATTTGATATCAACACCAAAATGCCAATATTTTGTACGGCCATTACTTTCCGGCATTGTCTAAACCCATTTAGACATTGAGTTCAGAGCTCCACAGGTTGCCGCTGGTATACACTCCCCCTCCTCCATGATATGACGGAGCTGTTGGATGTTAGAGACCTTGCTTTTGATTTCCACCCATTTCCATTTGATGATGCCCCACAGATGCTCAATATGGTTAAGGTCTGAAGATATGCTTTGCCAGTTCATCATCTTCACTCATGCAGCCCCTGACCATGACATTCCCACCATAATTCATAAACATTAGCAAAGCAGACTTGTCTTTGTACTCCTCCCCTGTTTTTTTGCCACATGTTTTGCTTTCATCAGACCACAGGCCATGATCTCAGTGATAATAATCACTGCTGAAGTCATTAACTTGTTAGTTCAGGACTGATTGTGAAATACTTGGATGTCTGTGTTCACGATAACCTGTGATGGTCACTAAGAATGTGGTTTTCCCATCTGTATAAATAACTGACCTCCAATTAATGGTCAGACTGTCTATTAAGCTTTAACAATCAATTTAGGCTTTCCAACAGTTGAGATACATACGGAATCTAAGTATTTTGAAGAAGGATATGAGAAGCTACACAGTAGTTGTTAAACACAAGTGAAATCTATTATTAAATGTTATTTTACAATAATGTTCAAAATGTATTTATGGTGAAATTGATTTTTTTATCTGGGAAATGAACAGTGTATATTATTTTATAATATGTAATAATGATAAGCAATAACTTACATTTTCTTTGGACTCATTATAGCCATCATTTAAAAAAAAAAATATTGTCATTTTTGGCATCTACAAAAATGCTGCTATAATTTTTTGCAACTCCCTAACCCAGAACATTAAGCAACAACACACTTAAAATGTATACTAGAAGCTTTCCTTGTAGCAGGTGGATGTGGGGAAATGAAAAGCTCAATCTGTAAATCAATAAATACATAGAAGATTCAACTGGACATTTGATTACTGGAGCTAAAAACAAGCAGAGAAACCTACACAGATGTGGCGTTCAACTATTCCAAATGAAACTGTGACATGCTTAACACAACTGAATGGTAAAACAACTACATAAAGGCTATTTGACATTAGCATGGGACAAAATGAAGTGTCAAACAAGCGTCTGAAATATGTCTGTCAAACCGTGACAGGCCTCATCATGGACATTCAATGGCTTATTGTAATACATAATTGCATATTCTATTAGGCGGTACTCATAGCGCTATACATTCACATGCAAATGATTTAGTCCAGATGAACCACACTGAAGATGACAGACAATAAGCAGGCATAACAAACACATCTATGTCAGCAGAGATGCAGAAACACAAGTGAATATGCCACAATCTCAACGTCTCTTCTCACTTCAACGTGTATGGTGGACACAAAGATGAACACATTTCTGGAGCGTATGTTATCATCACTGTGAAGATGCCTACTATATGCAGGCATTCGCCTCTAGTGTATTTATAGACAGCAAATCCGCATGGTATGCTTTTTGTGGGAGTACCCTGATATGTATGTTTATTAACTAAGTACTCTGAGCCTGTTAACAAGCAGCAGCTAATTAAGCTTATGGCACAGAAAAGATGAAATGGGGGAGGGAACAATTAAAAGGAATGAACAGACAAAGAGAGTTAAATGGAAAGGGATGACCCTTAGAATTAGTGTGATGATAAACAAAACCAGATTATCATATAAAGCACTGTTGTAAGTTGCCATTGTGTGACAAAGATAAATCCCCGGCCAAAATTAATTGCTTAAACACAAAATTTTAAACTAAACTCAACACATTAGGTCACATCTCAGGACAAAATTTGCATACAACTATCAACATGAAGCCTTTGTCTGCTGGGTCAATGGATTATCCTGAGTATAAATGGTGCAATAATTCATGTCCAGAAAAGCATGTCCACATAAGGCCGTTAAAAAAAAAAAAAGACTCTACCGAAGCAGCAGGTGGCAGTCTTTTCATGTTATTTTAAAATGAGTATTCAGCATTGAGGCACATCTGCTCAGTTATCAAACAGGAAACATGCACTTAATCCTGTACATGCTGTAAGCCACAATTGCAGACTAGCACAGTTAGCAGCTCCAACAAAGTTCCATTCACCATCAGACTGGTCTTTGTAAACAAAGCAGTGATGGCATGAAAATAGCATGACAAACTCCACCTCCGAAACGCTGCAAAAGCAAGATGTGCTTAAAAATGTGGCTTACATGAAACCGGTGCTGCATTTGCATGTGGACGTACAGCATAAACACACAGAAAAATACATGTTTTCAAAATAAAAACAAACACCAAAACTGGCTGGAGAATTTTTCAGCTACTTGATGATGTGCATAAGTACCATTTCTACAAGTATATTCATTTCATCAACATGAAATGTAATTCAGTCAATGTTTTTTGTTGATTCCCAGATGGTGACTCCTGGGTAAAATTTTTAGAATAGGATTTCATATACAGTTACGTTTGAGCAGCTTGGAAATGGACAGTGTGTTCCAAAAGCTTGCTATTTTTTTAGTTAACAAAAGTTAAGGGGTGTGGAGCGCTCAGTTCATTGCAAAAGCTCAATCTACACTGCTACATGAAGGGGTAAGATGCACCACCAAAAATACAAATGCAAAAAAAGGAAAATATAATGGGTTAACAAAATTAATTAATATAAAGTATGAAAGCTCCTTTTTCCTTTCTCTCAATGATCACTGAGTATAATTCAAAGGGGGTTTCATTTGGAGAGGCACAACTCCACCACACCTCAAAACTGCATTTGGAACTTCTAATGGCGGATACATGTTGTGTGTTTAATGCTTATACATGTGCTGCCAGACAAGGTGCAAACACAACAGAGTGAGATAGCAAACACCACAAAAGTTGTATCATTGTCCTGCCTTGATGCTGTGAGCCCCTGCAGACTGGTGGACCTGAAGGCAGATGTTTGATTGCATAACACATTACATAACCTGCCCCATCTTTTCTTACTTATTAGGCAGTTCAATCCTCTGGCAGAGTCAGGACTGTTATGCTGAGCTCAGCTCTGTCCCACCGGCCTTCAACAGAAGAAAGAAACCCTCGGAATAATGGCTGCTGGAATCTGTTACAGTCAACTAATGGTGAGGATAAGTTATGGATACTATCAAGTGATAACAACTTTTTCTAACTTGATTAGAAAGTGGTATTTCAAAGGACACCAGAAAACATCTAAAACTAAATCCAATTGAGATGCAAATGATCATCAATAACTCTTGTAGCAATAATTTAAATACATGTTCAACTCTATGAAAAAATGATGTACATGATTTTTTTTGTTGTTGATCATATAATTAACATATGAAACTGAATGTGATGTAAGTAATTTGGAGAAGCGTCAAATTTGGCAACAGTTTACCAATAGAACAGCAAGCTTTTACTGTCATATAATAACATATCTGGACGTACTTTGTATATCTACCAATGAATATATGAAGGCTATGGTTCCAAATGTGATAAATGCCAACTTAAGAATAAAAAAAAGATTTACTACCAAAAATCATCACTTTTGGCCTCTATTCAAAGCCCGTAATTGTTTGTTTATATATGTGTGTGTGTGTGTGTGTGTGTGCGTGTGTGTGTGTGTGTATGTGTGTGTGTGTGTGTGTGTGTGTGTGCGTGCGTGCGTGCATGTGTGTGTGTTTATATGTATTTATTTTGAAAATACAGCAAGAATGCTCCAATATACTTGATGAAAATCGGGCAATCACATTTAATTATTCTTAGGACTTGAGCAGCTAAGAAACCTATTGAACTTGCTTGGATTCGTCTTCTTTCTTTCTCATTTTTGAGGGGCTAAACGTGCTTGGAAACTGGTAAAATTTACCATCTAATTGGTGTTCATAAGGTGAGTTTGGCGAAATCTCTGTATAGCGTCACTTAACACATTCAGTTCATGGTGTGCAAACAGTTTGTTATACTATGTGTGTCAGACTATGGGCAAATAAAGAAAAGAAATGTTGCCATAAATGGTAAGTTGCTATAACTCAGACATATAAAGTTTCTGTGGTACCCCGAGATACGAATGCTTCGAGTTACGAAATGTTCGAGTTACGAAAGGTCTCGCGGGAAATTTTTTGCTTCAAGATTTGAAGAAAAATTTTGGCTCTATTTTCCACTTGTTTGTTTCACGTCGCGCTGCACTTCAGCATCCTTGTGCTTCTTTCTCCCTTTGAAGAAAGTGTGCTTTAAGGGGCTGATGTATAGATTACTAATAATGTACTATAACAAATGTTAGAGTCAAGGTGTCGTAAAAGAAATAATGTTTATAACTTGGAAAGTGCTGTTCTGTAGCGCAAGTTAGAGAAACGCTGTGACACATTCTCAGAAGCGTCTCTCCGTCCCTTCTCACATGCTCGGTATTCTTTACGCTTGTGCTTGAAATTGTGTTGGTAATTCGTGAAATATCTTGAGAAAGTTAACTTTTATACATGATGTTGTAATGTTTTCTGCCATCAGTTCCACCTCCTCCAATCGCTTCACTCAAGGTAAGGTTTCACATTTGAGTAAATATTATGTATTTTGTGTGTGTTTTATTATCATTTATTACAATGTGTAGATTTAAGGATTGAAGAAACGTTACTTGATTTTTCTCTAGTTTTCCATTTTTTTTATCTACTTAAACTGTTGCCGTTGCACTAATTAGGAGTTTTACATTTAAAACTTGCTTTGAGATACGAACGTCACCCTGGAACGGATTAATTTCGTATCTTGGGGTACCACTGTATATCAATTCAAAACTCAAGTTTTGTATCAGTCCAGGTCATAGCGCATCTACAGAGCAGTTTACAGTGTCAGTTATAGTGCCACCAAGTTGGCAATAGGAAATTTGGCATGTATGACAATAATATGGTACAACACAATAGCAGATTTTTTTAGGTCACAGTTTTAGTGCCACCTGGTGGCCATTTTTTATTTGCTTTATTTTTCGAGACATTTTAAATAGAATATTGAATCGTTGAATAGATCTTCTAATTTAGGATTAGTCATGTGCATATTGCAACACATAGCCCATGCTCAAACCCTTTGATCGCTGCTTGCAGCTTAAACCCATTTTGAGGGAAAATTTGTGATGGATTTATATAATTTTCGGGAAGATTGTTGAAACATTTTGAAACAGTTTGTTTTTATGCAAACTCTTTCTTGGGGAAGAAAACATTTCTTTCTTCTCAATTTAACATTAAAGGGCATTTTCAATACTCTATATTCTGTGAATATTACCCAAACAACAGAAAACCCAAAATACTAAATGGCATGAGCACTTTGAGAAGATTTTTGACCTGTGTGTCGGCAAATAGTGTAAAAACATACGTGCCTTAAAGAAAGACGGCTAACCAGATCTCTGGAGGAGGACCACCATACGTCCACCAACGACGTGCTGTCACAGCCACAGCACCGCATAAATATTTAACAGCTAAATTCAAACCACCAAACACTCCGACTCTGACTCCGAAACAAACACATATTCTCTGGATTATCAGAGGAATGCTAAGTCGTGGAGACTGCCTTCACCCTCCTTTTCCGTTGTGTCAAAATAAAACTACAAGTCAGAAGAATATGAAGAAAAAAGCAAACAAGAAAGTGTTTAATTCACCCAAGACTCCTGAAAAAGGTGTACTTGTATGGTATTGTGTACACATACCCTAGATATTGTGACAAGCTCCGTGAGGTGATGTTACACAGGGTTAATAGGCGAAACCAGAAAAAGTTTCAATTTGTCAAGAAACCAAAACTTCATTGTAATAAACCTTGCACTAGAGAAAGCAGCATAACTGACATACAACCACAAAAGAGGCAACTTTGAGGACACTCTAAAATAAAGAGCCGTAAGGAAGAATAAAATAATTGTTTTGAAAATCATAAAGCAGCCTTGTGTGAGGACCAGGCCAAAATAGGAAAGCTTCACTTCCACTTGAAGAGAAACAACATGCAAGGGCACACAGACAATCCGTGTTGAGGCCCATGGCCTTGGACCCTTTCAGAATGAAAAACTTTCTGAAAGACACTTTCTATAAACACGGGAACAATTTAAAAGCACGAAAAAAGGAACTAAGGAGCCCAAAGAACGAATGTTTTTAAAATGAATATAGTTTTTAAACAGATGCATAAGTAGAATTTCTTGAGAGCTTTTTGTGACCAATTACAATCAATAAGCCTCTCTAATAGTTGAGAACGGCCGATATTTGATTTTTATCAAATTTTTGTCCTATAACCAATAATCAAAGCCTGAAGCAAATCAAAACAATTTCTTTTCTTTATTTTAAAATTATTTATGCAACGATAAATATATAATAATAATTGCCTAGACGTCTTGTCAACTGAATAAAGCATTACTTTTTATTACTTATTATTCTGTGGATTTGTGTATTCAGTGTTTGGACTAGAGAGGCAAGTAAAATATGAGAGGATGGTTACCTAAAAATAGTTCCACAAAATGAATGGCAGAATGGTGGGGATATGAACAGTTGTAAAATTAAATCTCACGCAAAAAGCTACATTTTAAAGCTCTGAAAAAAAACATGTTAAGCAAATAGATTGATTTGTGGAAATTTAAAAAAATATTTTAATATTGTTTTTTTTTCAAAGGACTTCTTGTTCTCTCACCATGTCAAAGTCTATTGATATGCTGCAATGAAATCAGATATCAGATGATATATCATCAATTGTTAAATTGTAGACATCTCAACCGGCCTCACAGATTGATTAAAGCTGCATTTTGATTCAAGAAATATGAGCTTAAACCTTGCACGGAAGCTCTGGATATGAAACATATTTACATGCATTGAACTTCTGAACCAAGATTTAAGAAGCAAGGACAAAAGAGAGAGAGAGAAAAAAACAAGATAACAATGAAAGGAAATGGTGGATTACATTATTTAAAATTAAAAAGAAATAATTCTTCATAAATATCCTTCATAGAATGCATGTAACATTCTAAATGGCAATCACAGCTGATTGACTCATGTAAAGGGAGGCTCACAAAAAAAGATAATTTGGGAATTACTGTTAAATCTGGTAGAAACACATAGTATAACGGAATGAATGTGTTTTATTGACCTCAAATATGTGACAACTTTGAAAACCACATAAAAATAAACCTTTCAGAAGCGTTTGTCTCTATTCTGCTGCATTACTCAATGATGAATATGCAATACTTTTGAATGAATCTGAATGAAACCAAACATACACTTACCAAATTGACGAATGACAAGCCTCCATAGCTATGTGCCACAATAAAGATGTTTTTAGCGAGTGCTTTAGAAATGAAGTGGTCCCACACATAGAGTGTATGTTCCTCTGGTGTGCTGTTTTCCTGTAAGCAGAGAGTGGAAGGGGACAAATGAAGATATAGAAGATTCTCATTGAATAAAATGAACATATTAGGTTTGAATCGAATCAAGGACAAAACCTCAATTTTGTTCTATGACAAGGAATGTGAGAATCTATATCGTTCCTGGTTGTGGTTTTCACAATAAAAGTGAAAGAAAAAAAAAGTGAAGCCTCTTAAACCTGGTCACTTCGTCATAACTGGGAATGCTCACAGGGGTCATGGGTATTTCTTCAAAGTCTTGTCAGGAATGTATGTAAGAAGACTGTCAAGGAGCATTAAAGCTTGCGTCAAAGAGTGCTCTTCAGTTGCTGACTCTGGAGGCACTCATATTTGTACTCAATGTAGTGTATGCTCTGTTTTCAAGAAACTGAGATTCAGAGAATTACTTCTTTCACAGAAATGTCTAACTCTCTTATGTTATTGAATGGAAGATCGGACCCATAGTGAATGAGCTTTCAAATGTGTAAAGAGCACAAATCGGTTATGACAATAACTATGAGTGATTCTTTATTATTTAATTTGATCAAATCATTCAGAATCATTAAAAATTAGAAGTGTATTGCATTCCTGGTAAAATATAATGAGATCTTTAACCCTTTAAGACCTGCCATAGAACCAAGTCCACAAGAGCATATTTTACATTTTTACCTGCTGTGGTGCTATTTTTTGGAGTATTTTAATTTGCCATACATCAATACAACCATTATATCCTAGATGATTTTAATAATATTAATAGAGTTAGTTCAATATTAACTGAAGAAAGTGTCAAAACTACAAAAAAAAACTTCTCCACAATTTTTTTCCAAATACAGACATGTCATAGCTTTAGCCGTCAAAAATGTAAATGTAAAAAAGTTGCACGAAATGCTTTTGAACCACAGTAACTTTATTCTCCGTGAATTCATTGCTTAGCTTTTGAGATACACTCACATTTTTTAAAGTAAGACAAAAACTAAAAATATATCACAACATTTTGCATAAAACATACCATGAACACGACAAATTGCGCATTGAAAAAAAAATGTTTCTAAGATACTTTTGATCATAGATAGTATTGTATTAGACAAAACTTGTCAATATACAGTGCAATACTCTGGTGAAACTTCAAAATAGGAGAAACCAACATACGCAATCAGGTATAAATTTGTATACCTGATTGCATAAATATGATTGTAAATATGTAGTTATAAATATATAGTAATATAAAATTCAAAACTAGCTACTCAACAAACTATTTACAGTGTTACAGTATTGTACTGCACTGAAGAGCTGTGACTGAACTTGTTACAGTTTCCTGTCCACAATAACACAGAGGCACTTCACAAGCCTCACACACGAAGGGAGCTCACTTTCTACACACTTCCTTCGCCCCTGTGTGGCTTTTTGAGCCTGATGCCTGTCACAGATGGCAAAATATGTTATGGGATGTTTAGGATAGATTTAGATACAGATTAAGTTTTTGCCGTGGTAAAAGTCCCGGGAAGATGACATCACGCCGTGGTTTGCAGGGAATATTGGTAGAATTTATCACTTTTACAATGTGATGAAGAAATAAACTTCACCGGAAGTGCTGTTAACACCCGCGGTGTGGATTATAATATATTTATTGTGTAAACTTTTGAAGATTTTTTAGCGACTTTTTACTGGTTTTCTACACACCCACTCGTGGAAAAAAACGGCTCTATGAGGCATATGTCACACGTAAGTCTAACTACTTCTGTTTATGATGCAATAAGAATTATGGTTATAATTTTACAGAAATTTAAAATTTGATATGCAAATGGAATCGCCTGCATTCCCGTAGGTCTTAAAGGGTTGAGGTACTTATATATGTTATCATCTTCATTAGAATTTTCTTTTCTTTTTTTGAGTATTATTATGTATATATTATATTGTCTTACATGGTCAAAAAAAAAAAACAACCTGAAAAAAAAAGATTCAAAATGGTAAAACACAACTTCTTATTTCTGGGATTGACAATAAGTCAAAACACGTGTATTGTTCTTTTAAGCAAAACAATTGACAAACTAAAGAATTGATGTCTGTAGCTATATGATATTAAATACAATTCTCAATTATTATAACTATTGCATACTTTAAAGGTTTCTGAGTCAAAATGAAATTGCGGGATATCAAGTTGAAATCTTAATTTGTACCCCACTGACTGATCAATACAGCCCCTATATGAGCGATAAACACATAATCGGTCTACATGGGAAGGTCACACACGCAGGCCACAAAAACAGCACTTGTAATTAACACTGGCCTGGGGTTATAACGCTCCACCAGTGCAAGGCAAGAGAGAAGTAAAAGGGGGAACCATTGAGCGCAGCATGCAACATCGATGCGTGTGTTTGTTTGTGAGTAACACAATTGCTTAAATGCACCAAAAACACTAAATTAGAGAATAATTACCCTTAACTGAAACAATCGCTGGTTGAATCTGTGATTCAAAAATCCAGACTTTGTGACAGCCGGCTCTTGAAAGATTGCTGCCATGGCCAGTATCTGTTGTGATCTTGCATCAGCTCTCAAACATTGATTAGCTTTTTCAAAAGCACAATAATAAGTGAATTAGAGCTGAAGGAAATGGCAGCAGGGAAGAGATTTCCTGTCACCCAGACGGCTTGGGTTGGTGAGGGGACACAGATATGAGAGTAAATAAACAGGAGGGGTAGGTGGGTTATGTTGTGATGCAACCAATGGAAAGCACTGAGCCCAGATCTGCCCAAACAACTGGCCGGACAGATCAGTGCGGATTTCTCTTGTATAATCTCATACATGAAAGCTTAGGAAGACCCAAAGCTGAGTCATAATTACAGAGAAGCTTTCGAATTCTGAAAAAAAAATAATGCTCCAGTAATGCATTGAATGCATTGCCACAAAGAGATGTAGCAGAGTCCAGCTAAGATATCTACTCGCTATTTGAAAGGTTTTATTATAAACACATGTTACTCATAGGCCAGGAGCAAAACCAGCACATTACTGGCTGAGAGACTGAGACGTAATCTATGTTCATGTGCTGCAATGCAATACAGCAGAAATAATACTGAACCTCAAACACTTTTCACTAGGGCTGGGTACTGTGACCAATTTGTATAGTTTGGATTCGATTCAATTTCGATTCACTATATTGATTAGCTATTTTAAATGTTTAAATCCCCCTACATGGGACCCATATTTTGACAAAAATGCTGGTAACTAACACTCTCCTACTTACGTTTATTACTTCACATTTTATGTTATTTAAACATTCACATTAATAATAGTGTGCACAAAATTGTTTCTTTTCAACAACTTTTAGTTTAACTACAGGTGAACATTCATATCCTCTTGCGTGAAGTACACACATGAGGAATCGATTCAGGGATTCCCAGAATTGATATTGTTGTGTTAAACTAAAGATCCGTTAAAATCAGAGAATATTTTTTTACTCAGCACTACTTTTCACCCAATCAGCAATTACATTACATTACATTGTATGTTGAAAATCATCAGCACATTTATTGAAAAATAAAACTACTGATAAAACCTTACATTTATTGTTCATAAATAATTCATGAGCAACAAGGGGTAAACTACAGATTCCATCTAATGGATCTTTAAAGCTTTGTCACTACTTTTAATATCTTTGGGGGGCACTTAGTGTGGCATGTTAAATTCAAATAAAAAAAAAAAATACTTCTAATACTTCTGTACAAAATGATTATATAGATTGTAAAACATGCATAAAATCATGTCGGACCGTCGGGTTAGTACAGCCACAAATGAGGATGATATTACTCGCCCGAATTCGAAATCAAACTAGACCCTGAATTTCTTAGCTTTAAAGTCTTGGATGACTGAAACAAACAAAATCTGTTTTTTTTCCTAGGACAAAGCTTAGTAAAAGTGTCGGTACTGTTGAATAATTATGTTTCTTTACATTCAAATGTAGGTATTTAGCAGAGGTTTTGATCCAAAGTGACAACATTTAGTCTTTAAAGAGGCTCACTCTCCTCCAAACAAACTGTACCTTTAAAATAATCGTATTTTGTCTTCCCATCACATGCATCCATATCGCTAACAATTCCATAATAATATTAACCTAATCGATTTTACATGCGGTGAAGTTCATGTCTGGTGAGACACTAATGTCATTAGTCAGATTTACAGATTTTTTAAAACTATTCAATTTCATGTTGTTTTTCCACAAACTGTAGCATAAATGATTTACCTGTCGTTACTTATAAATCAAGTCTATGCTCAGCTCCCTCTGAAGAAAAAAGATAACTTGTTTGTAGAAGTGTTGATTATTTTTGTTCAGTTTGAACAGTTTCTACCTTTTGTTTAGCTTCGAAAGCCCTGTTTTGAAGATAAGTCTAAACAATATGAAAGAATAACTGGAAAATTTATATTTAGAAAAGAAGAATACATGTACACAACTAGACGACAGCAAAGACTATATCTGTGCCTCTGTTTATGGGTTTTATTGTTTTACAAATTCACTTATTCATTGTCCAACAATTCTGGGTGCACAACAACTTTCTGTTTTTAAAATGTAGTAAAACAATTGTATTTACAATGACCTCTGCATTTACTGGAGTTTTATTAACCAGCAGTTTTAACTCTAAGAACTTGTTAAGAGTTAACTCTACAGGTCTGCTCCAGTGGTATAGTGGGTGGTGATTGCTGTTATAATAACATAATGGTATTGTTTAGTCGAGAAGTAAACAAAGCACTGAGTGTTCCATTGTGTTGTCTGTGTGTGCATATTTCAATAAATTATTTCTCCAGCATGGCACACGGGTGATGACACATAGAACCAGGTAACATCCCCCTCCCCTTATCACCCCTGCACAGAGTCCGACACCTGGCCTGTCCACATATACACACAAAAACACAGACAGACAGACCACAAAGCTTCCTCCTAAGCTTCCCTCATGATTGAAAGCCTCCTCTGATGAAGCCCACACTTATCTAAACAGCATTTGCATATTTGTGTAATTATTTCCTAGGGTTAATTAGCTCCTGTGAAACAATATGCCCATGGAGAGCTGTTCCCACTGACAGGTTCACCCTCTCTATCGTTCTTTCTCTCTCTCTGCCCCAGTGTGTAGGATCTGAAAGACTGCATGGCATGGGTGCAGACCTGTAGCTCTCTTCTTGCTCAGTGCTACTATTAATAATGATTTAAACAGGATGAGCAAAATATTCTCAAACCTTAAACCCTCAGTTATTGCCACATGTTTGGCTAGTACACATACATTGGGAAATTTTTGGTGTAAGAAAGCTGATTACACTGAGGATTTCAAAGTAGGCAGCGCAAGTATTGGGTTAGTGTACACAGATAAGCCTAAGACTGGGTTTCATGGTGGCGCGTGGACTTCCCGATACAGCTATTAGCTTGCAGAAATACTAGATGCCTCACGCTGGCAAAGGAGCTCGCACACTTACTTCCTGCAGATTTTCCTTCCACACCTGGCCAGTTTCAGACAAGGTACTCCTTCAGAAAAGAGTGTGACCAGGCAGGAGACCCCCTATCTACTATAAGGGGGGAACATGAACCCAGGAGAACACTTGAAAATCACAAGTATTTAAGAGCTAGCATGCCCAAAGACGGCAAGGAGGATGGCAAACGAGGACAATAGGGAAGTTGTAGGCAGAATATCAAGATGCTTACGGAAAACAGGAAATGAAAAGCTTGGGGGTGGGGGTTGAGCTAAGGTGCTGATTATCATTACAGTGACAGCACAGTGACCTTGTTAGCATGCAGCTAATCTTGGAAAATTTTGCTAGTGCATTGTTTCAAATCAATATCTCATTAAACGACTACAAAGACCAAGGCAACGGACTGCTCCTGGCTGCATGTGGGCAGAAAGGTCATCACTGTGACATCTCAACCTGCCTCACTCAAAGCTTGTGATTGTCAGATTAAATTAATGCATGTCTTTAATTGATGTTAGGGCAAAAGAGGTGTACTCTATGGTTTGGTGGGGAAGACCTGCAGCGGGGGTCCTTGCTTTCGCTTCTGACAGCAGATTGAATGTGTTTCTTGGTTGACCTAACTGGAAGATTGGGAGCAGACATCAGAGTAGAGCTACAGGGAGATTTGCCCCGAGAGCAGTTGCATTGCACAGCTTCAGAGAGAGCAGGTCTGAGACGGTGGCAAGGGTTGACAAGCAATTCATATGCAAAAATAACAGAGGGCAACACAAAAATATAGGCAAACAGAGACAGCTGTCTCACACAAAAGCTATTCATATCCTGAATATACAGAGAATATGAAGAGTTCGGTAAACACTATACATCCATACATGTTTAATTGAGAAAAATGTGTATTCTTCCCCAAAAAGAGTTTGTACGAGAACAATTTCCAAATTGTGAGGCGGATTGGCTGCAGCAGCAGAAGACCACACTGGGTTCCAATTCTGGTAGCTAAGAACATGACATATACATAAAATTTGGGGTCACGTTTTATTTTACCACATGAATTATAAACTGAATAGAAAATATAGTCAAGATATTGACAAGGCTAGAAATAACTCTATATAAAACGAATGCTACATTTAATAAATAAATACACTCACGCACACAGCAGATGCCAACACACATTCGAAACAGCAAAGACCCTAGTAGCCTGTGATTCTGACCTCTGCTGTGGTCATATCACCAGTTCAGAAGTTTAATTACAGCACGTCAAGTCATCACACTTGTGTTGCCGATGTGGGTTATGTGGAAGGTCTCGGAGGTCAAAGTTCCCATACACACAGAAGACCTCCAGAAGTGTCCCTGAACAATGGGAACACTGAGTGAGCTGATACGAGCTCAGCCAGAACACAAGACTCTTGACATCTCTGGCTCACCTGGGCCACATCTAATAGACATGCAGGTTAGGGATGTACGAGCCAAGCATTGGGAAACAGTACGTCTCCAAAACACAGATTCCTCTTGTCCTCGGGGGAACAGAAGAGAGAAGACGAGGGATAAATAATGGATGTTGTTCCTGTGGAGGAAAAGGGTGCTGTAGAGCTACACTAAGTACTAGAGAAACACAGCCAGTAACTGAGGTTGGAAGTTAAGGAATCAGTCATCTCTGACAAACTTGGGAAAAACAACACGTTTAAATTTTTATATGTTGACAAAATTCATACTCATTTGCTCAATTTTTTCTGGTTTTGGACATTTATCACAAAGAAATAGTCAGTTCAAGTATTGTATGTATTTTTAACAGACAGAATTGATACAATTTGAAAACATAATTGTAAAAGAATTGCATGTATGGTATAAAAGTGAAGTATGTAATCAACCCCTTCATATCTTCTAGTTATTGCCAGAAATACTAATGTGTTATTTCATAAGTCACTTATTTGCCAAGTTATTTTTTTCCCTGTGTCTGGTAATGTTCATGCTAAAATATCCATCTAAAAAGCATTTCGAAAGTGGTTGAGGTTTAATGGTATATGGTCCTGTTCATCATGTGTTTGATTCCCCGGCCCATTTAGCAAAAAAGGAAAACCCCATTACATAGCAATTCAATTCCCATGTTAAACAGTGGAATGACGTAGAGATTTATACGTACTACTCCTCATATGTATTACTTCCCCAAACCAAGTGAGTTAAATTGATGACAAACAACTCACAGAATGATAGAAGTGTCTATCTGCAAATATAATTGGGACTACTACATGTCCTTTCTTGACCAGAGGCGCTTTTATTACTTAATACTGTTAAATTGCTGTTTGCAGGATGATTATGGTCCCAGCTTATTTGACAAAACTGACTGATCATTCTGTGTGATTCTATTCTGATTTACTACATTGCCATTGTCACTACAACTCCTTCTAATGGGATCTTACATAAAACCCCAGATCAAGAGATATTTTAGTCATTACTTTAACTGTGGTTACATTCTTACTAAGTTGCTTGGTGATGATCGTGATATCCGTGTAGGACGAAAAGCTTGTCCAAAACATCAATGGACAGTTCTTTGGAGTTAGCTCTGAGAGAATTTTTGGAAAATGATTGGTTTCTTATAAAGATTCCCTGGGTTTATGGAGGTAACGAGATGGTACTTTAGTGAAGACACTAATCTCAGCTAGTTTCCAGCATACAGGATACTTGGGGGCCAGAGAGCTTGCTGACTAAAAGTGGTCAAACACGTACTTATCGTTGAGGCCAAACAAAAATCATCAGTGGTCAAGAACACGATTCCTCCCCTGTATGCGCAACTGTTAATTTTATTTAGCATGCTTATATTACTGATCGAAAAGTTCAGATGGTCTTACTGTGGTGCCATCATGAATTTGACCCTTCTCTAACGTATAGAGAAAAATGTATTTTCGGCTGTACTTCTCATATACTTCATCCAGTGAGCATGAAAAAAGTGTAATGATGATCATCATTCTTAACAAATTGATATTAAGATAATTTAAGCTAAATGAAAATTTGTAGCTAATCTTTTTTGTGCACTGAATTTCCACAATCTTACCAGTTTTCACTAACAAACCAAGTGAATTGACATTAACTTTTGACATTTTCTCTTTCTGTCCATTAAACACGTAATAATAAATATTTTACCTATACACTTTAACAATTCTTTACGCTTACCTTATTCAAAGAAACTTCAGCTAAAAAAAACAAAAAATCAAATTAAGTTTTATCTGTGATACAATTAATGGACACATCACCCATAACCAAGGCAAGCAAAAGAAAGAAATAACAGAGACGTGGTGCAATAACGATTATTAATAATCAATATGCCCAAAGACATTTTCAAGGATATCTAAAGTACATTACACTTTTCTTTTGCTTAATTTGTCAGTTTAATACCCATTCTATAAAATTATCCATGTAAAGTGCTGGATTATTTGTATTGCCTTTGGATCATGACATGCAAATGCCTCAAAATTCCTGAGCACCAAAGCACTCGAAGCATCACAAGCATAAGGTGCGAACACTTGAATTTTGGAGGTACTTAAGAAAAGAATAAACATAAAGATGGAAAGAGCAAAAAAAAGAAAAACACCTCCCGCAAGCTGTTGCGTCTGAATGTTTGATGGAATCCTCTCGCCTTCTCTTGCACCAAGAACATTTCACAAAAAAAGAAACAATACGAAATGTGAGAGGGGGAAAAAAGTGGTAGAAGGATTCTAGTCATTTACAAAAATAAGTGGTGCTTTAGAGAACGGCTGAGCGCACTGGGCTTTTTGTCCACTTGCTCTTTTCCCCTTGGGGCTGGGGCCCTAAGCCGGGGCCGCTCAGGCCTGAATGAATCGTTGGAAGCTTCTTAAGCTCTGAATGTCTGTTTTGTTCTTGCTATTCCTCCGCTTGGCTGACAGAAAATAGGTAACTGGATTAGGCCTCAAATTCAGAGTAAAGTGAACTCCCAAAAAAGTTTGTATGCCACCCCCACTATTTCATCCCCCTGCTTTCTCATGTGGAGCGCTGTTCTGGACGTCAGCAGACGTGGACCGCTGGAGCTGTGATCTGGATGATCGCTGGGAGATTAGCCAAGCCTGGGGGCTCCAGAGCCGAGGGGGGCTAAAAAGTAAGAGTGCTAAAGGCAGTTAAGGGCTCCTTAATGGGGGTAAGGAAGTGTATTAATCAACTCAGCGCTACCAAAGGCAGGATCTACAGGGCCCGACCAGAGCGATGTGCAGGTGGTCTAGTGCTCGACGGGGAGTCAAGGAGGGGAGGAGAGGAGCCTCTGCAGCCTACAATGCCACTATAAAAGATTAAAAACTTTTGGAGAATGGGAGTCGCTGCAACCCGCCTCCCACTCCAGGGGCTGAGAGGATGGGTGGAGTGCAGGAGAAAACACATACAAATAGAGACACACACGCACGCACACTCAAACGGACACTTGCCAATCTACCTGCAGGCACAGATTCATAATAAAGCATCAAAATCAAAGGGTTATCGGAGCGATTTTCTGATTGGCTGCACTGCCATTATGTACTTATTGCCAATCGTTTGCATCTTGTGTATTTCCTGAAAAAAAAAAAAAAACTAATCTTGCTAAGAAAAGCCAGATGACTATACAAGTATTAATTAACTAATTAATTAATTACCGGTTCCTAAAATGGGCATTTCTATACGTTAAAGACAATCCCGTTACTCTTGTGGTGAAAGAACAGGTTGGCAGTTCAGGGCCGTATAAACACATCAATTTAGGATCAACAATCAACCACTTTAGGTATTTTGAGGACTGAAGAAGCAAAATTGGTAAACCAGGGGATCTCTATGCAAACTCTGGGAGAACTTGACAAAAGTAAAAGTGAAACCTAAGACCATCTCAACTACTTCACAAAACCACACACAGATATCAACAGAAAGATAATAATTAGCAAAAACAATAACAAAAGTTCAAGATTCATTGATCACCTCATGAATATCTTGGCTGAAATATTTACTGAGACGCTCATGCTATACTTCCGTGGCGTCTTCCTCTCCCTCATGATTTTTGAATCTTTATCTCATAAACACAACTGCAGTATGTGAGCATGAAGATGTCAGCAGCATCGGGCTCTTACAGAAATTGACAGAGAGTTTTTTTTTTCCATTATGTGCAGCAGCCTGGAGAGCAACTTTTTTTTCTGTTCAGCCCAGGAGCGCTGATGAAACGCCTCAGATATGAACGAGGTGTTGAAATCTCAGATTCACACTCAATGATGGCTATTTCATAGATTTTTTTTTTCCTTTTTGACAGTGTGACTGCGTGTGTGTGTGCCTGTGTGTGGTGAAACAACAACTTAACTGTGGCACATTGCAGAGTTCAATTCTCATTTGCTTGGGAATAATGGAATGGTGTCAATAAAAAAGGGTAATTAAGGGAGTTTGTTTACAAAGTGAAAGAAAGTGTGGAATACAGTGATTTATTTAAGATGAATTGATGCTAATAGTGTAGATAATTAATCCTCAAAGTGAGTGAACAGTGTGCGTGTGAAGGTAGCCTTAGACGTGTGTTGACAGTTCACACTGAGTCCAAGTCAATGGCAGTAAATGACGGCTCGTAAGGTGCAACAATGCAATATGTGACATGACCATCAAAAGGTGATATAATAGAGTGTTAACGTAACTTCATGAAGACATTGGTTTAACTATTCATATTTACTGCAATTTCCTTTATTTTGTCTGGTTAGTTTGAGGATTTATTAAGTTAATGATTAGATTGACACCATGCTAACTGTATACTTGTTTTTGTTACATGTAGCAAAGCATCAAGAATTGTATAGTTTGCAGCCTGAAAAAAGAATATTTTAACGCTGAGTGAACAATGCCAATCCTGTTGATTTCTAGATTTTCTAGCAGTGATAACTGTCCTCACTCTACTTGTTATCAATAAATAAACAAATCAGCAAATGTGATGCTAAGCGTTTATTAAAGTCTGCATGACGACTTTCTTCCGTACCATGCAGACTCGGCATCTATTGCTTTTTAATACAAACTACATTTTCAAACAAAACCAAACCAAAACACTCCCCATCAGAGTTTGTGATGAATACAAAGCTGCTTCTGTAACACAAGCCAACATATTTGTTTTTAGTACAAAACGTATTTTTAAAACAAAACAAACCAAAAACAAACAATAAAAATGTAATGAATATAATGCTTTTTCAATATCATGAAGACACATTGTATATTTAAAACAAACTATATTTTAAAGCAAAACAAAGTAAAAAAAAATAAATAAACAACAGCTATGATGTACATGATGCTGCTTCTTTATCATGAAGACACATCATACTGTATACTTAATAATGTACTTAATATTTAATACAAAAATATTTGACAACAAAATATCTAAAGAAAACAAACCAAACCAAAACCAAACTGAACCAAAAACATATTGTACGAAATGCGATAAATATGATGCTTCTGTATCATGAAAACACAAACTAACAAAACAAAAACACAAACTAAAGAAAATGAAACCAAAAAGAAATTATATATAAATGTGATGAATATGATGCTGTGTCTGTATCATGAAGACACAGTGTGTACTTCTTATGTAGACACAATTTTTTTTTTTTAAACAAACCCAAAGCAAAGAAAAAAAGTGTCCTGGAATAAAGCTCTACTCATATCTAGCTATTTTAAACAAAGCAAGCTGCGTGGACTCCGCCTCTTGACTGCACATGTGTGGGCCACTCACTCAGTTTGCTAAAACCCCCTCATCCTCTGATTCACCCCATAGTCCTCATACCCATCATCCTCTCTGTTACTCACCCGTATAGGGATGTGCTCCATCTCTCTTTCCTTCTGTGGGTTGCGATACTTCTCATAGAAGTCCTTCCTTTTCTTGTTCTCGTTCTCGTCCTTCCTCTCTCTCTTTTCAGCAGGCTCATCAGAAGCATCTGGGGATGCTTTCTTGGCTGGATCTGGAACCTTCTCCACCTCCAGAGAGTTCTCGTTGGGGTTGAGCACAATCACCCCATAGCCCTCCTGAGAAACAAAGCACATACAAATGAATAAACAAATAAACAAGCTCCAGTGCGCTTTCGGATTGTACTCGAGCTGCCAAAGGAAAGCGGGCCATCAAAATAAAGCAAGGTATCCAGGGAGAGGCATGTGTGCCAGTGCTGAGAGTCACGCCATTGTGTGGCATGCAGCAGAAAACTAAACTGTGTGGAGAGGGATTACAAGTGAACCCAGGTCAGTGCAGTTTCAATCTGCATAAAGAGAAAGAGAGAACCTGAAACTGTTTATTTTTTTTTCATTTAACTATTGTACGTTATATTTGTCAAAACTAGAAAATGTAAAATTAAACCAATTAATTAATTAAATAAAAGGAAGTACTATATGGCTACTGTACAAGAGTGAATTGTCTATTCAGAGAAAAAAAAACTGATTTCGAAAGAGTTTGAAAGAGTCTGATTCGAAGCACAACACCTAAACAACCAGGAAGGGTTCTACTGCACAGTACATGGCAAAGTGAACACATTTGCAACAAAAATAAAATAAAATAAATAAATAAACCATAATAATTAATACGTAATATTACATAAAATAAATACAATAGAATAATAATATTATTAATAAAACAAATTAATGGCAATTAAATCAAAATTAACAAATAAATAAACAATTGATGCTTAAAATTAATTCAATGCTTACTCTGTATTTAAAAATGAGAAATAACGTAACTATTTTTAATCATGCCAATCACACCAATGATTATTGCATTTTTTTAAAGTCGACTCAAAAGCATCCATTTTTGCGAGTAAAAAATGAATAAAAGAATCTCAAATGTTTAAATAGTGAAGCATAGAATTTAATACACCTAAACTAAAACATATCAGTATTACAGATACTTTATTTAGATTATTGCACACACACACACACTCACACACACACATTGAACCAACCAAAAAGGCAAAACAAACAAGATAAAATAAAACTGATAAAATGCTGTTAATTCAAAACAAACAATGTAAACAATATTCAATAAAAAACAGATAACAAATAAACATATGTGTAAAGGATAAAAAAAATCTGTTTAAAAATGTTTGTTTTGTAAATAATAACACATGCAATTATTTCACATGAAGAGCTGTAAAGGATGCATCTGAACAGCGACAATAAACTTACACTGTAGAATTCTTGTGCTAACAAAGCAAAGAACAAAACCACAAACAATATCAAGTATATCATTAGCATTTCAATTACGTTTGAAAAAAATGTAATTACATACAAAACCATTCAAATGTACCCATCATACAATCCTTGACATTGATTTACTTGACGGGTTGGATAAAAGAGCTTAGCCGCCAGTGTTATTTGGCATTTATAAGGGTAAAAATGCCTGTTGAGGAGCTCTGTGCCACTGCCCACTGGTGGCAGCTCTGAAAAATGACCAAGGAGTAGATGGAAAAATAAACATCTTCATAGAAACATTACCTAAAGCTATTGTTTGATGTAATTTGTCTATTACCGTATATAAAAAGCTTCTACAAAAAGCATTGTCAAATGTGTAGTTATACATAAAAGTACCCCCAACAAATAACCTACAGATCCTCATCAGCCTCTAGTTTTGCAATGATAGTACTTTACATGAAATGTTGACAATTTGTCACAATTAAAATACACTTTCATTGCAGAGACAGATTAACTTAATGTTAGTTTGAATGTTTTTGTTTAATAACTACCTACTAATAATTACCTACATTTTAATAAAACTTAAAACTAGCATTTTTTTTGTATTATTATTGTAGCTATTGTTAAGAAAGGAACAATGGTTTAATCTAGTGAAACTCACAATTAACTGGTGTAACTAGTGAAATACATAGTAAGAAAATTGATTTCAGTTCATTTACTTATTTTCTAACCTGCTCTTTTATTTTAAATTTGGTCAGAGGGGTTTGTTGGTGCCCACGTCCAACTCACAAACAGTAAAAGGCAGAAAGATGGTCCATGATGGGCTACATTTACTCAATGATTTCTATGACCAACTTAATCTCCATTCCACACACGCAAGTGTCTGGACTTTCGGAGGAAGCAGCTACGAGGGACAAAAGACAACCTTCACTAAATAGATCCCCGATCGGTTTCAAAACAGTGATAATATATAAGAGCCAAGACTGCAAACAAATGCTAATGATTGCCTAGGATAAAATGGTAAAGAACACATTAACCTTGAAAAAAAGGAAAATGTTTGCTTGTAAAAATAAATGAAACCTGAACGATCATAGCTAATGATAAAACGAATTGAAACGTGTACAGACGTTTGAAGGCAGTACATTTAATTGGACACAACCAATGGAAATATGATAAACGTAAAAATAAAAAAAGCATCATAATTAAAATCACAGAAGTCTTGGACAGACGACTCAATCTTATGTCTGCTGCTTCCTGTAAGACTCCAGAGCCTTACGTCATTCTTTCTCCATTTCACCGCATTTGTCGAAACCCAGATCCTTCCCATGCCCTCCTGCCCTGACGAGCACCTCCTCGAAGGCCGAGTGGCGGCAGGGTCTGGCCCCAGGGCAAGCGGTCAACGCAGGTCAGTTCAGCTCTTCACTGGAACTCAGACCCCTGGAACTCGCCGCTGGAAACCCTCTTTAGTGCTCTTTTGTCTGGCTGTCTGCGCCCAGCCCACGTTTTGCACATGACACAACAATGACTTGATCCATGTGAGCTGCGACTGACATCACCGTGACATTCTGGAAAATTTGAGCTTTGTTTTTGGAATGAAAACCAGCTCACCTTCTAAGAGCACAGGTCGACGCAGTGCATAGAGCTCCAAATGAAAGAACCGCGAGCAATTGCCACAACCATGAAAGATCGAAAAAAGCGTAAACCTTCTGCCACCACAAATTTCGACATATACAAAGACAAATCCACTTAACTGTTTATAACTGATAGCGCTGTCTGCCAAATGAGCACTAAACACTTCAGATTCAGTCAGTAATAATCCCACACGTTTAAACTGCCAGCTTCGTGTTTCTGTTTGTGGACATCTATTTAAGCGTGTTTGCGTTTCTCTGGTTTTTATCATGAACTAGTAGAGTGCATCCCTTAACATATACAACACCCACTAGATAGCAGTCAAAAGGGCACATGTTAGTAGTATGTGCCACACATCTATGGCATAAAAATGTGTATTTATTATTTATTTTTTTATTCAACAATGAGCGTGCTATCATGTTAAGCGTGCGTCTGTGAATGTGCAATCTAAGTGGGAGGTGGTTAAAAGAAACAGAAAGAGCTCAGCCTTAGCCTTGCACCCTGGGTCTGCACGTCTATTCCTCTGATTGGCTGTCGCTTAAGGAAATTTCCACGGGTAAAGATTATAGCCAATTGAAGCAGAGGAGGGGTCAAGGGCGCTGGATGATAATTGGTAGAGGGAACAAATGATCTGAGCAGGATCACGACATATTCACATCATACATACAAATCACACATCAAGAAGCAAATAACAAGCCTTTTTATGCGAGAGATGGGAAATGAACTAAAAAGGATATGATTACTTAAAAAGAAACACAGTAAACTAGCATTTTAAGAAAATACAATTCTTACATCGAATCGCTTAGCGGATGATTTTGTCCAAAATTACAGATAGATGAGGTGTAATGGTTAAAATTAAACATTTTGTTATTCTTATTATGTCTTATTAGTATTTTATGTTGCTAAAAATAATCCACGATGAGCTTAAAGTACCACAAAATGTTTAGAGAATCATCAGTTTATCAGATGCAGAATTACATTCATATTACAATATTTTTTTTGTAAAAGTAATCTTTAAAAAAGGATAACATCCTGTGCATAAGAAAATGTTTTACAGCACTTTTACATTTGTACAATTTTAGATTACTGTATTCCATACTTCATAACAATTTTGGGTGAGCCACACATTGGGCGAGAGGCGGGGGTACACCCTAGACAGATTTTTTTGTTGACTAGTGTGACAAAGATTGAACTCTGTGGCATAAAAACTAGCACCCTATTTGGAGAAAACAAGAGA
The DNA here is from genome assembly GCA_007224835.1 of Danionella cerebrum. NCBI lineage: Eukaryota > Metazoa > Chordata > Actinopteri > Cypriniformes > Danionidae > Danionella > Danionella cerebrum. Next base: position 107,237 of record SRMA01027115.1, on the reverse strand, counting down.
CTTGTAATCAAATGGTCAATAGCATTACTACAGTGAAGCATGGTGGTGGTAGTGGCTTGCTTTGAGGGTGTTATTTCACACCAGGAGCTAGAAGATTAGTCAGAATTCAGGTAAATATGAATGCTGCACCAACAGCTTAGTTTGAAACATTAACGTCAGAATGGGGGAAAGGGCTCATCTCCAGATTTGTCCTTGAGCCAAATCTTTATATGGATATGTTGTCAAATTTATGAATTTAATCAGTATCTCAATGAACAAAAGAACACTTATTTAACTCCATAACATAAAGGTTAATAATTAAACTTAGATCAGAAAATATTCAAATTATTTTTCCACTAGATTTATTCAAATTAGTGAAGCAAAATTGACTATGGATGGAGAATAATGGAGAACTTTAGAAATCCCCTCAGAAGTTCGATTGGGCTCAGCTCAGGAGCCATTGAATCACCTTCAGCCTGTTCATCTTCAGAAAAGCAACAGTAGCCTTAGATGTTCTATCAGAATATACCATCAACGAAACACAGCTTCCCAACACCAGTAGCAAATCCTCACCTTTACGACGCCATACAGTTTTAAAACCATTAGTTCCAAAAACAGTGATCTTTGTATCATCACTTCAGAGCATAGTTCCGATAGTCTTCATATTTTTTTGCATGTGCCCGAGCAAATTCTGGGTGCGTTCTTTTGTGAATGGACTTTAGAAATGGGTTCTTTTGAGGATGACCCATGCACACCATTCCTCTGCAGTGGGCGCCATGTGGTGTCAATGGAAACGGTCACTTGAGTTTGGCTTTCTAGTGCTGTGATTTTAATCAACCCTTCTCATCAGAAGATGCTCCTGTCGATATGTTAACTTCCATGAACGGTCTGGACTTCTCTGGTTGCAATTCTGGTTGATCTGTAAAAGCTTTGCTATTCTCGTAGCCCTCACTTTTTTGTGTAAAGAAAGTTTTGCTTTCACTGATTTTATGACGTTTCTCTTCCATGGCGAGCCATTGCTGACAGCATGAAATGGGAGGGTTCTTCTTTGGTAAGTAATTCTCTTTTATATTCACCTGACAGCTGGACACTTCCTAAATGACTCTTTAGATTCACCGGTGGTTGAATGTAGTGAAGTATATCATAGAAAATATGAAAAATTAAACTAAAGGGTTTCTAACAAATGTGGTGTCCTCATTTATGCTGAGCTCTGTAGTTCATCCAACTGTTATTACAGTATTACAAATAAGTAAATTCACAGAAATTGCTCAAATAAACATATATTATTTTCCATCCTTTTCTTTTTATGCTCCACCACATACAATGACCTAGCAATAGCATGGTTCACAAGCAAAACATAAAGTACCAATCATGATCATCTATGACTGTTGTCAGCTTTCTCGGTAAAGTGGGTCAAAAGAACTTGTGAGATTTTATATAGTGTACAATAATTGGCAGCATGAGAAAGTGTGGGAAAGGACAGACATGAGACTGGAGGAAGCCTATGAGTGGCACAGCTGATGGAGACGCATGCCTGTGATTAAGCTATCCCGCTGTTTACAACACTGTACTTACAGCTAGGGGCTCTGGCTTTATCAAAGAGATGCTTGGAAACCTCACTCATGATCCTACACACATACACACACACACATCTGCTTTCAGAGAGCTAAAGGGAGAAACCGAGAAAGGGGAGAGTGAGAGGTGAGAGAGAGATGGTGAGCAGAGCTGGTGCAGCATTAATCACATTGCAGGTGGAATTTGTCAGAGCTATCGATTGTGTAAGTAAATGTTACAGAAATCATTTGTCAACTTTTTACAGGAGGGCAACATGTCAATCGCTCCAAAGGAAGTGACTGTGGCTGACGGGAAACTACTAAAAAGAACCACTAAAAAGAAAACAGTTTATGCAGCACACAACCTTGTTTTTACCTTGTAAAAATTAAAATACAAATATTAGCTGTAATAGTCAAATTAGAAGAAAATCAACAGTTTCCAATCGTAATTTAATAACAATGCAACAAACTATTTACAAAATTGCAAATGTATGTAAGCAAATGAAAAGAAGTATTTGAGTACTGTTGTGTTTGCAGACGTGTCCTTGTGCTCAGACAACAGACAAATGAATAATTTAGAAGCACAGAGGGTTTGCCTTTGGGTTTATGATATGTATTTCTATACAGTGCGTATATGCATTTTAATGGGAGGGGGTGGGGGTAACGATAGGAGCCCTAACTATTCCAAATATAAACAGTATATGCAAAATATTGAGAAGACAGTGGGGAAGTGTAGCGACCATATATTCTGTGGAGGTTCAAAGAGAAGGTCATTTTCTTTGACAGGTTAACCCTACTGTGTGTGATTAGGGGTTTAATACAAGATGGCAAGCAATTGCAAAGATGTAAAACAGCTTTAAATGTATACATTTCAAGACTCTGGGACATCTTTTAAGTATTCCTTTTTTGTTTTGCTTCCAGTTCAGCGTTTAAAGCAAAATACAAAACAAAATGGAAAAATTTTGGCAAATAACAACATTTAGTTTCACTACACTGAAGCCACGACTCTGATAAGCGTACCAAGCTAAGCTATGGGAGCAGTGCAGCTCAGGTATATACATACTGAAATAAATAATTTTGGAAAAAAAAGCTTTGAAAAATATAAATTACGATATGATGTCTCTCACAGGCAAAGATTTTAAAGCCGGGCTTTAAGATGTGCTGTTCAAGTACAAGCGCAGAGAATCAAGCAACATTGAGGATTGTAGATGCAGTGGTCGGCCATGTAAACTAGACACTTCAGGCTTTGTACCCTTCAAAAAACAAAACATGTCCAGGAGTGGCACCAGCTTAGAACTGGCAGAGACCAGTAAGACACAAGTACACCCATCCACTGTCTACACCCATCTATTGTCTTTATGGAAAACGAGCAGCTAATACCTCAGATATAGTAACAAGGCCACGTGACTGAAATATAGAAACTGGGTGGAAAAAAGTGGCATAATGGAGGCCTGGATTGACCAAGCAAAATATTTAAATATGTCTGTAGCAAAATGTAGTTTGTTTGATGAAGGGCTATTGAGAGGTACAATATTGGGCGTCTGCAGGCAACAGTGAAGCATGGTTGAGGTTCCTTAAAGGTTTGGTGCTGCATCTCTAGTCCATTACGCTAAACCATAAGAGATGTGCATGAGTCGCCCAATTTGATGCACAATATACAGGAAAAATCCTTCCAAACTATCTGTATCAGTGTAAAGAAAAGCATGAAGTAACAGAAGTGACGTCATCTTGTATTTCTGTAGGTATAGCCATGGTCCCTCCTGGGTCTGAATGGTTCTTCTCATATTTCTTCCATGGCTATGGGATCACTCTCAAGCCCAGAGTTGGTCAATTTAGTTTGTAGTGACACTATCTTATGGAAAAGAAAATTAGGTACACCATTGAAAAGCTGTATGAATTTTGAAATTATCAAAGCTACCACCACTCTACAATTGAACAACTGGCTGGAACTGCATCTATGAACACAGCCTCTTCAACAGCTGGAGAGTAACTACAACTACCTGATTCCTGGTGAAGATCACTAGAAAGATGCAAAAGGAAAGTATACATTGGATCTATTGGACCCCAAGCAGACAGTCCATTTCATTGCCACATTCCGTCCTAGGGGGAATTGAAGGTCTTCAATTCACTTGAATCATGTTTTTGAACAGTAAAACTCCCCCAATGAAGACCACCAGCAGTCAGCAGCAGTGCAAACAACTACATTGGAGTTTTTCATATTTTTCTCAACAAAAAAACAAACTCAAAATCGATAATCTTGACTTACTGATATGTGTGTATATTAAAGGGAAAAAAAACCTCTCCACTTGAGGAGTTGAAATGAGCATTTGCACTTGGCTGGACATTTAACAACTGACCAGAGGCTAAAGGGCTCTTGAGAGGAGCACCGTTCTCAAACTTCATTTTCCAGAGTAATCTATCTCTAGCTGAGTATGAATAATGAGTATCCCGACTAGCATTAATCTTACTGGCCAACACTGACTGTGGCCACCCCCTGAGGTCAAGGGTTAAAGTGGAATATCTTGACCTTTACTTTGTTATTTTGGCTCTGGAAAAAAAGAGTCTCCCAGGTGGTCTCCCAGGTGACAATGATCACTGGATTAAATGAGAATACATTACAAAGAAATATTACTTTTAACCTGAGGATGAAGGATCTTAGCTAAAAGCAAGAAGGAAAATCTTTGCTGTGATGATCACTGAATGTAAAGAGATCCACTCTGCTCAAAATACCAGTGAGCTCTCTACCGAAGCAGCATTTTGAGGGACTCTATGAAGTCAGAAAAAAAAGCTGTGCATAGTGCGTACTTCATCAATAGCAGAACATTGCAAAAAAATAAAAAAATACAATGGTCAAAGGGGAAACTCAGGGACTATTCCAGGTTGTATGTACACCTGCTCCATTGACATAGAACATAGGCATGCTCAAATTTGCTAGAAAAAAAGGACAATCATGATTATATTGGTCATTTCTGACATCACCAGATCACATCAACAGTTTTAATGCATTTAACAAACATTTGAAGGCAATTTAAACCTTAACTGCAAACACAGGATGCCACAAAGAGGACCTTTGCTTTCATGATCAAACTGTATTAATATACCACTCTGTATTGTTACATTCTTCTATAATCTTTCACTCTACTCCCATTTCCTTAAAACTCCAGTTCTCTCTCAGTCAACATCAACACACACTTGCATCTCAATAGTTTGCGTCAAACTTTGACAATATCCACACAGCAGTACATTTATTCACATAGAAATGACAAGCATGTCGAGATGCACATCTAGAAATGCACCACATACTGCTCAGACCTGGTTCAAAGACGAGTAACATGTTCTCGTCTGCAACATAAACATAAAACTCTCACTGTACAATATGTTTAATTCCAGTTGAAAGACAGCAAGCCTTTCGCTAAAGCTCACACGAAGACTCTAAAAAAACTAAAATCAGTCTACAGTATACATTTCTAAATATATTTATATGCACTTTTGCACCTGTAGTTCATATAGAGAGAGTTGGAGAGCGTTTATGTGTGCTAACGGAAAGTTTTTTGAAAGAATAGATACAGAATTGCAAACACATGTCCAAGGTTTAGAATAACTATTGACTATAAATGAAATGTCAGAGTGTCACCTATAGGTTTCAAATCAAAGGTCTTCATGTCTCTGACTGGGTGATGCCATCTTGGAAATGAATCACTTAAAAAAAAAATGAAGAAAAGGGTGCACAGAGGTGGGACGTAGGCACAATAGAAGATGCACTGTAAAATAGTTTGCTGTTTAAAAAACTGTAAAAAAAAAAAAAAAAAAAAAAAAAAAAAAAAAAAAAAAAAAAAAAAAAAAAAAAAAAAACAATAAAACAAAAAAAAAACTGGCAGTTGTGATTGCCAGCATGACACTGTAAAAGCTGCATTACCCTACTGAGGTCTGAATTAATAGTAAGTTACTGTTTTTGTTTTTGCAAAGATTTTAAGGTGTTAAATCACAGGATCCTTGTAACAACAATAATCTTGTATTGATGTTGATGTTGCTCTACTGTAGTTTGAATTGCTAGCATGTTACTGTTGATTTTTTTTTTACTGTTGATTTTTTTTTGCAACTGTATAAAACTATTAAACTACAGCACCTACTGGTGTTGGGCAAAATCTAACCCCAATTGAACAAGTCTTCCCATACTGCATCAGAAAAAAAAGCAAAAAAACAGCAACTTGCTGTTTTTAAATCAGAACAGTATTTTTCTGTGAAATTTTCATGTAAATTTATAGAAATATTTTATAGTGTACATGATCGGCTGAAGTTTTTAACTTATTGAAAAAAAAAACCGTGCAACTTGCGCAGAAAACCACACCCTTCACTTAAGGCAAAAACGTAAGGCTGAATAAAACTTAATTAGTCAATGCTACCTAATAAACCTTAATAAACTCTGTTCCAACTGTTTTAAGACAATAGTATAGGATTTCTATACAGTGGACAAAGTTCAATAGCAGTTTTTATTATTTATTTAGCATGTATAATTGATAAAAAAAAAAAAAAAAAACTTTGAGGCGGCTGAGGAAGAGGAGCATGATATCCACAATGACTTCTGAGCCAGTATTGGCTTCTGCTCAATATTGTATAAAGAGAAATCCCATCCATTTTGGAAACAAATGATCTTGTTGCAGGCTGCAGTCATGATATATCTAGATTATTTACACTATATGCTTGTGACTGGAATAGTAAGCTGTTAGCAAAGCCTTCTCCCTTTCTCTCCGAGCAGCTAAGCTTAATATGTAATCAATGGACTATGACTTCTTCTGATGATTTTGTACGTCGGCTTACCATTTATGTATCCCTCAAATGTATTATTCCTCAAAATAACACACAGTGAAACATCTGCACCCTGCAACAATATGTGGAAACTATATTCAGCTTAAACACTAGTTATGTACAGTTGTAATTGAAAACAGAAGGGTAAATTTCAGACTTAAGTTACAAATTGCTGGTTGAATAAATTTGACAATTTCTTGCACTTTACACACAATTTAAATCAATCTCTGAGTCAAAATAACTATTTAGTTTGTCAAACATGATTTCCAATTCCCCACCCCTTTCCCCGCAAATATGGGGTGAGAAACCTTATGACAACTTATGACATCACCTGTTGGTTACTGCTTACCCATAAATCATAAGACTGTGTAATTAATCAAGCCGTCAAAAAGAGGACAGAGAAGAACATGTGGAGGTCAAGGGTCATCGCATGACCAATGGAGGTCAGGGTCACACCACATTCCTCATTATCAAGTTGGGATGAGAGAGAGCTGGAGCAAACAAAAGCTAGGCAGATGGAGAAGGACGAAGGGTGAGAAAAGAAGCAAAAAAAAGAGGGGAGAAGAAAGGGGAAAATGACAAAGAAAAGTGAAAGAAGCTGTCAGCTGCCTGCAAATGAAGATGGGGAACTCTTTCTGAAAGGGAAGGCTGTGGTGAGGGGGGGGGGGGACTACAAGATGTTTCTGCCATATAGACACAAAATAGGGTTGTGAGTGGAGGATTGCCAGTGGTCTCAGAAGCTTCCCTAACTCCCTCTCTTTCTCACTCTTATGCCCAGACTCTCGGCCGTGCACAGCTGACAGAGACATGAGGAATCGGTGGTGGCAGATATGATTGTTATCTGCTTGTCTCTGGTCTTCTGAGAGAAAGGATAAAGCGAAGCGATACCTTTCACTCCAGACAGCACATCAAGCCTCTAAAGACAGCTAGCAGGTTCAAAAACATAGAGGTCAGTCATGTTCAATATACAAGCCATACCACTGAAGATAAGATGAGTGCTTATGATAGCAGCACCAACAAAAGATGAAAAAAGATGTAAGGGAGCATATAAATGCCATTCTGGATGATAGTAATGTATGGTTCTGATTGAAAGGGTGTTTAAAATGTCTTTTGTAAGTCTAGTACTCTAGTAAAAAGAATAGCAAACAATTACATTTTATTTACCATTAGACGCATATTTAGTGCCTAGAGCATGGGTTTTTCCTAGGTGGTAATTAATGTATTTAATAATGGGGAAAGTGCAAGTTTTTAAGAAGACCATCACTGACCCCCTCTATAAGTAGAAAAGCTCTTTGAAAGAATCGTAATGTTCACGAAAGATTGAGAGGATTGTCAAGCAAGGGTGATCATAAGACGTGGGCCAAGGCTAGAGCTGTGGTATTCCATATGTAAAGCCACTTCCAAACAACACCAGGTGCATATTTGCTGGGCTAAGGAGAAAAAGTACTGGTATTTTGCCTAGTGGTCCCAAGTCCTCTTTCAGATGGCATCAAGGTCCCAGAAAATGGAGGAAGACCGGATAAGCTGCTTAAAGTTCCTGTTAGAAGTTTCCACAGTCATTGATGGTTTGTTAGCGTTCATGCCATCTGCTGGTCTGGGTCTTTTATAAAGGTCATAGTTATGAGGGGGTAGTTCCTTCTTACCGCTGCCAAGAGGCTTTTTTGGAGATGACAATTTCATTTTCCAGCAGGATTTGGCACCTGATCACAGAAAAAAAAAAAAAACTACTTGATTGGCCAGCCCATTGAAAATCTATGAGTAATTATCAAGAGAAAGATAAGAAAATATACTCATTCAGAAGGCCAATACTGAAGCATTTTGGGCTATCATAACATCTCAACTGTGATGAAGGCTGATCGCCTCCATGCCTCACTGCCTCGATGCTCGAATTAGTGCAAAAACAATGTACTAAGGGCATGAATGCACTTTTCAGAAAGTCAATATGTGTTTAAGATCCCTTTTTCTATTGGCCACATGAAATATTTACAAAATAACACAAAACGAGTTATTTAGGAGAACGCTGCAACCTTCAAAATTACTCATTCTATGTGTTTTCCTCCAATACATATCACACTTCAAATTCAAAAGAACAATAGGAATAGACATGTGCCTATGGCACTCTTGAAAGAGTATAATGTCAATGATGACTAGTAAAGAATTATACTGAACTTTATCACAATTTAAAAGAATCCTTCTTTTAAATACTGCTAAAAGCGGCTAAAATTTAACTATAAAAAAATATAAAATATTTCTAAAAAATTATTTCTAAGTACAGACACAATAACCAATCCAGTACCACATTGCAATACCGCAGTTTTCTAGTAGGATATTCATCTACTGACCATCTTAAAAACAAGTTCCTACAAACAGACCCTATTCACACCTGGCATAATAAGATAGGGAAGTTGGTCTATTGGGGGAGAGATATAAAAACGAAACCATTTTAAAAAGTGCATATGCAATGCAACTCTTGATATTACCATCTAATCCCACTCCACCATGTGAAAGCTGAATTCTGCGGCGGTTCTCTATCAAAACATCACTCTTGAACAAGACATGGACCACTGCACAAAATTAGCTGTCACCCTTTGCTCAAAATCTTTGTTAATCTCGTTTCCAGTGTTTGTGGATTTATCAGCACATGCATCAATGTCAGCTCCTTGGTTACTGAGGCGCACTACACGGGAGAAGATATAATTAAAACTGTTTGGGTGCAGAGCGAGGGGAGGGTTGAGGGTGGGCGGACGGCAATGCAACATTGACGTCTTGTTTGCTTCGTCTTCGTCTCCTTACCCCTGAGAATCGCACAAGCATAGAGCAGGCGATAACAAACCCAACGGCTGGATGGATTTGCTGGCTCTGACATCGTAGGTCAGCGTATGGTGGCACATTAGCGATGGACGGGTCCATCCCATGCTTCGGCGAAGCCTTTAAAGGTCCATTTAAAACACAAGTTTCCAACCGACCATAACATGTCTCATTATGCTTCCAGAAAAAAGGCAGGAGCCAGTTAAAACAAAATAACTCCATGCCATTAAACAAATACACTGGTATAAAACAACAATATCTACTCTGTAGTATTCTCGGGATTCACAAATAAGGTCCATAGGTTCCCTCAGTCTGCAACTTCCTGAAACTGTCTATTTTTTCTTCTCTTTCTGGTTACTGCCAGAGTGCAGAAATTACCAATTCAAAACTCCTAGACTTCACTTTATGCCATTGGGACTAGGAGCATGAAATGTCCTGAAGAGTCCTCGAAGAAAGTGGCCACCACAGTCCACAGATTCAGTGGCACCCTGACACCTTGCCACACAGTGTACATGATTACAAGAGACAGACACAGGGAAAAAAATACAATCGTATGTAAAATACATTCAACTGTTGAAAGGGAAGAAAAAGTTCAGAAAACACAGAGACAAGCTCCCCTGAGTCAAAGACGATGTTTGTGAGAGGGAACCGGTTTTCAAGTCATACTTGTAAGAAAGAACTTGTACTCACACAGTCACATGGAGAAGTGCAAGATGTTTAGCTTGCAAATTATACAGTACAGAACACAAACAACTCAAGAAGATTAACAACAGGAGATGAGGTAAACATTCAGATCTTCATGTCACTTTCAATCTTTAAATCTAAAATATTTAACATCCAGGGGTCTAAAAAGTACAAGGAATAAATGTCAATTTAAGACTTTTACTACCTCTTTAACACTGGCTGAATGACATTTAGGACATATTCACATTTCCTTGTCCGGTTGATCTCATCTATTGGTTTCTTCCAACATTTGTAAAACACAATTTATTCCCAAAAGCAGTATTGAAATACCATTTAGTAAAATCACTTGCAACTGGAAAATATATAATAATTTTGTAGTCTTTGTGGTCATAAAAATGATGAAAATTTGTTTGAGAAGGACATAAAACAAACATTACTATGTTGAAGCTATGTGGCATAGTACCATGACATGTTTGGCATATCAATCCCACATCTTTCTTTAACATTAGACCATTTATGTTTTTTGAAAATCATCATCATTTTCAGAAGGCCTAAAAGGCCTTGCCACTAATGTGAGTTCTCACATTACACTTGCCACTAATGTGAGTTCATGAACAAATCCTAGTCATTCATTCATTGAGTTTAATTTATTTCTACTCCTTTGTCTTATGTTAGTCTTATGTTTTCCCTACAAGGGTTATGTTTCCTTTTATGTTTTTTTTGTGTTCAATACACTATAATAAATGTGGCTTTCAAGCCAACAGCTTGATGCTTTATTGATGTTTACATGAGAAAATCTGTCAATAAACAATAAAATGTAGTTTCTTTGTCTTGAGTTTGCATTAATTTACATTTTAGATTTACATATCTATGATAGCTGCAAAAAAATGTGCAATTAATATGTTCATTTTTTAACCGATTGGCAGCACATACTGGAAGCATAATTTCACTTCCCCTGCACCGAATAAATCTGATGCAGCTGAACTCATTTTGAAGTATACACACATTTACTGTACGCCATGTCAAAGAGATGTTCTTTAGAAAAGCAAAAATTTGCTGCAATCGTCCTGGTCCGTTTGTGGCTGTTTCAATCCCTTACTTCCTTACGCTGTCTCTTGAACAAAGAGTTCCAGTGGCCTCAGTGATCTTCAGTTGGTAAGTGAGTTAACAACGCACACTTGAGACATCTTTTTCATCCTCGACATTCTTCTTCCTCTTTCAGATCCAAGAGCACAGATGCCTCTCTTTCAATACGGCCAATAATCAATGCCATTTCGGGTCAACCCTCTGCTGATCCCCTGACCAGTCCTCTTGCTTTCATTCCATGGCGGCCGGGTACAGGAAGGCTCATTAAAAGTTCAGAGGGACTTACTTGCTGAAGCATTCATCAATATAAATAAACCAGTTCTTCGGAGGGCAGAGCAGCTTCTTTGGCTGCAGTGCTAGAATCTGCAGAGCTTTAATTAAATTGGCAGGTCAGCCAGTGCTAAAATGAGAGGCCACTGCATGAGGGCAGGCAGAATGATCTTTGGCCAACCAAGGCCTTAAGATCTCACACTCTCTGGCTGAGATGTAAGGCATCGATCTGTACCGGTCTCCGTCTATCTCTTGGTGATGAAGGAGGACAGAGCTTCAAGTGTATGTCACCAGCACGGCAGGTCACTTATTCCCCTCTTCATTAGTGAGAAAATGGACTCTCGTAAACGCTTGTTAAAATCCCAGCCTACACTCCTTCGGTTAATGCCAGCCATCCATTTGTGTCCATTTTAGCCACCTGACAATGCTTTACGGGAAGATTAATTGTTCTGTGTCAGGACATGGCAAACTCTTGTCTCTCTCTCTCTCGCTCATTTCTTTTCTTCGAAGCCACTGATACAATAATGGAGCATGTCTTAGTCCTCAAAGTGTAATTAGTGCCCTCCACCCCCCAAAAAGGTGAAAGAAAAGAGAATGGTCGTGGGGAGTAGTATCCTGGGTAGACAAAAAAAAAATAGCAGCTTACCAATATTTTTATAGATATAGATAGCGATCTTATAACATGAAGCTGTGCCAATTCCTCTCTTATTAACATCTTAATATATTGTTCCGAAATGTTCCATCATTGCGCCCTTTGTTCAAAGGAATGGTGGCAATTGACCCTCTATGCATTTCGTCATCTTGTGGCCTCTGGCCAACCTTCTTTCTAATAAAAGTGGCAAAGTGAAATGCCTCTCTCACACCATGCGCCAAAACTAATGGCTGCTCATTACCTGGCCATTCCCAAACGCGACTGCACGACGAAACGCGAGACTCACATGGCTTTTCAGAAAGAGGGGAGTTGCCCATGAGAGTTTGATTGTAGACAAAATACCCCTCTTTTATTCCTGCCTATCTCTGCACTCTTTCTTTCCCAGCCTGATTACTCAGAGGGAAGCCCGGCTCACAGGCAATCCCCTTTTCCAGCATGCCCCCCTGCCAACTCGAACAAAAAGAATAAACTACTGAGAGGGCCACTGAAGGAGGGAGTGATGGGGGGCATTGGGTGCTGTCTCATTAAAAGCTGGCGATTGTCTAATTGTCTCAAGCGGACCTCCGAGAGACTAGTATATTATACTCATCGCAATTAACTAAACAAAAGAGTTTAACCGCGCAAGCACTGGGGCCAAGGCTAAGACACGAAAGAGAAGAAGAGGGTATTCCTTCACAACTGCAGCAATGAGGGGAGGGGCACAAATAGGGCCTTTGGTTGGGAGGGGCGAAGCACCCTGATTGGCCAGATATCTCGGGAAAACTGCTACGATAAGTGGTTGGCTCACAGAGAAAGAGAGTATGGGAAAGGGGGGTTCGCTTATCCTGTGAGCATGTGCTCATTTGCGGCACACCTTTGTGCCGGACCTGTCTGTTTACAGCTCAGGCATGGGCCTAAACACTCCCAGCCTCCATTCACACCATTCGCCTTTCAGCCCTCATAGAAGAAGCCCCTTAAACCCACTTCACTGCCATTTTCCCTCTCTCTCCAGTCTCCTTTTTGTCCTCTCTTCCATTACATCAAACGCAGGAACAAAGGGCGCAGAACAGAAACCTCAGCCAGAGAATAGACCCATCACAAATATTAATTTGAAAAGGTGTTGAAGTGCAGAATCTACTTTTATGCACAAGGACAATTTGGGATCTCTTTTTTACCCCCCCCCCCCCTCCACTCCCCCCACCAACTCGCTCTCTTCTTCAGAGGGGGGGATTCTTTATGAGCTGCAATGAGCTTGGTTTTCAGCAACGAAAGAAGAGGCAAAGAGGCAGGGAGTGCAATTATCCATCAGCAAAGGCTTTGGACTCAGATGGACTAAAGACTCTACACTGGCCATTGTGAGAGGGAGCTGCGAAGCTGCATTCACTTCTGCATCTACTAAAAAGCAAAAAGGAAAGCATTTCGTCCCTGAAAATGCACCACAAGCTTAATGTACATAGTAAGTAATATAATTTCTATGATAAGCCTATATAAAAGGCTGATCATTAAAAAAAAAAAAATCAGTTAACTAGAGCATGACTACTGGCCTCAATGGAACGATTGTAAAAGAAGAGGCAGCTAAAGTGACGTGCACATACTGTCTGTAGCCATTATTTCATTCCCTTTCTCTCTATTCATGTGCCTGGATACTTTGTGAACATGAATTTTGCAATGAACTTGTGTACCTTGCCCTTCTTGTGCAAGGTACCAATGGTCGTCTTGTGGGCAACTATCAATTCAGCAGTCTTCCCCTTGGTTGTGTCTTCAACCTTTCACAATACTTAAACTTTCTGAGATACTAAATGTGGGATTTCCGTTAGTTGATTATTAGATTTATTAAAATGAAAAGAAAGAAGTGTGTGAAGTGAATACATACATTATAAACTGTTAATATAGTGTCAGTGTTTAACGGAGTTACAGAAATATTTAGCCCCTGTGCATATTAGGAAAATTAATCGTAATTTTAGAGTAATATAAATATAGTATTTCCCAAACCGGATAAATATAAGCCAGGTGTTTTTATGTGTAGAGAGTAGTGAGGGGCTAATGGTTCTAGAGACTTCGCACTTGTGTGTTCTGTTGGGCAGGTAAGGGCGTGTAAGTTTATTTAGCCTCAATTATCAAATACCCCAATGCAATAAAATGATTTAAAAGTCATAGTGACTCACAGTTGATATGAGAATTATTTTCAATCAACAACTACTTCTTTAAAGGTGACTGGCAACTGAGTTTTCTGGGAGCCACTGCTTACAAACACAAAAGGCCTATCCTGAGAACTGTTCCACATATACACGTCACACTGACACTAACACAGAGGAATCTGCAGAGTCATCACAGGCTCAATTTAAGTAATTAAATATAAAATCATAAATCTTAAAATATTCAGGCTCAGAACTTCAAGCAGGTCATTGCTTATGTAAAGTTATGAAATTTGGAGGATAACAACAAATTTTGTTCACATTCCCGTCTCCATGTTATGAAAACAAACATTTTTTATTTACGATTGACAAACATCTGGTTCTCAGTCTTTTAACCCTTAGCATTACCCTTGGTTTTAGCTGGATGATGCCTATATACACTTAATTTTTTAAGGAAACGACAGACTACTTCCAAAAATAGTGGTACGATGCTTGCCCGCCCGACCAAAAAAGACCCATGAATGTTAGTCATTGTGCCATTTTTATTATTTAAAGTGACAAAAAACATCACTTTATGTTAGATTCGACGTCCCAAATTTTTTTATAATAATTTTCCGTTTTTAGCCAAATGTCAAAGAATGGCACATTCATTTTAGTTTTATCATACATATAAAAAATAAAAACTACCAAGAGTATTTCTGATTGCTGATCCATCGGAACCATTTGGCAGACAAACACTGTTTTTTACAGATTTATTTGCTGGCCTTCTTCTAGCCCTCAAAGACTAAGGGTACGGTGTAAGGTATGAAAAACAAATGGGATTCAGCTTCAGTGAAATTTAGCAACATAAAATCTAAACCCGTGGAATCATGTTCATTCAATGGCTTTCACTGGTACTCAAATCAAGTGAAAACCAAGTGAATTCATTGTTACAGAGCCTGCTCCAAATATAGAGTGATTAGGGCTCAAGAATTCTGATAGAAAACAGAACTACCACAGCTAGGATCAAACCATCTCACAGCATGCAATGGCCCCAAATGCTGGGGCCCCTCCACAGGACCCAACCTCCAAGCACTGATCTCTGGGGCCTGACAAACTAGCCAGCAGGAATCTCCATCTTATTCAAAGCATTAATCATCCCTCCATCCCTCCCTCTCTTCTTCTCAAACACATATACACATAAAATTACTGGTAATCTGCTTAGAGCGCTAGACAGAGTGGATTTGCTAACATTTGCTGCATTTTTTTTAAGAAAAGCTAAAAAGAAGGCAGCTGAGATCTCCAGGAGTCCCGTAATATTCTATAGAATTGGTTATTTACCACAGCTGCACATTAAGGCTTACATTAACTGTCCAGCAAGGCTGAAAAGGGGGAATTACTAAAGTGAAATGTGTGGCTTCAGAAATCATTGCAAAATCACTGAAAATTAAGTGAGAGACAAGTGAAATAAGATCGTTTCTCTAAAATACACACCTACAAAAGTCTAGGTTTTCTTTCAAATACGTACAAAAATGTAGAATTCATATTATTTTTTCATGTTAATTGTCATCCGTTTAAATTTTCCTAGTTACTTCTTTTTCCATAATAAAAATTATAACCTCAGATATTTTATATTTATTATAAACGCATCTCTTCTGAGACCGTTCCTTATAGACTTTGTCAAGACATCCAAACTAGTCTGAATATGGGTTGCTATATCTTTTCAGACTTGTACCTGTGAAGGAATTGTGGGAAATCTCTGAAAATGCTGAGAACTTTTCCATTGACTTAACAAGGGGTCAAACTTGGCGAAACTGTAACTCAAACTGAGAAGCTCATGGAAACTTCAAACTGACCACACTTGTTCAAAAGAAACCTCATAGAGAAGGGGGGGGGGTGTTTATGTTAATCATAGTAATAACTCCCCAGGAACAAAAATGTTTACCCTAGCAACCAACTTTACATCTCTTTATCGCAGCTTAGGAAAATCATAGATGGGTGACATGGGGGACATAATATGATGTCACTGACCTTCCCATAGCACCCGGACTGTTTACAATATCACAACCAATTTGCCCTATTTCTATTTAAGCTCAGGACATGGCGGTTGGTTTTATTTCAAAATATACTTTTAAACTGCACTTTTACAAGCCAACATCAAAGTTCACGTACAAACTTTACCTGTCTAGTAGTCATTTGGGATTGTCTAGATCACTCTTACCTGCACAAAATGCAGGGTCTGTATGTTTATAGACTATATGACATAGACTATCCAACTAAATTGTTATTAAGAATCTACAGACCAATGTAGAAGTATAAATTGTGGGTATAGACTGTATATGTTCAGGTCTGTAGATAAATCTAAAACAATGGGTAAAGGGGCTTTTGTCTATAAAGTAAAGATAAATGAGTAGTTGTTTTCTGAGCAAGCAAGTGGAGGAGTGCCCGTTAAATACAAAAAAAACACTTATTTTGTACATATTGATTAACTTATTCTGCCTGTGTAAACATGCAACATGAGGATAGAAGACGAGAATGTCACCATGTAAGAGAATACTGCCACCTGTCTGTAAAAAACAGCACGGCACTCTGACAGCAGCAGAGGCATCTCACAGAAAACACGCAGTTCAATCAAAGAGAAAAAGATAAAGGGAAGTAGCACCAAAAGCAAGTGAAATTAATGCTAAAAGATAAAGAGGGATTTTAGATGCTTACAGTTGTTTTTGACCTGCCAAAATAATGAAACATAAAAAATGCAAGCACACGAAGAAGCAGTGCTATCAAACATCTGTGAGGAGCCTGGAGCAAACGTCTGCTACTCTGCCAGCTCTCAGAGCCTTCAGTGTGCTGACTGGCCACCGGTACCCTTCGCTCAGACATCAAGATGTGCACACATAGCAGCTCAGATATCAGCACACACTGCTCCTGGCCCTGTGTGCACTACAGTTTTGATCTTGAGGGGTGGTCGAGCGGGAATTAGCTGCTTTGTTTGGGCCTTCTGGCTCATGTGCAATAAATTAATGCAGAACATTCTGTGATATATGCACTCCTGTTTTTACATTCCATCAAACAGCAAACCTCACCATTGTTTTTCACCATTATTGACATCCAATGTATTGGGGGAAAAATACTTAAAAAAATAAAAAAAAAAACATTTAAAAAAATTGTCACACATGAATAAAACATTACTTGAAAAATATACAAAACAAAGTCCAGTGTTTCTGAATCCATGATAATAATCGCTGTACAGAACAAAAATAAAGAAAAACTGAAAAAAAAAAATCATTATGAAAAAGGGGGCTGTCGATTCTGCCCACGAGCACCGCTATATATCAGTGTATGTATGTACATACTTCAAAAACTGTTCTGCATGAACTGTTATGGTTCAGGTAGGCATTCTTCTCACTACTAAATCCCCCCCACCTACATCTCTCATTCACTCCCTCCTTTTCTTTTAACACCCTCCTGTCCTGATAAAATTAATGCAAACTGGTCCATGGGAAAAATAAAAAAAAATAATTACATAAATTCACAGCTTCCATCCTGAGGAGGAAACACCAGACCATATATTCACTCCCTTAGAGACAACAAATTTGACTAGCTCAAACGAAGCACCTACTCTCCCATGTGATGGGTTTTAAGCAGGACAGGACAAGGTTAAAAAAAGATACTTTTACACTTTGTACCTGCTCAAACTGCCAAAGAACCACAATCCAGTGGCTGATGTATTTGACTGGGATGACCTTAACCTAACCATGACCTGATGCCACCAGCAAAGCAACCTGGACTTCAATTGCTGGACATCCTGTCATGTCACACTTGTGAAGGATTATTATAAAAGGAGACAAAACCAGGTATTGAGCAAATCAAACCGAAATTAACACAGTATTGATACAAACAGTGTGACATTTCTGTTTAAAAGAAAAAAAAAGCTTTAAACTGTTTTGGCAATATTCTCCTTCTGAAACACTGACCATTGGCTTCCATTTTCAATCGGTAAAGCAAAACTTTCAAAATGTCAAAACTTTTTTGTGTTTTTCAGATGTTTTTCAGAAAAACCAACAGTAC
Organism: Danionella cerebrum; assembly: GCA_007224835.1. Taxonomy (NCBI): domain Eukaryota; kingdom Metazoa; phylum Chordata; class Actinopteri; order Cypriniformes; family Danionidae; genus Danionella; species Danionella cerebrum. The sequence continues at coordinate 89,238 of SRMA01027115.1, read as the reverse complement.
ATGCAAAGACGACAACTAATTGAAACTTGCGTCTTTCATCTAATTATGGCATCGCATCACAACTTTCACAAGAACAGATGTGCTTAGACCAAGTGATAAAAATGCCATCGTTTTCATCTGAGTAAACAAAGAAAATACACCCAGGTATCTTTAGTACAGCTAAAAATATTTAGAAAAATGCTAAAAATATCAAACTCAAAGTGAAAGAAACCCTATTATGAGGACAAGGTGACAAAATAGATTTCCAGAATGTTTCTTCCCCTAATATAAAAAAAAAGAATGCATTATTTCTGCATTGTGATAGAAAATTGTAAACATTGCATATAACTGTTCCTCTAAAATATGTGCTGCTGTGTCTCTGTGACTCGTGAAATGACGTGTTTCCTGTGGGGGAACCCCATATAGACCGTCTCCCCTTTTCAAAAGCTCTTTTTCTCGGGTATCTGCACAATGTAAAGTGGACTGGACTGAAAGAGCCTCTCGGCCACGAGGTGACTGAAATGCTTTTCTGATTATCCTAATGCATTAATAAACCTGTTTCCTTGCTGTTCATACTATCCCGTCTCTTGAGTCTTAAATATTAACGCGATAATGTATTATTCGGTAATAGTACTATTATTATAAATCAAATATATTCATAAAATATGTTGTCTATGGCCTGTCAAATAACTGACAGTAAACTAAAACCCAAAATGTTTTCTTTGATGAAAAGAAGTGAAACTGATGTACACAATAAAATCAGTGATTGGTTTTTTTTTTTTTTTTCTTCAGTATGCCATGTGAGAACAAAAGTGCTAACAGGACTGCAATAGCAGTGGGATTCATTGCTGGGAGACCACAGGGGCTTTACACAGGCTTTGTGATTAAGCTGGATGACAACACACACAGAACGGGCCTTCTTTCAACGAGCATCCGCACTGAGATACCAGAGTAAACAGGTCTTAATCACCCCACAAGCCATGAATTTTAACGCCATATTCACAGCAAGCAAACCCTGCAACAATTTCCGTCTCAATGTGAAAACTACGCTCCGCACTAAAAACAATATCCATAATATACACTAAAGCCTGTAATGTGTTTTAGAGATTCAATTGTTTCAAATCTCTATATATGCAAAAATACAACAAAAGGTTGGTATTGCGTAACGATTTAGAGAGGTATGAACAAAATGCTGTAAAAAAAGAATTCTTTCTGAAATTCTTGTGTGGCAGTCGTGGCCTAGTGGATAACGTGATTGACTGGAGATCGAAAGGTTGCCGATTATAGAGCACAAATTCTTTGTATCCTATTTATCTATATATGTATACCTATATATAATGTCTATATAACCTATATAACTCACTTTCAAATATAAATAATTGTTTTTTCTTTCTTTTTTTGTAAATTTATAAAAATGCAAAGTCAGAAAAAAAAAATAAAAACTCAGATTTGGTGTTACTACCTTCTGCCTTCAAACCAGCATCATACAAAGACTGGAACCCAGTCAAGAACAGAACCAGCAGAAACAGCTGTGTAGGAGGCTTAAACTTAGTTAAGACATCTTGTGAGAAGTCCCTCCTAGACAAACATTTCAAAGCAGACTGGGATTTTAAGATGAGCTGTTAGAACTCATTAGAGGAAGCAAAAAGAAGACCAAAGAAATTTGTCTAGCAGATGCAAGGCAAGCTGATGAAATTAAAAAAATGTCTAGCAGTGCAATGAGTTCAGAACTGGCAGAAACAAGTGGTACCCAGGTATACCCATCTACTGGCCAGAAAAGCCTGGCCAGAGTTGGCCCTCAGCTTCAGCTTAAAAAATATAGCAACAATGTACAAACAATGCCAAGCATACAAACTAGGAGCGCAGAAAAATGGCAGTTGGTGCTCTGTACGCATGAGTCAAAATACCTACAGTTGAAATATTTGCCTGTACAAAAGGCAGTTCACCAAAGTGCTGGAGAGCTGTAGAATAAGGCGTGTCTGCAGGCAACAGTGATGCAAGGTGAAAATCAAGCAAATGAAAACGTAGATTTGGTAAGGATGATGTTTCCAATGCTGGCCACACAGAGCCATGACTCCAAGATCGAGTCTGTCTGAGTTTGCTTGAAGAGACAGGGTGATGTGAGACAAAAATCTGAGGTTAGTTTGGAACAACACACAAACCGAGAAGAATTACTCCTGTTTCTCTTTTGTTCCTTCATAACATTTTGTTCATTGATGAAAATAAATGATTTAGAATTCCATTTTTCACACGAGGAGGAGGTCACCAAAGCATCAACTTTTCTGTGGGATGAACGGTGATTGAAAACTTATTCAACTTAAGTTGTAGGAGACTTTAGGCACTGGTTGTGGATCAGCTTACTGAGGGAAGTTTGTCCATAGCGTAACTGTGGATTTTTTATAGTTTTTGGTGGCAAAACTCCCCATGATAAAGTGGTTATTAATGGGTGCACTACATGTATTTACATATTATAGCATTCATGTGGTTATTAAAAGAACCCTAAAAATACAAAGTTAATATCTATACACTGGTGCTTTGCTGTACGGCCATTGGCGAGATAAAAAAGAAAGTGAATGTTATTAGGACAAATTTGACTTTACTTTGAGTGCAGAGTGTTCACCCCTCCTGCCTCACAGGACAAATCTGCAGACGTCAGGACAACAACGAGCAGCCTTCTTTCTCATTCACCTACTCGTGTTTCTTTCATCTGCTAGGGATGAAAGGAGTGAGACATCTTCTTGTGGGCATCTGAAAGGACTGTTTTGAGCAAGAAGAGGTCAACGTCTACAGTAAGATCAGTAGACTCACCACATCTAACAGTCTCTTCGGGTTCAATGAGGACAGAGAGACAGAACACTGCAAATGTAAACATAATAAAAGCATTTAATGAAGGTGCTGATACACGCTGCAGTGCTGTTATTATCCATTCTACAAATGCACAATGAAAAATAGTGTTGAGGAGAATCATTTTATTATCTTGCTTAATATTTATTTACTTTGCCTAATAATAATGCTTGAAATAATTTAAAGTAATCACTTAATTGAAGATGCTTTTGCAAAAATGCTGAACTTATGTGCACATATACATTATTTTGAGAATAGTAAATTTTATTTTTTTTGCATGGTTATGCTGTTCGTCTAGTTGTATACACAGCATCCCTTAAATGTCACCGTCTGTACTTATTATTATTTTTTTTGTTTTGGAGGTGATCCTAGTCATCTGTGTTACATTCTGTGCTTGGAGTAGTTGTTTGTTAACAATAACCAAGAGAAATCGCAGTTAAAACGAGGACTATGTCTCTGTTTCAATCCAAAGTCTACACCCTTCCAAGTGAGTATTTCAAGGCCTCTTACATCACAACGCTGCATAAAGACTGTAACATTTCGCCACAACTCAAAGGGTCCTTCAAATGCATCCTCTTTTTTTCCTGAATTCGGAGGATGCATTGCAACAATCCTCCATGGCCTCAGAAATCCCAAGATCCTTTGCAATTGTTTTTTTCAGCGGAACTAACACAAAAAAACTAGCAAATACATTTGAATTGAAGTAACAGATTTTTAACAGCAGTTCAAATGATTCCTTAAAGCATTTTATTTTAAAAACATGACATTAATAACGTTAACACAGATAGCCAACCACATGTATGCCAACTGTTTGTACATGTCATTTTGTTCATAGACGCAAAGAGCAAACAAAGGAGTTTATAAAACTCTGTGGTCAGAATGAGGCTAAACCATCCCGTTTACCAACAGTTGATGCACCCTTCGGAGCAGCCTCCAGAGCATACTCTGAAGCCGTAGCCTCCAGAGCCTGGATCCTCAGAAGAACCTGGATTGAGACAGAGCTGATGTTTCCTATTTGATCACTGAACAGTATCGGCGTTTTGCAAACTTAATGCTGAATACTCTTCATTTTGGTGTGGGGTTTTTTTGCACACAATGAGAGAAAACCCTCTGAATAAATTCAAAGTTTGTCAAAGTAAAAAAAAAAAAAAAAAAGATTTAAAAAGTTTAAAAAGGTAATCTCACGCAGTTTGTTAAAAAGCAACTTCCAAAGCATGCAATTATTTAATATATTGACGATCCTCTCAAATATTCAAAAGGTGTTCAATTGTTTATCAATAATTATACAAGTGTTGAAATTTAAACATACATTTAAAACATATCTTTTAAAAGGAACATTGTATATGTGATCCAATAGGCCTAGTTTTGATGCTCAATTCTGATTTGTTACCCGCCACATTCTGTTTACACTTTATTCAACTGTGACCTATATCTGATTCGTGTTCATATTGCAGACTGTGCATGAGTCTGTTTTTATGGCCTAGACCATTCAGAGGAACATCTTGGAGCATAAGGCTCCAGATTTGTGGGAGCTATTGTGATAGGCTTCAAGGCAGAGCAGTGCATCCAAAATATCAGGATGAGCAAGCTAAACGTGATAAGCTATGCACTTGTTTGTTTGTCCTTTTTCCTCTCTTACGACAAGTGTGATTTGAACATCCTCTTAAAAATGTGCATCCAGATATCCTGCTTTCATTTGTTGTGATTAGAGGTACACAGCAACATTGAATCCATAGCTGAATACACAATAGCCTCCGTTTAATTATGTTCAAATTATAATGCCAAAGAAATATCAACATATGTCATATTGGAGCAAACCTTTTTTTTCTACATACTATTGCAGAAAAGGGACTGAGACAAAGCAACTTTTTTTCCATAAGAAACCACAATACATCAAAAGCAACTAAAATAATATCTCTGGTATATTTACAGATTGAGGGTGAGAGACCCGGCAAATCCCATTTCTAATCTTTATTCATGCACATGTACAGAACACAGGGAGCTGTGCGGTTACTGAAGACACTCTGGATCACCCTGTTTTAAAAATATTCAGAATGCACACAGTGCATGTACATTTGTAGCTAATGAGAAATGCAATATCTATTAATATAACAAAGACAAAAGAGAGCAGAAAGGCATACAATTATGAGAGCACACAAGGACAAAAACAAACTGTGAGCACAATCGAATGACCTGAGAACACAGCTGCAGTGTACATTCACCCTCCCTCCCTCTCTCTCAGGCATCCCATGCACTGGGGATCTATGGTTTTTGTAATTCCTGAAGCGTTAACAGGGTTTGAGGGTTTATAAAAGGACGTGGTGGTCTCTAATCATACCATACCTATGATGGCTCTTCTTCAAGAGAACCACATCAACTGTTTTTTTTTACTCTTCCACAGCAGCCGGCTGACAACTTTATAAGGCTCAGATAATCACAGGCAGAGAACTCTCTGGAGCACTTCTCAGCAAATGGATACTCCAAAAATGATCCGCATCACATTTAGCACAGAGACTAAAAGTGAAAGGATGAATGAAGGACATTTCCCATTGACTGCTTTAAATATCCAATTTTTGTAAGTAGGCACGTATTTCCCAATTCTTGCACTAGCTCACAAATGCCAATGTTATGCATTTGCATGTCTTATATAACAGAATTCATGGCTTTATTTTATCCAGACAATTAAATGCCAATTTTATAGGGAGTTTACCTTAAATTTACATTTATATTAATGCATTTAATATAAACATACAACATACAATTTAGAGAGAAAAAACAAGATTAAAAACAAGCTTAGTCGTGCTCATGGAAGACATTTTTACGCTTTTAAGGCCATGGCCACACGTAGTCCGGTTTAAAAAAAAAATTCTCACACTGTACAAAAACAAATAAAAACGTGTCTACAGATGTCCGTTGAAATGTTGTAATAATTGTACAAAACCAACAGGTGCCACTTTATTCAAGGCCTTTATAAAAAGAGTATTTAACATTAAGTTTTTCTAAACACAGACATCTCTGTATGATCAAAAGGGAAACATACGCATGTACATGCTTTCAGGAGTTCGAATATCTGGACCTGTTTTAAGTTCATAACGTGTGTGGCGGGTACAGACAAGCAGGCTTGCTGTCTTGCTCGGATGCGTCCGAGTAGACCCCCATTGAGAGGTGAAGGAGAGGAAGGTGGGAGCGATGAAGCTAATTCAGACTGAGTCAGGGAACAAGAGGAAGGAACAGCTTATATGGAAGAGGGTTGATGGAATAATAGAAGTAGGTGTGGCTCCAGATAGACTCCTCCTGAAAGACGTTTAATAAACTGTATTTAAGTAACAGCAACAAAGTCATCGCTTCACAGCTGCCATTACACTTGATTCTTATAAACGAGTGTCAGAGCGTGACAGAAATGACAAACTACACCTCGGAAAACACATGTTTGGCTGTATACATGGACCCTGGGTGTGGAGCATTTTAAATTCGATTTTTAAAAATGCAGGGTTCTATGATGATGGACAGACAGCGTAACGGTGTAGAAAAACACTCGTTTTCAAAATAAGTGGGTACGTGTGAAGAGGGTGTGATTTACACACATATTGTGATGCAGATTCCAAGTTTTGTTTGGAGTTCAGAGTGGCAATTCTTCAAGGGGGTAGAAAACTTGATATGAAACTATGATTATTTTGGAGTATTTATTAAACCCACAAAAGAAAAGAATCTTTTTGAAGCTAGGAATCTTAACTCTTGATCTGTGAGATAAACTCTATCCTGGGGCTCAGCAGTAAAAAGACACAAATATTGTATACAAATAAAGTTCACACTCTGAAAATACTGGAAGACAGACTTCAGTTCTAATTATTAAGTGTTTGAAAAACAAAAATAATACTTAAAATAAATAGAATATTTTATATTAAATAAATAGAATATCACAACTTCTAATAATGAAATAAGGAGTTTTAATAATCACTGTATTCAATATTTATCTGGGCATTACATGTCATTAGAATTTCTGTCAAAATGATTCTTAACTGTCAAATCTGTATATTGTTGGGGAAAAAAAGGGAAAATTTGAGTCCAAGGAAAATTTTACTAGTTCATATGTTTTATTTATTTTAGCACATGTTTAAAAAAAAATACAAGGATCTCAAGAACATATAGCCACACATGCAAACGATCACTAAAAAACATGTTCCTAATGAAGATGTTAGGTGGGTTAACACTTGTTAAATGCTCAGCAACACTTTCCAGAAAAACAAATTTCACTGTACCACTGCTCAGAGTCCCCATCGTTAGCTTCACGAATGAAACTAATGCTAAATGAAACAGGGTTTAATAAATTTAGAGATAAGTGATAATATGTGATGGAAGCATGGGAATTCAAAAATTATAAATGTTTGCAAATATTCCAAATCATAACTTTATTTCAATTGAAATAACAAAAAAACAATGATTTATTAAGTAAAATGAACAAATTGACAATTAAATCTGATACCACAGAAGAAACTTTGAAGTCGTCCCTTTTATTGAATTTAGACTTTTTTTTTTCTTCTGGGGTAGCAACATTTCATGAAACAAAAGGGCAGATCACTCTTCCAGTTTCAGACTAAAATGATTTTGAGCTTGGGTAAACAGATTCCTCGATTCCTCTCAGTCATTCTCCTGCCATTTTCAGTTTGGCAGTTGGCTGAAACAACAAAACCAGCTGTGGTCGTGTAGCTGGAAGAGGGGGAAAAAAGGCTCTCGGAGGAGCAAAAAAATAGCGAAATATATAAGCTCGCACATTGAATTTAGGCTAGTCTGCCAAGCTCCTGTCAGAGGGGCTTCCAACAAACCGCAATAACACAGCTTAGAAAAACTCAACACAATTGCGTGCTGTGAGAGCTTTTCCAATTGACTGTGGGGCCACCTGGATTGTGCGAATACACTCATTTGACAAGGCACACAAAAATAAGACGACAAAGGAAGGGAATGTTGTAATGAATTTGAGAGTGCAGCACAGTATGGTGAGAAAGCGAGCAGCAATAGAACAGTAGCTAAAACAAACACAGCATGATGGCAGGCAGGAAGCCGAGAGCTAACAGAGATTGGCCCGGTTGTCAGTACAGTAGAGCAAATCGACAGAACACACTGAAGGAATTGCACAGAGGGAGGCACTGGAGATCGAGCCCCACATCTCTCTGTGTCAGGTTATCCCAAGGATCCCCAACATTGATAGACACCAAATGCCTTTAGCAGAGACAGCCTCAGTGAGCTCCCCTACTGTTCTTAGAGGAACTTTGTGACTGATAGGCAGACCAGGGCGCACAAATCTGGAAGTGTCAAAAGTGAGGGCGAGTAAGGAGAAGCTGGATGAGAAAGTCAGAGAACACCTGATGGAAGATGCCATGCACTCTTAATGGCCAGAAGGTGTCAAGCTTTTCTGTCGACAGAAGACCCTGGCGATCGGGATAGTTGCCAAACTGAGACACTGATTGCCAAGAGGTCAAAAACTTGAGTAAATTGAGGCAGACAACATTCAAAAAAAGTTACCACAAAGTTCTAGCTACAAATAACAGAAAAGTAACTTCAATGATATGATGGAAACGTTTCCAGTGGGATCATTTGTACGACAGCAAGTTCTTTGAATTGGGAAATGAGGAAAGATAGTTGAAAAAAATCTAATTTCTTCAGCCTGTCTTCCAACCCCAAAGCAGGGTAACTTGACAAAGGCTGAAGTTAATCATCTCCTAAGGACAGACTGTGAACCCTTTCAGATCATTCTCAAGTCTCCTATGACCCTGGCCTGTCTCTACACGCTACACATACCTGGAAGCACACTAGCAATCACCCAAGCACACTTGACCAGAACATCCAGCTTGCCCTTCAAACCAACTCTAATTTTCCCAGCTCCAACCATACCGTCTTCATGCCTGTAAGGTAAACCACTCTCCCAATTAAAGCTGGTTAATGTAAGTGCCCATCATGCCACTGGCTGCATTTGAGAAATCCATGATGTTTTTAACCTTAAGCCTGAAGCACTGGATGGCCCAATGGAAGAACACTTAGCCTGTAACCTCTGACTAAAGTATTAACCAATGCACACCAAAAATATATTATTTTATACAAATAACCTCTTAAAATAGAAGCAACAGTACAAATTAATAATGGCATAAATAGAGGGAAAAAAATGTAAATTTTACATTGAGTGGTATACTTTTCATTGTATTACTGACCTGCTCTAATTCTATTGAAAAAGATAAATACTTAAAATGTAAATAAAAACACCAATTGGCCAAAGATGAAAGAGACTGAAATCAATTTATCATGGTAATACAAATTTCCTAGGACTTTACCTAAAAATAAATAAAAAGTAACAATTGAGGATGGAGATTCCAACCGTCAAATTAACTTTTGAAAGAGAATAAAGTGTTTCAATGTTTAATCGTTCAAAATTTGAAGGTAGAAACTAATCAAGTCATGTAACAACAGAGCAGATAAATTATGCATGAGAGATCAAGCACAGAATCACTGATGAGTTCTTCTAGGCCTGAAGCCAACTTTAAACATATCAAAAAAGACCTTGTAACAAGTTTAAAACAATAAATTTCTCAAATATTGGTCAATGTGAGTGTATTTTCTCATTCATTAAGTCATTCGGAGGGAAGGTGAATATGATTTACTGAGCATGTGCGCTCTAAAAATGTTGCGAAATGTGATAAAATTAATTTCTCAACTCAATTGTCTACATTAAAAAAAAAGTGTGTTCAGATGTCTGCCAGTCACTTTTTTTCTAGTTCCAAAAATGTAATAAAAAACAGCAGCAAAGCAACTAAATTAAAGTTAGTGGCACACATTTTTTCTTCAAATCTTCTAAATTATTTTCAGAGTGTGGGTAAAAGAATGGTTTAAAGCATGACGCAAAATTGTAAAATGGACAGAGACAACCCAAAAAGTCAAATGCACATTTAAAGCTTCATGCAGGAAAGTGAATATTTTCCCTTTTCCAGAACCATGCACAGCACAGAAGCAGCGCAGCAGGAGCCTCACTCTGCTTCCTGATATCTTGGGAAGCAGAATGAACTGAATGAAATTTGCAACAACAATGTGGCACATTTTTACAGCCTTGATGTGCCCTCAGCTGAGCAGAGACCTGGGTGTTTTTGTGTTGTACTAACAGTAGCCTTAAGCTGTTCTGCAAAGTAGAAAAGTTGTCTACAAATGGATGCTTCGATATCAGCCTTGTGAAGAATCAAGCCCACAAGGATGAGGAAAAAGAAAATAAATATGAATGGTGTTTTTTAACCACTTTCAGACAGAACCTCACCAAAAAAAACAAAAAAAAAAAACAGATGGAACCTCACACAGAACAGGTTTGTAAATGTTGATGAAACAACAGAGTACCCATTTTGCAGATGCAAGTTACAAACTAAAGCAGTTTCTAAGATAAACTCTTGGTTAGACTTCACACCCTGGATTCTGCTGTCCCCATAGTCGACAATGCTCTTGTACATGTCCTAGAATTGGGTCACCATTTGAGACAAAAGCAATGAACTGCTGCCCTATCTGTTTGTGGAGTCTCTAACACTCGCACGAGGCTGTTGAGGGCTTGACTGAGAGGGATTGGACCTTTCTAGGTCAGATCCCTTGACATTGCTCAGCTGGCAAAAAGTAGAGAGCATAAATAAAACAGTGATGATGGGGGAATGGAACTACCTGAGGCATACTCCCTATCCATGACACCATGGGGCACCGTGGCTCTGTATCTCAACACTTGAGGACAGTGTTCATTTGTTTTCTGCTCTTTAATTTCAGTTATGTAATATGATAGATGTTGCAATTCTCTCTGGTTTTTCAGAGATCTCAGGCTGTGCACTTCAAACAGTGAGATGTGCTAGCACTGTAGTTGGCAAAGTGAAGGGGGTGAAAGATGGAGCAAAAAAGGTTGTAACTAGGTCAGAGACTTAAGTAGATTCATAATGTCCAGAATGATCTTTTCTTTTTAAACTAAGGGTAAAGCATCGGTGCCTTGGCTAAATGTATACTCTTATAATGTTTTTTTATTTGTTGTTAATCATTCTTAAGGGTTATCAACCAGAGCCTAAATCTGATCATTTCTGAAAATTAAAATAACAGGAAAAAAAAGATGTTATGAGTTGTCCACTGTGTCTTTGAATTTTTTGTTGAAGCCATTTTTCAAGTTAGGGCAAAAGCTGAAAGTAAAAGAGACAACTTGGCAATAATCTTCGGAACCATCTGTAGAAGCAGATTCCAGAACGGGATCACAGATGGGGGTGGGGTTTACATTTACAGCCTACAATACAGAGCTTGCTACAATTTCTAAATACACAAACCCCTTTTGACTTTCTGAAACATAAATAGTGTCATTCTTGTTCCATCAGTTCTTAACCCTTTAAGGCCTGCCATAGAACCAAGTCCACAAGAGCATATTTTACATTTTTACCTGCTGTGGTGCCATTTTTTTGGAATATTTTAAGTTGCCAGACATCAATACAGCCCTTATATTATAGATCTTAATAATATTAATAGAGTTAGTTCAATATTAACTGAAGAAAGAGCTACAAAACTACAAAAAAAAACACACAAAAAAATTCTCTCCACATATTTTTTTCTAAATACAGACACGTCACAGCTTTATCCCTCAAAATTGTAAATGTAAAAAAAAAAGTTGCACAAAATGCTTTTCAAAAGAGTGAATTCATCTCTTGTTTTTTGAGATTTTGAGACACTCAAATTTATAAAGTGAGACAAAAAACTCAAAACATTTTGCATAAAACATACCATGAACATCACAATAAACTATTTACAACTGTGCAATCAAATTGCAAATTAAAACACAAAGTTTCTAAGGTACTTCTGATCATAAATAGCTTTGTTTATAATTATATTTATACTAAATGTATTTATAAATACATTATAATATGAATTCCAAAATTAGTTACTAAACAAACTATTTACAGTGTAACAGTATTGTACTGCATTTAAGAGCTGTTTCCTGTCCACAATAACTCAGAGGCACTTCACATGCCTCACACATGAAGGGAGCTCACTTTCCAAACACTTAGATATCAATTGAGCAAGTCTAAGCCAAAAGTCCCGGAAAGATGACGTCAAGCTGTGGTTCACGGGTAATATCGCGGAAACTTACCACTTTTACAATGTCATGAGGAAATATACTTCATTGGAAGTGCTGTTAACACCTGTGTTAACACCCTGGATTATATAAATTTTTATTGTGTAAATTTTGAAGGATTTTTTACTGGTTTTCTACACACCCACTCTATGAGGCATGTTTCATATGTCATATGAAAGTCTAACTCCTTCTGTTTATTTATATGCAAATGGGGTCGCCGGCACTCCTGTAGGTCTTAAAGGGTTAAATATTATAAGAAAAAGCCCTTTCTGATTTCTTAGTTCACAATCCTTTACAATGTAAACACTATATCAAGAAAGATGGGGGCAACTGCAAATCTAAAAACTGCAGTAATTAAACTTACTGAAAAGTCCTGTGAGAAATGGAAAATGTAAACAAAAAGATTATGTAAATGGAGCAAAAACAAGAAAACAATTGATGAAAAAAAAGGGTTGAGGCACTGAAATCAATTTCCTTGACTAAGAAAGCTGGTAGAGCTGACAAACAAATGTAAAATGGACCCAAAAGACCAAAACAGTACTTGGGCTATGTTGAGTGCAAGGTCAGTGAGCAGAAAAAAGCTTCAGGGACAATTTGTCTACAAACATTGTCGAACATGACTTTGTAAATTCACAGTTTCGGTGTAAACACAAGTCAGTTAAACGACAAGAGGTTTCAAACATGAATTACTGCCAGTGAAGGACGCACAAACTGCAGGATAACTTTTACTCCCCTCCAAGCAAACACAGGGCATACAAGGACGACGAATGCTTATCAGACTTGTAAGTTATCACCACTTCTCCGCTAGAAGAGCTAAGTAACATCAAAAGCAAGGCCGGGTGGTATCACGGTCACTCTTTTTCCACTTCACTAACCCTTGAAATATAGAAAGTCAGCACTGGCCATCTCAGCCCCCTGCACAGCAAAACACATGCACACACATAAGAGACTCCAGTGGCAAAGCAGGCTTTGAGAAGTAACATATCTGATGAGAAATACAGAGTTGTTCCACTTCAAGGACCACTGGTGCAGCTTTCTAGTGACAGCAAAACATTACAATAGCATATTCTCAGCCTCAGGAAGTTCTTCTCTCCTTCACTGGCTTAGCTGATGACATGCTTGTGTTGATTTCCAAACGTGGGATTGAGGGGTTGCCGTTCCAATGAGTGACTACCTCGGGAGGAAGACGGTGACAGCATGACAGCCAACGGTGCACCTCATAACGAAAATACTTGACATAAGCGCAAACAAGTCAGCAGAGCTCACCCAAGTCCTGAGAGGGATAAGGGATACACTGTCAGCATATGCATGTGTAATGACACACAGCACTATGATGATGACACCGACGACTACAGACTCTCTACTCTTGTCAAGTTTAAATAACAGTGGGGAAAGGATACAGCTGTGCAAGCTTAAGGGAAGGACAGCAACGTGGAAAGAATGCCATTTACGTACACAAACACATAAAGGAAGACTGATGACCCAGCGGTGGCATCAGGTTAAATAAATTGCAAACAATATCAGTTTCCACCATTATGCTCTTAGTGACCCATTCTTTGCATTGAAGTTTGGTTGGTGGTCCTTGAGCTGTTTCCACGGAATAATCTGCACACTGCTGTGGTAAATTCAGTTGATTTTTTGACATTTCAGTTTCATATTTGGCACAACCAAATATAAAGAAAAAAATAATTATCTAGTGATTTGAGAGAGTTGTGTCAAGACACAAAGCTACGAAAGTAAGAAAACTACGAAAGTAAGAAAAACATCTGCCACAACAGCAGACAGGAACATGGATGAAATCAGTGTAATTTGGGGTTTATTTACTTGTGTGACGTTGGATCAAGAGATACGAGTAGGATCTTCAGAACCTTCCGGAAGGGCAATTGTCACTGCTGCAATCCACCAACCAGGCCCGCAAGACCAGTTACAAAAGCCACCCCTTATTTAAAAAAGGACATGGTTGACCCATTTTGATTTTGTCAAATCTAAAAAATGAAAAGATCTTAAAAATTCAATGCCCAAATACCAGGTATCATGTTTAGCCGAAAACAGGCACTGTTTGTGTGGAGGGTCAACAATGAGGGTGGCATCATCATGCTGTATGGAGGAATTTCAGTGGAAAGATGCTTTTTAACTGGTGAAAAAAAGATGAATGCCGCATGCACAGACATTTTGAATAAACAGTTGTTAATATTTTAGCAGAACAATGGTCCTAAGATATCAAAGGATATATATATTATTTGACCCTAAAATATATATATTTTTTTTTTCGTGCAACTTGGAAAAAGAGTAGGTAGCTAGCCCTGCTATTAATCCTGTCCATCCTTTCAGGAACTAATTACATCTCAAAAATATTTTTTTCAAAGATATTTCATAAGAAGTTGTCCAGCTCAAACTTCTCACCAGCTTTTTGCCACTCACACATAAAAAACACCCATGACCACATGCACCCACTCACACATAAAGTGACCATTAACTTCCATCCATCTACGCAAACTTTTGGTTTAACACACAAACAAACAGGCGAAGGGGGACCTTGAGTCAATGAGGCACCTGGCAGTGGGAGGTGATTGAAAAGGCACAAGAAAGGTGTCAGTGCATCACTATAATTAGCCCATTTGATCCTGCAGAAATCCTGGCCCAGAATGCTGTTGGTGACACACATATATTCCCTGGGCGGAGTGAGAGCTTGTGCATGTGTGTCGGTATACAGCTGACAAGAGGTGGCTTTCCCTTCAGCCTTCTCTCCCTTGAGTGGAAATGTGTACACACACACACACACACGCACACACACACACGCACACACACACACACACACACGCACATGCACCCATGCACACAAACACAGGGAAGCACTTGAACGGAGCAATTTACTCTCTGGTGATCCAACAATCAGCCGCAGAGTCTCTTAAGGGTTACTGTGCACCAACACTTGGACTCATGTTAGCCTCCTGAGCTAGAAATACATGAATTTAAACCATTTTCTGTTTTTTGTTTTTTTTTATTACAACATAAACGGCAAGTTGAAGTATACATAATTTAAAATTGTGGGCTACATTTACAAAATGCCTTTTTGCCCCCTACTGATTTTTAATATTTGCCAAACAATAATGGAATGTAAAAAGTAATAGACGCTTTATTTAAAAAAAAAATGATAGACATGTAAACAACAAAATCATTGAATATAAAATACATATTTTAAAAGACACATATGTATGCAATGACTGGAATGAATTCAGCCAGACACCTGACTTAATCAGATTTGCAAATCCATACTGCTAAAAAATGTACAGTAAAAATGCAAAAATAAGTTCCTATTAAATCTAACATTTGCTGCTGACCTTGTGGTGTCATGAGAGTTAAAAGAAAGTACATGCAGAGGAAGTGACACATTGAGATCAGCCATGTGTCCGTCCACAGTCTCCTCACCGCTTTAGCCCCTGGGAGTGCCAGAATAACAAGAAAACCATCCACAAGTGCCAGTGACTGTCAAACAAAACTGTCTTGACCTATTTGAGTGGAACAACCCAAGTCAAATGAGCCATGTTCATGCCTCACACATCAGGCCTCCTTAAAAGTAATTTAGACACTTTATTTGTCTATAACATGGCAAGGAATGGCCTCCAAATGCATATGCCTCATTCTGGAAATGACATAGTTTTGCTTCATGCTTATGGAGAGGTTGTCAGTGACTCTCAAGGACACTTGGGGAGGGAGGGAGAGAGAGAGGCATTGAGAGGGAGAGAGAGAGAGAGAGAGAGAGAGAGTCTCAGAGGTAGGCCTGTCGGAACGTCTGGGTCCTCCCTGTGCACAGAGGCTCAGTGACATCGCCCGAATGCTGATGTCTCCCGCAAGCTTTCACCCAGCAATGCAATGGTTCCCACTCTGACTTTCAGCCAAGAGAGCGAGTGACAGGTTTGCACGTGCACACATACACCCCACACACAGATTTGTTTCAGAAGCTTCTGTTTTTTTTTTCAAGGTCTCAGGAGCTCTTTCACAGGTGGTGGTAATAGAGCTGAATATTTTCTGACAAAAGCCGTTCTTCCTGCAAGCGATGAGTTGACAGGTGTAAGTTAGCAGGGAAGAAGGTCACAACTGCAGCCATTACATTTAACCTTTGCATTTATAACTATTTAGCCTCACCCTATGAAGATGCATAATTATCTATAAAGTAATAATCAATGAAAGATAAAAATAAAGGTGACTTTCAGTGTCCAAAAACAACACTTATGGATGAAGCATGCATTTGGAAAAATATTTATCCAATGGAACAAATATGAGAAGCAAGATATTTGTCATTTGTAGTAAAATAATCCCCAATATGCTATTGCAATAGGCCAATTTCACTTTCAATTTCTCACTACTGAGAGTGATTGGATAAAAAAATTCTAGAAAGTCACTTTTTTAAAAATAAATAGTTAACATTTTGTTGTATGGAATAGGTATTTGACCACCTCCCAACCAGCAGCTGCGTTGGTTAGTTAGTTAGTTAGTTAGTTAGACCCATTTCATGTACAGATTGCACCTGTTTGAAATGTCACCTGAACAAAAGGACATTTGTTTCCCATACAAATAAGGCCCAAACCCACCAACTACAGAGAAGATTAAACAGTTTTCTCATGACACCAGGGACAAAATTGTAAACCAGCATAAAGCTGGGATGTGCTAGAGGACAGTGTATTAGCAGCTCAAATATAAAGTGGGTCCATAAAACATTATAATATCAGGATGCACTTTAGGCACCAGTCAAGTCATTCATACCTTCATGAGCAAGTTCTCAAAGGTCTGTACTGAGTGTGCCGAACCTTTCCCAATTATAGGCACTCGGAGAAATATAAAGCTACTTCTGGCCAAAAGGTTGCACTTACACATCATTATTGACACGTCATTATTACAATCTGAATTACTTCATTATATCACCATATGTTTGTAATTCTTATAATCATATAAAAAATGTGTTTTTCAGCTTCAATCTGAGTAGAGATTGTTGAGCGCCACCAAGCAGTGCTTGTTAGTATTTGGACATCTTGCTTAGAATCTGGATTGAATACACTTATTCCACCCCAGTGAAATGTTAATACAGTGGTACCCCGAGATACGAATCCTTCGAGTTACGAAATGTTCGAAATATGAAATGTCTCACAGGAAATTTTTTGCTTCGAGATAAGAAGAAAAATTCGAGATATGAACAATAACAAACATTTTGGCTCTATTTTCCACTTGTTTGTCTCACGTCGTGCTGCTCTTCCGCGTCCTTGCGCTCCTTTCTCCCTCTGAAGAAAGTGTGCTTTAAGGGGCTGATACGCCTTAAAACACTTTAAATTAGTTTTAAACTGAGCGAAACATTATGTATAGATTACTAACAATGTGCTATAACAAATGTTAGAGTCAAGGTGTCGTAAAAAAAAAAAAAACATTTATAATGTGGAAAGTGCTGATCTGTAGTGCAAGTTAGTTCTCCTCCTCCGACACATCGTTTCACAAGGTTTTTTTTTATTGCTTATGTTTTATTCTGTTTTATTATCATTTATTACAGTAACAATGTCTAGATGTAAGGATTGAAGAAACGTTACTTGATTTTTCTCTGGTTTTCCCTTTTTTTATCAAGAGAGTTTCTGAGAGCCGTTGCACGGATTAGTTGTTTTACATGTTTCGAGATATGAATTGTCCGACATACGAACGTCACCCTGGAACACATTACTTTCGTATCTCAGGGTACCACTGTATATATTTTATCTCCTTGAAGGTGAAATCTGGAAAATATTTGTAACAGCCGCTGATATTTGGGAACTATGTATAACAACTGCTTGTACGACCAGAACCTATACAATGATGAGGATCTTCTTGAACATTTTTGAAAGAACATTTACTTTTTTTTCATTATTTAAGTATAATTATCATGGCACGGTGGTGCAGTGGGTAGCACTGTGGCTTTCCAGATAAAAGGTTGTCGGTGACCTTCCTGGAAGGAGGCATCTCCTGTGCTTGCATGGGTTTCTTCCGGGTACGCCGATTAACCCCACAATTCCCAAAAATATGCAGCAGAGGAATTGAATAATCTAAATTCCCCTTATCTGTGAATGTGTGAGTGAATGTTTTTGTTGCCCTGTGATGGACTGATGACCTGTCCAGGGTGTACTCCCGCATTTCACACGTGCGCTGGGCAACAGCAGACCCCAGTGACTCAGAATGGAAATAAGCGGATTTGAAAATGGATGGATGGATAAATAAATACAATTAATGTCAATTTTATTAAGCTCTTTGGATTAACAAAAAAAAAAAAAAACATTTTAAATTGGAGCAGATGCCTTCCAAACCAGTGCCTTTTCTACCAGCAATAAAGGAATAGTGGCTTTTCAAAAACATTTGGATCAAGGCCATGTGCTCCATCTTATTATCATGCACTAACCTTATGAATGTTAAGGTATCTGGACATCTGAATGTTAGCCAAAGGACCTTGAGAACAGCCTTCCATATTTATTTTCATCTTCCAGTAATGTGGGGTGAAAAAAAACATACATATATTTGTTCTTCTTTTTCAGTGAAACACAGAATATGGCCAAGACCCAGTTAACCCCTATTTGTGCCAAGAGTTCCTCTGCATCGATCAAGCTCTCATAAAATGGGCCAATTTGCCCAGAGAGCAAGTGTGCCGTGTTTCTTTTTTTCTTCTTCATGGATAGGATGAACTCTGACCTTCTCAGCAGCCCTCCGTGGATAGCCACATCACTTCATTTCTACCTCCTCCAAAAAACTATATTTCCTGGAAAAAAAAACTTTGGAGAGTTTGTTATCCTGACCTCGACAAAGTGCAGTGGAGAGGAGAGCATGAAAAACGTTACAGATCCATGACCCCATAAAAAACCCTTAAGACTGCCAAGAACACAAGAAGAGATTCCAATCAATATCTTCGTATGGGCAGCTTTCATTTGGGTAGGATTTCAACCCAAGTATGTTGTTAAATATTGATATAGAGGACAATAAAAGGGACTCTATTAATAGAACTGGGATATATTTCATTTCAGCCTTTCCCTCTTTGCTTCTTTCATACACTCACAAACACTTCATTCAACCTCTGAGAGTCATCCCAGAGAGAGAGAGAGAGAGAGAGAGAGAGAGCGAAGACCTACCTCATACACTGCCACAGGCATTTTACGAGAGAATCTAAACAAGGCCATCCCATCGGGACACTCACATATCGCCCGCAGCACAAAACGACCTACTACACACACATGCATCGCTGGCTGCCTTCACCAGCATAGAATTCGCCCACTCTGCAACACACTGCTAATGAGAGGATGACCCCCAATAATGCTTATTAATGAAGTCCTCACTTTGTTTCATCTTTCAAGTAAATTACTAAGCAATTTCTAATATTTTAAAATAAACTACTCTGGTAGGAATAAACTTTTAGGGTCAAATCCAGTTCCTGGAGGGCTGGACCATTTTCTTTTTAACCCTGTTTGACAAAAAAAGACCAGCTTGAGCAGCCTCCAATTTTTTAAACCAGCTTGAAGAACATAGAGAGAAGGATCAGGTGTTTAAAGTTAAAGGGGGACCTCAGATGATAATCACACTTTTCAAAGTTTTTAACAGAAATGTGGATTTTTTTTAGTTTGTAATGCTAAAAAGGATCATGACTGAAAACATCTCATAATGAGATATCAGTAACAAGGATCTGGTCTTCTCACCATCTGTCGTCAGCTTGATGTCTCACCTTGTAAATAGTAATCTGCCATCATCTAGTAAATGAGCTTCAAAAGTCTGTGTGGTGTCCTCGGGTCTAAAGAACTGTGCTCACCTCATATCATCAACTGACTAATCAGGAATACAGGAACATGTTTTTATTCATGTAAGTAAATACATTGATGATTGTGGAAACCCAAAAAACATGCACATTCGCTTGGATCACTGCTTCATAAATAAAAAAATAATAAATGGTTTAAATCAAAAATGGGATCTCTATGGAATCCTGACTATCCAAATTTAACTCAAGAACGAATAATTATATTTGTTTCAAAGAATTTATGCTCTCCGGTCTTGGTCAAGGCGGTCTACACTACAAGACTGATATATAAACTAGAGAACCATACTGAGAAAAGCCTCCTGTCCGTTTGGAGTAAACAGTGCTGGGCTGTGTTTGACACTCCTGGCCTAAAACGTGCGATATTATAAATTGCCAATTCATGTACATTTACATTTATGCATTTGGCAGAAGCTTTTATCCAAAGCGTCCTTTTTTGTGAGTTCTCACTTTCCCTGGGATTTGAACCCACAACCTTTGCATTGCAATGCTCTACCAACTGAGCCACAGGAAAGCTGTAGGAAAGCTGTTTTATTCTGTAGATAAAAATAAGTTTAGGAAGCCTAGCGGAGAAATGGTTGCCACTGGTTCCTCTCAGGATGAAAGATTCTCCATCAAAAATGGATAGGATTTTTTTTTTTTCCATAAAAGCCTTGGTTTCCTCCCATAATCAAAAACATGCATGTCAAGATGTTGGAGAAGCTAAATCGCCCACAGCAGTGAGTACAAATGGAGAGTGATCAGAATCCACATGAGAACAGTTTAAAAACTGGCAGTATTTGGAATATTAACTCGGTTTTCATGACTAATAGGAGTTTGGATAGGCACCAATAGACCCTGTGACCAGGATATTGATTCATAAGTGAGATTAACGCATGAAAAACATTTATGCAATTTAAGAGAGTCATGAACTGGGCTTGAAATTAGCAATCTGAAGGGTTCTTAAAATGTAATTATTATAATTTATAATTGTAACTCTTTGGAGCAAGCTCTGGAAAAACAAAGACATTGAAACTCTAAAACATAGAAATCGAGAAACTGAAGCAACAGCAACAACATTTCTCAATATGTCAATGTGTGAACAGCATGGCTACATGATAAATCCTAATTCCATCAAAATTAATTATTAATGCAATATCCACAATTCAAAGATTGTGAATGTGTTACTAAACCTCAGTGTAAAAACATAACTTCCTTCATTATGATATGTGACCTAAGTGCATGTGAACCTCCCTCCTCTCTTTCCACTGTCTGTGCTGCTTTCACAGTTCCAACAGCTGGAGACTGAGCATCTCTGAGCCCTGCTATCTGCTGTGTTTTCCAGTTGGCTTGCCAGTTTATTGTGCTTTCTATAGTTTTAATTATTTCATGTCGTGATGATATGCTTTCGGCAGGTAGTTTGACAGGTACACATGGTGCTCATAAACAACTTTTCACTCAAGTTCATTTGTATCTACTATGACCTAATGACTGACACTAAACAGCTGTGGTATGCATTCTGCCTACAAGAGAACTCAATTTCTTCAAAGTAGTTCTCCAAACTTGTATGCTGACCAATAAGCTGACAATTGTTGTCCAATCAGACCAGTACAAAATCCAGCTTACAAAACGGCTTAGAAGACTCCTACGGTCCTTAAAATAAAAAATATTATTAACTAGATGTTTGAGAAAGTTTGAATCAGTTTAAAGATTGAAACATTGAAGTTTGAAACAATTCCACCAACTCCCACATCCCTACACCTTTCCAAAGCTGAGATATACCACATTGATTGCCAAATTAAACAGTGTGGTTGCTATTGAGGGGTTAGTGAAATGATACAACGTTCCATGTGTCACTATGAGTAAAAAATGCATCTCCCAATGTCTCTAGAATTTTATTAAGCTGAGATAGAGTTGTGTGAAATATGGTAAACAGTCTGGTTGTTAGTAGTCAGTGACATCATGTCGTAATCTGCTTCCCACTTAGATTAAAATAACAAAGAACTTAGGAAGACTTTAGTTATAGTCTTCTTGTTCTGCTTTCAAGATTTTGAGGGAAAAAGTTGAAACTCAATTAGACAAAGTAAAAAACTTAAAAATGTTCCTTCCCTTTACTGCAATTTACACCAGATAGCACATGCATACAATTAACACCTCTAATAACACAATAAATGTATTTAAACTATTTTGCATCTTGTTTTTACCCAAGAAAAGTAAGAACTGAGTAAATTTGGTAGAGTAAGCGACTTATCAATTGCCAGGGGTGGTTTATTACACCAGGAGTGGCACTCACACCAGAGAACACACACATGTAAAGGCTAGACTTCAGATTTAGTGGTGAAACTAACAAAAATTTACGTGATCGTGTGATCGAAATTGCCCAAAATTAGACAAACTGCACAGTTCTGCTCTTGTGTAAATGAAAAACGCAAGGTTCTTCATTATGAATATTTTACAGTTTCTTCATATGTTCTAAAAATATAATCAATACAGGAAAAATTTGCTCCCATTTCCATGTCATCATTCCATCGCCAGAGATAGATCTATGCAGACTCATACCCAAGCTTTGAGGGTCTAGACAATTTCAGAACATTTTCTAGTGAAGCACCAGCAGAAGATGATATTTTGAGTTTATTGAACAAAAAACACCTTGCTCCCAGCTAAGGAGTTCCTGTGTGAAAATTAGATTAGACCAATTTGGACATGTATCTGATGCTGATTGCGATTGTGGTGTAGAGAACAGCTCCAAAAAATAAGGCAGCAATGAAGAATCGCTGCTTAGACCTCATAAACCCAGCCTCGTCTGCAACACACCTCACCAGCAGGACAATTAGACTGCAAATAAATCTTTTAACATTGCAAATCGCTCACTGGAGAAGAGGAAAGAGCTGGAAACCACAAAACTGGAAGCAAAAGCTAGAACACAGATGAGGCAACAAAAATAATCTTTTCTCTGCTTTCTGATCAATTTTTAATTTGGCCCCACTTGCCTCCATTCTTCTCAAGCCAGTGTGTGGTAATTATTGCATGTTATTGACAGTGGTGGCTCCCATTGGGGTCTATTTAAAAGAGTTTTAACCCCAGAGCATGGGGGCTTTGAAGGTGTCAAGTTCATTGATTTTACCTCCAGGAAATGCTGCAGCTTCCAGCTAGATGGAGGATGTGTTAGCCCCCTGCTGGGCCGAGCTTAGCCCTGTTTCCCAATAAGCACCTCGATATCTAGTTAATGTCACTGAGGGGCACACACATCCCTTGTGTACAGGAAGTGATAAGGATGCTGTAGGCTAGCCCATAGCGAGCGAGCGAGCGAGCGAGCTATGAATTGAGGGATGAACATAAATGAAGAAAGAAAGAAAAAAAACACAAGTCCCCAGTCGGAGGAAAATAGCAAGCCGGAAACTTGAGGGATTTAAAGCATGTGAGGAGTGAGACGGCATACACAATCGCACAGCATCTGTAAGTTATATGAGAGGAGAGAGGAGGGAGAGAGATTTGAAAAAGACATCAATCCGGTGAAAAAAGAGCAACATGACAGAAATTAAACAAGATTCCTGTGTTTGAGTTTGCCCGCTTCCCGGCCCCCTTTCAGCCAGCCATTGAAATTCTGGGCAGATACAAACCCCTAGGCTTTTGACACACTTTTGAAAACACCACACCCCCTCTTTCTTTCTAGCAAGTCTCAAGAGTGCCTTCTAACTGACTAACAAGAACAGCGGTGGGGGGAAGGGGGATATGGATCTTATTTTTTATTAAAGACTTGATTCTTAATGAAATGCAGTTGGCCTTTTTATTCCTTTTCCTGACATCTTCTCTTTTTTATGCAGGGAAGCGACTGTTGGCATGGAGGGAAGGATTGGAGAGATGGCTTGAGCAATATGGGGTCGATTTGGGTCAGGCAGGAAGGGGTGAGTTTGCAGAGCGTGTTAGGGTCAAAGCAACAGCGAAAACAAACATGCTGGCCAAAGATTGGAGCTTAGGAAACATGGAAGGAAAAAGGAACTATATGGTGGACTATATGAGGATTCTGAGATTGGGATCGGCAAAGCTTAGCTCAGATAGCACAGCTTAAATATTACAGCTGCAAGCAGCAATCAAAGGGCTCTCACACATCTGGCGCAATCACCCCTCCGTGGCCATTTTGTTGCACTACGACTGAAAAACATCATACAGTCATGACGCCCAGTTGGAGCTTTGAATATTTTCTGTTGTTGCTTTGGCCAATGTTCTAATGGTAAAAAAAAAGTACCTTTTCAATGTTTAACTTTGTATTTGTAGTGGCCACCTGGTGGCGCCATCACTGAGAACATTCGCTGTAGATGTGCTCAGACATGAACCGTTAATATAGTTGGACCGATCATATGGCGCATGGCTTGGTTATTAACAACTTCCTGTTTGTGGCGCTTTAGAGCCTTTTTTAAATTTTTCAACCCCAATCTGACAAACATTTTCTTCCACTCTGGTCGACTTCATTTGGATACCTTTAAATGTAATCAGAATGTTTTTTGGTGTCGGTGTTGTGGAATCATTAGCATGAAGAATCAATAGAACACTACATTATTTGTCTACAGCAGGGGTGCTCATTACGTCGAGGTGCTGCCGGTCGATCGCGGCGTGAAATTGAAACAATATCAGGCGATCATTCTTTACAGTTCAGTAAAGTTAGCTGCAGATTCGGCTAACCAGAATGGTCTTAATAAACAAATAATATCTATTTTTAATCTGTGTTATGTAGCGGACAAACTATAAAACGTTTTCATCAAAACACGTTTCACTTGGCATTCGCAGAAACACATAACCGTCTATGCGCAACCCGCTGACATGGAATCACTTAGGGACCGTCTGCAAATTACCAGATCCAAAATATGTTTTACCCAGAATATGCTTCATAACTTCATTCTAAATTGCTCTATTACAACCAAAATCAAGAAACATGCCACTCCTAACCTGCATATTGTACTGCACGACTCAGTTTCAATAAATATTGAAAAATTTATTAGAGCATCTTTTTTATTCTTGATCATTTGGATCAAAGCTCAATTACTCCCATAAAAATCACTCTTGTTACCACCAAATTCAGGTCACACACAACTGTTCTAATGATTCAATTCAGTGCAAGTCATCAAATTAAACTCAGGTTATTACAAAAAATAAATAAAAAAAAATGTACATTAAAAAATATTGATTATTATGTGTGTTTTGTCAATTCTCAATAAAGTTGAAAATAATTGTTTGTTGATTGATGTTTTACATTTTTGTAGCGGGTAGATCACTTTGACTTGGTCATTTTAAAAGTAGCTCACAAGCTGAAAAAGTGTGAGCACCCCTGGTCCACTGGCAGACAAAAAGAAAAGGGGATATCAGATAATGCTTGAAATAGTGCATGAATCTCCCCATTTTATTATTATTATGAGAGAGAATCCCATTTTTGGCTGTCTAGAACTGACCTAAGCAAACTCTGGCCTGTCGACTCAGTAGCTGTTAGCACTTAAAATTCACAGTAAAAACATTCCAGCATAAATGTGTTAGCTGAAAATGGAAAAGGGCCTGCCAGTCGTCAAGTGGCTTTTGCATGAGTGCCTACATTCTCTTTGTCTATGTCTCCCCCAGCTTGCAGAACAAATGCTTAAGCGATCACTCATGTTGTTCTTCGTGTATTCAAAACAATTTCCTTCTGTACTCTCAGTTCAAAAACAAGTTCCTCTACTACTTAACTTTCATGTTATGGGATTATTGTTCTTGTCCCAATAAGAATTCAATTTGCAGATAAAATTGTATTTTCAGGTTCTATCATATAAATGAACAGTTTATTTTGCATACACAGAGAAATGTTGACACTTTCACCAATATATTAACAGTAGAGGTAATCCCAATACAAATTTATTTTCTGATTGTAGTTTTAAAGCATCTCCCAAATAATTTCCAATTTAAGAAGACAAAAGTAACACTTGTAGCTGGCTCTGCTGCTGTTGCATACCACATATATCTTTCATAAATATGTGATTAGCTGTGATGTAGGAATTAAGTATGAATTTATATTGCCATCTGTCAATATTACATTTTAACCAACACTATCGTTGTGTGTAGGATTCTATTTTTCTCTTCAGCTTGCTGTGTGTAATCAGATTTAGCTTCCCTCTCCTGTTGCTTTCAATAAAACTAAAAAAACACATTGTAGCCTTTTAATAAACTTGTGAAATCCCAGAATAATGTCAATTGTACCTAAGGTAATAGCACCTCATTCCTCGGAAAATGCATAGTTTACTTTATAAAGGAACTGTATAGCAGGAAGAGCAACGGGTTAAAAATGTCCAAAACTTATTAAATAGTCCAAGACCAATGTATATATGTTATTATTTCAAAAAAGTCTTGTGGGGGAAACCGGAGTACCCAGAGGAAACCCAAGCACTCAATTGCAGATTACATGATTTGTGGACTGGTTCATGTTGGACGATGCTAGAGTAATTATTTGCTAAAATCTCCTGAAAAGTGACATAAACCAGATTTTAATACAGATGATTTACAAGGATTAATGGCGATAATCAATTTAATCTAGCCACAGGGGTTGCAAGCCAGTGACTTCTGTGCCGGTCCCAAGCCCGGATAAATAGAGAGGGTTGCGTATCCGGCGTAAAATATGCCAAAACCAAATATGCGAGTCACCAAATCGATTTTCATACCGGATCGGTCGAGGCCCGGGTTAACAACGACCGCCTCCGGTGCTGTTGATTTACAGGGTGCCGTGGAAATTGGACTACTGTTTGTCGAAGAAGGAGAGGAGGGAGAAGGATTCGTCGACAGAAAGAGAAGAGGAAAGGCAGGAGTGTAGATCTGAGAATAGGGACTCTTAACGTTGGTACAATGACAGGGAAGGGTAGGGAGCTGGCGGACATGATGGAGAGAAGGAAGGTAGATATTCTGTGCGTGCAGGAGACCAGGTGGAAGGGTAGCAAAGCGCGTAGTATTGGAGGGGGATACAAACTGTTTTACTATGGTGTGGATAGGAAGAGAAATGGGGTAGGAGTGATCCTGAAGGAGGAGTTTGTGAGGAATGTTTTAGAGGTGAAAAGAGTGTCAGACAGGGTGATCAGTTTGAAGTTAGAAATTGAAGGGGTGATGTTGAATGTAGTGAGTGGTTATGCTCCACAAGTAGGCTGTAAGTTGGAAGAGAAGGAGAGATTTTGGAGTGAGTTGGATGAGGTGATTGGGAGTGTTCCCAGAGGAGAGAGAGTAGTAGTGGGAGCAGATTTCAACGGGCATGTTGGCGAGGGCAACAGAGGTGATGAGGAGGTGATGGGCAGGTTCGGTGTTAAGGAAAGGAACCTAAAAGGACAGATGGTGGTGGACTTTGCTAAGAGGATGGAAATGGCTGTAGTTAATACTTATTTCCAGAAGAGGGAGGAACATAGAGTTACCTACAAGAGTGGAGGGAGGAGTACGCAGGTAGACTACATCCTTTGTAGACGAGCCAATCTGAGAGAGATCAGAGACTGTAAAGTAGTGGTAGGAGAGAGTGTAGCCAGACAGCATCGGATGGTGATGTGTAGGATGTTTCTGGTGGTCAGGAAGAAGAGAAGAGGAAAGATTGAAAAGAAGACCAAGTGGTGGAAGTTGAAAAAGGAAGAAGATTGTGAAGAATTCAGACAGAAGCTGAGACAGGCTTTGGGTGGTCAGGAAGAGCTTCCAGATGACTGGGAAACTACAGCAGAGTTGATCAGGGAGACAGGGAGAACGGTGCTAGGTGTGTCAGCTGGAAGGAGGAAAGAAGATAAAGAAACATGGTGGTGGAATGAGGAAGTACAGGACATCATCCAGAGGAAGAGGCTAGCTAAAAAGAAGTGGGACATTGAAAGGACTGAAGAAAGTAGACAAGACTACAAGGAATCGCAGCGCAGAGTGAAGAGGGAGGTGGCAAAGGCCAAACAGAAAGCATATGATGAGTTGTATGCCAGGTTAGACACTAAGGAAGGCGAGAAGGAATTGTATAGATTAGCGAGACAGAGAGACAGAGATGGGAAGGATGTACAACAGATAAGGGTGATTAAAGATAGAGATGGAAAGGTGCTAACAAGTGAGGAGAGGGTGCTGAGAAGATGGAAGGAGAATTTTGAGGAGTTGATGAATGAGGAGAATGAAAGGGAAAGAAGGGAGGAAGATGTGAATATTGTAGAGCAGGAAGTTGAAAGATTAGAAAGGATGAGGTGAGGAAGGCTCTGGGGAGAATGAAGAGTGGAAAGGCTGTTGGTCCAGATGACATACCAGTGGAGGTGTGGAAGTGTCTAGGAGAGACAGCAGTGGAGTTCTTTTCTAGGTTATTCAACAGGATTTAGAGAGTGAGAAGATGCCTGAGGAATGGAGGAGAAGTGTCCTAGTGCCAATCTTTAAGAACAAGGAGGATGTGCAGAGTTGTAACAACTACAGAGGCATAAAGTTGATGAGCCACACAATGAAACTTTGGGAAAGAGTAGTGGAAGCTAGGTTAAGAAGAGAAGTGGATAGTTGTGAACAGCAGTATGGCTTCATGCCCAGGAAGAGCACTAATGATGCAATTTTTGCTCTGAGATTGTTAATGGAGAAGTACAGAGATGGTCAGAAAGAGCTTCACTGCGTCTTTGTGGATTTAGAAAAAGCATATGACAGGGTGCCAAGAGAAGAGCTATGGTCCTGTATGAGGAGGTCAGGAGTGGCAGAGAAGTACGTCAGAGTAGTTCAGGATATGTATGAGAGAAGTAAGACAGCAGTGAGGTGTGCTGTAGGTCAGACAAAGGAGTTCAAGGTGGAGGTAGGGCTACATCACGGATCAGCTTTCAGTCCTTTCTTATTTGCTATGGTGATGGACAGGTTGACAGATGAGGTCAGGCAGGAATCTCCGTGGACAATGATGTTTGCAGATGACATTGTGATTTGTAGTGAGAGCAGAGAGCAGGTGGAGGAAAACCTGGAAAGTTGGAGGTCAGCTCTAGAAAGAAGAGGAATGAAAGTCAGTCGCAGCAAGACAGAATACATGTGTTTGAACGAGGGAGAGGGAAATAGAACAGTGAGGTTACAGGGGGCTGAGGTCAAGAAGGTGCAGGAGTTTAGGTATTTTGAGTCAACAGTCCAGTGCGACGGGGAGTGTGGAAAAGAGGTGAAGAGACTAGTGCAGGCAGGTTGGAGTGGGTGGAGAAAAGTGTCAGGGGTGTTGTGTGACAGAAGAGGGTCAGCAAGAATCAAAGGGAAGGTGTACAGAACAGTAGTGAGACCAGCTATGATGTATGGGTTGGAGACTGTGGCAGTGAGGAAGAGACAAGAGGCAGAGCTGGAAGTAGCAGAGATGAGGATGTTGAGGTTCAGTTTAGGAGTGACGAGGATGGACAAGATTAGGAACGAGCACACCAGAGGGACAGCTCAGGTTGGTTGTTTTGGAGACAAAGTCAGAGAGGCCAGGCTGAGATGGTTTGGACATGTGCAGAGGAGGGATAGTGGTTATATTGGAAGAAGGATGCTGGAGATGGAGATGCCAGGCAACAGGTCAAGAGGAAGACCAAAGAGGAGATATATGGATGTGCTGAAAGAGGACATGAAGGTAGTTGGTGCAAGAGTAGAGGATACTGAAGACAGAGTTAGGTGGAAAGGATGATTCGCTGTGGCGACCCCTAAACTGGGAACAGCCGAAAGTAAAAGAAGAAGAAGAC